>JAVJGG010000074.1:10323248-10365879 GCA_035590195.1 Aviceda cuculoides | reverse complement strand
TGTCCCCCTAGCAACCCGTATGGGGAAAAATTCCTTTAACAGAAAAAAAACCAGAAGAGTTTCTGAAACTCCAACAAGGGGTGACTGAGAACTGAATTGAGACTCAAACAAACAAACAAGCCTGGATGGCTTCTGGCTGTCTCTATCATGCCCAGAACAAAGAAATCTCACCAAAAGATTTAAAGGACCCATCAGTGACATGCAGTAGAAAGTGTGGTTTACAATAAAAGGTTTTTCATTTGACACACAATCACAATTACGTGCATAAATGCTGGATTTTTATAGTAACCTGCATGTTAACTCACTATTACAGAATAAAATAAATACTTTAACTTAAGCTTACACAGAATTGTTTATCCAGGGCTAAAACTTTCCCTCTTCCTCTACAGATGAAAACACTTCAGAGATAATACAGACATTGGTATGTATCTAAACCAGTTTCTCAATATAGCACATCCCAATATAGCACCATGAATGGCTATAGATCAGCAGTAAAAGCAGAGCAGCTTCAGTTGGGTTTACCTTACTTGGCCTGTGTGTGGAACATATATCCAATGATGCAGAGCAAAAAACATTGGAAGAAAAAGGAGAATTTCAGCGTTAACTGAAGGAGCAGCAGTGAAGGATCACTAGAAATGTCTCTAGAATTTCTTGAACCATGAGGGTGTGGTTATGTCAATGTTGCAATTAGTGTGGCAGGGTGCTACATCTAAAATACAGAGCTGCTAGACCACTCCATGAACTTGAGTGTAAGGATCATAAATCTGAGTAACAAAAGTACCCCTACAGACACACACTTCTAAATCCAAAGCCCCATTCAAAGTGGCACCTGCTAGGACTAAGCTTATCCTAAGAAGTATCTTTGTAAATCAGTTACCTGATCTGAAGTCTAAAAGTTCATATTTTCAGTGAAACTTTCTAGCATAATGGCATATTTCCTTCAATGAAATGTCAGAGAACTGGCATTCATTAGCAGTACTCTTAAACCAGATTAATTTCACTACACAAACTCGTTTCTGTAACAGACAAAACTAAGTACAGCCACTATAATTTCACACTATTCTTTTTGTCCAGTCCTGTAATAGTTGTTCTCACTAGAACTTTTAAGAACCTTCTATTCTAGCTACTTCTTGATTTCCTACTGTTTACACCTCTTTACTTTCCCTAAAAAATAATTTAAAAGATATAATTGTAAAGCTTGGGAGCAATAGAGCAATGTTTCTGAAAGCGAGAGGCTCTAACGAATGAACCGTTAACATTCGCACAATTATCTGAAGAGGGCAAGGCTAAATTATTTCTCTGTGCTTCCCACATTAAACTGAAACAGATGGAGATGGAAGATAAGTACATGACAGATGAAGACAGGCTCACAGCCAGAGGCAGGTCTGACAAGAGTGACAAAAAAAAGTGACAAAAGAGTGACAAAGTGACAAAAGAGGGAAAGAGGGGAACTTGCAGGACTGTAGCTGTTTTGGAGAACTTAAGATGGCAGGGAGTCCTGCCTCATTGCTTCTCCCTTACCGGTCCGTTCCTGGGTATTAATACGCTGCACCGCTCTGCTGTGCCTTGCTCTGAAAAATTTACATTATGAAAAGACAAGCTAGGTAAACAAGAAGCACACAGAAAAGAAATTACTTGTTGAAGGTTACATGAAGACATCCAACTTTCCAACTATACCCACTGGCAAGATAAACTTTATGTTCCTGGTCCTGCATAATGGACTGGAACGCTGCTGGTCTCAGTAAAAGGTGAAAGAAGTTTTATTTCACAGAGGATGGAATGTCTGTCTCTCTAAATAATTTCCTGCCTCTCCAGCTCTCCCTTATTCAGGAACAGCTGCTCATGAACTCTATCACAGGATCAGAGCAGCAGGAGAATGAACCAGAATAAAGTGGTGCAGTTTGTACCACTATGCCAAACCTTGGCAACCTATTCCATTGAGAAAGGGAATTATGAGCAGAATGTGTGAGAATGAATTCCACAGGAGAAACTGAAAAATAAGTAATGGTAGTCCAGTATGAACAGTTAAGTCATTCATTCTCAATCAGTAAAGCAAAATGTTACCAACTCTTAATCACTAATGTAGACAAAGGTGTTCTTACTCAACTACTACCTACTGAAAACTTACTAACTTGAAGGGCAGATTTAGTAAGCAGTGGAAATGCTGGATAACAGAAATTTTATCTGCCCAGATCTGAAAAAAAGCACCCCCAGTTAGATTCAGTTAAAAGCTCTCTCATGTAACTTTGATTGTATTTCCTCCTTGCTACCAACTACAAAGTCTGCTGTTACACTTTAAAATACCCTTTTTAAACACCAAAAAAGGAATTACACTACCTAGAGAGACAGAACATCTAAAATTATAAAGCCAGTAGGAATCAGAAACATTTAGAATTCCAAAACCAAGTATCATATATTCAAAGCGGTAAAACACGAAACATAACTTGGAAAAAATGACAAAACTTCAGTAAAAACCAAAATTCTTGCTTCTTTATTTCACGAGTTAACAGAATGATTTTGCTAATATATCTCAAAACAACTTCTGAACAGGAGCGGAAGTAATCACAAGCACTTGATTCTTTCTTACAGAAGGAAAAAATACTAACTGGATGTATGCCATAGGAAATTGGTTAATTGTACTTTATTAAGTAACTCTAACCAGATGGTACACACCAGCTCATTAATCAGATAATGATTTAATGGCTTTACTCAGCTGTAATTATAGATCAGAGATTAACAAAACTGCACTTAACACAGGTAGCTCCTTATTTAAATTAGTTTCACATGCCATTAAAGCTACTTGGCTTTTTGGCAAACTGCAGTTTTATAGATTGGTATATTATTTTCAATTATTGCTAATTGCTATGAGCAATGATTGCAGTATCTCTGGAACACCTCTGTTGCTGACACTATTTAAACGTGACAGTTTTATGGCTAACAACTCTGTACTTGTTATTGAAGTACCATTACCCATAAGTGACAGATGAAAGTCTTCTACCTTTATACTTGGAAATACAATAGGCGCTTTATCTGATATAAGGGTTGATCTATATTTTCTCTCATAATAGGCCAGTTTGTGTCCTAAGGTATCCAAAATAGCAGTTGATCCTCAGACAGTCTCAACTGCATCTGGGGATTATTCATGCGATAAAGTACAATACAGACACTCATTACCAGGCATTTGTGTGGCTGGAATAGCTGAAGGCCTGTGACCAACACATGGGATGAATGCTAATGTGTCTGACACAAACCTGTTTGCGAGGGAAGGTTATGCTTTACATATACCACCATCTGGAAACAAGGGGAGACAATAAGCATCTCACTTCCAGTAACAAACACGTTTCAACTGCCCATGCTATAGTACATACATGTTGTGCAGATATGTCCATACCCAACAGATGCTGGCTTTGGCAAGAAGAGTGCATTTTCTCTATACTGACTTTAGGGGGTAACACATCAGAGAAGAGAGACATTTTCAGTCTCTAGGAATGATGATGTAATCCCTGTTTGTGCCACATCCATTGGAGCAGATAAATGTACAGCCTCGCAGGCTAAAGCAGCAGGCGGGGAGTGCACTGTGCTGTGGAGAGAAGAGCTGGGGAAAGAGAAAAAATTCCAGTTAAAAAAAAAAACTTGAAAACCATTCAAGACTCAAGCATGCACCTACAGAGAACTTGCATCACTCATATTCATGGGAAAAATGACAGAGTTTCTGAAGTGTTCTGAAGACCTAAGGTGCTGGTATAAATTCTGAACATTACAGCCAGTGTGAGATGGGTAGGAAGCATTCCCATAGGGTCTGAAGACTAGCTGACCTATGTTTACCTTGGTATAGACAACACTCATGCCCAATGCAGATCTTCAGAAAGCTGAAGTTTTGGCACTGTCCTTATGCATCTGAATGGGCATCACATAAAAAAGGAAGCAAAGGATTAGGAGGAATGAAGCAAGGTGAATGTGTGACAAGGCACCTTAGTAACAACTACGGGCTAATGCATTTTTTAAATGAAAAAAATAACAATATCTAAGGACATCAGCAGTCAGACTGTGTGCTTTGTGAATCCAGTGTCAGACTTTAAGTCACTGAGGAACAGTTAAAACTGCTGTCAGCAATCATGCTAGTGGGAATTCACAATCTGTCCCACTGCAGTAATATAATCCCTGAGGCAGCAGACATGTGGCAAGCTGGCGAGCACTTGAATACAGTGGTTCTTTGTGACAGAAGCTGCAGAACAGAAAAGCTTACAAGGACCCCAAGAAATAAGCCAAGATCATTCACCTGATACCATGGCAAGATCAGCTGTAGTTTGGTCATTCCTGACAAATGTTTGTTTAATCTGCTCTTGCAGACCACTCAGAAGCCATGGTTCCACAGCATTCACAGTGGTCTGTTCCCATGCATCCCTTTCCTACCATTCAGAAGCACACAGATATACTGCCCATGAATGCTACATGTACCATGGGCACGAGGAAGTTGGTCCTTCTATAATGGCTGTTTATTTGTGTATCATGATGTTTCTTGGCAGTCTCTTCTCTGCCAGGCTAAGCAACCTACTAGTAGATTACCCTGCTCACAGCTGGATCATATAGATCTTATGTCTCTCTTGTCAAGTTCCTCTGTCTCTTTCTCCTGATGGGCCACATCTTTCTTGGAGTACAGTGCCTAAAAGAGGACCACGGCTTCACAACTAGACAGGGGGGAAGGCTGACTTCACATGGGTTTTTTTTCAAATCACATTCTCCCTCAGAAATGCATTAAATTGATGCTTATTTAAAACTAAGAGTATTTGTTATTTAAGAACATTACAGCTACTTCTTGCGAGCACTGTGAAGGGTCTTATCACAACTGACAACTGCGTTTTCCCTTCTCTGCCTCCTACTGGGATGGAGCAGCTTTAATTTCTGCCAAGGATTCTGTCTGATGTACTCTAAAACAGAAGAATGGATTCAAGAATTCGTCTGTACATGGGATCAAGGGCCTAAAAGATACTTGTTGAATTATCAAGTCCTGGCTCCCAACGTTACACCACATTACAGCATGACCCCTGTCAAATGCACTCAATGCACTCAGCTCCCTAAGGATGCCACGTGAGGTTTTTTTGCTCTTACTCGTTTTAAAAGAAGACTGAAATGGACATTCAGGACCTAATCTTCTCTACGCTTATTCGTAACTCATTCATACTCATACATGATTCTTCCAGTACTATCTATTATCTTAAATAGCTTTCCTATCACTGTGAAGCTAATTGATTTGACATAGTTTTAAAAAGTATTTATAACCCTCTGTCACATTTTCACCAGAGAAACTGAAATAACTGAGGAGCCTTTCACAACACAACAGCCCAGGGACACCCTTCTTCCTGCAATAAGCCCTTTGACAGGAGTGCTAGTTTAGACACCAAGACAGTTACAGCCCATTCTACCTCAAATGTCAAAGCTGACTCTGACGATGTTTTTCAAAAACCCCCCAAAAAATCAAGACTGTAAGCTCAAGTTTACCACTGCATCCTATTGCCAAGGGAATGCTGAGATCCCTTTCTTTACTTACTTAAAGAAAGACAACGTGGAACCTTCATTTTGGAACTTGGACGGTAAGAACTGATTTGTAATTTAGACAACAATAAATAATCCAATCAATCCTACTTTCTCCAGCCCTGTATAAGACTAGCTTTTTCTATTTCTGAATGCCAAATAAGCAGCTTAACCAATCGATGCTCTATACTTCACAGCTGCCAGGCTGAAGGCTCCTGACCTTTCAAGAGACAGAAGTCAGAAGACTATTCTTAGAGATAAACATATTAAAACAACAACAAAGACGTATTTTTTAGTCAAGAGATTTTACACATACATAGACATTCACAATTACTTAAAGGCACATATTTGTTTTACCTTTGAAAGTAAGACAGTTATAAAGTTACTGCCCCTGCATGAAGGATCACGAAACAGAAAGAAATCAATTTCTTAAAAATTTCTAACATGTTTTTATTGTGGCCTTTAGCTAAAGATCAACTGCTACTGAAAAACAATCCTTTTAGGCCTTTTGAATAAAGTTCGGAAGACTGGAAATTGGCGTCTTAAATAAGAAAAGTACATCAACATTTCTGTCGGTATCACTTCACTTTTCAAGTAGCACAGCATATAAACTTCATTTATTTAGTTAACATTAAATCAAAACACCTCTGAACTAAATTCCTGGTGCTACTCATTGTCTGAATCCTTCCTTTATTAAGATGAGCTCTGTATTTTTCAGATGTTTCACCAGTGATTGCAAAGATACAAAGGGCATCAGTTCAAGCAACGGACAACTTCAGTGGCCACTGAAGGAACTCTTTGTAATAGTTTCTAACCACCCAACAGACCTAAATCAAGCAGGCTGGCAAGAAAAACTATCTGAAAAGAAAAACACGTAAGCCTTGTGCAGAAGGACTATGAAACTGGAGTTCATAACAATACACACCGTGCTGCTGAGAATGACAGGAACAGTATAAGGCAGACAGCAGCAACTGACGCTAATCCAACAGCAGTCATGTATTGCAGAGTGGGTGATAAATCTGAAAGAAAATATCAAACAATTCAAATGAAGAAATACCAAATAGTGTAGCTTCAGCCTGGTGACTGACCGAGTCTGCTCAAAGCGAACGTACTTTAACAAAACTCAGATGCTGGCTTACTGCTCAGTCAAGTAGTAATGGAGCTGACTATTAGTTACTATCCAGTTGAGGAAGTAAGATTGAATGCTGTATTTCTCAAAAGTGATTACATTTCTCCATCCCTCAGTTTCCTTCCTTTTTCTTTTTTTCTTTTTTTTTTTTAAATTTAGATACTCAGTGTCAACATTTTCACCTCTTATCACTGGCAATTTCAGTCTAAATCATATGCCAAGGTGGTCTCTGGTGCTAGAAAATCCTAGCACTTTATTAAATGGTTTAATGCATCTCCTTCAAAATTGTTACGATCTGAGCATGATTTCTCTTCCCCATTCTTTTATTATTTTTTTTCCAAGTGACAGAATACAAATAAACCTGGCAATCACAGCCTTACCCAAGCCCATAATACCAGAAGTCACCCAGGGACAGAAAGAAGGCTTACAGTGATTTGCTGTCAAAACCAGAATTATTAAGAACTACTGGTGAAGGTAACCTGGGAAAATTGAAATACAATCCCTTCCAGCCACTTCTATCTCATTTTCAGCATTAATCAAAGGTTACCTATTTCTTACTGGATTTCCCAGTGACATCTAGGATGCTGGATCTTATTCCTGCAAGATTCCACAACTCTGTTTGCTGTTAAATCTTGCAAACATGAGTATGTAATGTTTTAGCAAAATTTTAAACTCTTGCAAAAATGGCACTCATTCAGTGAAATTACAATTTATGTCCACAACAAGAATCCAAATACCTGAACATCAGAAAAGCAGTTTCTGTTACTTAAATTGAACTCTTTGGGAGCTCCTCTGAATGTACAGGCACAAAACTGGCTGGGCATTCACCCAAACATCCTCTGAAGCACAAAAAATCATACAGAGCCATAAGGAGAACCTGACCAGTTTACCGTCTTTGCCTAACACTGCTCAGTGAAGCAAGGCTTGTATCTGTGCAGCACCCCATGAGTCTGGCATAATAAAGAATTTCAGACAGGGACCCTAAAAGGAAAATCTGTTCAACCTACAAGCACGTTCAGTTTTGGTAAAAGGTATCCCTGTCCTTGTATCACTGTAACACCAGTTTCCATAAGCAACTTATGCATCTCTAGAGCAGATGTCAGCTCTCCACAAAAGTGACAAAACTGTCTTCTTTACACATTGTGAAGTATATTTGGTGAAAAACCCTCAAAATTCCTTTTACTTATTTGTGACAGAAGGAAGCGTGCTTTTAACAGCTTTCTACCACTTTTTATTACAATGATTTATCATAACAATGTGTAGCTTTGTCTAGACAGCATCTGAAACAGTCCCATTTGGTTTAGATATAATTTACAAATTTGCCTTCCACATAAGTTGAATTAAGAAATACTCCTCAAAGGATTCAGTGAGCCAAAAATACTCTCAGCCTCTCCAGCTGCAGAAGTACATTAGACCAAGGACACCATTTGGCTAGAAGTCCATGCGATATAAAGGCAAATGGATTTACAACAGAAAGCCAAAGGCCTGACCTGTCCTACCCCTATCTTTCAATGCCCATTCTTTTCACCCCCAATATTTAAAATAGCCTCTGATGATGCTCTATAAACTGATAAATGACAAATTTAGAAAAGGACAGTTCTCTGTCTTTCCAGAGTTATTTAGCCAAGTCTCTATGACCACAAACTGCCTAAATTATATTCTAAGTGTGGCAGTAAATGAACTAGGTCATGAAAGTAAACAACAAAAGGCAGCCTAGGAATAAACAGAGTTGTCACCAGAAGATCAGTAATAGCAATAGTCAGACCTGGGTTTTGTGAGCAGTGGAGGAAATGCACCTCAAGCTCTGCATGCACCACATGATTTATTATCATTCCAAAGTACTGTCTCATTCTCCACTGTCACTGCATTTCCTAACTCCACTTCATGAGTCTTTCAACTCAAAAGTAGAATTTAGTTTGTAGGGGACTCCAGTGGTGCCAGTTTCTTTGTCAGGAGAGGCAAATGTTTGTTTTTTGCTGAAACATGATGAAATGGGTGAAGAGAGTACTTTCTACCATGGTGGAAAGGAGGGAAACTTGATGTCCAGTGGATTCCAAACTCCTCTGAGGTAAACTCATTCACTGGAAACATTTTATAGACAAAAAGTAAAACAAAGATAAAACTATGATGAGAAATTCACTGGCTTTTAAAGTTATGCCATTATATTTTTAAGAAACTGTACTTACAAGTACAAAAATTAGCCATATTTTTCATTTTTGCATGGTCTTTTTTTTCCCTAAATTCATAACAGGACTCAACTCGCCAAGGACCACCTGAACATATCAAAATAATGTGGCTTCTGAAAGCTAGAAAATGTTTTGGTTTTTTAAAAATATTTAAGCCAATATAGAACTGTTATCTTAAAACAGGTTTCAAAAATATCACATCTTCTGTGCTTCAAATCCTTTGTGCATAAAAATTGCTGTAAAGATTTTGATGTGATGCATAGAAAGAGTAATATTGAAAACCAGGGAGAAACCATGGAATCCATTTTAGGATGGACTACTGAATCCATTAGAATGGAATACTGAAGTGCAAGGCAAATTTTCTGCCTCTAACCCTTCCGATCCTCAAAGTCACCCAACCATTAATGGCAAATGAAGAAACAGGCACAGCAGTTATTAGTTTATGCTGCCAAGCAAAGCCATGACAACTTCTGTTTTCTCACTGAAGGAAAAATTGACTTACTTTTAATTTGTGCCCAAATAGCACAGGACTGTGTTCTCACCTGAAAATGAAAACATAAAAATCACTGGTTTTCATGAGAGAAATTTATTACCACTAACACACTCTGCAAGAGCAGCCATCCACAACACACTGTATTTTATTACTATTGGGAATGGAGTTTGTTATTCCCCTGGTAGCAGCCTCTAGCTTGTCCGAAAAGATTATAAACTATAAAGATAAGATTAGAGAGAGAGCTTTGATGAAAGGCTGGCTCTAGTCTTTTAGATCATCACTCTTCCTTTCTTTCTACAACCTAGGCACGCAAGTAACATAGAAGGATCTTTGAAGCTGCATGGATAAGAATTCAGAATTTATGAAATGCTAAGATAAGGCTGAATATGCTGTATTAACTCTATGCCCATGTAGTATATATATGTTAAAATATGGTACTTAATGCCATGTTTTTTGAATACTAGACGTAGGGTTTTTTCCAGTTATGACAACTTGCTTGGTAAATTTTAACAATTTTTATAGAATACTTACAGTAGTTAATGTTCACAGTGGTTGAATGAATGTTTATCAGGCGTCTCCTTTTGTAGACTTGTTTAAGTTTTGGGGTTTTTTACAGTAAGCTTTGGTCCCTGTAGAGCTTTTTTCCCCCAGCACATACTCATACATACACAAGAAGTTCTGAGTTCTATTGTCTACTGCATAATTACTGTGAAGCCTATTTTTGTTGTTCTTCTATATTCTTCCTGCTAAATGACTTTCACAGAATACATACACATATATTTTTCATGTTTTGGCAAACTGTTTATTATGTTGCTCTGAATAACAGTATGTTTCTATGAAATTGAAGGCTACATTTTGAAGCATTTGCACAAAAGGACAAAGGCACATTTGTATGCTTAATCTTACTTTTGTGTGCCTGCATGCAGAACTGTAGAATCTCAGTGTTTCTTAAACTCATTTTTATAAGGAATTTTCTGGTTATTTAAAAAGACAAAACACTGACAAAGAAAACCCTCTTAGGTGAGGAAGAATAAAGAACAAGGGGTGGATTTAAAAACTCAACCAAATGCCAGATTCTGGAGGCATTGGTGTGACTACCATCATGAAATAGCTACCTCTGTGACATATTCTACTTTGCAGCAGATCAGTCACCTCCTGCCTATCAGAAAAGTTACAGAACTCCCAGGAATCTCAGCAGTGAAGTTCACTGATCCACACTTCACACATACAAATCAAATTATAAACCCCTTCCTCTTATGAATTAGCACCTTTCCAGAAAGTTATCAGCGAAATTACTCCTCCAAATACTTGAGTATCCATGGATCCCAAAGTCCATAGTTCAACCTGGATATTCACAGGTAGCTAAACTGGAGATAGAAACCTCTTCCACAACTGCACACTTAAAAGAGTTCTGGAGAAAAGAGAAAACATTTTGCCATGCATATACATTTTTCTCAGATGATTTTTTATTAGGCTAGTTTTAACAGATTTTTCTCACAGTAGCGGTCATTTTGATTCTGACTTTCCAGAAAGCTCATAGCTTTTTTCATTAAAAGACTGCATGCCATCTTCACCTTTCACAGTCCTGCTCTTACTTCTGTTACATGCACAAACCATTTGATCCAAAAAAGCTGATGCTGACACTGAACAAAAGCTATGCTAAAGAAATTAACCTCAAGTAAGTTTAAACTCCAAACACGTTTTTTAGTTCTTGCCCTGCACTATGAGCCTTGGCTCTCTGCACAGCATGGAATCCATAAAGTAATCACTGGAGATTAAAATCAGTACCAGATGGGTTTCAGTTATTTAATTAGCAGTATCCCTCATGTAGAAGGACACTTCCAAGGGTGGACAATTCATTCAACTTAAGTAAGATTTTCATGATAATGACAGCAAATTCTTGTTTGTTCCCAAATCCTCCCTTTGTCTCCATCGTCCCTATATTCCAATTGCCAAATTCATCAACATGAAAAATGGTAATTTCCATTATCTCTGACTTCGTAACTGCTTTCCTTGTACATCCCCAACGATCTCCTCAGATTATCTGACCAGCTTTTTAACACATCTGAATGTCCTGCACAAATGAAATATCCTTTTTAAATCCTCCACCTTGAAAAATAAACAGAAAGTAAAAAACACACAGCAGACACTTTTCTCAGGACCTCCAAATCTGAGCAAGGCATAAATGAACATGGACTCAGTAAAATGGAAGAGCTTACTTGTCTTAATTGTGTCCACACAATTTTATTTGAACTGATTTTCCCACTATTACCACAAAGAAAATATGTCAGGTATATTGAGGAATAACGGCAATAAAAAGTCACAACCAAGCCATGATTTTGCAGCATGTATGATACATATTGTACCCTTCTCAGCATGAAGGGGTCTGGAGCCAGAAGGGACTCTGGAAGATGCCAGAACATAAAAATACAATAATGAGAACATTAGTTAGGAGTCTATGACATGTATTTCTAATGTATCTGTATTCAAATGGAAATGTGTTCACAAGTAAAAGACACTACAGAAATGCTGATTTAACATGTATTAATAATTGAGGGCCAATTAAAGAGCAGATTTTTTAAAAAGCAGACTTTTAAATACTAACTGTTGAATCCCAATTCAGTTACTTAAATAATCAGATTTTTAGAAATTCTCAAAACCCAACAATCCTCAATTTATAATTCTGAATTTCTTTAACTTCTTAATACCAGCAATTGCACAAAATACAAGGGCATGATAATTGAAGATAAACCAGCACTTTTGAGCCACAGGTCTAAGTTCCATCTCAAAAGAAGCACAGCTGGGAACCGAAGCTGTTCAGCATTTGCAATCTTAATAATGATTCATAAATATTGTATGTAACTTTATGCACTTCATCAATTAACAAAAGCCATACAGGAAAGTGTATATTAAGGAGCTGATGCATTCTAAATGGAAGGAAGCAAAGAGTGACTTCTACATATAACAGTAATAATATTCCACTAAATCAGTGGCCTAGAAAATTCAACTGGCAATGCTAGAGATGAAACATCAGAAAATAATCTGTATGAAAGAGAAAGAATAATGTAACTTAGAAGCAGTTTAGCAAAGAGCTGGCAGAGATGCATAAGCAATCTGCACTGTTCTGTGCAAGAAAAACCTTAACACAAGTAACTATAGGAAATGTTCCCCAGTATCAGAAAAAATTGAAGGGAAAGAGCTAGGGAAACCAATGCATGAAACCCAAGGATACATAAATTGAGCTCAAGGATGTGTTTAGAAATGCTTAAGGAGGCTAAACTTGTATACATTTGAGTCATTAACAATCCTGCTCCACGGAGTAAATTTTTCTAAAACATACAGTTAATTGTCCAAATTCCAAAATATTCTGGGCTAACTTAACATTATATTTGAACTGAATGCCTTCAGATATCATTTCCCTACTTATTCCCTCACATAATTAATTAAAAATTTATGACAAACAACAGACTTGTATCAGGACCAAAACCCACTTTATCTGTGCTATAAAAACTTCTTAGACTATTGTCAAAATAGATGCCACACAATACTTATGTTGTACAGATTACTAGATACCTGTAACAGCTATTACATGTATTTGTTTTATTTCACTCACTTTGGACTGAGGCAGAGTTACATTTCTTAATAGAAGCTGTTTCAACTTACTGAGGTTTGGGCGTAGGCTTCCAAAATTGTAGAGAATTATTTACAAGTGACTCACAGATCAGTTTTTGTGTGCCTCCTTGCTTCGTGCTGTATACACAAAGCCCTAAAACTCTATTTTATTTTTTTGGGGTGGCAGGGTGAGGCACCGTTTAGGTGTTTTTTTCTTCAGCAAGGGTTGCTTTGTTCTGTTTTTACATTTGACGTTCAGGAACTATATGCACATGAAAAGTCTATCACCTGGCCCATATGAGAAAAAATTCCTACTGCTGAGACTTACATTATGAAAAAATTACAAGCTGTTGACCCCTGAGATAGATGACTGGAAAACTAGTGGCATAATGATGTCATGGAAGGCAAGACACTGGAGAATGAAACAGCTGAGATGTACATTTTAGAAGCTTCTTGTTATTAATTAAAATACATATTTACCTTAAAATGACAAAAAAATAATACTAGTAATATACTTTTTTCCACAAGGCTTTCCTAAAGGAGCTGGAGTTGACATTCATTGCTACATGGAAGGTAACAGACATGACAAAATGTATTTTTCCTTGTCATTTGGAGAACTGGAATAATTTCATATAAAACATTCAATTAAAAAATTAAAATGGGTGAATTTTTCATTGCTAAGGTGTAATTTTCAGATACTCATACTAATCTGTTTCACTAAATTCTGGCCCAATAAAGACACCTCAATTACTGAGGCCAGTGATGGCCCTTCATTTTTAGTTTCTTCCATTGTTTGCCTTTTGGCATCCAGATTTGCTCCAACATTACAAAGACATAAATACCTGTAAGGAATTACAAGAGTTATCTAAAGAGCTTCAGATCGAATCTAAATCTGTCAGCTAACAGACCCTTGCAACACCATAACACAAAGCTAATATTTTCCTCTTTTTTCCCCAGCAACATTTCATTCAACAGGTGTAAAGAAAAGGTTTTAAAACATCCATTACCTTATTCCACTCACTTATTACTCTCAAAAAAACACAATACTCTTCTCCCAGGTTTAAAGGAGCATTATAAAACTTCCCGTAGTAATGTCTGTCTCCAAGAGCAATTGACATGTTATCAGCAACATCCATGGCCCGAAATTCAGCTGCTACATATCCTTTAACGTTAGTGGTGTTACTAAAGAAAGTTGCAGCAGCAAAGGAGTCACAAATAAAAGTGCTTTGCAAACCCAGAGGAAGCACAATCACTTGATAAAGACTGGAGTGAAACAAAAAAAGTAAACGTTAGCCCACACTTCAATATACTAAGCATCAGACATTCATTAATTCACATTATCTTTTCGATCTGTACCCTCTTAACTGCTTTTTATTATCAATGTCCAATACAAACACTTCTTATACTAAAAAATTTCCATCTGTGTGTGTTCCATTGTGTTCTGAACCAAAAGCACTGCATGCACAGCTTAGAGCTGGTTCTCCCCATCACATGCACGTTAACTTTATATGTTTATTCATGTTCAGAAGAGCATCAAACTGAGTAGGCTATCTCTTGCTCCTCTTACCTAACACATAAGTTCACCTATGGAACAATACATCATTGACCTCTAAAAATGATTCATAATATCCCAGAAACATGACTTCTTCTGTTTAAAGAAGGAGAGGACAGATATCATTTGTAAAAAAATTAATCAAATCTGTCTTCAGATCTCTCAAAACAATGTTTAGTCTATGGTATTCAACCACAGGAAGACTATTAGGGCTGTTATACTGGTAATTTCCTGAAATATTATTAGCTTTCAGATATTTTCTGCTTTAGTGTCATGTTGAGTTACAATTACCTTTTCCATCACAAACAGCACTTAGCAAGGTGTAAATCCTTTTTCTCTAGAAATATATTTTGGTAGTAATACACTAATATGAAAACACTACTTCAGAATATGCATAAATACAGACATTGTTCACCATTTCCTCTGGATTCTAGAAAAAAAACCAAACACACTGGCTGCATGAGTTTGTTGGAAAAGAAAAATCACATGGGTAGAACTGTGCTTGAATCCATCAATAAAAATCTACTGTGACTTCACTGTGGATAGAGGAAAAAAAAAAAACAAACAACAAAACCAACAGTGAAAACTCGGGATTATCAAAAACAGAACTTTGTTCCAGAAAGCAGGGAAGAGTCTGAAGCCAAATACTACTCCGTTAAGGGAGGAGAAACTGGGAGTTACAGCTTAAGTTTTCTCCCATTGCTGACAAAAATAATCTAACACTCACAAAAAGTTCCAGTATGTAAGCAACATAAATCTGCAGAATGTTTTTCAAAAGGGTGAAGAGTGCACAGAGACAAACCTGATCGGTCCATTTCGATCTTCTGCTTTCCGGAGTCTGAGCAAAGGTGCAGAACCTTTTACTGCAACAAAATCTACATCTGGGAAAGGGGGATCTAAAAAGTAAACAAATACCAGTGATTCAGAGAGGTTTCAGAAATATTTCAGGCATGAGGCTTCTTTGCTATTTTTTCCCCAAAACTTCCTCTGTTAACTGAGCCTCAACCCCCTGATGGCTAAAGTCTGCAGGCAACATAAACAGTCTGGCCAAGAAAAAGGCACAGCAAATATGAGCATGATGGCATGGCAGCCCCAGCTCAAACCCCTGTATTAAATTATTTCTGCTAGCTGGGAAAACAAAGATGCCAAAAAGTGACAGCAGACTACAGAGAAATGAGACGGGAAAGATTTGTTGGAAGCAGAAGTATTATTTATTAGACTAACTGAAATGGCCAAGGAGAAGAAAAAGATGAAACTCCGGGCACATGGCCTACTACAGGAAATAAAATGGTATGAATAAAGCAGAATCTGTTAGCACCAAAAGCACTTTCAAGCAGGCAACTTCCTTAGCTACTGCTCACAGTCAGCTAGCAATATCCAGCCCCTTAAATTGGATTTCAATATGGGTACAGAGCTCTAATTTGTTTTAGTGGGAATTTGCATCAAGGCCAAAACTGAACAAACACTTTTTCTAATTTCAACGGTAATGATGACAGCTGTACACTGACAGAGACTGGTGCTATGATAATGGAAATTACCACTATCACCCTGGAATCAAAAATGAAAAGAGCTTCAGTGTGCACAATCAAGGGGGCAGAGTGTGAAGCATGGATACTATCTACCCCAGAAGTCCAAAAGAACAAGCACAGATATTTACAGGTATGGCTAGGCTCTTTGAAAACTCGTCTATCAAGCTGCTGATGTGGTATCTTACTAAAGAGTAACAAATGCAGTGCCTATATACATAAAATCAAGGCTTCAGAGCACCATTAGAAAGAATAACAAATGTCACGGAGACAAACAAAAGAAAACCAATGCATATTTGCCAAAGTTAAATCACATCAGGCAAAAATCTTGCTGAGATGCATGGATTTTTCAAACAGCTGGAATACAGACAGCTGCACATACATGTTGAAACATACAAAATCATTAATTCAGCAGTACAAAACAAGGCTTGGTAGAAAAACTGTAAAGTGGATAAATAACTAGTAAACAGGGAGCTAGCAAAATACAACATGTTGGAAGCAGAAGTACTGGGGTGCAGGAAGGTTATTAGAGGAGTTCCTCCAAGACTAAACAAAGTAAGTACTAATTCTGGCATTTTGTTAACAAGCATGGTGCAAAATCTAAGTGCATACAGATTAATTTTGCTGCTCAACGTTAAGTCATTGTAAAACAAAAGCAGTATGGAGACATTATGCAAGAAGAACTGAATCACCTTTACAGCTATTGTTTTGCAGAAATGAGATTAAATTCACCAGTGTAAAGTAAAAGGTGATACACTTGGGGCTACTAACAAGAATGTTTTGCTATATATTTTGAGTTCCTCTGAATGTAGGAAGAGCATATTAGTACATCTCAGAATGAGTGTTAGTCACCAAAATGGTAACAGGAAAAAAAAAAAAAAAAAAAAAAGAAAAGGCTGCTCTAAAAAGCATAAGAAACTATAACACTAGAATAATACCACCAGAGGTACAGAAGGCCCAGGTGTGGTATGATCATTTCACCGTGTCTGAAGTTCCAATCATCAATCCAACAGAGCTAAGTGAAACTAGTGCAGAGGATGACTACAAATAAAGGAGAAGTTGTCTTCTATGAGGGAACCAAAAACTTGTCTTTGTAGCCTATGAAAAAGAAATTTGAAAGCCTACATGATCTCTGCTTTAGACAGATGAAACATGGGAAAGGAACAACTTAAGCACAGTTTGCCCAAAAGAAAGACAACAGACCACATAGGCATCCCTAGCAAAAAAACCTACCTTGCCCTTGGCAAAAATCATCCTCAGGAGAACCTCCTGAAAGCTTACCTAGCCAAAGAATTGCTCTGGTAGTTCCCTTTATCAGGTCCTCTTCAAAACCAGGTTATGGGTAAACTACCAGTGAAGAAACCAACTACAAATGTTTAGGATTGAAATGAGACTAAGATTTACATTCAGCAAAGCCTTAATGTTCCACAGCGGCTTCCCTCTAGCAGAGACAGGGCAGAAAACCTTTTCAGATAGTTTTCTGAGTTAATGAAGTGTATTGCTGCCTGCAAGAACAGGAAATGGTCCTTACTTACATCTTTCCAATAATTCTGCAACTGCAGATATTGTAAAATGTATTTCTATCTGAACAAAATAAATGAACAAATAATATTTGACAGCCAACCTTTTTGTCCTTTGCACCTTGCAAACCTAAGCAAACAGAACTTAAGAACTGTAAACCCTTCCTTAACTTCAGTGTTCCTCAGCGCAGACATTGCCAGTGGACAGTGACAAGAAAATATATCTGTCAAGGTAGATGCATCTGGTGCATTTCTCCTATCTTCCTTTCCTTTAGCATCCAATACCACCAGGAGACACTATTATTAATTTCTCTTGAGAGTTTTCCAATTCCCAAGAAAAACTTGGGTATTTCTTCTTTAGTGCCAGCCAGAATGAGCATTGAATGCAAGAGTTTTGCATCTTTTTTCCAGAGAAACAGTTCAAGAGGTAAAAGGGGACAAAAAGACTGCTGACTTCATAGCAATTAATTTTTGTTTTCTATAATTTGACAGGAAAAATGCAAAACATGAAAATAAATAGCCATCCAGCACTGACAGCCCTAGTAAGTGGGCAAAAGAAAGCAAAATCTGAAAAAACACACAGGACTTTTAAAGCTTGGAGTCTTGATTTTTTTTAGTTGCTGGTAAGAAACACTAATTACTACAAACATCAAGCACATCAAAGACAATCTGCCTGTTTTAATAAGAAAAGTGAACAACTTGCAACAATGCAAAGTAATAACAACAACAACAACAATAATAATAAATAATGAAAGGAATGGATTTCATTTTTGCTTCAGTGACCAGAAAGTAAAGTCTGAAGAAGTTATTCCTTATGCAGTATTTGGCCACTAAGAACTTTTGATAAAAGGAGCATCTTTCCAGAAATATAACATTAAACAAAAAAAAAAAAAAAAAAGTCTGCTGCAAGGACATCATAATTTCCAGATTTAAAAATCCACATGGTAAAAATACTGACTTAACACTGTCTAGAACAGGTGGAGGGAAAGGAAGAATGCTATGGAGAGATGAGGACTTGCACTAGGTGGGTTGTGAGAAGAAAGTAAGATCCTCCAGTCTGTTCAGGTGCCTTTGTTAAAGGTTCTGGGGGCTTTTTAACTCTTCAGCGGCAGAACAAACTAACATACCTGTAGCAGCACCAGCAAAACGCAGAAGAACATAGCAAGAAATGCAAGTATATCCAGAGACAGTCCCACTCTAAGCACTTCCTTGTCATAGCAGTGCTACATTACTAATGCTTGGACATTTCACATACGGGCTCGTTTTCTACAATGAGAATACCTCCGCCGAGCCTGCCTCTGAACATGAAGACAGGTACAGGAAAGAAGTGCGCGCCAAGAAGCATGTACCATTGCAACAGCACAGGGAAACAGCACATGCCTCAATGCTGAAGCAAAAGCCTGCTTGGCGTTACGCTGTAATCATGCTCTTCAGAAAAACCTAGCATTAGCACGTTGGAAGCAGTTCCCTATCAGTTATCATGAAAGCATTTCACAATGGAACAGCTACATTTCTTTCTTTAATCCTGGAAATGAGCTGTTTACTTCCTGTTTTAAAGCCCTGGTTATTGCCAATACTGTTTACGGCTGCAGACCGAGGGCTTCACAGCCAAATGGCCACAATACAAGGAACATGGGCGCATTTACAACATTCTCCAGTGGTGGTAACAGGAATGTTTAATGCCTTTCCTGTCATCTGACCTTCTGTACAGCTCTGAAGCTGTAAGTCTGGGACAACACTGTGCTACTTACAATTGCATATGTAATACAGGCAAGAAAAGTTCTAAGTTTCCTATACACAGACACGTCAAAAATAAATGTCCAAATCAATTTCTATGCCACCCTACATATGGATATGCAAAAATCTGTTAAACTGAATGATTTGCACCTTATTAAAAAACCTTTGTTTCGTGCCAGCATAGCCCTCTTTACAGCATCTCTTCATCATTTTGTGCTAATGATAAAGCTTTAAAAATAGTAATGGAATTGAACCACAAAGTCCAAAACCAGATGGCAACTCTTCCCACGTTCAGAGAAGTCAAATCAAAGATTCCTCTACAAAGCCAAGTTCTAAATGAAACAACCCTTTGCTGAAATACCACCATTTGTGTAATCTTTATTTCCTGGGCTATATTTGAGGGCTTTGTGTCCAAAACATTTTT
The DNA here is from genome assembly GCA_035590195.1 of Aviceda cuculoides. NCBI lineage: Eukaryota > Metazoa > Chordata > Aves > Accipitriformes > Accipitridae > Aviceda > Aviceda cuculoides. The sequence goes on along the minus strand of JAVJGG010000074.1, from coordinate 10,346,168 downwards.
TACTGATTTTTAAAGCAAGGAAGACAGAAACACTGCTGTAAAATTTTACAAAAGTAGAGATGTTGATACAAAAGAAAAGGTTTTCTACCACTTGTATCACAGTCTGAAGAGTAATTAAGTTTACTGTACATATTACAGTATAACTGCTTTAACAAAGAGCAAAATTTTTAAATTGGAAAAAGACATTACTTAAAGAAGGGAGGGAAGGAAGGAGGTTGAATAAATCGACACCACATCTACAGAAAAAGATCACTTAAATCTTCTTTAAAGAACTGGTCATCTCTGGAAATCCCACTCATGTGATTCCCCTCTGCTGACTGCAGCCTTTGTTCTCCTGATCTGTGGATGAATGTCACACCATCCCGTTCATCACAGCAAAGGTATGAATTCGATGAGGCAGGCAGTAAAAATGGAAAGGGAACTAGCGCCCGGCGCCATGCCACCGGCCAGGCGCAGCTCTTCTTGCAGCGGTGTGCTTTGCCTCCTGCAGGTTTGGCTCCTGTGCTGTGAGAGACCGAACTCTGCTTTACAAAGCCCCTTCTCTTAGGGGAAATAGCCTGTGGGCCAGGACGCCTTTGAAGTAAAATGGGAAGGAAGGGAGGAGAGACGAAAGCAGGGAGACATGGTTTAGGGGATCTTGACTGGGGCCTCTCAGTCTTTAACACACCATCAAGTGACCTGCCACTATGCCCACAAGTTAGTGTAAATCACAGACACGCAACAGACGTGGAGCCAGCTCGTGCACCATCACGTGTTTTCTGTGTCAGAGCAAGGGTCTGAAATGGTACCGACTCAAGCTGCAGACCACATCTGGTCAGGAAGGAGAAACAAGAAAGGATGCTGGATAGGGAAGAGCTCCGAGAACAACTTTGCGGGCTCCTTCCTCTGCAAAGCCCCAGGGGCTGCAGTGAGGCTGACAAGGGGTGGAGATTCCTGCGTAATGTCACGGGTAAGACAAACAGGAGGTTCATTTCAGGGCTGCAATGTCTCCCTTGCTCAGGCCGCGTGGACCGAGAAACCTTCTGAAGCAGAAAAACAAGCCACAGCAAAAGCGTCCTGCCGGCGCCTCAGTTTCACACAGCTGCTTTCCGTCCGAGCACCCTTCAGCAGCTCCGTTTTTGCTCTCTGCCCTAAAGCAACTCGGATCGGCTCTGCGAGGACTTTCCTCGGAAATCCTGTCACGGCGATACCGCGCGGCATTTGCCAAAGGTCCCGTTTGCTGGAGCTGTGCAGACAAGCTTTCCACGCGTGGCTCTCGTAAGGCGAAGCAGAACGGAGCCTCTCTGGGTCCACAGCTACAAGTCAGCTGTGTCCCAGGGAAATCCCAGGGCAGCATCAGTGCCCTGCCAAATTGTGTTCTTCTTCAGGAGTTAGTGTAATTCCTAAGTCACCAGGCCGAGTTAATGGGAGCACCAGCAGGCAGGGATGCCACTGGAAAGAGCATTTATTCAACCATCCAAGGGAAACCCAGTCTAAATAACGGTAAAAGCAGCTACACCGGGTCTGGCTTCCAATCCAAGGCTAACCCCTGTGCCTGCATCACAGGAACTTTTCATTGGCATCTGCAAAAGGGAAGCTGGGCCCACACGTGGATGTTCACGTGGCCGTTCACGCGTCCAGGACACCGGCATACTGCCGTCCACCTGAGGTCAGGCTTTGCCACGGGCAGGCAGAGCCAGGGGAGCGCTACGGCTTGGCAGAGGAGTGACCAGGGCAGCACCAGCCGCAGCCACCCTGTTGGGCCGGCTTGTTTCAGGGAAAGGGATTGCACAGGGTACGTGGTGCTCTGCACACGCAAGGTGACCCTGCCTGCCTGGTGTGTACCGAGCGGTGTGTATCACTTGGGGTTTATTAACACAGAAGGTCACGGGCTGACGGACGCTGCGTCCCAGGAGGTTAAGAATAGCCTAAACTTGCTCAGAGGTGGAGCCAGTCAGCATCACTCAGGAGCAGGCCTTTAAACGTGCATTTTCTGGGAGCCTTTTAAACGCCAAGTTTCTGTGTACTTAGCTACGTACTCGGTGGCTGCTAGCAGGCAGCAAGCTAATGAGTTTTCTGGCGAGAGGACGAGTTGACAGTACTGAATAGGGAGAACACAGGAGCTATGAGAAAAAATTAGAAGGAGGAGAAGATAAAGGGACTGCTGAATTGTTCATGTCACAACAATTACATAAATCCAGACTTCCTTAGCAGTTTCTTTTAAAAGTGGTGTGACTTGCCGAGCCTTCCCAGGCTTTCCCCAGGGGGCTGACACCATGCAGCAGCAAGGTCCTGGACCGCGACCAGTCCGGGAGAGGTCACGCAGGAGTGCCAAAGAGGGAAACGGAAAACAAGAGCCTCCCTCGAGGGGAAGAGCCCCCCGGCCACAGAGGGATCTTTTTCGGGCAACTCTCTGATGGGGGAGCTGCGGGAAAGTTTCAAAAGGTGGGCATGTTTAGGGGGCAGCTAGGCGAGATGCGGGGTCGGGGGCAGGATCGCGGCCAAGCGCGTGGGTGCCTCGTCTGGCCCAAGCCCTGCACTGAGGCTGAGGGCCTGTCCTGCAGCGAGCCTCGGAAGCCTGTGCCTAGCACATGAAGGAAGATGAGTCAGAGAGCGTTTAGCTGCCACAGTACGGCTGCTGATGTGTCACCAATTTGAACAGCTCGCTCTGCAGCCCGCTGGCATTGCTTAGGCTGACAGGGACTCCTCCCTGAAAAGTAAATCTGCCTACATCTTGCTTTTTCTTGTACGGGCCATTTCGACGTTGCATGATGGTCGTGCGCTGCCCCTGAGGCAGAGGAGCAGGCAGAGCTATGCTCTGGGGTTTCCGAGGGCAGAGCCCCCATGCTGACCCGGGAGGAGGGGGCTCGCAGCAAGCCGAGGAAAAGCAGAGCGAGATCAGAGCCAGCCCGCATCAGCAGTCAACTGCCCCGAAATCATAAGACACACTAAGAGATGGCCAGGCAGGAAGAAGCCTTGCTCATGTTTTTGATACTCAGCTGCAAAACAGAAAAAAAAAAGGAAAACGCAGAGTGCCCTGCCCAGCAGGCGGAAACCCCGGGTCCGTGGCAGAGAGGCACGGCGCAGAGCAGCCCCAGCGCAGGACTAGCAAGCAGGCATGTGGCTAGTTTGTCATCCCCTTTCTGTTCACTCTACCACCGATTTTTTGATCCAGCCAGTTTCAGCCATATCTCCTGGCTCATCTCTACTCAAACACTTCGATGCCTTGTCATCTGCTGTCTTCTCCTCTGCTTCTTCCTTGTGGTCTCTAAGATCAAAAGTCTAACATTCAAGAGACCACCTAAGAAAGACCTGAGTTTTCATTCCTGCCGTTCTGCAGACGCAGTAAGAGGGGCCAGGGTCTGCCGGCAGAATGGGAGCTGGGTGCTGTTTGCTCAGGGTGTCTGGGTTAGGGGCGCGCTTGGCGTTTCCACGAGCGAGGACCTGGTGTGACAGCATCCTAACCTCAGCTAAAGAGGTCTGTGCTGGGATCCTGCAACCAGCCACCACGGCTCCCACCCCACTTCCTAAGCCGATGTTAGGACCTCGCCTGGCGAGGCAGAGGGATGCAGCACTCTGCTGGACTTGCAGGGTGAGCACCCAGCCTTGCAATGGCAGCTGCTTCCTACGTCCCCTGCCTGTGCTCACCGACGGGACGTGTGGCACAGAGGACTGGCAGCTGTGCATAGGCACCAAGATGAAGGCACCGACACAGTACCCGGCCGTGGGAGAGGAGGAAAATTTGGTCAGGGAATAGTCAGCAAGGTCCTTTCTCACCTAAGAGGCATGAGGAAATACACTGCTTTTTTTTTGCTTTTCCTCTCTCCTCTTGTGTGAAACATCCACCCAAAGTAAACGGTATGGAAATCAATTTAAGCCCTTGCAGTGGCAGGCTGTGGAAGAGTTTGGTGGCTGCAGCTTTCACACTGACAGAGGGGCACTCGCCGGCACTGGCATTTTCATACAGCACGAGCCACAAGACCTGGAGCTCTCAGCACAGCGACCCTGGGGCAAAGAGCCAGGGGCACACCTGGGACTAAGCTGCTGGAGAGAAAAACCGCGGTGCGCCGCTCCACAATGGGGTGGGCAGGACACGAAGGCAAGCAGGCTGGTATGGTCCAGCGACATGGGAACTGCAACAACTACCCAGCTGGTTTGCTCCTTCCCTGCTGAGGAGTCAAATCTCGTCTCTGCTCCTCTGAGCTGAGAAACAACAAATGTCAAAGCTTCCTGAGCAAATATCAGGTTTTAGAGCAAGGCGGAGTGTAAACAGAATGCGTTTCCCCGCTTCCTCGCAAAGGAGGGGGAGGGGAGCACGTGTTGTTTAGGTGTATTATTATTATTATTATCTGCTTCAGTAAGCCTCGCTGTATTACACGGGCAACATTAAAAACTATGCAAGACAGCACTATTGGCAGCTCAGCAAAACAGAAAGTGTAACTGCAAGCAACTTCGCTTTAGTAAACGACTGGATGTAAGTCACCAGCTTGATGACCCCAAACTGAGTTGACACGCCTGAGGGACGGGAGGCCATCCAGAGGGACCTGGACAAGCTGGAGAAGTGGGCCCACGTGAACCTCATGAGGTGCAACAAGCCCAAGGGCAGGGTCCTGCACATGGGTCGGGGCAACCCCCGGCATCAATACGTTTTTCACATACCATGATGGAAGTAACGGGCTCCAGAATAGTATACTTGGTATGGGATGGAATTCATTCTTCTAATTCAAGTCACTTTCTAGACTCCCTGCTTGTGTGTCTACTTTCTGACTTATGTGTTCATATGAAGAGAGAGATGATATACACACAAGAGTATGTGGCCTGCAGGTATATCCTGGACTAAAACAAAAAAGAACAGCAGCTGAGAAACATAGGAACTACTACAACTGTCTGAGGTACACAGGCTCGAGGTCAAACCTACTCTAACTGACTGGAAAGTGAACGTACAAGTATGTAAGAAATGGCAGCATCTGTGAACAGTAAGCACAGAACGAACTCAAAATACACCTTGATTCTAAGCAAAAAATGGAGAGGAAGAAGAGCAATGAGAAATCATCATTGAATCTAATATGAATTATTTTACAAGATGGAAATGAAATCCAGTAATTCAGGCACAAGAGATCTATTTCTAGTGTCCAGAAAATTTTCTGTCTTACATCGTCATAGGTCACAGTGGTCTGCTCTGAACTAAAAAAAGCTAACCAGACACTGTAAATAAGTAGGTGTTCATGAACTTTCCAAAGATCACGATTTTGTGACATCCATCATAAAGAATCTATCCCAAAGCAAAGCTTGCAGATTCAAATATCGGTAGTATTTTAATGCAGCCCAACTGAAGAAGTTACTCTTACTTAGGATATTAGAAGCAAAACTGAAAGCATTAGCTCTTTCTCTATTATTCTGTTTTTCAAACCCTTTAAAGTGGTTACAAAATTCAGTCATCTTAAATTCCTGTGTGAAAACAGATAATCAAATTAAGAACAATGCCTTGTCTGACCATGCCTTAATAAATGATCTTCAAAAAGGAAAAGGAACAGAGCCATGTGTAAGTAGCATAATCCCAACAGAAATAATGAATGAGAATGTACACCCACAAGACACTGCTTTCCTTCCTTGGAAACAGGCACAAATTCTCTTATTGCTTAAAAGACAATCTTGCTACCATCACTTTATAACTACAATATAATTACTGCCTAATCATTTTTCATAATTGATCCCATTTCCCATATCAAGTAGTCAGGTGCTGACAGCCTTTCTAAAATAAGCTAAGGCAGCACAGAAGGCTGTGCAAGATGCCTATTACTGGAAATATGAAAGGAGCAGAATTTCAATGATCCATGAAGCATTTGCTAGACTATATTTACCATCCACAAGATGATGGGCAAAACCAACTTTGTGCTCAGCACAGAACTATTTTTAAAGGATGCTACTTCCCAGAGAAAAAAGCAGGCTTTTAAGTCCCAAGTTCTTCTTTTTTTCTTTAGAAATACTATGGATATAATATATCCTCATTCAGGACATATATAGATATAAATACAGATATTCAGGATATAAAATCAGCTTTTTTAACACGCATTTACAAATCTTCCTTTTTGAAAAAAAGATGGAAACTTATTGCGAGCATTTACATGCTTATTGTATTCTGCAACAATCTTTAAGAATTGACACAGATTACTATCCTTGTCACAAAATTAAGTCCGTTAGGCAGCATTCATCCAATCATTTGGGACATGTCTCTTCACACTAGTTGAAACTCCACAGTTAAGATTTTCTGAACTCCCAAAATGTGGGAGGTGTGTAGAAGTCAAGGAGATACAACATTGGGATTCGCCCCCAGCTGAGGCAACAGACCAACTGACTCTGCATTTGTTAAAGGATGCCATATGAAACCTTAGACAACGAATGAGGCCACCTCTGGTACATTAACAGTAAAACACTTTTTGTAAGTCTCACCTGCCTTAGAGCCTCTGTGTTTAAGTAATATCTTGCATTTATACGGTACCATTTAGGCAGAAAACCACCAGAGCCAAAAAAACCTCTTCAGACTTAAGCTGGCAGATAAACTGAGATCATCCCACCCACCATGGAAACGCAATCGTCTGGTTTAACAATGTACATGATTACAAAATAACTGGACAAATGAAGGAGCAAATTATACACCTACCCTAAAATTATAAATAGTTTTTATATAAATTAAGTTGCTTGTACAGATAATGCAATTCCCAAAACATAAGGCACAGAAGTCAAAGGGGCACAGCCAGAAGACTTATTTTAACTGTACCATTTTCATCTTAGATAAGCTGAAATAGCAACAGATTTAACATCTTATTTAAATCTCATTATTCGGTGAGCTTTGCAGCATCATCGCTGTTGGCTTTTTAATTTTCACTTAATATCAACTGCAAAAAGACCTACTTTTATTTTTTCGCTTCTATTAAAAAAAAGCATAATATGGAGTGTTTGCATGGCAAGTTTTGGATGAAGATTCCTAATTACAGAGCAACACCTACCTTTTACTGCTCACTGAAAAAACCAAGTACCAGATATAAAATGGCTTGTGTAGCAGGATCTTCTTTCAAAACTGACATGATCTAACTTTTACCAAATAACTTTTCTGGGGCTATGCATGTGCATTTGTTAAGCACTAACTCGGCGGAGAGGAAAACATGCCAGCTGCCAAGGCACAAATACCATTCCACATAGCACCTGCTGCAAAGTGTCCTCTAGAGCTCTGCTGAGTAAGTGACCTGATGCAGTCTTGCAGAGTTCGGGAAATATCACAGGATGACAAAGTAAAGAGCTATGCCTCTACTCTGAGTATATATTAAAAAATTACCTCAGTCAACCAAATTCTGAGACAAAGCTACATGTACTCATGAACTACTTTTGAGTGACAGCTGGGAAACTTCTGAAAATGAATTATCAAATCATTACTGTAATTTCATTAAAACAAAAAAATCCACGTCATTGTTTATCCTAAGCAGTAGCTTTAAGAAACAGATATTTGGCCTTTCATGAAACTTAAAAACCTTAGATTTACTGTTAAAAATATTGTAATACTGTCAGTTGCAAATCCACCACAAATCCCGTTCTTCATACGCAGTCAGAAGAGAATTGGTTCCATCTAGTGGCTGAACAGCGTTACAGACGCTCAAACAGCTTTCATGTCTCTTACCTATTCCAATTTGTGGCCCCAACGGGAAGAATGATACCAGCACCAAACACTGCACTTCACAGTGTAACAGTAATAACCTAACACAGAAAGTCTGAAAGTATAGGGATGGTGCAAAACTGTTCTAAACGAAAAATGAGCTAAAAAATGGCAATCACTTTTCATCACAGCATTTTACTGCCATACAAGTATCTTGCTAAATAGTGAAGCTGAGGCTCTCCCTACCTTATTTGCTCTAATGCCTTTTATGTTCTGTACTCTACCAATTAAAGATGAAGGTATCTGTCTGAGGTACTTGCAGGACTCTCTGTGCTTTGGATCCTTGCAGACTTCAGTGATACCTGTTGTCACAAATACCCATACAAAGTGCAGTTGTGCTATTATCTCCACTTCACAGTGGAGAGGACTCATACTGAAAAACTGACTTTGCCTCTAATAGGGCAGGAAACTTAATCAAGATCACCCAGATACTAATATTGTGTCTAACCCACCAAACTATCTTTTCCCTGCTGTGCCAAAATGACACTTCAAAACAAAATACCCCCATTTCTCTCCCCCTTTTGCTGCTGGACTGTCAACCCTATGAAATCTGTGAAAATAAACGACAATGAACAATTTTGAGCATGCAAAGAGCACTTTGACAACCCACCATACAACTTTTGACAACCCACCATTGAGATCAACAATGCTGTTTCACTTGAGCCTCTTGCACCCAATAGGTGCTTTTGTAAATACACAAAATAAACGGCAGGACCTACCTGTGATTTGTGTTGTCATGGTAACGAGCAGCGAAAAATTCAAAGCTACCATGGAAATATTAATAGAGTAATTGGTGCCTGGCTGCAAATCAAAACAAACTTCTGGAGCCTGCTTGTGTGTGGTAAGGTTGAAGGTCATTTCATGAAAGAACTCCTTCTGATACCAACGATGGCCTTGCACGTGAAACTGTAACCAAACAATCATGGCATGGAAATTGCAATGTTTTAATACATCACTTGCATTCAGTCATGTCATGCTCTAAATTAGAAAAAATAGCAGAAAAACACATCACCACATACAGAGCACCAAAAATGTTGGCGCTGACAGTTATTCAAATTCAAATGCTTCCAAAATTTGACAGGACTTGCAGTCCCTCTTGATCAGCTCTGACATTGTCATAGTTTTCACTTCTCTTCCTTCTAGTCTATCATGTCTTTTAGTAGTACTGTAATATACTCCAGTCTTGATTTCCTACTAACATATAGGCTTCCAGTAATAGTGCACTTTCAATGTAGTATACCCTCAAGGATGCAAAATGATAACATACAAAAGTAAGCTCACATGAACACCTCTCATTTGACCCCAAGGATCAAGTCAAAATCAAGTCATTTTGATGTATGTCGAAATGCCAAGCACTGTCCAGGATCTGCCTACAGACAGCTATGTTTCCAGGCAAATTTCAAGACCCATGGGGTTTTTTTTGTTTCAGTTGGATTTTTTGTGGGGGTTTTTTGTTGTTGATGTCCCAAATGGTCATGAAGTAATTAACTTAAGGCATCTCCTGATCATTTTGCTATTAATGAAAACTAAAATGCTTGCTGCATTTTAATCACATGCTAATTTTCCTCTAAATAACTCCTACGCCTTTAGATAACTTTTGAGCACCTCTTAGCACACAGAGATTTGAGACAACAGCAGGTGGTCAAGAGTGCTGGCAGAGACAGTTCAAGCAGAAGTGCCCTGCTGGGACAAGGGAAGACTGAAGCCATATCACAAGGCAGAGTAGACTGACTTCATGGAATTGAAACAGAGTTGTCTGAGGCCTGAACATGACAAAGTTGAAAGTACAGATAGGGAAGGCAAAACAGACAGGAGACTACAAAAGAGCATGGTAGTTTCTTTCTTTTTTGAGCTTACTCCCTAGGTTTTTATGAGAGAAGTTATTAGAATGAGGAACACCACTAGCAGTGAATGTTTGATAAATTACATTTTTTTTCAGAGATGATTGATACAAATTGTTTTCTAGATTCAAAATACAGGTTGTCACTTACCAAGTATCTGTCTTCCACACCAGTTCCCCTGAAATTTCTCTGCCATTTCAAGCAGGTATCATTAAAAATTAATACATTATTGAAAGCTTCCTTTACTGTAGAGACAATTAAAAAAGGGAACAACTTATTACAAAAATTTCACCTTTGACTTAATTGAATATCAGTAGCTGAAAATAAAAAAAAAGGGTTTTATTTTCATTCTCTTCTGAGAAGGAGGTAGAATCTAATTTCTTTTTGAATGAACACACACAGTAAATAAAGCATGAACATTTCCCAGAGAAAATGGCTTTCAGAAAAACCCAAGCACGCTACTCAGGAAATCAATATAGGATTTATTTGCCCAGACTTAAGGAGGTTATAATGACAGAAAGATCCAGGGGTTCAGATCTTCTGATGGAAATAAAGTTATCATAGAACAATTTGTCACAGTTGATGCCCTTTAGGAAAAAGCACATGAGAAAAAGCATTTTTGTGGATTCAAAGGCAATTATTTCTCAAGGTCTGTCTCATCAGAATTAGTATGTCAGAAGGCAAGCTTAAAGTTTCCATGACCATAATACTACAGAAGCCTGCTGGTGGAACATGCCTTCTCTACAAGTACTGAAAAACTGCCAGAACACTGCTCACCACTGCTAAACATAGGAACATTATCTATAATGCTCACATCACTTAGATTAGTATCACAGAGCTCAGCAATACGGAATTCTCCCACAGGCAAAGAATCAGTTTTCAAGGCAAGGAATGGAAACCAGTAAGCACTGTACCATGGACTGAAACTCTGGCATGTAGCCAGGAATGCCACTGCACCAACCCTGCCTCAGCCAGAAGAAAAACCCTGAAGCAGCAAGTTTGCCAAATCTTTCTGAAGGGCACTTACTGCCACTCTTGCGTTTGCTCATAGATTCAATGGCCACAGTGAGCAGAAAGAAAAATGTCTTGCAGGAAAAGAGGATGCTGATGGTTGCTGTGTGTGTGTAGTCACCATAAAGAATGATATAGTCTAGGAGACAGCCTGTTATTCTGTCTGCTGGACTCAACTGTCAACTCTGCAGCACAGTAAGTTCTTCTACAAGCACAGAGAATACAAAACACAACATACCCTTTGTTTGAACTGCTACTGTCACTGAGACGGTGATGTTTGTGGAAGAGATGGTAGTAATATTCACCACGTAGTTACTGCCAGAGTTGAGATCTAAACACACCTTTGGACTATCTTCACTTGTAGTGATGTTAAATACTGCATCTTCTGAGAATGCCTTCTCATCCCATCTTTGGCCCAGTATGTGAAACTATTGAAGGATTAACAAAAATGATGGTGCAATTGGTTGTGGCTCTCCCAAAATTCAGAATACTAGTTCAATTAAGCCTTGAGAACCTAGGATTACATCTGCTTTGGAATATAAGCTCAATCAAAAAAACAGGCCTGCGACTAACTGTTTTGGTGCAACAAGATGGTTTAATAAATTAGATCTTAAATTTCTTCTGGCTGTTAAAATTATGAGTATTTTTCATATATTTCTACAACAAATAGAAGGAATCTGTAACGTGGACCCTACAAACACCTCCAACACAAGTAGTAAGGTGTAAGTAAATATTCTTTCTTGTTTACAGCACACAGATGGGAACTACATATGCTTGCTTCTTCCTTTTTTCTAGTTTTTCCCCCTTGCCCTGCAGAGGCAGTAGTAAGACTGAATGCCAAACAACAGTAAAAGACAAGCTTCCCTAAGATCATCCCAGTGCAGTGAAAAAGAAACCTGTTGTTTGTACAAGATGAAGGGACAGACAAAATTTATCTAGTTAAACTCACGGAAGTCCAGACTGTGTTCTGAACTTTACTGCATGCATCCTGTGCCTACATAGTCTTAAATTTTGACTATTCTGAAGTGTATCACAGATAGCTGAATTCAGGCAAACACACATGCACAGAGCACATTACACCACAGATCCACAGCTTGCCAGTTACCACTGGGTACACGAAAAGCACTCATTTTAAACTGTTAGGGTAATTGGGAACTTGTTTTTTCCATCTCAGCAGTGCTCAATAAAAGCACTCAAACTAAAAATACATTGGTTTATAACACAGGAGGAGAAAGACAGGTTGTTTTCCAAAATTATCACCCAACCTTGAAACGTATTTTCCACACTAACCTGCCCACACTGGAGATGCTAAATAATCCCCTTTTTCTTTTTTCCCTATTTGTACATGCTCAAAAAAACAACCTTTCTTGGGATGTTGTCATTTGCAAAACATGGGAACTCTTAAATGTTGTTTTGGCTTTCAATAATGCTGACTGAACTATTTGTTTCTGAGAATTTATATCTTAAATTTTATTCTTATGTTTATAGATGGGAAAAAAAAAATAGTAGTTACCAAGGTTGCTTTCAATTTCCATGAAAGACAGTTGTAAGATGTTCAAATATAAGATGACTGAACCTCTTGAGCAAGGCACAGTATTTCAATATACCTTGCATTTCTAAAACAAGTTACATCCAGTATCTGCAAGTGATACTTGATATGTTTGTATCACATAGGCACAGAGCCCAAGTTTTGCAATGTTTTCTATGTCAAGGTGACCTTGAGCTCTGCAATGGAATTTCACTAAAACATAAATTTGTGCTGAACTTCTTACAGTTTCAAGCAGATGTTTAGGTGATTTACTGGAATGGGAACCCCAACAACTTTTGAGTCTTCCACCTAACTTGAGGACAGGGATTTGTTTCTTTCCTAACCCAGCCACCTTTAGGTTTCTACACCGTTCACCGGGAAGAAGGAGTCAAATTACCATACAAACAAAACACACAAGGCAAATCTCCACTGCTGACTCACCAGAATTAACCAGGACAAGCTACTCCCAATCTCAAATGCTGCCCCACTTACTGTGTACGTTTCCCTCATTCCCAGTCTTCCCGTTTTCCTTTGCCACTTCACACACGTTTCATTGTATATGGACAGATTATGGAATAATTCCTCCTCTGTGAGCAAAAACATGGACACAGAATGCAAACAGTTATTATTTCTCATGCAAATATTAATCTGTTTGGAGAGATTTTTAATTTCTCCTCCCCCACCCCCCAAACCAGAAAAATACAACAAGGTAGGCAGAAGGAAGTTAGTAGTTTCCCTTAACCATGTTGGCTCCTAAAATTAAAATACAAGCTAACTGAAGAAGCACGTTCTGAGCTAATGACTGTGCACAGCCAGCATTACGTAAACTACCATGACTAATGAAAACAAAATACTTTGCTAGGCCTGCGTTTTAATGTAGAACAATTTCAATTCTAATGACTTTACAGATCTTGAAGAAGACATTAAAACTACATTACAGCTTCCCAACAGCAAACCAACAAGCTCATTAACTCCATCAGGCTGCTGCTATGTCCCTATATATAAAAGCATACATATACAACAGCATTGTTTCTTACACAAGGATCTTCAGTATATACTGTACTAAACATCAGAATCTTTCATACTGCGTGACCAATCCAGGCAAAACAGCCAATAAGAAAAGACATTTTGCTCTGCTTTGGATGCTCCTCCAGGTCATAATACATTAAACTTGTACCATGAATAGGTATTCCTGTATTCCTGGTCAAAGTCTTTCATTAAAGGGTGCTTATGACAATATTACACCACCAAAAATGAAGAGCAATAAACACTGTCCCAGTTCCACTACTTTTGCCATCATTCTACACTCTCCTTGAACTTGGGTGCCAGCATCTGGATCTTGTGACATGCAATAGTCTGCCTACTAAAGAATGAGCCACTCACAAATCACCTTGAAGAATCTGTAGACCATTGGATCTCATTGATTGTAAGTCTCATTAAACTGCAAATAAAAAAGTCAAGGAGATTTAAAAGAGCTGTCTGTAAGAAAAAGAGGCTACCAATAAGCCAACAAACTTAGGAAAAAATGCTCTTCTGAATACAGCAGCCTGCATGAAAGCATTTTAGGAAAGCTTCTGTGTTAGATCAGAAAAGAGCTTTTTCGTAGCTGAATGTTTTGGTTATTTGTTTGGGTTGCTTTTTAAAAGGTGTCAACATTTTTTATTTGTTTTATAGAAAATAAAATTAAGTAACACAGCCACAGTAAAACATTTTCCAGAACAAACCCTAGACTAAAAGCCCACAGAACTAAGCATGTAGGGAGTACAGTAGTCGCAACCAGCGATACATCCCTCAACACAGCTGTGTTAATTTACACACTTCTAAAAGTTGGCTTATGCCTCAAAGAAAAAGCACAGCCAGGAAGACCAACTCATCCGTTCCTTTTTTATGCAGTTCTCTCACTGCTGTCATCAGACACAGAGCAGTTGCCTTCACATGACAAGATAATCAAGTATCCTTCCAGAGCTAAGAACAAAGCTCCTTCTAGTCACAACTCAGATTGACAGTGAATGTATTTGCTCTTCTTCTTTCCTTCACCAGCCTTCAGATAGTCATTCCCTTGTCCTACTACCGTATTTTCTTATTACATTCACTACATGACCAAGGTCATACAAATCCAAGCTCATAGAGATTCTAAGCTGAAAAGCCCTTCGTAACTGTTGAAAAAATGAAGGGGATTTATATGACAGCCTTGGTAGATATTTCAGAAATATTCACACAATAGCTGGTGTAATGCCCGCATAGCTCAGACCACTCCTCATCCGTATGTAAACTTTGTTACCATTTCACAGGGGCCCCCTTGTAGCACACTGACATGAAGCTGTTGCTGAAATAAGTGAATACATCGATAGTCTCTAAAATTCCTATATGTAGGGAATTATTTAGAACTAAAATGTAACTGCTTATGTATTTTGCAGCACTTCATTCTTCCTTTCCTTTTTTTTGATTATTAAAACCATCATAAAACTGTCTTCTAATGGTATCTCCCTCTCCACATACTCAACATAGATGCCTCTCACTAGACCAGTTTACCTCCCAACTAATTTTAATTCCCCCATTCCAAGCTGTCATTAATGAAAATGCTGTTGAAAGCTTCTTCTACAGAACAGAATGAGATTAATCTGCATGTCCTCTAAAACAAATTTCCTTACAAATGTCTGTGTGATTAATTGTATTTAAGTGATGCTTATTATTATGTTCCACAGTAATGTCTAGAAACTCCTCAGTATTAAGACTTCTGTACCAACACAGAGCAAAAGACTACGTTCAGTCGTTGTATTCTTTAAATCAGATACATTTTTATTAAAAGACCAGATGGCAAATATGACTCATCAGAGCACAGCCAAAGGGAAAATGTTGGCGTATCCATGAGATCTGAATTAAAATGCATAACAAGAAAAAAAAGAAAAAAAATAATGTCTGAGATTGCTCAGCAAGAAAATCAGGCACTTGATTCTGAAGTTTATAAAATCCACAGTAAAAAAAGAAAGCAAAATAAAGCGGCAAACAACAAAAAAAGTGGTTATGCCAGGTATTCAGGCAAGGAAAGAAATCTTACACAGTGGCCTCCTTGGAAGGAAGAAGGCAGAACTAGTAGCAATTTTTTCTGTAAGCAGATCAATTTTTCTGTCATGTTTTCTGAACTTTCAGAAGGACATGGCCACCATGCAATTACCATACATCCACAGAATACTTGGCGGACTTTTTCCTCAAGTTTCCACTCTAAATGGGTAGGAGTGAAAGAGGACAAAAAGCTGTAACATGCACAGAGCGAACACCACAACAAAGTCCTGGGCTTTCTGAGGAGACTGCTTCTCCTCCCTTACTTACTGATCACATGCTCTTTGTTTGGATAACCAAATGTACAGTAAGTGCTTGGTTTAACAGTAATCCCAGTAGCCTAAACACAGTATCCAGTATCAGCACAAAGGTATCGCTGAAAAAACTATTCTCACACCTAGAGAGAAACAGGATCCCTGACAGATTAGTTCTCCTGTAAAATCTAACAGCGCTAGTGACTTCCAGACCTTGGGAACTCCCAACGTGAAACACACTACATGTGCCTGGCCTCAGTGTGATATCTTAGCAGACAGTGACATCCAGGTCTTCAACATCTGATTTTGATCAACAGCTTTCACTCAGACTCACAAATGAGATGGGAGAAGTGAAGACCCTCAACCTCCCCATCCTTAAGCACAAGAAATTTCAACTTATGATTAACCGAGAAAGCCACTGGATGCCACTGCTGCTCCACTGACCTCCAGGTTACCCTTCCCATCCCCTTCCCATCCCAGGGTATAAGGTCCTACAAACGACATGCATATGCCTGGAAACCCAAATAGAAAGGTGGAAAAGGATCCTGGAGGAGTCAAATACTGAAAGGCAAATCTGGAAGAGGGTAGAGATATGCAAATAGCACCTGCTGTTAGCAGCCAGGAAAGACAGGTGCTGGTAAACAGGACACAAATGGGACAATGCAAAAAGTGAGCAACAAAGTGATTCAACAGTGCCAGTGAGCAATGGAGGGGGAGAAATCATGCAAGAAATCCAAAGAAACTAATTCTAAGGAGGAAAACAAGGAGTGAAGGTCTCAGTCTTCTTTACTCCCCTTCTAAAAACTCTGCTAAGGAAGAGGGCCTCTCTCTGTGCTTCAGTGTGTGGGAAAATCTTTACAGTAATTACAGCCAGTGCATAAGTGCTTCTACTGTCATGCTTGTCTGCCTTAACCACGTGCTGGGAGGAGCAACCTTAATCCTTCACTTATCAGCCTCTGTGAGTTCATGTCCCAGTACTCACTGTTATTATTTGTTGATTTTAAAAAAAAAAACCAAACTAACACACAGACAACTTGTATGTCTAAACAGTCATTAAAATTACATGACTTCTTCTACATACACAAGCCACTAGTTCTCCACTGAAAGAGCACTTGACTACCACTGACCTCAACTCGAGATATATCTTATCAGTGTTTTTGAACTTCCATGAAGAAACAGTATCTACCAGAAAGCAGATAGAACCAGCTCCAATCTAACATTTCATCTTCTGCCAGTAGCTACAAGACCATCCACACGTGCAAATTCACTTAGAGCTCTTCCCACCAATCCCCACACATACATGCAATTTAGGGGAAAGAAAAAAAATCCAAATGTTAGCTTTTTTTGTATGTTTTGCCTGTGCACTTCTGTGAAAACTGAACGATGCTACAAACGCCATCTGCTACTAACATGCACCACACAAACATTCAGACACAGAAATTAAAGAGCAAACAACATTTCAAAGAGAACTTCTGCTTAACCTGTTTCAAGGCATCTGTTCCACAGTGTGCAGGCAAACTCCTCTTGCACAGTAGCTTTCACAAGTATACATGGAATTTATTTTACAAAGACATATTATACCTTTTAGGGCAGCATGGTAAGTTTTTATGAGTTTTTCACATTTTGAGTAACATGCTTGCTTCCAGTTTAACTAGAATTGCAAAATTTCAGCAGGTTTTCACCTTCAGCCCCAAACTTTCCACAGGGGGAATTCACAAAGAAACAGCAAAGCTGTAGGCACACTCATGCAGGAAGGAGCAGGCAGATAGCTAATGATTTACTACTTCCTTTGGTCTAAAAATGTTACCAGGAGACAATCAGGAGCAGAGTAATTCATGTATTGAATCAGACTGACAAGAACATAAAAGACACAATAGTGAGCGTACTTACAAAAGAAAGATGTATCAAGCAAGGGTATCAAACTAGACAGGATTAGATGGGCTGGGCTTAGAAAGGCACATGATCTACTCCCCAGCTAAAAGAGGTTCCTGAGACTGGAGCCTGGTATTTGCCATCACGAACTGGGTAATTACTAATTCAGTTTCAAACAAACAAAGAAAAGCCTAAACAGCCCTCCAAAAAGTGGCACTTTTAAGTGTCACTGGGTTGCATTGCTTTGATCTAAGTAGCAGCACCTCCCATAACACAGACTCCACATGTGTTTCTCCAGATAATTAAAGAAATTACCACATTACCAAATGTCAGAATTTAACATATCAAATTAGGCCTTTAGAAGAACTTGGGCCAATCAGATCCTTTTCATTGATGACTGTAATTACCCTAATTGTTTGATGGGGTCTTTTATTCCTACAGAACCATGGGTTTTAAATCAACGCCCACAGATGTGAGTGACACGTTTTCTATCAAGCTCATAACTGTTGACGTGAATTATTTACACATGGCTGGGAATACAAATTAGGAGAGTGACAAGTTAACCCATTCATTGTTGTGTGGAAATCGCTGATGCTGCCATGACAGAAACATTCCATTTGCCTTTCCGTATCATCTTTTTTTGTACAGGTGAAGATGTAAAAACTGAGATCCCAGAGAATTCTAGCTAGAGGGGAAATCAGTCATTGGTAATGGGGATAAAACATAGGAGAATAAGGGAAAATGAAGGCAAAGGGATTAAAAAGAGTGTAACTAGACCCTCTCAGTTGCATGGAAATTATCTTTGCTATAGTTCTACAGCTAAATGATCCCTGCAGGATGATCCTGCTCTGTTTATTCCGAACTGGCTTCAGATTTCACTTTTGATTTGTTTCAGGGTTTCTCTGCATTATGAAAGTATTCTTTTCCTCTTCTGCAGCATTTTAAAGTGCAGTGTGGACAGTCTGCTATGTCTTCTTTGGACTGATTCACCAAACTGCTCTTCCCTCTAAACCTTCATATCTCTGAAGCATGTATTTAGCAGGCACCCTCCATCCTCTTCAGCTGTTAGGATTTTCAGTGTTGGTGTACAACACCCATTTTCTGGGAAATTACTCAAAAAACAACTAACACCTTATTGTCTTGGTGCTTTGAAAGTACTCCTTACTACCATAATACCCAAGTTCCACATGATTATCTCAAAATCTTCAGAGGTCAAGCGTGCAGCTAAACTCCATTTGTGGATGGGGAGTCACAACACATTAAAAATTAAGCATTCTGAAACAGAAAATCAACTTTTAGTCAAAGATGGAGAGTTCATGTTGCATTTAGTAAGAGGTAATGTAAAAAAGAGCATGCACACAAAAGGTTATGACACAGAAGCTCCAATCTCAGGATCAGATGGAATGTGCACTGGTGTGAAGACTGATTTTTTCCCCATTTGAGTTGCAGGTTCGCAACACATTGGGACTGGATCATCTTTTCCTCTATACACCACGTACGCAAAGCCTACAATCCACTGACAGCCATTACTGCCTAACACTACTTTGGAAGGCTCTTACAACTGACCAGTAAGATTGCTGTGCTGTCAGACTCAGCATTAAAGGGAAACAGAGGCCAATTTTCCCTTTTGGCTACAACAGCTATGTCCCACTGCCTGGGTTTTGGAATGCTTTACCAATAACACGCATTACCTCTCCAAGCAGTTCAGGTTCACTCCCTCCTCCAGCCTTTTTACATATCCATGGTCTCTTCCCACCCACGTGCAGCAGCTGCTTCTTTTGCAAGGACAGTATTTCACTTAATACATAAAAAACCACTTTAATAAATGCATTTCTGATAATATAGTGAATAGTGGTATTGGAGACTTATTTAAATACTGAAAATTTATTCTTTAATGCAGACTTGTATTTTCTTTTACTTGGATAAAAATAAGGAAATTGGACAAACTGTCTAAGACACCATATTGTTGCTACCCACACCAACAGATGCTAAACACACTGAATGCTAACAATCTCCAAAGAAAGCAGACATGGGGAAGTTTTCTAGAGAAGGAGTTTTCCAGGATCAGAATAACGAGCAGCAGCCCACCCAGCCTACATGCTTACAGCTGGGACTACAGACAATTGTTACAGAAAGGATAGATCAGATACTGTGAAAAAGCTCTCCGTGACAAGGATATCTCTAGGACTTGGGACTGGGAAATTGGAAAAAGCTTGATGAATAGTATAAGGGAGGACTCTACAAACAGGATGAAGAGAACTGCAGTAAGTAAAGGGACTATCTCGCTCCAAAATATCTCTAACAATTGTCCAATCAACACAGAAAACTGCATCACGCACTGCCCCTTTCGTGCATGAACTGATCCCTTCGTAACTGTGAAGAATATCAGAAAAAGTACCAAAAAAATTTTTTAGAGATGCACATGGTATTAAGAGCAAGGCAACCCCATAAGCAATCTATTCACCATAACTCATCTTAACTTCCCCTGGATGCCCAAGAAACAAGTACTCGAAAGTTAACCTCTGTGTGTGTGTATGTGTGTACGTGCCTGCACATACACAATCTACACATATTGTAAGGGGAAAAGGTTTTAATTCAGCATGTGTTAGCCCTTCCTGACCTTTTACTATTAAACATTTGTATTCAAGCTCAGTGAAAGACAAAACCAACTCATTTACAGATTTTCATTTCAGACACCCCCCAGTTCTTCTCCCTGCCCTTCGTGGACTCATTAAAGGCACACGACACACATTGCACGCTGTGCGATTTGCAAGCACAGCTTTAGGAACAAGCATCTTGGACAGATAGCCAAGGCACAAATCACCTTTTTTCTGGCCTTCTTATGGCCACAATAAATAAAAAAAACCCCTTACTTGTGAAATACACTCAAAAAGAAAAACATGAGTGGGCAGGCTTAATTTTATAATTTTCACTTTAAGAAAAAACGCAACTATAATTCTTAGGAATTCTTAAGATCACATACATCTGAAAAGCATCATTACTGAAACAGAAATTTCGTTTCCTTTGAAAGTCATTTGTTACCTCTAATAAGTGTGAAAAATGTGGAAGTTAAGAAGCTGAAGACCTTTGTACTAATTTCCTATTCTTGGGGTTTTTTTCCCCCAAAGGAGCCTGGACCAGTTAGACCATTTTTTAAAGTTTTTTTTTTCCATTCTACTTGACTATAACTCTAACTTTTTTGGCCCTCTGTTCCAACAGCTAGAGATAGCGTCTGCATTTTTGCCTCTGGCAACGCTCTTGCTGAAATCCACTGTAATCCTGTGAGTGCAGTCTGCAGGTTCAGGCCCTTCAAAGATTCAGAGCGCTCAAGACAGAACTCTTGGCATTGCAAAGACTGACACACCTGATTAACTTAGCCAGTTTACACAATGCTGGCTTCAAAACCAATTCAGAAAGTACAGCTATACAAATTGCCTAAATGAAATATGAATTATGACTTCTAATAACAGCAGTTCCATTTTTATTAGCACACTATAAAAAGTGAGATAACAGCTTTTCTGCTTGCTCATTTTATTTGATGTCACGAGCATTCACTGTGAATATAAAACGTGACATCAAATGAGGCAAGAGATGCACCAAGTGGCAACTCTTTGTGTAAAGGCTTGGTCCAT
Organism: Aviceda cuculoides; assembly: GCA_035590195.1. Classification (NCBI taxonomy): domain Eukaryota; kingdom Metazoa; phylum Chordata; class Aves; order Accipitriformes; family Accipitridae; genus Aviceda; species Aviceda cuculoides. The sequence goes on along the minus strand of JAVJGG010000074.1, from coordinate 10,325,283 downwards.
GAAGTGGTAGCAGCCAAAGACACAATTCCAATCCTTTGAAAAACATGTGGATGTTACAAAGCTAGAGGAACATTACCATCTGCAAAAGACAGCACTACAACTTAAGAACAAGAGACGGACAGTCGCAGAGCTATGTTGTGACACCTCTTTCTAAGGACACAAAAGAATACTAAGGAGCACAACAGCCACAGTCCAAAACATCTGCTACTTTTTTTGCTATTATTAAAATGTCGGTACATCCTGACTCCAAGCCCACAGTATGACACCATCTTCGTTAAGAATCTCCTTCCTCAGGACTCATCCTTTTATAAGAAAATCCTTCTGGACTGAAATTCAGACAACTAGATTGTAACAGTCTTTCAGGATAGGAGAGATGGTGTGTGGTGTTGGATTGTTGCATGCTGCCTCTGGAGCTTGCGGCTGGTATATTTGGTGCAGCCCATGACCTTGGTCTGCAGGCTGAAGATGTTGGTCTTGAGGAAATTGCTGGGCGCCAGTTCAAGTTCCATCACTGTCCATCCTTCAGTCATTTGGGTAACTCTTACTGTAATACCCCTGATATGGCATATAGCCACTATAGATGTAATGGCATACATTGGCAGGTTATTTAGCAGTTAAGATCATACAGCCTAATTCACTGCCTATTCTGTCCCAAAATCAAATCTCCTTGAGGTACACATCAAATTTCACCATCCTTCTGCATCACCCACCAAGTGCAGCCCGGTCCTTGAGCAAAAGCAATCCCCTGGATGGGTTTGTCTCTGCCTGAAGCAGGACTAACCCAGACTGTCTTCCCTAACATACTCCTCACGTGCACTACAGGGACTTTATCTCCTTCTACAGTATGTGGAAGTCTTGGTTGGGTGGGACCAGGCCGCTTGGCAGATCCTCTAATATTAACTAACCAGGTGGCTTTTGCTAAATGTATATCCCAGCGTTTGAAAGTCCCACCCCCCATTGCTCTCAATGTAGTTTTCAGCAGTCCATTGTATTGTTTGATTTTTCTGGATGCCAGTGCATGATAGGGGATGTGATATACCCACTCAACGCCATGCTCTTTGGCCCAGGTGTCTGTGAGGTTGTTTCAGAAGTGAGTCCTGTTGCCCAACTCGATTCCTTCTGGGGTGCCGTGTCGCCATTAAACTTGCTCTTCAAGGCCCAGGATAGTGTTCTGGGCAGTGGCATGGGCACAGGATGTGTTTCCAGCCATCCAGTGGTTGTTTGCACCATTGTAAGCACATGGCGCTTGCCTTGGGGGGTTTGCGGGAGTGTGATATAGTCAATCTGCCAGGCTTCCCCATATTTATATTTCATCCATTGCCCTCCATACGACAGGGGGTTTAGCCGCTTGGCTTGCTTAATTGCAGCACAGGTTTCATATTCATGGGTAACCTGCATGACAATGTCCATGATCAAGTCCACCACTTGATCATGAGCCCATCTATATGTTGCATCTCTTCCCTGATGACCTGAGGTATCATGGGCCCACAAAGCTATAAATAGCTCACCCTTATGTTGCCAGTCCAGATCCACCTGAGACACTTCAATCTTGCCAGCCTGATCTGCCTGCTGGTTGTTTTGATGTTCTTCAGTGGCCCAGCTCTTGGGTACCTGACCACCTATGTGACGTACTACATGACCACTAGCTTCTCTAGCCAAACGGCAATATCTTGCCACAGTGCAGCAGCCCAAATGGGTTTACCTCTGCGCTGCCAGTTGCTCTTCTTCCATTGCTGTAGCCACCCCCATAGGGCATTTGCCACCATCCCTGAGTCAGTATAGAGATAGAGCACTGGCCACTTCTCTCTTTCAGCAATGTCTAACACTAGCTGGATGGCCTTCACTTCTGCAAATTGACTTGATTCACCTTCTCCTTCAGCAGTTTCTGCGACTTGTCATATAGGACTCCATGCAGCAGCCTTCCACCTCCAATGTTTTCCCACAATGCGACAGAACCCATCAGTGAACAGGGCATATTGCCTCTCATTTTCTGGCAGTTTATTATACAGTGGGGCCTCTTCAGCATGCATCGCCT
>JAVJGG010000074.1:10306738-10319946 GCA_035590195.1 Aviceda cuculoides | reverse complement strand
TGTAATCAGCAGGAAGGAGAAAAGGGAGGTGAACGAATGGGGGGAAGTATCCCCCCCTGACTTCCCCACAGATTGGGTGCAATTACCAATAAATTCCAATAGAAGGCACCTGAAGTATGGAAATGATATCACTGCTGCATACGGATACTAGCTTTACCTCATGACCAGTGATGTAATCATTTCATAAGTTGACATTACCCAGTGTAGCAAAATGATAATCCTGATCCCTCTCCCATGGGTGATAAACATAACTGCAGGGAACACACGGAGCATATAAGAACTTACACAAGGCCGCCATGTAAACAAATGAACCAACATTGTGACTAGTGACTATTTAACTAACATAAGAAATGCATATAACAGATTTGCTTTAACATGCTCTGGCCAGACCTGTCATTATCTCTACCTTTCGTGCCCCACATTGGGCACCAAAATGGACTCTCACGGTTTCAGCCCAGCCGGAAACAAAGGACCACATAGCCGCTCGCTCACTCCTCCCAACCCACCTCTAGTGGGGTGGGGAAGAGAATAAGAGAGGACAAAAGAAAAAAAAAACCCAAAACCTCGTGCTTTGAGATAAGGACAATTTATGGGGACAACACAAAAAGAGAAGTTACAACAACAACAACAGTACTAATAAAAGAATATACAAAATGAGTGACGCACAGTGCAACTGCTCACCACCCAGAACGCAACGCTCTGCCACTTCACCCACCAAAAGCCAAGAGACACCCCCCCTCCACCAGCCCGCTCCCCATTTATACACTGAGCATGATGTCACATGGTATGGAATAGCCCCTTGGCTAGTTCAGCCCACCTGTCCTGGCTGTGCCCCCTCCCACGTTCCTGTCAAAATTAACTCTATCCCAGCTGAACCCCAGACATTGATCTAGGCTGGAAAGTCAACCATGAACAAATTTTACTTTGGGCATTATGAGAGAATAAAAAAAAGGAAAAGGGAGATTTGAATTCCACTGCCCCTACTTTCAATGCAGTGCACTTTACAGTATTAGGCCCCCAATGAAATGTCATTAAATGCCTTCTGATCATCTGGTGATGTCCTCCTGGCTTTTAAAGCTGAAGGTTCTCAGTGTAGCAATGAAACTTCAGTTGCATTAGTCCCTCTCTGTTTGAAATAAAATGCAAGACATCTATAGAAAGATCTGAAGCATCCACTAGAAACAGCTGCATGGTTAATACTCTCTTCCATGACCTTTCCATCCAAAAGTACCACCATGTTCCCTACATTGTAAATTAGAAAGGGATTTCTTGCCTTCATCCTTCCTCCTGTTCCTACCTTCAGAACAGCAATGAGAAACTATTTAAATAGCACGCTCCACAGCAACTGCCTACAGTAATATTTACCTTTGCATATGTATGTAATATTCTCCCACGACTGATCCATTGTGCATTCTGAAAAATTCCTGTCTCCATTAAAATAATATCCTTCTTTACACTGATAGTACACTCTGCTCCACAGAGTGGTAGAGTTGTCCCAGATCATTTCTGTGTGTGGAATCAGCAAAGGTTTGCCACAGTCTATTTCTGGAACAGAAAAAAATGGGTAACAAAACCTGAAAATGAAAATAGGCAAGGCATATCAAAGTGTTGAAGTAAGAGAGATGAATTGTCCCAGCAAGTAACTCTTCACTTTTTTTTCCACTTCCTAGTGGTTTCTAGAAGTCAGGCCAGCCTGTTAGAACCCAGAACTTTGTGACTGGAGACTTTCTAGCAGAGTGGGGCATTTATCCTTCAAGACGAACCATAAAATGAAACAGTTTCCTGTTTAGATATGGAGAACAAGGATCTCTAAGCAATTTTTTTTACAAATGGATCTATCTTCCCACAACACTCTTATCCTCCACATGCTATTCATTCCTTTATTTTACCTATCATTAGCAACAAGAGCTCTGAAAAATGACACATGGTCCAAGGAGTGACATGGAAGCACAATATCAAGAAGGTTATGTTCCTTTGCCAGTGTATTTAATTCAAGCTTTGAAAAAAAGGAGAAGCTGCTACAGACAAGCAGAAAGAGCACTTCTGGGGGAAGATGTGATGGGTTATTCAGACCACTTTAGAGATAATTAGAAATTAAATCATTTGCTCAGTTGTTTTCAGGGGCTTCATAATAAAATTAGGGAACACAAAAGAATAAAGAGTGAAGATCAAATCAATGGAAGAATATTATTTAGGGTTAAAATGCCCTTTCAAATCCACAACAAACATTTCACCCCAATAAAAGATTCTGCATCATTTCACTTTTAAAAAGTAAGCAATGTAAGCATTAACATCTTACCTTCACTAAAGCAGAAAACAAGTGCTTTTAAAACTCTTTAATAAATAATCTTAAGTGATTCTGAAATTCTACTCAAAAAAGGAAAACTAAGTAAAAACCAAAGTTTATAGAATCATGATCTGTACAACCTTTAAAGGAAAAGTTAAACATACGTATTGCAATGGGCAATACCTTCACCACCATGACTACATTCTTTGTCATATCCCAATGTGTATGAATATATTTATCTACTATAAATCATCAGAACAAGCTTTAGAATAACTAATGCACATGTAAAGAATATGATTAACTTATAGAACAACAGTATGTGATGAGATACAAAGATTACTGCTACTTAACTCCAGCTATCTGCCCACAGCCATCCTGTAATCAGACTGAAAAGCAGAAATGCAAAACTATGTTTCTGTGTAACACAGCAAACCTTCTATTTAGGCTGGTGACCCAGAATAAGAATATGAAAGAAGATTCTAAAAGTAGAAAGTGTTTGTAACATACACATCGCACATTCAAAAAAATTACTACATTTGATGGCAATGAACAGAAGACTCAACCTTGCTGGATCAAGCTGAAAAGATACTAATCATCCAGTGAATGGAAAAGTGAAGTTGTGCTAATGTAAAAACTGACTGAAGATTGTAATTATCCTGAGGTCACATTAATTAATAATATGTGCTCAGAGTAAAAATACACTAGAAATTTTGTTAGGCAAAATACTTTTTTTTTTTTAAATGTACCTTTGAGTTTCTTCTTATCAAGGAACTTGTTAGGCTAGATTCTTCCAAACCATAGTAACATAGGTGATTTATGACTCATGTCAAACAACAATAGCATGCTTGAGCAATCATAGTTTGCAGCTGGAAACTGTCTGAATATGGGAATTTTAAGGGGATACTAATGGCTAATAGTGGTTCAATTCCTGAGTAATGGCTTTAACCACAGAGTAGATACTGAGCTAGAAAAATGGCAGCAATTTAGGCTGCATTTTTATCTCATGGTAATCCCAATGCCTGACATGCACTGGGATTTTGTCCTTAGGATGTTAAACTTTCAGCAATTTATTGCAACTTCATTAGCAACACAGATCAAAAAAACCTGTTCAATATACGGCTTTTGTTTTGTGACTGAACTTCATATGCCAGAAGACTATATAAACTGAACGCCCGAAAAGGTTGTCTCTAACTGATGACTGCTATTTATTATGGTTGCTGAAACAGTATCTATGTTAAATAAATCTGAAGGCAGATTACATTTACCTTTGCATACCAAATCAGTACCATCCCACTGTCCTTTGGCATTGCAGACTGCAGTCTGATTGCCGCTTGCAATAAAGTAACCATGAACACAATTGTAAGTAACTTCACTTCTATATGTGGTCCCACTTACAGATGCTAGATGCGCATTTAAAACAGAAGGTGGAACCCCACAATCCACACCTAGGGAGAATAAAGAGGAAGATAAACTTGTTAGTCAAGCAGCAGAAGTAATGATGGTTGCACTCCTATGAGTATTTCTTTCATTGTTACCAACGAACCCTCTTCTCCTGTGGTAATCCAACACTCCCTCATGTCCTCTGCAACATCCCCACCACAACTGAGAGTGCTGCAGCTACTTCAGAGCTGCTTCCAATTAAAATTACTTCTCTCTACCTTTCTCTTAGAATGGCATGCTAAATCTGTGACTTCTTCCTCAGCCTAGCTGCTAGTAGACAGAAAATGTCCTGGTTTTGGGGGTTTTTAAACCTTTAAGATTCTCCTGCTTTTAAAAACCTGATTATAGGTGGCAAACTGGTTCTGTACCATTTGCGGTGAGCAACAGCCAGAGGGAGGCAGACGAGCAGAAACTGCCTTTAGGAAGCTAAATTTTAAAAGTGCACAAGGACCAGAGAAATGCAAAACCATAGAAAAGGTTACAACGTACAATACAAAAGTTTGCCGTTAAAGCAAAAGTCTACGTGGTGTTCAAAATGCATGGTAGTAGTCGCTTTATTCACAAACATGCCGAGCTGTCATTTACAAATGCATAAAACAAAGAAGTCAAGTAGCACAAAAAAGCAATTTGTTTGATATCATGTCCACTTTCTAAGGTAAGCAACCATCTAAAAGGCTTTCATGTTAGCATGACACAACACTCACATTCAACAGTTTAACTACACTTCTTCGTGTACATCACATCTTCCCATTAAACTATCTGACTTTTTATCTCAAGACAATTCTTTTATTAATATTCAAGTGAAGCTATAATCTTCAAAGACACATTACAATCCATATACATATATTTAAATAAAAAAGGGGGATCTGCTCCACTTACAGTACCCTGATGCTAGGTTACCCATCTTACCAAGTTTGACCTACCTTCAATGGCCAGTTTCATCATGACTATATAAAATAAACTCCTAAATTACCATAGAAGGAAGACAAAAGACAACCTTACCCGATTTTGCTGAAAAAGAAGACACTACACCTGGCCAGAAGAAATTCTTAAACTAGCAATAAAGACTTACCAGGGAAACTCTCAAGAGTTTAAATAATTATTTAAAGATGCCTCTACTATCATTTAAAAAAAAAAAAAAAATCAGACTTGTAGGTTTTACAAAAAGAGAAGTCCTAACTGAAATCCAGGAAAAGAGCTTGCGATACAAAGCGGAAGTAAGTTTGTCCTTTCAGACTCATGGGCTGTTTCTTGGTGTTTGACGTATTTTATTTCAACCAAACATGAGAGATGTGCTCAGAAACTCTGACTTGATCTACTGTTTTGATTGTAGAAATAAAAAAAAAAATCACATGAAAAAACAATCACTGAAAAATATTAATAAAAAACAAATGTACCAACAACTCACAAGGACTGCATTCTACAGGCTTTCTGTAGGGAGCTCTTGAGAATTTGGGCGCTTCCTTTTTGTTTTCAAGTTTATTGTCCTTTATTTATTTTGGGGGGAAAATGTTATTTCAATTGTTTTGGTTTTTTTATGGCAGTAATTTAGTATTAAATTGTTTTATCTTTTCTTTCTTATGAATTTTCTAGTGATATTTAGTATTTCACTTTTCCCAGCCACACTGATTTAGCATCCTTATTCTAATTTATTCACTTCCCATAGACACACATACAAACATTACATTTCTATCCACTCTCAAAGGAAAAAAGAAAAAAAGAAGAAAAAAAGAAACCAGGAAAGAATTAGAAACTGAGAGGGCTTTTCTATTTTCAGAGAGAGAACTCTCCTCACCAAGTGGTAATTTTCAGGATGACAATTCTCCCCTGTAGAATTGTTATACCCAGTGTAGTTTCTGTTAGCTAGGACTTCAAGTGTTATTTAACTAATACACAGACTTTCTAACTACTCACAGGAACACAAAATGCTGCACTTGTAAGCAGTAATATTTCAACGGAATGGCCAATAAGAACACTCAAGCAAGTGGACGTTTTAAAGATGCTCACAGGAAACTTAACATTTCAGAGACATGAAGGTGTTTGCTCATGCACAAATGCTCTTAAAATCATGAAGGTTATCCAGAGATGAGGGGTGATATGCCTCTCTTTGGCATCTACAGTCAACCTTTGGAGAAAACTCCAGAAGCTGTCAGAAAAATGGTTCTTTTCATGAGAGGTCACTGATGCCTTCTAACTACTGAGTTGGAAGTTCCCAGGAAATGCTACAGAAGTCTAGTTGTTTCCTAGGCCTTGGTTCACAGGCAGAAGGACACATTGCAGTGTCTGTAAAAATGCAAGGACCAGCATCAAAAAAGTCACTACACGAACAAGAAGAGGTGGCACAATTTTATAACCTGTCCTTTTCTTTTCTTCTTTTTTTGTAAATAGCCAGATCTTGAAAAATTATCCTTCAGATTGAAGAAACAGTCTACCATCTTTCACAAACACGCTTCCCCATGCATAAACCCCCTTAATGAAGAATTTAAGAAAGATTTAAGACTCTTTTCACCTTCGCAGCTTAAAGTGGCAGGTTCCCAAGTTTCATTTGCAGTGCAATATGAGAAATTTCCCTCGTTGCTGTAAAACCCTTCTTCGCACTCATAATGAACCGCACTTCCTGGTAGCAAGCTGTAGTTCCCCACAATGTAGCCATGCTTCATTTCAGGAGGGGAACCACATCCAATTTCTGCAAAAAGACTGGGTTAAAAGATCTCACAGTACAAAAATCACAAAACATGACCACTTTAAAATGAGCTGAACTGGATGGTCACATCACAAAATACACCCAATCTGATAAATCTAGGGGATTGGCAAAGGTGTACAAGATCAGAGTTGAAGAGTTATAGCGGCCACAATCAGAAGAACACAGTGATCCAGGTATTGAGCTACATCTTTACTAACATACAGCTGGAGCCATTCATAACACCAAAGAGGAGACACTGCAATGTGATGGTGCTTTGCATGTGCCAGTCTTGTTACACAAATGGCTGAATGATCCTTTAACACCAGAAGAAAATTTCAGGCCCCAATGCACAGCTTTATTTCCCTGCACATGGGAGAGGTGAAGCACAGCAGAGAGGCTGAGATGAAATGGTCTGCCCCTCAATTCCTCCATCACACTGAACCAGCCTGCATACAAAAGCTACATTGCTTCAGCACAGCTGCTTGACTGGGCCCCCTTGTCTGACTCCACAAGTGACACAGACACACTACTTTACCACAGCATGGGGAGGGGGAAGTCAGTGAGATAAGCAGGGTTATCAGCAATTCTGGCAAAATGAAGCAGAACACTCCAGCTGGAAAAACTGGATGAACTACAGGTAGTGAGCTTTACTGACAGTTCTTGCAATAATTCAGAAATGAGAGCTGGATGTAATCAAGGCAGTACCTTTCACCTGTGATGCCTGGGTTCACTACATACTCTGACAGCTACAGCTTACACTGCTAGCACTTTGCATCTGGGAAAACCTACACTAGAGAGGAAAGGAGGAACGGTTTCAGATTCAATTTTTTATCTTGCCTTAACAACAACAGAACAGAACAGTTTTTTTATCCAGGTGGCACAATATGTAATAAATAGCTAAACTATTATTTTATTATTCCTCTCCCCTAGGCTCGTTTCATTCATCTGACCTCTCTTACCAGCTACTTATCCTCTCTTCTCTTCCCCTTCATGCAGTGTGATTATGTAAGCAAGTGGATTATGCCACACTTCCTTCCTATTCAGAAACTAACTACATCACCTTCATGGCATTATTAAGCTTCTCTGACCCTGAACACCTGAACCGCTGCTGAGAGCCTGTAGAAATCATATCTGGCGTCAACTCTACCATCCAGACACCACTGGAGGAAACTGAAACCAAGAAGAAAAAAATCATACAGCAGGCAAAGTCCACAGAGGGGGGCTTCTGCCCTGCAGACTTAAAAGCACCAGTCAGAGCAGATACTATTATATCATGTAAGATCTGATTTTATGTGGTAGGAAAAACAGCATCCAAAGACTCTCACCTTTGCATGAAACTATGTTTCCATCTGGATGAAAAGAATGCTCTCCACTTTCTAATTTATAACCATCATTGCAGTAACATTTGTAGCTTCCTTCAGTATTCACGCATCTTGCATTTTGACCACACAGCCCAGACTCCTCACATTCATCAATATCTAAAAATTCAGAGAAAAATATATGCACTTCATAATAGGGTTTTTTTAATTAGTTAATGTAGGACCCAAGCTTAAAACAAATACAGCATTCCATGAAGGGTTCTATGTAGCTTCTGATGGGTCTTCTGGGAAATAAAGGAGCTTATCATTGCCTGGTGTTCAAGCATCTGGAAGGAGGACACTCTCAATTTTGTAGCTAGCCATCTTCTAAATTGTTTCCGTTTTACCTGACAAACAGTCTCCAATGTTATCTCCTGCTACAACAATCCCAGAAAAATCTCTATCTGCAAATATCTTCATCAGTTACAACAGTTCATTGCTGTAACAAGGAACTGGCTAATATTCTAAACTAAACACAAATATGACATTTTGGGGGAAAGGTAAGTATCACCTTATTTTCTTTAATCTAGGTGCTGCTTCTGGAAAGATTATTGCTCGAACGTGACTGTGAAGCAATGATTTGTAACATAGCAAAGAATGCAAAATGGAACTAATTTGTAGCTGTTAGAACGTAGATGTCAAGTAAGCGTTTGCACCCACAGCAGAAAGTGCTCTGATATACTTTTAGAAAATAAGTGCTAAAGTGACAGGAAAAAAGATCTGTAGTAGAAAACCAAGTTCTGGATTCCTGCTGCTCAAGATTCTTTGTGATGTCTACCTGTACAGTTTGTGCCATCATTGGGAATAAACGTCTTGTTGTTGTTGGAGGCTCGGTATCCATCAAGGCAAACACAGTAAAAACTTCCATGGGTATTATGACACAATGTATGATTTCCACAAATCTTGTTGGCTCCAATCTGACATTCATCTTTATCTGTCAGCACATTTAAAACACATCAGAGAGACATTAGGAAAAGCAAAAAGCAAAGTATCCTCCCCTCCTCACTCATTCTTGCGTAACCAGACTTCTCCTTACTGTTCTTCTTTCTAAGTTATTTGGGATGTAAACACTGCTAGTAAGATGGAGTATTTAGACCAACAGACGTTGTTGTCCCTGGATGAAACTGTGAATAAAGTTTCATGACACAGCTTGAATTGATCTAAGAGCTGTTGAAACCAGAGGGCCCTCTCTCCACCTCTGCTCTTCCTTACAGCATGCACCAGCTGCAGCAGTTGATGGAGCTTGTGCTGATCTTATCCAACTCATTCAACTAGCAGAGAATTAACATGGCAAAATAGGCAGCTTGTCTTCTCCCACAGTAATAAGATAATTGAACTCTGTGCAGGGCCCAGCGGGTACCAGTGCTCGTGAAGGAAGGGGAAGAGATGGAGTGGAAGAGATCAGAGGTGCAGGACCTTCCCCTTTAAGCAATGGTAAGCTATTACATACACTCAGACACAGCATTTCACATCATCCTTTGATTCACGTATTGATTTTTCGCATATGAGATAGTATTAAAAGGACACTATCAGCTACAGTAACAAAACAATGCTTAACAACACTTCATTTAACAGACATCTGCACTTCACTTAAGAAATCTGTATATATGCACACCGTTATTAAGAACAGACCTTCAACTTAGGAAATTAGTTTTTAGTTACCCAGTAATCTGAGATAACTGAAATTTCAGCAAAAATGCTCTAATTTTATTCGTTAGTTTTATTGTCTAGTTTTCAGTTCAACGACACATAGGTTGAAAAGAATAAAGTGAAGCCCGGCATATTTAATTATTTTTTTTGCTGAGGCTAGGATAAAAAATATTAAATAAACCATTCCAATACATTACATTTTAAAAGTAAATGTTTGACAAAACCCTACATTTTCTAAGACAAAATTAATTTAAATCCATCACTATACAGCAGAAACTGAATAAAACAGTTAAGTAACTAAGTACAATACAACATTTATATCAAGCACAAGTAAAGTACAGCTCATGGCTAGCCATTAGGAGGGAAAAAAAAAAAAAGAAAGAAAAACAAGCGACACGTATTCTATGTTTTGGAAATTCTGCCAGGAAATGACAAAGCTTCTACCGTGTTTTGAAGAATTCAGTAATATTACTCAAGAAAGAACATTTTAGGAATGTCCACAGTTTCTTACTATTTTACAAACAGACAGCCTACCTTGACAATGGGTTCTTCCATTGCCTACAAATCCATAGTTACAGATGCAGACACTTTTTCCTTCAATTTGGTGACATGTAGCATGAACGTGGCAAGTTGCACAGACATCTGGAACTGATCTGTTCACAATTGCTTTAAGAACAAAAAGACACAATTACATTTTTTCAGTTCTTTTAAAGGACCATAAAGGTGGTCTGGTATGGGTAACTGGCACAGAATTTAAAGTGGAGATAAAATCCCATCTCCTCCCACCTCATTTTCAAACTTGCAGGAAAGCCACAGCCATAATATTCAGAGACCAAAGATATAAAAATAAACAGAAAGGATTAAACAAAATAACTACACTGAACAGTTTTCTCCATCCGTCTATTCTTGACAACAAGCAAAACAGTTTTTCAGCAGTTAGTAAGGCTTACAAGACATATAATAAATAGCTCTATACAATATTATTAATCTGTCCTCCATATTAATTTTCTTCCCCTTTTGTCTTGATTTCTGTTTCCTCATTTATTCTATTATTTTGTTTCTATTATTTACACATAGACATTTGGGTTATTTATCAATCTGTTTGTATCTTGTATCATCAACATGTATATGGTATAAACGCTATTCATAAAAACAATGTTGAGAATGCTGCCAGGAGGAAAATTACTTATGGTAAAGTCATTTTAGAAATTAATTTATATTAGAAGTAGTTTAGCAGCATATGACACACGACCTCATTTACCGTAATTTGACAGGGCCATAAATATACATGAACCTAGAATACAGTATGAACTTATTTCCTTATTTGTATTCATACTTTTAGTGCATTATGTACATTTCTCTCCGTTTTTTGTAAGCTCTTTTTGTTATCTTCATACATGCACTGGCTTTCCACATGATAAACCTGAGAACGGATGGCTTGAAAGCAGACAAAGCAGGTATATGCTTACACCCCTTTTAAAGGAATAACTAATACTGCACAAGCTGATGTTGTCTCATGATGCTGGACAGAGCAGCATGGAATTTTTTACTCTTCTAAGACAACTAAGATTGGCAAGGATGGTGTGGTTCTTACAGAATGCAAGTCTTACTGCGTATATTGCAGCTCTGGCAAAATTTTGCCTGCCTTAACATGGTGTCTACATACGTAACTCTAACTGGGAGAAGGCAGCGGAACACTCTAGCCAGCTTTTTTCTTTTAACGCACCAAATTTATCAGTGTGATAAAAGCGCCCTTCCACATGCACAGTGTTTCAGTTTTACTGACGGTGCATTTCTCGGTGCCTTACGACTTGCAGGAAGCATCACAGCTTCCTACTCCTAATTCTCAACGCTTTTATATACTTCTGTGTGTGCGTGTGTTCCTAATAATGTCAGAAAACAAAAACTGTCAGCATGCAATGGTAGCCAGCGTAGGTCAGAAAATTAAATTTAAAAACAGCCAGGGCAGTAACTTTCTCATGATACCTCAATCTTCTGATAAGTCATGGGAGTGTCCTCCTCAGATTGCTGCTCCGGCAGATAAAAAACGGTTCCCCGCCACCACCTGCTACAGATGCAACTGTACCACTTATTTCTCCTCGGTGACACACCATTTTTCACTCCCGCACTGAAGTCCCCTCACGCTTTCAGTCCCACCCAGGCGCTCCCTCAGGCGCGGCTCCCGCCCAGCCCAGGCCCTCTCGCCCGGCCGGCCCGCTGCGAAACGTGGCGCCCGCTGCGCCGCCTGCCTGCTACCCACCCGGCGCGCTGCCTGCGTCCGTTATCGCGCCCGCCTGGCACGCTGCCTGCCTGCCACACGCCCCGCACGCTCCTCGCACGCGGCCCGCCTGGCACCTCGCCTGCCTGCCTTGCACGCTCCCCCCCTCGCACACTGCCGCCCTCGCACGCTCCTTGCACGCTGCTCACACGCAACCTGCCTGGCACCTTGCCTGCCTTGCACGCTCCCAAGCTCGCACACCGCCGCCCTCGCACGCTCCCTGCACGCTCCCCACCTCGCAGACTGCCTCCCTCGCACGCCCCCTGCGTTACGCCCCTCGCACGCTCCCTCCCTTGCCCGCCCGGCCCCTGGCACACTCACCATGACCTGGAAGGGGCTGTTGGGGATGTGCTCGCCCCCGAAGCGCACGCAGATGACGTACTTGCCGGGCTGGGGGGCGGTGTAGAAGATGTCGAAGGTGCCGTCGGCGTTCTCCACCACGTCCACGTCCACCTCGGAGCCGTCGGGCGTGCAGACGGTGCAGGTCACCTTGCCCTTGCCCGCCGCCTTGGCGTCCACCGTGATCACCGTCTCCTCCCCGATCTGGATGGTGGGGCCGATGCCCGCCCCTGCCGGAAAAGGGGGGTGACTGCCCGCCCCACGGCGAGGGCACCCCCCAACCAGCCCCACGGGCGGATGGATGTGCGCCCTGCCGTGGGTCTCCGGCAGGGACGGCCGAAGGATGCCCCGAAGCTGGGGGGAACCCAAGCCCCCCGGTAGGCTAAGTACGGGGAAAACTCGTGCCGTGTCACAGCGAGGGGGGGGGAAAATTAGGCGTTGATAAGGCACAGACCTCCCTCATCCCCCACCTGGGTGGTGATGCGACGGAGGGGGCCCCTCTGCTCCGTGGGGGCAGCCAGAGACCCCCTAACACCCCAGGACCCCCCCCAGCTCGCTGCCCCGTGTGGGGCCAGGGGTGCCCCCAGCGATGGGAGGGTCCCCAACTACAACAGGGCCGAGCCAGGGAACCCCCCAAATGTTCAGAGGTTCAAGCTACTGGCACGATCCCTCGCCTGTTTAACGAGGTTTGGGGGATGCCCCACAATTAAGACAAGGCCAAAGGGGGGCCCTGGTACTGGACTGAGGGGGACCCCCAAGAGCAAGCAGAACTGGGGCGTCTCCCCCCTCAAGTTGAACGAGGTCTGGAACCCCCCCAGTCAAAAAAGAACCCTGAAGGGTTAAAACGATACCTGGGGGGGCCCTGACACTAAGTGAGGTCCAGGGGGGCCCCTCATCGTTAAACAAGGTTGGGGGGACCCTTCTGTAATTTAAAGGAGAACACGGGGTGCCCCCAGTATTGAACGAGGCCCAAGGGCCCCCCAAAATCAGATCCTGGCCCCTCCTTCACACCACTGCGGGGAAGGTCCCCACTTGTCCATGGGGACAGGGGTTAACTTTGGGGTGCGGGGAGGGGGTCACGCATGCGCCCCGACGCCAAGCGAGCCATGCCGTGAGCTTACCTAAGCCGTGACCTCCGATGGAGACTACAGCGTGGGCAAAAGAGAGGTGGGG
>JAVJGG010000074.1:10273670-10306638 GCA_035590195.1 Aviceda cuculoides | reverse complement strand
ACGAGCCCTTGCCCGCAAAACCCTCTCTCTTTTCTTCCTTTTTTTTTTCTTCTCCCTTCCCTGGCACAACGCCTTTCCTTCCCCAGGACACCGCCGCGGCCCCGGCCAGGCGGGTGGCAGCGCTGATAAGCACTGTTGCTGCCTGTGCCGGCCGGCCCTCACCCCGGCGCGGGGGAGGGGCAGGAATGGAAGGGAGGGTTGTTTATGATTCCTGGGAAAGACGACTGAAGAGTTACCCCTAGTTGCAGGTGGCAGCTGCGCTGCTCCCTGCCCGCCCGCTGTGGGGGTCTCCTGGCCCGGCAGCAGTCAGGTCCGAGGGGCACCTCCAGGCTGATGGCGCTGGGCCCGAGGGGCACCTCCAGGCTGATGGCGCTGAGGGAAGGTGGCCTCCGGCAGGTCCTCAGGCCCGCTGGGGCACCACCGCAGCCCCGCATCCCCCTGCGTGCAAGAGGGAGCTGGGCAACGGCTCTGCTGGCCCCGATGGCGAGCTTACCTGAAGTGGGCACATCAGTTCTGCAAGCGTATGAAAATTGTAATGGTATGCCACCAGCCCTTGGTACTTGAAATTAAGCAGCGCTTTCTCATTGCAGGCCTTCACCACAGTACAGGTGAATCCCAAAATTTTGGTTTTAATCGGTACCAGGAGCGCTGCCTGAGGAGTTTTCTGCCGCAGAAGAATAGTAATCCTCCTAAAGCTCTCGGTCCTCATTCAGGTCTGTGAGTCTGAATTTTCGAAAGTTGCGTAAACTTGTATTTATCTAGAAATGCAGTTGCCACAACTACAGTAGAGGACTGCCAAGGAGATGAATGGGGGAAGCCTAACACAAAGGTAGATTTTAAACAGCTTTGATGGGCTCTAATGAACTTCTTGAAGAAGTTTTGCTCATGGGCTATGTTGGCTTTACATTAATGCCCTTTAATGCTAACACAGTCAAGTCCTCCACCATGACTACATGTAAGTGACATAAACTGATCTCCTTCTGCTGTGCTGTGACAACAAAGACCAAACAACCTGTGTCTGATTTCAATGGAAACAAAACTCAGTTTCATAAGACTATCAGCTTTATTGATTTACTTTTATTTATGTAAGTCAATCTGTTCCAGTGTTTTTTAACTACCATTCTTCTGCCTACTTAACCATGTATACATTTTTAACCAGGTTCTGCTACTCTTATTCGTCTTGACTGGGTCAAAAAGTGACCTGAGTCTTCAACAGTGGCCAGTTACATCACAGGTGACCCTGCTTTTGCAAGAGCACCCTGCAGATGTCAGTACTGCAAATTTCTATCTTAAATTACTGAAATTGGAAGCATGCATTCTCAGTGGTGGTAAGTAGTTTGTCACTATAAGGAATGATTCAGAGAGGAATTGTGCTGCACAACATATTAAAAATTATTTGGAAATCACATATTTTCTCTCCCTTAGTAGGCCACCAAGTTGCACCTCTGCAATTTCTACTGTTCCTTTCATAAAACGCTGTTTCTAAACACCTCACACAGCAAACAGGAAAGTATTTTTGGCAGCAAGCCTGAAGAAATAAATCATTATATTTATAAAGAGAACAAGTTAAAAAATGTAACATAAACATGCTTTAAAGAAAGTAACAAGGAAGTGTATCAGTTGAAGAAAATACAGGGCCTAGACTGGAACAAACCTCCTTGTTTTGTTCCAGTCTAGTATGTCTTAAACAGCCGATTAGCTGCTGATTAAGACATACTTCAAACTGAGTAATTAAGCTACACACAAAGGCAACTTAAAACTGCATATCTGTTGTTTGCACATCTAAATTCAAAGCACATCCATAGGAAAGTGTCAAAACAATGTTGAGAGGTCATCTATTCTGTTTTTCTGCTCTAGGACAAGATCGACTACATAAATGATTCCTGACATACTTGTCTAACCTACTCTTTTTAGTGACAGTGATGTAGAATTCACAGCATTCCCAAGAAATTTGTTCCAGTACTTCACTCTCTTTGTAATCTGAAAATGGTACTCTGAGGTTCAACCTAACTTCTAGTTAAATTGTTAAGTCTTTTTTTCAGTTCACAAGAGACTCTCAACAGCCTTCATGATCTGGAACCAGGTTTGAATCTGAAATGAGTCACAGATCACCCGCCTCTGAGGTCACCTGCCCAAGTCCTGAGCTAATTTATGCAGAAAGACAATTAAAGATTCAGGAGGGTAGGACAGATCAGTGTCCCAACATGCTGATCCTTACAGCTTAGGCAAATTTAGCTTATTTCCTACAAAAATCTGTCTAATGAAAATACAGGATAATATCTGCATAGTTTTTCTGTTGTGGATAGGATAAGGTTCTTAATCTTTTCACTGTCAAACTTAAAGGACCTAGTTTGTAATTACAATGTTTCCTTTGCCCCTAATAGCATTAAATCTTGCTACCCAGAAGGCATCCGTACCAGTATTTGCTTCCATTTCTCTTCTTTGTAATAAGAAAACAGTTGTGATGGTCAAAGTAATTGAATTCATCCAGAGACACTTGGAAGTTTCCTGTGCAATTTTTCCTTGCAGCTGTCTAAATGGAGATAATTGAAAATCAGAAAGACAAGCAGGATTAAACATCTCTTCAGTCATCTGTATTTGTTCTGTCTCCTTTGCAGACAGTGAAAGTCACTATGTTATCTAAATCACATTCTTTTTGTGAGGAGGCTTGGCATAAATTACTTATTCTGACATATAAAGACAAAATATTTTTTACTAATGGCTCTTTAGGCAAACAGATTTTTAAAAACACAGCAAACATCTTCAGACAGACTGAATAAATGTAGTTCATCCTTGTTAACAGATCACACAGCTATTGATAATGCAGTTGCATTCTCGAACAGCTTGCAATCAAGCACTTTTTTCCACCTAGCAATGAAAAGAGTAACTGTAACTTGATGGAAGGTTCCTTCCATCTGAATTCTGCCTCTCTTGCCTGTTTAAAATGAATCAGACTAATAACTGGTTTCTGGTTATCCACTTAATTTCAAGAATAAGCAACAGTAATTGTTGAAGCAGAAATAACTGAAAAATTGGCTGACCCTCTTCAGCTTCTAATAAAAATGCTTCAGTAAATATTATGCAGAAGAAAAGCATTCTCTTGTACTGAATTTTGCTACAAAGGAAGTATTACCACTCAAGTTGTTTGCAGCATTTCTGTCTGTACTCTCAGGTGCCCCTATGCCACCATCTCAACTCCTGACAAGTGGAGTCAAGATGAAAAAAAGAAATGGGATTTCTGCAAAAGAATTAGAGACACCTGAGTTTAAACCTTAAATATTGTATGCTTCTATACAATTTCCCTGGAGGATAGGCCTTGGATGTAACAGGCATCAGAGCATGCCAGAGCATGGTAGATGATAAAGCCTGCTGACAGTTGCTGCTAATCAGAAAAGCAGTTCTACAGAGTAAAAGGGCTGCTATCTGTGGTTTTAGCATAGGAGTAGGAGACCAAACTGAGCTTTGCCATAAACTCACTGTGACCTTCGATAAGATAACCCCTTTCTGCCTCTCTTCACTTCTCCCTCCCACTTAGTTGTGAAACAGGGATAATATTCCTACATAGCTGTGTTGAGGCTTAATACCATAAAAGTGGGTCTGATGCATGTAAACTTCTCTGATAGAAGCTTCGATGTCACTACAATCTGCCTTAGTTTTTAAACCACAAGGAAGTAGTGTCAATCGGTTTATGGGGCAGCATCCTAATATTTCTGGATCTTGGAATGTCATGCAAGAAGACTGATGAGTAGTTGCTGCTTCTGGTTGTTCCATGCTGTTATATACAAGCTGTGCCATTATTTTGAGGGCTATGCTGACTGAAGGCAATAGTTAAGAGGAGAGAGGCAGAGAGTCACACAGGAAAACTGAAGAAAAAAGAATAACAAGCACACCCTTCATAGATTATTTAAAAAAAATAGTGTTGTGATTTTCTTAACTCCCAGTAGAGGAATAGACATCTTTTCCTTTCTGATTGATCCTAGAATACCTGCTAAAATCAGCAGAGAAAGAACTCAGCAACGAGCTTAACACTTTCTTCTCTGCCAGGCTCCCTGAGCTCATCCACAGGGATGCTGGCCTTACTATTGCAGCTGCACAAAACTTAATAACTTATAGCTAAGGCAACAGTTAATGATAATGTCTTTGATAGGTACAGGAAGAAAACCAAATCCCACTGACTATATTATCCTTGTCGCACCATTAGGTTTGCTATATTTTGGAGAAAGATCAGTCTAGAAGTGCTATCATTAAATGGGAAATATGGCAACGTTTCAAACTATGTTATCTATGAAAATAAAAAATTCCATATATACATCTTATGAGAAAGGAAAACCAAATATTGTCTACAAACTATAAACTAAACAATTCTCCTCAAGCTGTTCAGGCAGCTGGGGATTCTTTTCCCTATTGCTTCTTTCCCTACAGACCAACTGTATTTTGTCACCTAGCAATCTCGTATTTGCACCAATACTTTGTAGCAGGAAAGAAGAGGGAAAGAATCTAATAACCAAACCTATCATAGTAAATAACTTCACCTTCACTCCTCATGTTGTTTTGTATACAATTCAGCTTTCACATGCTGTTTATGCAGTTTGAGGGAATCATTTTTACCTCAATTAGAATGCATCTCGAGTTACTGTATTTTTAGACTCTGGGAGCACAAAGCCAGAAGGATGAGTAGGATTTCAGATTTCTATCATCATGCATTCATTTTTGGTATATATAGGGAGTGCTTTTGTTTTATTACAAAAACAGCACGAGCTATGCTCTTTAGTCTTTAAAAATTCAGTTAGATATAACTCTATTATTTCTACATTTACTGTCGATCAGAAGAGAAAGACACCCTGGGTGATAACATTCGTATGTTGTCATAAATTGTAGTGAAGATATAAGATGAACATTTCTAGGGAAATAAAAGGTCACCTAGTCTTTTTTTTTTTTTATATTATTTGCAAAGTTGACAGCCCTGTTTATCTTCAAACAGTTTACAATATTCCCACAAGACTCTTCAAGACTATCTGTAATGCAGCTATCCAGAAATTGATTGGCAATAAGAGACCACTTGCCACAGTAATTAAAGGTTGAATTCTGTCTAGGACTGAACATTTGTTATTGCACCACAAAAATACAGTAGCTAAATGACAAAATCATTGACCTTTGCTGGGATTTTGTCTACTACCTACTTCTTCCCACCAGGAACAGTGTATGTGTTAGTCAATAGGACCTAAATAAAAATTAGGGATCAGAGATGCTTAAAGATGACAGAAACTTTTCTATAAAAGCAAAAGAAAGTATTTTGGGGATAGGTGTTCGCATTCTAAAGGGTCCTAAAAATTTGGAGGAAAAGACACAATTAGACTAGTCAATTGTTCCATTTTATATAGGTCCCAAATTAGTAAGATTACTGTACATCTCTGATAAAGGGTCTGTGCATGAAAATGCATTTTTGTATGTACTAGCTTTGGGACACTGCTTGTCAAACCATAAACCCACAAATATTTAGTACAAATATTTGTTGGCTTCTGGAGAGTTTTTTAAGCACTGTCTAGGATAAAAATATTTCCAAATATTAAAAAATTTCCAACTATTAAAAAATTTCCAAATTAAGATATTTCCAAAATGAAACTGTTCTTTAAATTTAATCATCCCTGCTTTAATCTGAAAATTTAGGCAGAGAAGTGTCACTGTAGATGGCACAATAGCTAGGAAACAGGGAAAACGTATTTGAACCTAAGCTTTTGCTTAATTATAAACACTGTTTTAGTGAAATCCTTGAAAAAACAAAGCACAGCTGGCAGAAAAACACTCAGAGACATCTCTGTATTAGAAGTGTAGAAACATCTATAGGCATTATTAACTTACGTTATGCCTATGGAAAAATAGCTACATCTTGGAAATCATGAAATTTAGAAATAAACTACTCTGCTTTTATAGTTTTTTTTTTTTCCTCTTTGTATAGAAAAAAAGACCTCTTGACAACAACCTGAGTGTTTCATTGTAAGGTATCGTGAAATTAAAATATAGTGCATATTAACTGTGCCTTTCTAATGGTCTCTGAATGATAGGCTGTGCTGGACAAATCTTTCTCAAACAGCACCTTTTCCAAATCTTGGGAACTCAGATTTCTGAACATATTTTTTACTCAAAACAATGACAAAATAGTTTTTACTAAAAACAGTTCAACTTTTGCTTACACTTAGTGATCCTTCTACACTTACAATTCTAAAGACAATTATGC
This sequence comes from Aviceda cuculoides, assembly GCA_035590195.1. NCBI lineage: Eukaryota > Metazoa > Chordata > Aves > Accipitriformes > Accipitridae > Aviceda > Aviceda cuculoides. The sequence goes on along the minus strand of JAVJGG010000074.1, from coordinate 10,300,403 downwards.
ATAAAGTGAACACTTGGACCTATATTAAATATTTAAGACCCAGAATCAAAATTTTGGTCATGTTTCAAATTTGTTGTAGCTTATCTTCCTGAGGAATGCATGGCCAACTTGCATTCTAGAATATTGCCCCCAAATTAACCTGGACAAGGCAGTCAATAAGCACATGATGCATCAGTAACTGCTTTTCTGAGACTACTTTTCTGACCTTGCAATTAAAATACACTTTAGCGTTGCAGAAGAGGCATTGCAATTGTTTTCAGTCATGTGCAATATTCCTCTCAAAACTCCTGTGATAGTATTACAAAGATGGAAACCGAGACAAATGATACTTGTCTAAACCCACAAAATACCCATAGATTAATCCAAGCAAGAAATTGAAGTTTGCCTTACAAATCACTGTCATTTGTAACCTTTAAATCTGTAGGCAAAAAAAAGTCCTTACAAAACCAGAAACTTTACCTAGAAAAATGTATAGAAAACCAACAAACAGATAAAAAACCTGTCTCTCCCCACACAAACCTTGATGTAGGTTACATGTGGCTACTATGCATCTCTAATGAGTAGTTAATGAGCTACTCCCACAATTAATCCTCTTTTTGCCTTCTTGGAGAACTTTCTATACACCAGAATAACTTGATATTCAAATAATGTAAGTCTGTGGGAACTAAATGACAATTGCCTATTTAGTCCTGCAGTAGGCTGAGTATTTTTTTTTTTCTTGCTATGTACTACATCAACTGACTGTCTAATTAAATTACGGAATTTTTTATTTTAGTTGAAGTACAACTATTTAATCTGTGACATTATACAGCTACATAATCCAATATCCCAATTTACAACTGTCTTAATAATGTAACACCGTGCATTAACATAGCATTAAGATCCAGGTAAGTGATTTTACACTTCCTTCCAGTCTTTGAAACACCAGAAGTGTTTTAAAGTTAGGCTCCCATCATTGGGAGAGTAAGTGAAAAGATACATATATGTAAGCTTAGCAGGATAGTTGTTTAGATTGGATCCCAAACTTTGAGAGGGAAAAAAAATCAAGATCAGTCAGCAGGATTTCTCAGCTTGCATTCAGCACCTTAATCAAGACCATTGCTTCTATGCAACTGATCTGCAAACTTGTCAGCAATTTTCCTGTTAGATTATATGAGCTAGTAAGTGATTGAGATATCCCAGGCAAGTCAGGATGTTGTTGCTAACATCTTATGGTTGTCTCAGACCCTACAGAAGTAATTTCTTCCTTATCTATTTTCCTGCTGATGAGTGGCAATAATGACTCTGAAAATATTTTTTCAAAGGCCTTGATTAAAATCTTATGCATCGAAATAAAAACTGAGAAGTGTAATCTTCCCGTATTACGAAGCTGGGAGAATCTAAGCCCCGCAGAATAAGCAGCTTGTGTAACAGCTAAAGATAAAGATACACAGGAACTGAACACCTTCCTCAAAGAAAAACAATTTAGACAAGCCATAGTCATAGTCCTGCACCCAGTGCTGAATAAAGGGCTCCATAAAGAGTTCCAGGAAGTTCTTCAGGAATCTTACAAGAATATACAGCGTGCCTTGAATGTGAAGTTAGCCCAGGCCATCTTGTGACAGGCAGGCTGTAACCAACAGTGCCAATCCAGGGCAGAAAGAGAGAAAAAGACATTTATGCCCTAAGGCATCAAGAAGCGGGTGTTGTTTATTAATTTTTATATCCCTGTGATTGAATGATCTTATCCTGTGAGATGCTTAAACTTAAGGACTCAAATAGCATAACTGCATTGTTGTTTACTGTTGAAACAGAGGGCACACAACAACTGGGGTAAGTCTCCTATCAAAATTTCAACCAGTTCAGTATCTGACAGACCAATGAACGTTCTGAGGAAGAGGATAAGCTTCTTGAAATACATACAGGAACAGCGTGAATCCTTTATGCTTTTGACAAGATAATTAAAGCCTCAGCAAGAGGGAATTTGAAGCTATCCACTCACTCTGAGAACATATACACAAAAAGGAAAAGAGTATGTAACACAACCAAACTTCATATATGAAGGGGTAGAAACAACTTTCAGCTAATAGACATGACAGAAGAGAGTACTTAGGTAGCAAACCCTTTTCAGAAACTTACTGTGCTCTTAAAGAGAAAAAACTATTTTCACAGCTTTGTAAAATGATGAACCTTAGTTACACAATTCTCAAGATATTTCCAAATCTGTTGAGCAGATGAGTCAAATTCTGCATATACAGGAATGACGTTTCGCTGAACGCGCTGTATTGCTGCTATTAAATCTCATACTGCTTTGGGGCAATTTGGCCACAGAAGCAAACTGGATATAAGAGGGGAGGGAAGGAAAGAACAGATTAGAAATGCTGAAAAATCAGCGAGTCACATTGCCATGTTTTTTGGCAAGAACTAAACCTGATAATTTCAATTTTTTGTCCATTCTTAACTGAAAGTTTTTAATTAGAAAAGAACCCACAACCCTCCCTCCAAGCACCCACCCACACTGCCATGACTAAAATAGTTTATGGAGCTACAGGCTGTTCTTCCCAGACCATCAGCAGAATTCATAGTACTGAACAGAATAGTTATCCTAATTTCTTCAGCATCTGAGATAACCTTAAGTGTCTTTTTTAAGATCATGTATTTTTAAAAAACTTAATTTTCATAGGCAGTGATACTTACACCAAACAGAGTTCACAAATACATTCTCTAGGTGTGTGGTATGTACCATCATAGCAAGGTAGAAATAGAAATTATACATCCAACCACAGAGCTGCAAACCTGCAGCACTATGCAGTATTCTTCAGTCAGTCCTCCTTTTAAAAGTTTCCAAGCATGGAATAATGTGGCTTTTCCTACTGGTATGGGCTCTGGATGGTAAAAAAAACCCCACAAAACCCTCAATAAAAACTATTCTATGCCCTTCATCATACAAGCAATATGCACACGCAAGAGAACGTGTTAAACCATAGCTGGAAAAACACTTTACACAGTTCATTTAATGCAGGTACTAGAGAAGGCATGCCTTTGCTTTTCAACCAAATTATTTCTAATGCTTGCATTAAAAGCTAAGATTCTCTCAGATGGACACCGACTGGCTGTACTTGAAGCCGATTGGAAATAAAAACCAGGACCTAAAAGTGTTACCCTGATGAACTGACTTAGTCTACACAGCAAATACTAAGGAGTGGGAATGATCACTAACTTGAGACTGAACTATCTCCTTATAAAAGCTCTTTTGGAGTCAAGCAACTCAAGTTGCTACCCTACACTACCCTTAAGAGGTTTGTTCTCATTTTTAATGGACAATTTCTCTCATTTTTTGCAGCACCTGAGCTGAGTTTCTGGTCAACAGCAAAGGCATTGGTCTGGGAAGATTCAGTTATCTGATGTCTCTCTGTCCCTCTGCCTCTACCTCCTATGCTTCTTCTCACCTACGTGTTCTACCACATAACTTCCACTTTCATATCTTTTGTTTAGACACCCCTGTACTCACCTGCTACACTCTGAAGAACTCAAGTCCAAGTATCCAAGCGCACTCAAGAAATGCAAGAGGGGATTTTTATTTTATTTTTAAAACATACATTACCTTGTTTCCAGCTCTGTAAATGGGTGAGTCCCGGGCCTGTAGAGTAATCTTTTTGGGACTGATCCAAACCATATGAGATCTTATCTGTTGGCAAATTCACCATTTACTGCCCTTTCTGTTTCTTGCAAGTAACAAAACAAAGCGGTATCAAAAATTTTATATCCATGCTATTTAAAAGTGATTTTTCATTTTCCGAGATGGACACATATTAACTACTTAGGGAAAAATAATTACTTGTGATTATTTTACAGTGGTACGACAACAGCAGATAAGAATTTGAGATGGGATTTATTTTTTGGTTAAGGAGGGAGAAAACGGGTAGGAATTCCACTCTCCTACCACACTTCTTCAGGCAAACTTAGCCAAAAAAAAAAAAAAAAAAAAAAAAAAAAAAGCAGCCAGATTTTGGCCACCAAAAGCTAGCATTTTGTCCAGAATGCTCATCAAATATTTAAGTATCAAGGACAAAATCAAGAGTTACACCTGGGGACTACATATCTAGCCTTCAGAGAATAAGCATTTTGCTGAAAGCTATAGCTCAGTCTAAACTGAATTTTACTTTTCTCCCTACAAAAGCATCTACATTCAGAATTTGGTAATAGCGTAGTTTACACTAGATTTGCTCAGTGCTCTAGTTCTAGCCTTGAGACACCAGTAGTCACTAAGTAACATGTATAAGACTTCAGATTCTTCAAGACCTGCTAGGCTTGGACTCAGTGCCAGACAATTAAATTCTTGTCAGATTGGCTGAGAATTTTAGCTCAGAAAGAGGCACTGTACTCCCAATGTCACCCACATACTTGCATCTATTGCTTTAGACTACTGCCTGTTTAGTATCAGTCCTGAATTTTGGAAGGAAGAATAAAAGGGTCTAAATTAGTGTTGTGCAACACACAAAAGGAAAGCGGAAGAGTATGAAAGAAAAGCAATCAACAAGAAAGCTGAGAAAGAGGAAGCTGAAAGCAGACCATGTTTTTCAGCTACTATTTACATTTTTTAAAAATCTTTGTGCAAATGATATGAACTTGAATCCTAAGGCTAGAAAAGAGTACAGCGTGGTAAAAAAGAATTCTCATTAATGAGGCCCCAAGGCTTGAAGTTTCTCTCTCATCCCTGTCTCAAAGAATGACGCAGTTGTCAACTGCTGTATTGGCTCAAGGTTGTAGGATAGATTTCCATCCTACTGAAAATGAGAATTTCTACGCTGCTCAGGGAAAAGTTTAGGTGCTGCTGTTGTTGAAGATCTGCATTAGTCCTCTTAAAATATTTTTGACATAAAAAGCTTTTGCTTAGATGGCCAAGTATGCTAAAGAAAAAAACAACAACAGAAAATAAGACACTATTAGCTGCATAATTGTAAGACAAGAAAAAAACCAAAGCAATAGACAAGAACAGGAAAATTTAATAGAATACAGCTGTAGTCACATTTATTAAAATGCATGTTACAACAACTAGAGTTAAGAAGAGTTAGGTATAGATACCAAGTAATCATCCAATACCCTAACGTAAAAGAAACAGAATACATTGAAGCATAAACAAAATCAAATTAACTGTGCACTATACAGTCAGAAAATAGGTTTCTTTAATATTACATCTTCTTTTCGGTTTTAGGTCATCTCAACAGACATGGAATCCTTTTTCTGCAATGCCACAAGATGTTTAGAAATGAAAGCTGTTGCTTACTAAAATATACAAGACAATTGGTTTTTTTACACAAAAACATCTTACACTTCCATTTGTTCCCCAAAACACTTTTTGTCAGGTTTAAAAAAAATGAAAACATGATGTTACAAATACTTACAGCATTTTCTTGTGCTAGAGGAACATTTTTTATAAACTGAAAGGGAACTTTTTTGAACAGATCATGTAAAATGAGGGCATGTCAGCAATTCTTATCTATGCTTTGCATGTCTTGAATACAGCACTAAAAGTTGTCCACTAACCTTTTGCATTATCTCGCACCATTTGGTTCACATTACGATCTCATTTTCCACTGTTTTTCATCCACCAATAGTAGTCTTGAGTAAAGGCCACTTTGCATTGGGTCTTCCCATAAGAAAGGAACATGAGAGAAAACACAGGTTTTCCACAAAATGCCTCAGTAAAACCAGAACAGTCTTTGGTCAGAATGAGGTGACGTTCCGACGCGAGAATCTGCTTGGTTAGCAACCTTTGCCTTGTGCTGACGCAGTTCAAGGGTGAAAGTGGATAACGTATCAAAAAGAATTGGAAAGTGCTTTAAATTAATTAAGTACAAGGGTGGTAGCTTCCTACTCATAAATAATGCACAGTATCCAAGAACTGAAAAACTGATTACAGTGATGACATTATTCTGCTAAGATAAAAGCTTTCTAGATCTATCAACAGACCTTCAACTACATCAGCATTTTTTTTCTTTGTGACTGCTCCAGGCACATCATATTATTACTATTCAAAGTTAGAAATATGCGGATTATGCTTGGATTCCTGCATATTGCAGTACAAAAGAAAAAAACTGCAATGGTAAAAGCAGAGAAATAATTAAATCTGTATTGAAACAGCTGTAATTAATGTCTTGTATAGTCAGTGGACAACATTAATTTTTAACAATATAAATATACAATATCCGGGGGAAAAAATTTTTTTTTTATACTTAAGACAGCAATAGATAAGAAAAAACCCTACATGTAAAACTACTGAAGGCACATAAACTTTGGTCCAATTTTGTTCCTACCCCCCATCCTCCCCTCAATAAAACCCTGAAGTTAAATACCTCAGAAATTTTCCATTCTTTCTTGAAATAATCCACAATTCCTCACTGTTAGAATTTGCTTTGAAAAGAGCAGGCAAACAGCCTTGTATATAGCAAATAAATCTTCAGAAGACAGTTAAAAGATAAAGTTAATTTGAAGAAAAAATTCTGTGCAATCTGACCAATACACAATCCTTTCAGCACAATGATAACAACACTAAGTCTGGTAGTCCTGCTCTAGTTAACAACATACCAGTGCAAAAGGTAAAGGTAAAACAATGCTTTTTGTAAGCAATTGACCTCTAATTTGAAAAACAGCAGTATGACCTAATGGTATACAATGCCAAGTAGTAAGTCCACATCCCTTATAAAAAAACAAAAAACCCAAAAACTCCCCCAAAAAACAAAACTCGTGACTCTCCTACTGACATGAATCAGAGGAGGGCAAGATATTTGATTACACAATCCACACTGGCAGTATTATCAAGTGAGGCAAATAGTTTTCTCAGCATACAAACACAGGTTTGCCATCTGTAATCAGAAAATGTCATATAAAGGCAAATCTCCCCAGGTATGTGGAATATCTTAGGCACAAAAAGGCCCTCAATCTATCAATGCACAAAAAAGTGCAACTGACGGGACCCGCTGACGAGGCAACCAAGTCAAATTATGAATCAAAGTTTCACAAATTTGTTCTGATGTTCAAAGACATTTGAAGAAATTCAAAGCAAAAGTTTTACTATTATGCATCAAATCACAGGTCATTTGAAAAGGCACTAAGCTGCTCCTGGGTTGTTAAAAAGGCCTTAGTACACTTTGAACCAAGTATGCATCCACCCAAAAAACCCAGAGCTAGAGGTAATCCACAGCTGTTTTGTGGACTTGACATATACATAGGTAGAGAACTCTACCCTCAACTATTTCCAGCACCTATAGTTGGGGTATAACCACCAGTGGTTTAGAATATAAGTTACACTGTGCACATTACCAAGTACTTCACAAATAATTTAAACAGAAGTTAAGAACCTATATTAAAGATATTATGAACTTGTGAAATCTCCACTCTTAGAAATACTGAAAACTTAACTGTACAATTCTCTGAGCAACTGCTCGAAGTTGGCCCTAATTTGAGTGAGAGGTAGGATTAAGGCCTCCAGAGGCTGCTTTCAAGCCTGTGTCACTAAGAATCTGTAGATTAATGCCATTCTTTCCCAAATCCTGCTCTTTTCACAGGTATCAAGTGGTCTGCTCATATATGCTTGAGAGAATCAAGAGCTGAGATGCAACTGTGCTTTTGCAGCCAGGCACTAACTAACAAGTCAAGCACAAAGTATAAGAATCATTCATTTTGTCCTGATCCTCCACTAATGATGCATTTTGATAAAAAAGGGACTATGGTTTTGCTTTTAATTATTCAAGGCAGAATACTGAATGAGATAAACTAGCCTTAACTAGGGCCTTCATTCTGCTAAACAAACATTAAGATGTACTGTTAGTTTTAAAGCTTGTCTGCACTTCCTGTAAAAGCAGATCTCCTTAAGAGGCAGCATCTTTAAGATATACAAAAATCTAAAAGTAAGTTGTCAAGAACAATTCAACTGCAGAAACAGAACAACAACAATGGAGAATTATAAAAAGATAAATATATATACAAAACCAAAAAGCAAAACATCTACCACCCAGATTTTTCTTAAATTAAAAAATCTTAAGTCTCTGCTAACTTAAACTGTAGACCTCTACATTTCAAACTGCAAACAGTCCAGAGCTGACACTAGCTATACTCTCAACATTAAGTTAAAACCAAGAAATTATTTCTTTCTGGTTTTGAAAGAATGTCAGAGGCCCTCATCCCTTTATGTTTGATTAAGCTTTCCCATTTTCTGCTATATCATATGTGCCAATGTTAGCTTTCAAATTTAAGGTTCTTTTTTTCCTGCTTTAGAGTTACATTCGGATCTAGTATGATTCCTCTCCTCTATAGCTGTAATTCTTAAAAAAAGTGACAAAGCATTTTTCATACAGGCTAGCATTAAAGCAATTTATGTGCAGTAAACAAGCAACATTCCCAGTCCGGCAAGATTCTCTTTAACTGATATCAGTGTGACTGCTAACAAGGCAAAACACAGACAGCATTAAGTATCTTGTAGAAAAGGGCTCATGCAAATGAACAAGCTTTCTTACAACTGCACTTTGCTAAAATCATAAATGTGTCATTTTTTAATATGGTGCTCTGGCACTACACAATTACTTAGTTTCAGATGTCACCAAACTGAATCAGCTATTTCAGAAAGGGGAAAATGGAAAGACTACCTCAAATCCCAGAGATAACATTGTCTATTATTACTAAGCCATTTAACTTTCCAGTAAATAGTACATTCTGAATATTTATTTGTGTTGTACAGCACTTATTATAGCTAAATACATATTTAGTCAGCATTCTGCCTACTGTAAAATAGCACCCTTTTGTTGCAGTATAGGAGGTTTGGCACCATCTTTACTATGATTGGCTGCTGTAACTCTAATTAATTTACACACAATAAAAGAAGGCAAGCTAGTACCCTGCTGATTTTGCAAAAATATTTCAGAGAGAAAATTTGAAAAAGCTTACTCCAGAATACACATATCATGGTAGAAACGTGCCCCTTCTAGAAAGATAGAAGCGAGTCATACAGCCTAATGAAAAAAAAAAAAAAAAAGAAAAAAAAAAGAGTGGCAAAATATTACAGCAGAAACAAATTCTGCAGTAGTTAGAAGTAAATACATACTATGTTTGAGAGGACTACCTCTTTAAAAGGTGGTTAAGTAAATACTGGAAAGAAAAATGTCTTAAAAAGAAATTTAACTTCTTAAAATACAGTCAGAAGTCACTAAAGTTCATATGTACTTTCAACACCAAAACTAATTGCATCTCAGCTCATTCTCTAAAGAGAAACAGACATTCAGTATCGAACATTTTTTCATTCTTACAAAGGAAAGAATGATAGCTGTTTATTACTTCAAGTTCAATACTGAGAGAAAAATGCAGGAACCCAAAAGAGAATATTCTGATACACCCAATGTCTCTCAAAGTTAGATGAAGGCCAGAAACTGCAGTAAATTTGCTGTTTGGTCTCTTTACATAGTTTTTTTTTTAGCACACTTCTCTAGGTGTGAAACTTTTTTCAGCCAAGTACTTGTATCAGACAACCAGAACAAGGTAAATTCAAAGAATCCCTACATGATTATGCAATGAATTAAACCTCATTCCCACCTCTATCCAGTCTCTATACTAAAGCACAAAAGACTAGAATTCAGAGTATTACTTAATTGAAAAAAAAAAACCAAACTAAAAGTATTAAGGGAAACATTACCAAAACAACCAAGAAGAGATTTTTCACAAAGGCCACAATATTTTTTTCAAGACACTTTAGAAAAAACTCTAAGCTATTGTATCATAAGCACATAGTAAGGCACATAATAAGAAATTAAGTAAATACACTGTAATTTAGGAATTAGACATTATAGTGGTAGAAAAAAACTCTTGAGGTTTAATTTTTCTGCCCCCAAATGACTTTAACAAAAATAACTTCTTAAAAACTTGTCAAATCATCATAGACCTGAATATTTTCCCCAAGACTGTAAACATTTTATTCGTTAAACAAATGTAAAAAATTCTTTGAAATCAGGACTATTTTCTTGTCTTATTTTCTCCAAAATACTATTACACATCACTTCATAGCAAAAATAAGACATCAAAATTCCATTCCATGGTTAAGTCAAGCTAAGTCTCTGATACCACATCTTGAAGAAACTTCTCAAATATCTTGTACTCCACAGAAAAGGCACTGTCTTTTCTCTAATAATTTAACCCATATGAACAGCACAGACTTATTGTTTTCAAAAAAAGCCCTGGTAACACAAATACTATTTAGAGGATAATCCCAGTCAGTGCTTGCTTTTCTTCAAGAAACCCAAGCACTATTTCACATTCCAATTAGTGTTCAATCTGTATAGAGTAGCTTCACCATTTCGTTAGAAATATTCTTTGTTTGGTATATTGTAAAAGCACTCCAAATATTTTGTAAGGATGATTTTGAACAAAAGGTAAAAGGATGTTCTCTAAGTATAATTTTAAGTAGGAAATTTGATGATACATATTTTTGCTAAAGCAATTTCACAGAATCATCTTTCCATGCATTAATATTAAACTTTGATCGTATACTGGCAGCTCAACTCAGGCAAGATCATTACTTAATTCTTTGTGTATGAATGAGCTTTTTCTTTTGAGAGAGAGAGCTGGTCACAGCTGTTTCAGTCCCTGTTTGAAGATTTTCCTGAAACTGTGATGCAGTCTTAAAGGAAAGTTCACAGAAAAGTCAGATTGTAGATTTTGTGAAAGAAACTCGGAGGTGATGGTTTTCTCCAAAGTCATGATTGTGAAGCGCAATGAGAGCTTGAACTGCTTCTTCCACAGAGCCCAGCTGGATAAGAGCCATTTTGTAACTGTGCCTGAAGTACAATAAAAATCATTATTAATCCTAACCAAATTTTCATTGCACTAGCCAACATAAAGTGACGCAAGTATTTTTTCAGCCATACACACACTTAACACTTGTACAGTGAAAGAATCAGAACTAGTTATGCATCTTCTAAAATGGGAGATAACAAAACTATACAAATTTTGCAGATCAGTGGCCTACAGCCATATCATTCTTTCATTACACTGCACTTCAAAAAACAGGCTCAGAATAAGGCTTGAAGACCTCTAAGAAACACTTGTACTGTCCATATATATGGGATTATTCTAGCAGGTATGGTCATGCTAAAATAATGCTGCCAAACAACCTTAATGAATATTAGAGCAGATTCATTGTCATTTTTTACATGACATTTTACATATACACATCTTGTATTTCTTTTTAAAGAAGCGAGTATTTTCTTTCCTTAAATTTATCTTACTTTGAACACATGTGGAATTTGTCAAAAGGCTGAATATTTTTCATTTAATTATGCTAATATAGTATCCCACTTAAAATTTTAAGATTAGAATTATTATTAAAATTGTCACAGCTGTACAGCTTTTGCCTATAGATACACACACATGGAACTTTGCCTATAGTTATACACACACGGAATTTCCCAAAAAAGTAATTGGCCATCTTCCAGGATGGAAACTTGCTCAGCATTTTTACAAGAGAACTTACTGGAAGAATTTGAAAGCTTTCACAGTAGATCCCGTACTGGCAAAAAGGTTCTTCAGATCATCAACAGTAACAGAAGGCCTATTTAAAAAAACAAACAAAACCAAACCAAAACCCCCTCAACTTGTAAAAGAGCACAGAGTTCTGTGATAGTATCAAAAACACAATTCTGATTCTTAAATTAAATTTGAACAGCAAAAACTATCTTCACCAACTCAAGCTATGTCAACGCTTTAGACCAAACATCTTGGCTTTGACACTAAGATTTAGCACCACAGTGTGCTACAAAAATGTTTCAGATACATTCTTCTACTTCATCCTCCCCCATTCTTCTCTCAGTTAAATTCAGATTGTGTAAAAATCACTTATGATCTTAACCTGTACCTTCAGAAATACCTTTCATCTTGTAAGTACTGGGAGTGTGCTTCACATATTTTCAAATTTGGAAAGTTTTCTATTTAACTCAAAAAGCCATTTTCTAGGTATCTTTTTTCTTTTTCCCCCTCTTATTTGGACAAAATTCCGTAGTTTTCCCTTCTCCCTCCCTGCACAGCTGCCAAACAAAAGATGCTTGTAAAAACTTATGCTTGGCTGTCACTCCACACATTATTAACAACATTCTAGATAGGAAAAAAGGTTGTTTCAGTTTTAAAGAACACGCTCCTTAATGCATTTTTTTTAAAAAACTTCCCCTCTATGCAAGAGGCCTGAATTTTGTAAAAAGTATTCTTTAAAAAGTGTTAGAATGATTAAAAACTGTATCTACATTAAATAACAATGCCAGTGATGAATTTGATAAAGTAACTCCAGTACATTATCTTCAAAACCATGTCTTTAATCTTTGCAAAAATTTGTAACACAGGACTTAATATGTGAAAAACAAAAACATATTCTCAAGAAAATGTAAACTGTTTTAAAACTCATAAAGAAGAGCATTCAATCAGTTATCCTCTTCGCTAACAATAAAAAAGTGACAGTTAAAGGATTCACTTATTGTTAATTACACAGCAGAATGACCCAAATTCTCAGGAAACTGTAAAAGGAAACGGTAATTTAAAGCTTATGTCAGACTTCGTAACTTAAGAACATAACCTAAAAAACATCTTTCCAAGAAGATCACACATGTAGATACTCACGGGATGTTGGAGAGATGCAGGGTGGCAGATGGAGGAAAGATATTTTGGAAGTTCTTAGAGCCAGGCTTCTTAAAGCGATGTAAAGGGCTGTTGCTGTAGTCCTTTGTCAGACCTCGGTCCTGTTGTCCCTCATGAAGAAGCTGAACTGCCTGATACCTTGAAAGACTAGCGTGAAGGACCTTTCCATAAAGCGTCAGTCCATTCAAGTAGCTGATAGCTAACAAGTGGAAATATAATTTGAACAGGAATGAAGGGGGGGGGGGGAAGGGGGGGATTCTTTGAATACTAATATTTTCTTCCATTTAGTGTCAGATTTCACATTCTAAATTTAAACTGCAACTTCGAAGTCACCAGGTGGGCCATGTCATAACATTATATTTAAAAGAAGTATAAGGATGTAATATAACCTCCAGTCTAAATGCAACAAAAATGCAAAACAGCATTTCAATAAAGAGCAGTTGATTATTCTTAAATAGCTAGATGCAGCGGGAAAAATTGCATGATGTATTATTAAGATAAACTACAGGAAAATTGTATGATGTTTTAGTTCTAACGTTTACTGGATTGAGATTCACAGGATTTTTTTAAAATCACTATAGGAAAATAATTTGTTTACATGAAAGCAAACACATCATAATCAACATATACAAGGAAGGGTTTGTATGTAGTAGTAAAGCATCACAAATGATGGATTTGTTTATGCTTGTCACTGACAGATGGCAAATTCCTCACCTATATCACACTCATGCTAGTCTGAAGCACAACCATGCCTTAAAAATCAGTACCTAATTGAGCCTGGAATGCATCTGCCATCTGAATCAAAGCATTTTCTTTATTGTTAAACATGATCTTCACACGATGCACATCACCATACACACCTGTGGAAATCCAGAAAGGAAATTTGACCAGAGCATTACTGCAAACAGCACAAAGGCAAGTCTGTTTCTTTTGACTAACATTAGTATTACAAAGAATAATCAACTCATTAAACAGGTTGGTTAGAATATTAGTATGAAAGAGAGCTTTAAAGTTTGTGTATTATTTTCTGAGGGGAAAAAGCCCAGGATCTTAGTCATAAAACTGCTCATGTTTATGCTCAAGCATAAAAAGCTTCATGTTCAGCTTTTACATAGTGCAACAGTGTTAAAGTCCTCTTAAGAGGCATGTTAAAATACTACTATGACAACAAACATTGTCCTCTGCAACTACCATACTTGCCAATTCTGTACTCCATTTCCTCTGATGCAATCTTTGTTTTTTCATCTTACTTTGCTTTCCCATTCTTTGTAGTAAACAAGTCGGACCACACACTGAAATTCTTTTGACACTGTAACCATTTTGCCTTTTCGGTACCTGTGGCCTACAACTTCTGACTCAAATTACTGTCATTTTGAAACCAGCAAATTCTCTTGTGTGTTTTCTGGACAAGGACAGAACAACTGAGCTTGCATTAACAAGCATATGTCAGATAAATAAAAGAATGCTAGCCATGTAGTTTCACACGGTATATTTGACATATCTTACCAAACAGGATGAAAAGTCCATATGGTGTGATGGCCTGTTTAAATGATAAAATGAGTATATTATTTTTAAAGCCATGCAAATAAAGTAATCTATTCCATAACTGCACAGTAAACAAAAAGAATGGAAGAGATACTGCACACTAATACATAAGCCTGCCTCTCCAAAAGCCATTCCCTACAATAACTACAGTGTTTAGTGCTCTTGTTAACATATATTTGCTACGCACATATAAAATATTTAAACAAACTAACACTTCAGCTCATGCATTTTCATCAGTCAAGACTCAGTCTGTCATGCCGAAGAAGTTATTAATATTTTAAGTGGCTTAATTATTTGGACTTAAATCTTTCCAAGCTGGCAGTTCATTCCCTGAAAAATAAAAAACATTTGCTAAACTAGAAACAGGAAAGAGCATTCAAGAACTCCTTTGTATTTTCTAAACAGCAGATAACACCTACAAAACTAAAAACAGTTGCTTCAAAATATGTTTGCTTCGTTTTCAGTTTTGTCCCCATCTCTGTAGGTGACCATAACATGCTAAAGTGATACATGTAAGATTCAACTGTTTATATATGAAGCATATAGAAAGTTGTATTTAAATTGTGTTCAGTTTGAAGCTGTGAACAGAAAGCTACATATTAAAAGAAATAATTTTTCTTCAGTGATTTTTTATTAAATCCTTATGTATCAAGATTCCCAAGTAACAAAGAATATAATTTACACCCTAATGCAGCCAAATCTTATTCAACTGAGGCAAAGGTTTTGCCAGTAATGAGTAATAAAAATACCTGGATATCAGAAGCACTACTCAGACTCTCTAGCCCTATTCTTTCTCAACTCACAACATTTGAAATATGTACCAAACATACCTAAATTATTTAAAAACAGAAGATACTGCAGCCTAAGTGTAAGCCTGTATCTTTCATCAGCAGCATTGAGTAATAAGGGACAATTACTATCAATGTAAAATTTAAATGTTTCTATAGTTTATCCTTCTGGCCCAAATGTTTTAATTCGGCAGTTTATTTAAAGAAATTTCTTAACCAAATTAGACTGCAACATTTCTACTAAAAAAATGTTCTTTGGAAGACAAAACCAGCTAATTTAAAAGTCATGAGGGAGTGTTCAAATGCACACCGAAATATAAATCGAAATAAGGTCAACCAGATTTTCTACACACAGAAAGTGACAGGGCTCAGACAACCACTACTGAAGAACAAGTGTTACACAGTTGCCAAGAAATATATTTACAACAATTTATATTTCCAACAGTTAATGTTGTTGTACATTCTTATTTTTTACCTTTTTAGAAGTTGAGCATTATTTAATGCATTTATGTTGTATCATGCACTGCAGCACAAAGTTCTACTGACAACTTCTTAGATATGATTAGTATTTAAGTAAAGCAGCAATGTCCTAAAAATAGCTTTGACCTATGCTTCACATGTGCCTATTCTTGAAAAACACTCTCTTTTAAGACTCGGAGAATCAACTTCAATAATCAGCCACACAAAGCACATCCACAGCAGTCATCAGGAATTAACTGATAAGATACATTGACAAATCAAAGAAAAAGTGACTTGTCTTAGAGTCCTAATCTGCAGCTGTTTATTTTGATGCTTACAGTGGAATTCAGCTAATAGTACAAAAAAACAGAAACACAGCAATTAAAGTAACTGGTCGACAGATTTTAAAATCTCAGTAATATGAAGATAACTTCCATTTTGTGAATAAATCCTAATTTTATCAGTTTTATGGTGCAGTGAATCTAATGAGTGTGTAAAACAAACAAGAATTTTACACGACTGTAATAGAACTGCTTATCAACAGTCAAGTAGAATTGTGTTTTAAGCCATGGCCTTAGTAAAGCTTGATTTTTATAAAAAAGGTGTACGTTGCTTTTAATTAAGTGCAGATCAATGTGTAATATTTCAGTAACAGGAGTAAACTTACAGAACAGTCTATGTAATTTCCAGTGCAAAAATAATTATCCAAGTTGTCCTTGGCAATTTTACTGCCAACACATGAAAAAAAAAAATCTGTGTGGTACTATGAAAAGTGAACATGTCTTTATTAACTTTTAAAAATGGATTTACAATAATGTTAAGAGCAAAGTGCACCTGTGTTCTTCCTCTCCAACCTGGGAAAAGTTGCAAAACTAGGAAGATCCTAGCTTTCTTTGAACTGTACTTGATTCAGCATGCTTTTATCTCCTTTTCTCTTCCCTCCTGTTTCTCTAACTCCTCATGATTTGTAAGAAATGAAAAACTCTTTGGCTTCTCTAGTGATAAAGTAGCACACGGAGGAGTCACTGACAGAGATACCAGTAAGTTTAGTCTTAATATATGTTGTTTACTTCTTCAAACATTTCTCACATCTGACCACAGACTTTTCTCTAATTACTAGCTACACTGCTAACATAGGTTTCCTAAAGTTAATTGTTTTAGGAAGCTTTTCACTGCTGAATGGAGTTTTTAAACCTCATCAATACTGCAAACTATCTATCTCATAAAAAACAGGACAGCTCTATTCTTGTTTATTACCAGCACAGAGATTTCCTCTCTCATTCCTTCAGCTAATGTGAATTTGCAAGAAGGATTCTGGCAGTTGATACAAGTTGATACTTGCATCAGTGCCACTAATGAAACTTACTTCAGGATTGAGGTTGCTGACTAGTAAAACAGAATTTCCTGGAACACCAAAAACACCAGGAGGAGTCATCCGTCCAGGTGCGATGACTGCGACAGAACCAAGTGCTCCAGGAATACCTGGAACGGAAACACCTGGAAGGGTATTAAAAGCATCACTTGACATCTCAAATTGGAAAAGACATTTTAGAAGACAAAAGCAGGTTATGTTTGGCAAAACATCAATTTTCAATAAAAAAATGCTTTTAAGGAATTTAGTTATTCCTAGTATCTGAGCAATAAAGAAGAAAGCACCTCCACTCCAGAGATTAAGAAATATTCAGCTACACCAACAGACTCAAACAAAAGGGGACATAAATTGCAGCTCAAGAAAGAAGAAAAATAATTTAGCACAAAAGTTTATCCTGTGCTAGAAAGGAAAAGATCACTAATTCTAGAAGACTCAATATTTCTCATTTTATAGCTAGAAAAGGGGAGACTTCCTCCTTTAGCTTTGAATGCCACTGAAGTCTTCTGATTCTTAGAAAAACAGACGCTTAGTTTCTTCTCTTGCAGGTAATCTTTACCATGGCATTTAGTTTCTTTGTCTGTTAAATAATAAACTACCTCAGCATATCTTTTTAATTACAGAAGGTAATTTTACTGGATAATATGAGCAAGAGAATCAGAAAGACTCAAAATCAACATTGTGTTCTGACTGCTGTATTTGAAAACAATTTGCTCTGAACACAGGTGTATTCAGATAGACCACTAGCCCCAAATGCAAACACCACATTTTTAGAAAATAGAAACTTACCAGCGGCTTCAGCAAAGCCCATGCCTGGGACAAACTCGGCAGGCCTTGCATATGATGAGAAGATAACATTTGGGTTGCCTAGAGAGAGCAGACACACCTAATTAAAAGAGATTTAAAAATTTTTAAAAAACAGAAGAAACTTCAGCAAAGACAATCAGCTTCCCATGTTGCTACGCTGACTTTGGTCCATGATTACCTCTTTTATAAAACTTCTGGGTTAAAAACTCTCATTGAAATCCAAGATTCTATGTTCTACAATGACAACTTTCAGCCACTTTTGAAGGCAAATATTCTGATCAACCTCAATGACCCTCTCTAAAACAAAGTCAGGGCAAAATGCAATTTAGACAAGTTTGAATAGAAAAGCACAGCATAGATTAGTGTCCTTTAGAAGTTAAGACGCCTGTAGTGCAATGTTCAACGGTTTTTATTCACACAATGGAAATGCATTCTAGACATTTTCTGGAAGTAAATACACTCAAAGGCATTTTGCAATGATGAGATACAGCTATTTCCCGGACATTTCTAAAACCAGTACAGGCTAAGAAATACAAACAACTACAATGAATCTGAGGTTCTGAATTTTACTAGCTATTGAGATGCATAAAGTATAAGTATTTTGCTTTTTAAGGAGATGTACTTTCCCAGATTTTATTACTTCATAAATAACCAGTGTCTTTTATGGTTCTCTGGCAATCACAAGCATTAAACAGATTTGGAACACCAACATATGTAGAGTCCCAGCCTCAAAGATGATTTTCACATTGCTATGTGGAGTTAAGTGCTACCTGGGGCAGCACACAAACTTGTGTTCTAAGAGGCAGTTAGATACAAGCTTGAGTTGTGGATTCTTTCATATGTTAGTACACTAGATTTTTTTTTAAATGGGGCATGTTTAATCAGCAAATACATCCTGCAAGCCTGGCAATATGTCTGCTTCACTACTCAAAACTCCACCATTGAATAAAATTCATGAACAGATGGTTATTGACAGGGATAATACAACACCAGAAGTATCCGTTATGAATTACAGAATCAACAAATAAAACAGACACCACAGATCAAGTATTCATGAATACCACATCACATTACACCTCCTCTTATCTGTAGCAACAAAGTGTCTTTCATACAAACAACTGAATACCTTTATCACACCAAAGCAAGTCACTGTGTTCTTGAAATACATGCACTGGTGCATTACACTGACAAGTTCTGGCAATATAGGTATTAATCACTTATTCACAATCCAAGAACGGTAATGGAAACATTAGTGAAGAAATAGATAAAGCGCTTTTATTCTGCCAAATAAGACCTGCATGTTGCAAAATGATAGCAAAGTCAGGCATGTAAAAACTGTCAAACAGAGCTAATGCAGGAAGATCTGGAATTCTTTGTTGCATTTTTTTATGTGTAAAATCATTTGCTTCATGTCTGGCAGCTAGCTTTCAAAGCAAGTTAATTCATGTATCTCTGCTTATGCTGACTAGGTGAGGGAACTCTTTAAATGCAAAACATTCACAAAATCTGCTTGTTTATAGTGCAGTATCTTTTCCACCAAAAACAAAACAAAAGAAAAAAGAAGAAATAACGGGTTTCAAGAGCAGTTCAGTTTTGCTATTAAGATAACTTCAACTCTACAGAAAAAATGGATGTATTACTCTGATAGATACCTGCTTTATCTTAGAATTCTCCATCAAAACTACATCCACTAGTAATAACATAGGAATTGCACAGAAGTGCTGCAATGACTCCCAACATCTTCTCCTCATGTCATGCAATTGAGGACTATCAGGACATGCTACGGCAACATATGCATGCTGTACCACTGACAGAAAGGCTAGAAGCATGCTTCTCCTAGTCTACAGCTATTTTTTTTAAAAGAAAAATACCTATGCAGCTGCTTCACTATGACTGCACTACAAATTTTGATACAGGCATCAGACTCTTCTGTATACCAGCACCTCTGCTGTTCTTACTATTACAGTAAATGTTCACACTGAAAATGAGATTGCTAGCAATAACAAGCTTGGAAGAGTGAGGCGGGAGGAAATGGGCAAGTGTTCATCTGTTACCCTCCAAAAGCATGTGTACGATGTTATTTCTACCCTACAAGCATGTTTGTCCTTAATCTACTCTAATGGTACTTTCCCTTTTTATTGACATATCAAAGTCTAATTAATGAGAACACATCTGATCTATAACAGCACATTTCCGTAATGCTGTATGGCAAATACTAAAAAAAGTTATAAAAATGGTTGTATATTACATAAAGATCCAAGACCTAACTTTCAGAGGACCAGCAAAAACAATCAAGAAAGTAGTGAGTGCAACAAAGCCAACCATCTAAAAAACCAAACCAAACCCAGTATCTGCCCTAGCAATCGCAAAAAACTGAAGGAAAAAAGGGAAGTCTTCCCCCGCCCTTGCTACAGTTCTAACCAACTGGACGGCACCTAGATACCTATTAAACAGCTGAGATAGTTCTTTGCTGTATATTATTGCTAATGGTTGTCATTAGAGAGAAAGAAAAGTAGCTAAAATCACTCAAATTGCATTGTGAGCACTTCTGCAAGGTCAGATTAATCTGTTTGGTGATTTGCATTATTACCAAAGTTGATTAAATGAGCATGCCTGAGCTATTTATCCCAAAATAGGCTTCTCCAGTGTGGCTTCAAGCAGACACTGTCTCCTCTATGCCACAGAAGTTTCTAAACTTCTAAAATTTTATCTTTTAGAAGGTGACTACAAAACATACATAAATAAACGTAGCATTTCAAAGTTTCTACAGTTTCGTTTGTTACAGCTGGCAGTTATCCTAAAATACCAACAGACAAGAGCTAACACCCTTAAAACACTTCTTTTCAAGCAGCTTTAGGGAACCAGCATCAATTTTGTATGACTGACATTGACCACTCTGATATGTAACGTTTATCATACTACCTGTATGAATGATACTTCACAGTATTTTACAAATGTAGCTTTTTGACAACACTTTGACTTTGCCCAAGAGCACTCCTCATGTTATTATTTCAGATACTCATTTATCTTGAGTAGGACTTTCTGCTTTCCACACAAACTTTACTGGACCTAACAAACCAAAATGTATGCAAATGTACCCTTCTATAAATCTAATATGAAGCCAGAGCATAAATGCAACATAAAAAGCGTAATGATCTTATTGTGTATTTATCACTAAAAGTGAAGGTTTCTTACCAAAGGCAGGAGCTATGCAGGGCTCCAGGGGCAGTTGGCTATCACCAGAAGGAAGGTCAAGGCGTGTGAAATCCCTGCTTCTCTCATTGTTGTACTTTACCTTAAGGCTAGCTAACTTGGAGAAATCAATACGCAGAGTGCAGCATGCAGTGTAAATACTTTGGCCATCCAGAGCCTGAAGAAAAATAAGTAAGCTTTCAGAGACAAAACACATAGTGGGTAAGTTTATTTTATTTTCACCCTGCAATTGTATCCAAACAGAAACTCATCTTCTGTTTTTAAGGTGCTGCTTTTAAACACCAAGTAGGCAATTATACTGCCTCTACCCTTACCTAAACATTCTGTGTAGAGTACTAGTGTAGTCCATTAATTAGTAAGTATTGTCGCCTTGTGGCAATGAACAAAACATAGCTTTGAGTATGACTTGTCTTTCCAGCTGTGCTTCTAATCTTGTCTCCCACTCAACACACAATATCAGATGCTAGTAGCGATACTAATTAGGAGATTTTTATTGTACAGAACTGTCCCTTACATGTGAAGGGTCTAGAGCACAAGTCTTATGAGGAGCAACTGAGGGAACTGGGGTTGTTTAGTCTGGAGGAGGCTGAGGAGGGACCTTATCGCTCTCTACAACTACCTGAAAGGAGGTTGTAGTGAGGGGGGGGTCAGTCTCTTTTCCCAAGTAACAAGTAATAGGACGAGAGCAAATGGCCTCAAGCTGTGCCAGGGGAGGTTTAGATCAGATATTAGGAAAAATTTCTTCACCAAAAGGGTTGTCAAGCACTGGAACAGGCTGCCCAGGGAAGTGGTTGAGTCACCATCCCTGGAGGTATTTAAAAGACTTGTGGATGTTGCACTTTAGGGACATGGTTTAGTGGTGGACTCAGCAGTGTAGGTTTACAATTGGACTGGATGATCTTAAGGATCTTTTCCAACCTAAATGATTCTATAAAATCCATCTTTGTAAGAGCAGCTACGCTCAGAGAAGTCACTTAAGTAGTATTTTCTGCCTATACCAGTCATAAAAGAATCATGATGGATGAAGGTGGAAAAACCAGTCAAAAGATACTAGTTTGTTATAATTATTTAATATAATATGGACTGAAATTATAATTTCTGTGAAATAAGGTATAATTTATTATTAATACTGTTCTTTAAGAAAAGATGCTATTGCTAACAAACAGGCTATAATCCCAACTACCTTTACTAATTTCCAATATATACTTTATCTCTAAAACACATAGTGAATTTACTTACCCAACTACAGTGCAAATAGCAGCAGATAAATATTCTGTGCCTTTAACTTTGAAGATGAGAATAAAGTCACCTTCAATAACAAAAGTAGGGTAAAAGTTCCATTCACTCTAGTCTTTTGGTAAATTTTTGAAAAAAACTGAATGCTAAATACCACTTAATACTTAGCGGAATCTATTCTTCTATATACGTTCTATGGGAACTTTCAAATTTATTTTATTTATTTACTAATATTGAGGTGTTCACATAGATTAAAGTGAAATAAAAAGTGTCTCAGGCTTAGTTTCAAGGAAGTGAAGTATTTTATTTTCTGTCTTTATTTTCTACTTCACAGTTCAAGTATTATAATGTGAATATTTGTAACACTGCTGTCCCTTCTACAAAAATCTTTGAGGTCTCAGCCCTCAATATTTAACTATCAAACTACTCCCCACCAAGGAAATTAACAATATTTTCTAGAAATCAAAATATTTTGCTATTGTAAGGAAAGTAATTCTGAAAGCTGTATTGAAAAAGAACGTATTGGGTTTATGTAGGAAGGTTTTGGTAGTCGGGGGGCTGCTGCCCCTCTGTAGAAAGAGACCAGGGGCTGCCCCGTGCTGGACAGAGTGAGTTCCAGCCAGCTCCAAACCAGATCTGCTGCTGCCCAAAGCAGAGCCAGTCAGAACACTGGTGGCACCTCTGTGATAACATGTTTAAGAAAAGGTAAAAACCACTGTTCAACAGCTGGAAGAGAGAGGAGTGAGAAAAGTGTGAAAGAAACAACGCTGCAGACACCAAGGTCACAGAAGGTGGAGGAGGAGGTGGTGGTCTGGGCACCGGAGCAGGGATCCCTCCGGAGAGGGTCACAGTGAAGCAGGCTGTACTCTGCAGCCCATGGAGGTCCACAGTGGAACAGATATCCACCTGCAGCCCGTGGGAAGGACCCATGTCAGAGTAGTTTGTGAAGGACTGTATCACATGGGGAGGACCCGCACTGGAGCACAGGACAGCGTGAGGAGGAAGAAGAGGCAGAGACAGTGTAATGGAGAGATCACAACCCGCATTCCCTGTACCCCTGCGCCACTCGGGGGAGGAGGTAGAAGGGTTGGGAGTGAAGCTGAGCCTGGAAAGAAGGAGTAAGGGTGCAGGGAAAGTGTTTTTACTTTTGTTTTTGCTCGTTACTACCCTACTCTATTTTTAATGGGCAATAAATCAAATCAATCTCCCCTAAGTCGAGTCTTGTTACGCCTGAGATGGTAATTGATGAGCAATCTCCCTGCCCTTATCTGGACCTATGAGCTGTTTCATCTTATTTTCTCCCCCTGTCCTGCTGAGGAAGGGAAGTGAGAGCAGCCTGGTGGGTACCTGGCACCCAGTCAAAGTTAAACCACCACAGGAAACACACCTAACATAAGTGAAGTTTTCTTCATTACTAAGAATGTACATTGTAAAAAAATCAGGATACAGCACGTTTGATATTATGAAGTTTAAGATGAAAACATTGATTATTACAAATTTCTCACTGAAATTCAAACAAGTAAAACATGGAATATTCAACTAATCTCTGGGCATTTAACTACACTACTCTTAGTATTGAACCTCACTGAAAATATTCCATTTAGTTTGAAAGGCAAAAGACTTTTTGGTCTGATTTTTGTTTTGGTAGACTCAGGCAGGTCTCGGGGTGTGTGCTGTGCATTTATGCTTGCGGTTGATGATAGAGTGCTATGCGTTTAACTCATGAGGGATGGCAAATTTATTCATGTGCAACAAGAGTGTTAGAATAATGAGAAGTCAAAGTTAATGATCAAGCTATTCCTAATGTTCCCCATTTATCTGGGGGGAAAAAAAACCAACAAACAAAACAAACAAACAAAAAATCAAGCTGAATATGCTACACTTACCATTTTGGCATAATATGCATTCATTGGATCAGAATACTGGATCAAAGCTTGGAACACACTGTTCTTAGTGAAGGTGATAATCTTCAAGATAGATCCAAATTTAGAGAAAATCTGAGAAGGAAAAAAACATGGATTTTCAGATACAATGAATAATTCACGCACACTAAAAACCAGCATTTAATACTTCATATAAATTTCTGAAAATGATTTCTTTTGTGGCAGCTGAACAGAAATTGAGTGAACTCAGAATTTTGTTTCAGGTAAAAAAAACCCCAAAACCAACTAAATTAAAAAAAAGGCTACAAAAGATGGGGAAGAAGGAGAAAATTTCCTCAAAGTTTTAGCAATGACTGTTCAGCTAAGAGCAGGGAAGGCCTGCCCAAACAGGCGTTTGTCCAATGTCTGCAGAGAAATTGTGGATAATCAAAGTTGAGGTTTGAGAAATGGACTTTCACAAGTTAGTTGAGATGGGAACTGCAAAATGCCTTGCAAGGTATTCACCTTTACATTCTGTACTTCAAACAAATTCTGCAAATTTGGTGATCAAAAATACATCTTAAATAGTTGATGTGCCTACAAATGAATTACACAGACCCACTATACTAACTAGAAGAAAAAGAAGGAAAGAAGAAAGACAAAGACCTAGTTTGGGACCTACCTCTCTAATTTACAATGGAATGGTATTTGATTTATTGCAAATGCAAGCATTGCAGAAAAAATTTAGAAGGTTGAAATTAAATATATACACGCTCAAAATGAGAGTGTGCACTACATGAAGGTGTCTATACAAAAGCAAAGCCACACAGAATGAAGGAAAAAAAGCGTAGCTAGAACATATCATGCAAGTGCAGAAAAACTATGTCCGAATTAACAGTGGAAGAGGAAAGGTGAGTTTGGGAAGTACTAGCAGTTTTAAAACAAACTGTTAGAACTGATGCAAAGTCAGGAAAGCAGAACCCCCCAGACAAGTATTAAGCCTGAAATGGAAAGAAAGGCCAGAGGTAAGGACAAGCATCTCTTGCCAGCCTGTTAGGCCTAGAATCATGGATGCAAGACACACTGTCCTAACCCTTTGTGCCCAGTTTTTCAGTCTCTCAGAAATAAGGTTTTTATGCTGCAGTCATCGTTTTGTGGTAGAAGACAGAACACAAACCTTTTTCATGGCAATTTAAAATTAGCCATTGAGTTCCTGTTCATAAAGCACCTCCCCTTAAGAAAGGCCTAAATACATCTTCTGAACACATACTTTTCCGTGTTTATCCACAAGACTGAATAGACCTTTTTAAGATAAGGAAATTCAATGTATTCCTGTTTGGTTTTAAACTTAAAATTCACTGTATATATCAATTTTGTTTCTGCAAAGATAAAACTGAATATTCTATTTCTTATAATAAATATCTTATGGTGCATTGTGCTAAAAGAAAGTGCTACCTTCTTGACAAGTAGTTATAATTTACAAAATATAATTGAAGTTTTGGATGACAGCTTGCCTCTAGTCTTCCATACAATGCTATACTTATCAGTGAATATTTTCATTTTCATTAGCCTTACTACATTTACAAAGTAATGTTACATTGTAACTATCAGGCACAAAATGCTGCTTTAATTAGAGCAGATTGTCCCTTGGTAAGAACCCCAAATAAGCTCCCTTTTAAAAAATTGCTTAATTTTCTAGACCTATTGCAAAAATAGTTGAATGAAGGTCATTGGGCCATTCAAAGACTGAAAATATAGCTCTGCTGCACTGAAGTAAACGTTAATCAAATTAAAGTAAATTAACATGAATCTCCTCTTCCACTGCCTGCTTAATAAAAAAAAAAAAAAAAACAACCAACCAAAACAAAACCAAAAAACCCCACAGAAGATTAGATACAGGAACTGCACTTGCAATATTAAACTAGTACAGCTCCCACAACCACAGAAGTTTGTTCTCAGGTTATTCTGAGTGCACTAATAATCCTAAACAGTTGACATACTATTTGCACAAGCTCAATAACGAGCAAACAATACTCACAGATACAAACAAGAGTCTAGATCAGGCAAATTGCTACATCAGAGTGACAACTGGTGTACTAGTTAATCAGTATCATGGTGGGGAGATACAGAGAAAGAGGAAATATTAAGAGGTAAGATGAAAAATTAAGTGTTGGTAACGATCAGCTATTACGCTCGGTGCTAGCAGAGCAGCAACAACCTCCTTCCAGGACTGCAGGTTCTTGTAAAAACATCCCTATTATTTTAAATCACATTAATTTGAGAAACTCATATTTGGGGCATATTTTTTATTGCACAAATTTACTAGTAATTACAAAAGCTTCAAGTATAGAACCCCTTGCAATATTTGAAAAAAGTATTGACAAATCTTTTAGTCACAAAGACATAGTCTTGTAAAGTTATTGGCTTTATACTTACAGTTCTCAACAGCATAGCATGACCCCTAGCAGTTGCTATGGTAAAGTCTTTCATAGCTATAGCCCGCCACTATTCCAGGCTTTCAGAAGTAAATGGCATTCTAATAGTCGGTGAACAATGAAAAACGTTTGTCCAAGCACCTATACTTGTATAGTACATCACTTGTATTGAATTATAAAAGTGAATATGAAACCCTAAAAAATAATCTAAACTACAAAAGTTACTCAGTATGAAGAGTGCTAAAATATTGGCCCACAAGTTCATAGCAATCAGTATTTTGTTACTGATTTGCTACTAGTTAGAATTAATTGTATTTGATTTTAATAGGAATATAGAATTATAAGAAATATTTTAGTAAAAATTGTATATC
>JAVJGG010000074.1:10244630-10266836 GCA_035590195.1 Aviceda cuculoides | reverse complement strand
GTTGGTGGTTTGGTTTTTTTTGGGGGGGTGGGGGGTGGGGGTTGGTTTTTTAAAGTCTCACATACACGAGAAGCCAGTAACATTTTTACAAAATACTAATTACACAGAAGGGCAAGTAGTAATTAGGAAGGTAATACATTAATTTTTTTCTATTACTAACTTATATTCCTGCATGGTATGTTTCTTCAGATTCAGTAGCTACCACAAAAAGTTTTTTTATTTTATTAAAGAAAGCCTGCGGTCCCACATGATCATAAGTTTCAAAAAGTGTTTGAAAAGGATAGACAGCAGTGAGGTGTGAAATCCGTACAGATCTTAAAGTTTTCCACTTCAGCAAAATGCCTTTTTTTTTTTTTTTAACATATGCCTATTTGGATCCTGTAACAGGTAGGTGACCAATGGTTACATTTCAAGGACATGACTTGGAGACCTTGAGAGCTCCTTTAAGCAGAATACCACATCTGAAGAGGCAGATTGTTCTAGAAGCTATCACAATTGAGTATCAACTTCCAAGTAGTAAAAATGAAACTCATTAGCCTACCTACAGATCCCAGTAAGAGATTCTCATAAAGCAAGCTACAGAGGCTTATGAGACTTGATGGAAAAAGTGTCCTAAACTAGAGGAAAGACAGCATATTTGATGGAAATCGTATCAAAGTAACTGCATACCATTTAACTTAAAAGAAGAAACAGCCTTCTTTTTTCAGTCGTGTGCCACAAACGGCTTCACTCCAGCAAGACTGATGGCCTTAACACCTCATGAGTTGCATTATGCCTTCCAAGGAGAATCACAGAAGGTTGGGAAAAAATATCTGTATGAGCTTAGTAAGTAATTTCAGATTTTGCTGTAGGTTTTGAGCACAGTCTAAGGCTGAGAAGCAGTTCACACAAGTCATTCTGTATGAGGACCTTTACAGAGGGGCTTTTTACTAGTGGAAGTCTGTAAAACTCCAAGTTAGGTGATCTAGGCCCCAACCATGGTACACTCATAAGCCAAGTAAACTAATTCCCCCACTTGCAAAACAGGAAAGTCTGTCATGCATTTATTTTTCCATCAAGAAATTTTACATGGCACCATGTGCTCTTTGTGTAGTCTGAAAAATGTGAACATGAGGCACACTTGTTGGGCATGAGACTAAGACACACAGAAACATATTAAACACATATCAATACCAAGCCACAATAGGATATATTACTATTAAAGCATAACAACCCTATTGTTATGGTAAGCTATTTTGTTAAATCTGCTTTTCAGGTTCAAAATGGACAAGATGTCCTTGACTTAGTAAAGTCAAGGACTGCTTGACTAAAGAAAGCAGGAAATGAAACCTAAATGGAATTTTGCCTTTAGTTTAAGTTGAGAGACTCTGGCAGAAGAAATACCTTCTGAGTTCTGACTTATTATCAGAGGTGACGAGATGGAGCTAAGTGGTAAGCACAGCATTTTCTTTCTACATTTTCACTGAGTGTTACAGAAGTTTTCAGGTCAGGCATTCAGCCAAAAAGGACAGCAGTTACCAGAACAGTTTCAGCCTGTATACATAGAGTATGCATACTCTATCTCGCTATCTACCCATGTGCAAGCATATGTTAGGTCTAGTTGATCTGCTTTCTGAACAGTGACCAACACCTGACCTAAAAGTGCTATCAAAGTGCTTATTTTCCTGTTGTAATTATACTGAGTTTTGTGGAGCTTTAGCTAAGTCACTAAACCAGCAGTAAAAGGTAGCACTCATTCCATCCCAGGCATAAAGAACTCAGCATTTTTTAAACGATGCTTCTTTCTCCAGCTACTGTTTGATACTAATTTTGATACAGAGTGATAATCATGTGGTTTTTTGGCATCTAAGTTTCAAAATTCATTCAACAATTCTTTAAAGCATGCCCCAAGGTGATCACCTCTTCCAACTCAATTGGGTGGAAAAAAAAAAAAAAATGCTCTCAGACAGACAAAGATAAGAGAAGCCTTATGAACAAAGTGAAATTTGGGGCCTGGTGCTACAAAGCGAAGTCCATTACAATCATGATTCATGACTGGTACAAATATATTTCCCAAGCGAGTTGCCTCAGATCAAGAAACCCAAAATATATTTTAGATATATGACCTACCAGATGAAAAAAAACATTGCAAGTGAAGCAGTTGTATTAGGTAAAGAGATGCATCACAACAGAGATTACATAAACCCCAAATGAAGTATAGAGTTATAAAAGAGAATTAGAAGGGTTTTTTTAGATTTATTAGGAGACAAACCCATCTATCTTATTTTAAAGTTTAATATTGTTTAGACACCCTGGACATCACTATGAAGGGTCAGTGGTTACATGGACAATTAATAAAAGCCACTTGAATTTAATACAAATTTATATTCCTTGCCAGCTGGTTTCTTCTCATAAAAATACCATCTACACAGGCCTGAAATCTTCAGCTATTAAATTACTGAGTTATAAGCTAATCCTGTTTCAAGCCAAGCAGAAGCCTCTGGATGTCACACTGAATCGATTAGCAGAAGTATGAACAGTCTGACAAGTGCAAGCCAAAGAAATAAAAAAGAAAAAAAATCTTCAAATTAGCTCCTCACACTCTTCATTCCCCCTATTCCCCATCAGAAATACAGCAAGTAAGTCTTAGATGCTTATCAAGAGGTCATCTGCTCTGTCCCTTGCCCCATTATAAAATCAACTATTTGGAAATCACTGCTGACAGGCAATTGTCTATGTTATGAGTTAGTCAATTTACTTTACTTGAAGTTAACTTATGCAGCCATGGACCATTAATATTTCAAGCTCACCTAAGCACTTGAAAGTACCTCCAGAGAAAGCACTCCCTGCTTTCTCTCTCTTTCAACTCTTTGTTTGACCTAAAACTACAGGTAACCAAATACAATTACTGCATCTTTCTCAACACAGAGTGGGGCAGATCATAAATTTCTTTGGATGGCAGTACTAGTTTAACAGATTTGAAGAAACATGTACCTGTGGTTTCATAGCGAGCCATCACATTGCTTAAACAGACCCAGTTTCCTTACCCTGCATGTGTCTATCCAATTTCCCACCATCTCCCAAAAAAACCATTCTGCTGAACAATAATCCATGCATATATGTAGTGAACCAGATCAAGAAAACATCTGACCAAGTTGGAGGGTGGGGGTGGAATAGTTTTCCCTACTGCTTCTGTTGCAAAAACACTACCATTCACCTCAACCCATGGAGAGATTGTCTGGTGACAAGAACTGGCTGGAAAACACCTGAAAACAAATCACAGGACTGTCTGCATTGCTGCTCAAGAAGTTCTGAAAGTCGGGTGGAAAGCAGGAATAAAGAACACCCAAGGAAATCAGCTTAACTCTTCAGCATGAATCCACACAATGTGTCCTATGTCCACCAGACTCAGATTGATACAGGATATTCATCTTCTGTCTCTGTAATCCTGACAGCCTTGAAATACATCAAAACAAATTTCTTTCAAATGCACAACTACAGGAAAATTGAGCAGGCACTTGACAATCTGTACGGAATGCTTCTTGCTTGAGCATGATTATAGAAATTTTTTTTTTTTTTTTCGCTCATTTCAGCTGTAGTTTTGGAGCTCCTCAATACTGTTATTGAATTGCATAGACTCCAGAGGCTCTACTGTTGGAATCGGATTACAGTTCAGGCATGGTGAGGCTGCTCATGGTGACAATAAAGAAGACCAAAAAAAAAAAAATACATTTACAGAGAAAACACACACTGTTGAAGAACTGTGATAACAATTTCTTTTTATGTATACCTGTAGCTGGAGTAGAATTGTTCATGGTAAAAGGCCTGTTACTGACACCAGAAGAAAGAAGCTTCTGAGGTCCACACTAAAAAAGAAAAGACAACATTACTAGTAAGAGCTGTTACAGAGAAAGAGCTTGATATAAAAGTGCAAAGACTCCTGTAATTTATTCTTCCCAAGAACACCCCCTTTCTCTACACATTATTCACAATTGCTGTGAACTTACATTTCAGGGAAAAAAAATGCCAACCACACTTTTCCTTATGTCTGAAGATGTTAACAAGTTCAGCTGTGTTATACTTTTTTTCTCTTATTATTTCTCCTAAACAGTTCACATTTTAAAAGACCAAGAATAACAAATGCTTATGAAAAGAAATTAACTGGCTGCAGGCTCTGAGTCTGCAATACAACGTTGCTTCCAAATATGAGTAAACACACAGCTACGCAGATAACATCAGCATTTGACTGGACACAGTAGACCTTCAGCAAAACTAACTCAAGACATATTTAAATATACCTATGGCACCTTTTTTTTTAAACCTAATCCTTGTCCTAGGAACTTGATGGTGGATCATACGCATTTAGAAAAAATACTGAAAAATCAAAGTATATGCTGTAAGAATACTGACAATTTGAGGCTCTAACTACCACCAGAGAAGAGTTTGAGCACTACAGGTTCTTCATTCAAAAATCATGCAACTGCCTAGCTGCCAGTTAAGTCTGTTTACTCTTTAAGCCTGTTCTAGTATGCCAGCCAAACACCAGCTTCAAAATGCCAACAATAAACAAGGTACCACAACACCTCTAAAAGGCAATGAGGATTCCTGAAACTTTCACCACATTCTTCCTTAAAAGCATTTTAATGAAAAGTTGAGTCTAAGGGAGTGGTTCTACAAGATGGAAAAAGCTGATCCAAACAGCTCCTTACCACTTTGATGGAAGGAGAGGTTTCTATTGCCCTTGCCCCAGTATTCCCACCTGCTCATGGTCATGAGCTGTTTATCTCACACCAGCTCTGGTGCCCAAGAGATTTTCCATGAGGTGACTCAATCCTCCAACCTGCCAGCACTCTATTCTGAGTTAGGTTAGTTTATCAGCAGAAAGAGGGGCTGAAAAGTGCCAGGATACAATACAAAGAAAGGGGTAGGGATAATTGAAGAGGAGACAGGACTAAGAAAGCATCCTTTTGGCAGCCATCATGCTGGCTTGTATTGGCTGCAGAAGTACTGCTCAGAGAGGACTGGTTTATAAGCTGTTACATAAATATATTTTAAAGAAATTCCAACTCTAATTGTTTTCATTTGCCACCAATTAAATCCATTTGCAATAAAAATACAGGCTAATGTAAAGAGCAGCCTATTCAGCTGAGCAATAGAGTACACCATACATCATATAGCCCAAGTTATGCTTCTTTGGATGGTCACATTTTAAATTAATCTTGTTAAAGTTTGTCAATGAAGTGATTTCTAGAGGTCTGATACATATCATATGCTATTTGGATGGATACTGGAACGTAATTAACATCCAAAATCGGTATTAATTTTTAGTTATTAGAAGTATCTTCAGTATGCCAGCATCCAGGTATTGAACACCTAAAGAGCATATTTTGATTGTAAAGTGCATATCCTGCTAATTAAACAAAAGCAGCAATACGTGCAACTAGTAAGTGGTAGAAAGTATTAAAGATAGTCTTTTATTAAGCCAACCGTTCCTTTTATTTACAGGAGGGTAGAAAAAAAAAGACCCCACTACTGCTGTAACTCAGTTATGGGGGCTTTTAGCTTGTTTTCTGACTTAGCATTTATTCAACAGAAGAAGTATCTGCATTTTTCAAGAAGGCTGTGAAAAATCTTGGCAGTTTAGCACATCCTACTCCAGCAGCCGGTGCCTTTTTTGAGCAACTTTTAGTTATTTTGTGGTTTCATTATAAACCCTGGCTCCAAATACATCTATTATTATTTTGACAGCTAAGTTAATTTCAAGGACTTCACATGTATTCTCACATTTTCATATTTAATATTATATGCACTGACTTTAAAAAAACCACAACAGACTTTCTCAGAAAAAAAAAATTTCCAGCCTCTTCTGTTTTTAAAAATTGTCTTAGTTGATTCAACTCAGGATTCAAATACACACCTTAGTGCAGAAACCAGAATCTACTATTTTGACAAGCTATGTTCTTATAGTTTTTGCAGAAGTTAGGAAAGTGTGTAATGGCAAGATTTTTCCAAATTAGAGTAAGTTGTCTAGGTATTACACTACAAAAGAGAAAAATCCATAAGTTATGAACTGTTAGACATACACTTTTCATGGAATTTTTTCTTATAACAAAAATTATTTGTTTTCAACTTAAATTTTACTGCCGGCATCAATACAGCATTAGATACTATCAGATGCTATCTACAGCATTAGATACTTTGTAGGCTTGGGACATGAAAGTGCAACTGATAAACTTAATGCTGCTTTCTGGGCAAAATTCTCAGAGGATGCCACAGAAAATATTAACTAACTTTAAGTATTTACAACAGAACACCTTGATGGGAAGAGAGATCTTAAAAACAATTGCATGGACCAGAACTTACTATCACAGATAAAACAAAGTCTATAAATCAAGCATAATCTGAAAGATAACTCAGCTTTCTCAGAACAAGTTCTAGCATATTCCAAAAGAAAATGTATGTAACCTTCTCAAGAAGTATTTATCCTTTCTAGGCCACCCCATCACTACAGTTTCATCCAGTAATAATATTGTTTGTGGGATTGTGCTGTAAACCAATGAAGCAATTCAGGTTAAAAAGACACACACACAGAGAAAAACAATTCAGATGGCTACAGCAATCTGTATTGCAACTCTCTATACAACTGCCCTGTACCCATACAACTGAATCCGTAGCTCACTGCAGCACAAAATTAATTGCTCTGGGATGGGGGACTAAACCAGCTTCAACAGGGGAAAATGATACCACAAACTTACAACCTTCAGTCATGACATGTGCCTGTACCTACACTGATACATCATTCAATCACCATCTCCTAAGATGGCTCCCTAGATTTTGCCTTTCTACTCACAACCATTAACCTGGTAATGTAGCATCCAAAATACAATGAAGGCTCTTTTAACCCCCAAGCTCATAACTTGTTTTACTGTTTAGACTGTTTTACTCAGTCTAATAAAAGACTAGCAAGGCTTTGAGCCTCTTACAGTGCAGGGAACCATCATTGTTACAAATGTATAACTGTCTTCATATCTTCAATTTGATACAAGGAGGATTTTTAAATGAATGTACATTTAACTGTGTATATGTTAAAAAAAAAACAACCAATAAAACATCAAATCAAGACATCACAGAATAATTGGCCTGCCACAGTCTTGCTAAGTCTAGAGCCCTTATTATAAAACTTAGTTTCTTACAACCATAAGATTTTGACTATACTTTTTGTTATTATTTGAATGCTCCACTGAAACACTATCCCAATTTATAACTTTTGATACCAATACTAAGTTATGTACCCACTTTTAGGTGGATGACCAAGCTATTTCTGAAGTACAAGAACACTGTAAAGATGCTTTTCAACACCTCCTCATTTATCCAGCACTATAACTGATAAACCTTCTCAGTCATCGACTGAAAGCAAAAGCAAACCCAATGCAAAAACATTCTAGAAGAATGAAGAGATAAATTGACACCATGACCGTTCTCCTGCAAGTGGAACTACAATGGTCATATGTTGGGGGAATTCTAGATTAGTAACGGAGATGACATTTAATTCATCAGTGTCTTCCCACCCCTATTCATACAGCATCCACAATGAAATGACAGAAATCAAGTTTGTGTAGCCCATTTGTTCAATCTCCTTCTTTCCCAGATAGAGCTGAAAGATATTTTTTAAATACTTTGTAACATAAAGCATTTAATGTAGTGACAAAGATCTACTACAGACTGCTCAGGTAAAAAGGGTTGGCAAGGCCTTGAGTGCTGAAAAAGTCCACACAAGAAGTTAGTGTGGCCTAGGAAGTGTGGTACAGAATTCCTACTGAATCTTTCTGCAAAGGCTAGAGAGTCCTACCATGCCCCTAGTCTCTCTCTCTATACTAGTTTTCAATTGCCTACTTCTTAGTTATTCACTGTTTAAGTCCAGCTCAGAAACAGTCAGAGCAGCCAAATCCTGCCTACAAAAGCACCTTGACATCCTTACTTGCCTGCGGTTTACAGACGCTTGACAAGCACTGCTCTCAGCAGGGATGTCAGCTTACACCACCCTTATGCCATCACTACTGCTTCAGTTTTCACAGCACACTGTCCAAGATGAGTCAGTTACTTAACCTAAGTGAGCTGCTTCCACCAGTTCACTGTGAGCCTCTGCAGGCAAAGGTGAAGAGGCAGGCAGGACACGTAAGCACAGCTGCCCAACCTTCCACTGATAAGCACCTTTACCAGCACAAAGCTACACTCACAGAAAACAGCACTATAGCTCTGTTTGAGTGTCGGAAGGACTGTATCAATTACGTGGTGAATATTCCTTCTTTTGGACTTGTGGGAAACATAGGTAAGTGGAATTGTCCAACACAAGGACGGCTACCAGCCCAGTGCTGGAACACCCTCCTCTGGTCCCTTACTCATCCCATCATTCCAAACACATTGATGATCTCCTAACACGTTAAGACTGCTTTTTCTTAAACCATAAGACTTTCCACCTCTCCTATTTCATGACAACATTTTTGCATTTCTTTGGGATTATTAAATGGTGACAGGTAAGGTAAGAGCAGTCGAACACCTTACAGCTAGTTCAAGTTTATTCTGTCCTTTAATTATCAAGTAGAAATTAGAAGCTAGTTGCTTGGAAAGCATAATTTGATTTTGGGCATTTCTTTAAAACCAGGAAGAGTTTATTGTGCCAAGTAACCATTCCAGTAAGGGGCCTTTACAAAGTGTATCACTCAGTGACAGGTTAATGAAACAAATTACTCTTCTGTATCTACCATAGCCAATTTCCCTGACTAAATAAGGCACATTACACAACTTCAGACTGCAGCAACAGATGCCTTTCCTGAAATTACTTAAGCTGTTCTATGATTTTTAAATTTCTGATAATAATATATGTTAATCATTCTGCAATTCAAGTATAAACAATGCTGCACTTATAGCGAAGACATATAGCAAACATCTGAAAGTCAACAACTCTATGTTTCTGAAGTCTGTGTGAGTCACATATACTTGGAAACAGGAGGGTAAGTCTGGTACTCTACTTCTTTAGAACATGTCCATTTGTCAAAACTATGGCAGGTATCTATTCAAGATTACTTCTGGAATCAATGAATCCTATAAATGGCCTTTTAATTTTTAAAAAGGCTGTATGTAAACAAAATCATCTTTTTTCCCCAACTTTCAACTGCAGTATTTTCCTCCTCTCTTCCTTGCTAGTCATAAATTCTTCAGTACAGTTCAATTAATTACAAATGGGATAGTCTCAGAGAAACTTATATCTCATCTGAAATATGTATTATTTGTTTTTCTAGAATATAGCTAGTCACATTTGTAGACTATTTTTTCTAAGTCAACAACCAGGAAGAATACCATCACAGCTTTTTAGTATGAAATAGCTGGAACAACAAAAAAAGGGGCCCAATTTTAAGGGAAGATAATTCCTTCAAAAAGCACCTTTCTCCCTGCATATAAGTTAAAGGTTTTTACATTTTTCTATAAGATTCTACATGGCAACAAACAAATTACTGTTCCAAAAAGGGCACACTTTGAAACATGACAATTTCAAGCTATACCAGTGAAAAATTGTTATTAAATGTAAATTAACTGTTCTAATGCATACCTTATTAATTTTTACAGAATCCAATTGTGAAAAAAAGCTAAGAGTCATGAGAAGGGTGAAAATTTCCATTATCTTCTACATCTGCAGTAAGGTCTCTAAATACCCATTACATTCCTTTATTCCTTCTTCTACAAACCACGTTTGCAACAAAGATGCAACTCCTGCTTCCAAAATGAGGATTTAATGTGAAGTACAATGTCACTGATGCCAAAATAAAAAGATTTCAAAGAAAGTGGATGTAAACTAAGGGAAATTTCAAAGTCATATATTTGTATTAAAAATAAATAAACTGACCTTACAAAGAAAAAGCTGCCCTTTCAGTAAGCTGAAACAGAAGGAAATTATAGGCAATGATCACAAACAAGAAGTCTCCTTTCCTCCACTGCAAAGACCCCTCCCAAACACATTGGCTCAAGAGGTTGACCACCAGTCATCCTAGAAGCACGTTGTTTTAGCACAGATAGCCTCTTCTCTGCAGGCTGGAACGCTCAGTGGCTCTGTTAGCAATACAGCCCGCTCTACTGTCTCTGTTACCAATTACTGAAGCTCCCAGCTATACTGGTAACGAGATATTGTCAGGGAAAGACAATGAGACACTGTCAGGGAGTCAAGCAACAGTAATTAAAAAGTGAAAAGGAAAAGAATGGATCAAGTTTTAGGCTTGTTGGTTTCATTAATGAAAAGATACAGCATTATTTTTAGAACAACAAATAATTAGCAAAGGTTAAGCAGTATGTAGTGTCACACAAACTAAATCATCTTTCCTAATCATGATAGAACAATTTCTTAAATATGAAGTTTCTATGACACAACAATAACTTGAATAAATAGCTCCTAATGGCAGATGCCATACTGAAGTTGGAAAACCAATATGGACTCCAAAATAGCCCAAGATACACTACATTAAATATTTAGCAAGAATTTCAAATCCATCAGGTTCAAGAACTGCACACAAAATAGTTTTAGAAACTGTCTAGTCACACCATCTTAACTTTTTGCAATGCAGATAATGGAACAGTAGAATCATGGAATTATTCCACCACTTTTCTATAAAACAGCTGGAAAATGGTTAATAATAAAACTGACTACACACACATTTGTCATGTTGTGTTCTTTTAAACAGCTATTTCTCTTTTTACCACTATAGACTGGTTTTTTTCTTAAGATTGATGCATGGTTTAAAATTAAGAAATCCAAATTTTAAAAAATGTATTTTTTTTAAAACCACATAAATGCTAACTGCATTGGTTCAAATCACATCCAGGATCTATGTGGATTGCAAAGAGTTTACCTCTAGTTTATACATATCTGTTTTCCAGGTCAGCAGCAAGAATATGGAACAGGAGATAAGCTTTAATAATCTATGGCATTCATACTCCACTGGGGAGACAGCAGAGGACAGAGGGAAAGGAGGCAGTGAAAAAGCTCATGAGACCAGAGTTGAGCAGTGCCTTTATCCCCGCCTCTCACCGTACCAACTAGCAGACATGTAAAACCCTTACTGCATGGTATACACCTAGACCATTTACCTTCAACAGTTGCCTGCTTTTACTGTTATCTAGGTGTTACCTATCTTTTGTTGGAAAAGAATTTTAAATGAATCATCCAATTCTACTGTATGTCCAGGGTCACTTCTTATTAATACAAAAATCACCAACTGTATCTCACATGTTTTAATCAACACTCCCATCCATTCACAAAGTCAGAGAAACCACAAGCTGTAGTGACAAACTGCTAACTTAAAATCATTTGAAACTAGGGAAACGTCTTAAAAATGCAAGGAGGTGAAGAAGAATCCAACTGTTCTGGCACATTTTCTGGTCATGTATACTGGCAAGCATCCAAACCAGCAACTTTTGCATCCATCGCTACCTGGCAAAGCAGGTCATGATCTCCACATTTTAAATAACTGCCTTGCCACAGTCTAACAGATGATCTAAAAAATACAAAACACACCCACTATATAAAAGTTCTGAAGTGCAATTCTAGCACAAAACTATCTTTGCGATACAACACATGTGAGGCATAAAATTTCATCAGACTGACTAAAAATCAATAAAGCAGAAATAAACTCAAAACAAGTACTCTGATTTTATACATAGGTAGTGGGGAAAAAATGTAGCTCTGACAATAAAAGCCTGGAAGTCATATTTTAAGCACTTTCAACCTTATGCATGTAGTCACTTTCATTATCACCACTTATCACATACTCACGTTTACCCTCACTATAGTAGCAGAAACCAGAAATCCAGGTACCTGTTATTTAAAGAATTCAGGTTATTTTTAATTGAATTTTCTATTATTAACAGTTCTCACCTACTACAATAACAGAAAAAGTGCAAAAGTAGATTCTGAAAGGACCTCAGCCCCATGCCCTAAATATGAGCTGAGCATTCCTTCTTCACTTTCCACACATTCTAAGAACTTTATTCTTCCCTTCTCCCTAAAATAAAAGGGCAACTAAATATATGCCAGTATAAATACCTTGAGCTTTTTAAGCAACAAGGTCAGGAAGGATGCAAGAGTTGGTTTGTCTGCTTGACACGCCACAAGCCTTTATCTAGGAACGTGTAAAGGCCCCGTAACAAGAAGCACTTCTTAAATTGTGAGCTACTCGATCATTATTTGAATTAAGTAGGAATTTTTTAATATACAACACAATTGTAATACTATGTGGTATTTTTCTTTTCCAGAGACAGTTTGCGTATGTCCTCATCAACATCGAGGTGTACGATTTGGCTACTTGTTAAGATATTTTCCTAAGAAGGTAAATTGCTGCTTTCAGTTTTTAGGATGGAGATCAGGAGAAGGCATACTAGTAGTTTGACTCATCTAATTGCAGAATCTAGTCTTTAAAAGGTGTTGTAAATACTACTTAAATGTACCAGGAAAATCTATATCTAACAATGTTATTATCCCATATAAATAATACTTATAAAACGTCTGATCTGATGGATGCAATAGAGACAGATAATTGAACAGAAACCCAACAACTAATTCAGACTAATTCAGAAATAACAGAAATTTATTCATATTAACACTGGAAGTGAATTTTCTGATGCAAAAATCTTCAACAGAAATACCATCTTAGGCTCTGCTTCTCACACACTTCCATCATACTTTCCCACTGTGAACC
This sequence comes from Aviceda cuculoides, assembly GCA_035590195.1. Lineage (NCBI taxonomy): Eukaryota > Metazoa > Chordata > Aves > Accipitriformes > Accipitridae > Aviceda > Aviceda cuculoides. Next base: position 10,254,114 of record JAVJGG010000074.1, on the reverse strand, counting down.
AAATGGACAAACTCATTTGATGAAAAAATAATCTATGATCTTGTCTGCAGCAGAATCATAGATCTGCATCTGCATACCTGACAGCATAGTTTCACAGTGCATCCCAGCTGAATTAATGGGGGGTTTTTGCCACAAAGGTAAGCGGCTCACTGCATCATTTCCTTTCCCTCTGTTCCATTCCCTTTTAGTAAAAGGGAAGCAAATTTAATTTGCCAATGAAACAAAAGACAAACTCATCTTCAAAAATCACTTTTCAAAAACAAAACCAAAAGAAACCAGCCTAGTGTCCTCAGATGAACATGGATCTTTCCATGCTTCATCTACTTTTACGGATTCATATGTCACTTTAGGCAAAGCTGGTGAGTACTCCCAGAACTGGGCTGTCTCTATCAAAAGAAGCAATCAAACAATCAAGAACAAATTGTTGTTGAAAATAGATCTCCTAATGCTAACTCAGTTTGGTTCATGTAGAGTCAAAGATTTGAAAGTTGTGCTGTTTAACTAAGAACTATTTAAAAAATAAAGCATTTTGTCACTTTATTAGCATTCCGGTTCCTATGTGAACTGAAAATAGGAGAATGTACATATTAGGTCAGTACAAAAAAAGAAAATCTAACACTTCTAACAGGTGATGCCCAGGAAAGACTTTAAGAAGAAAACAAGCATACGAGAATATTTTCTCAGAATATTCTCCCAGAACCACACAAACATACATGCACACAAAGACAAGTTAACTGAAGTAGAAAAAGCCATGATACATATCCGAAAGCAAGAGTAAACATTAAAAATATGAACATGTTAAACACTTAAGTAAATATGTTAATATAATGTATCCTTCACCGTAATGACTTATACCACACGATGCAAATCAACATCTAAGTAAAGGAAGAAGTATAAATTACATTTGTCTTTAAAACAATTCATCTGTGGAGAGGAAAAAATCATTTTAATCATGATTTAAGCTAAACATTTTAAAATAACCCATTCTGAATGTCAATCAAACTTCCCTTTAGGGGGAGACTAATACCAATAATGATTTTGGGGCCATTTTACCAGCTCTTCCAAGAGGCCTGGACGTCCCTGTTTCACCATCTGATCCCACTGGGTAAGCAGTGTTGCCCATCAGGGCAGGTAGAACTTGCCACATGATGAGTTGAGGGCATTTCTCCTTTCAGCATCCACCACCAGAAGCCAAAGGGCCAGCAGCAGTTGTGACACCATCCCCTATCATTGCAGATGCTGCCCAGATTCCCTCAGAGATGGCTCATGTTTCTTTTTCTGTTAGGATATGGTTTTCTCAGGTTGACAGCAGCCTTGGCTCCAGAATTCAGTGAATACTCCTGTCTCCCTGTGTGCTTTCTGCTACAAACTCCATTGGCTTGACTGGTCCCCTACTGGTTTTGTATAGTACATTTCAGACATCTGGACCCATTCTGACAGGGGTCAGCACAACACCACGTGCAATTTATTCCTTCATCTGATCAAAAGCCTGTTGTTGCTTGGGCCCCACTCAAGTGTGTTTTTCCTGGTGACTTGGAACAGTGGGTTCTAAGCTGACTTTATTTGGGTACGTATATTCACCAAAATCCTACCATTCCAAATAAAATTTGTTTCCTTTTATGTTCATCAGTGGAACTATTGCCACAACTTTACTAATCATGTCAGTATGAAGACAATGATGGACACGTTGCTATTTAACACACAGAAACTGTATTTCTAGTCCTGCAAGTCCCTTCACCTTATTCCTCTTTGATTGCAAGTCTTACATTCAGTTCAATTTCAACTACATCTGTTATCTACCCCTTGGGCAGTGTTTCCCTATACTATGATGCCATCAGCTTACTGTAAGTATTTTGGGGCACTGTCCTCCTCCAAACCACTTGCACAAGTCTGTGACAGATACTGAACTACGCTTCCATCCCCACAGCAGGTGGTTCCAGGTGTATTGTGCTCCCCTCCAGGAAAGGCAAACTACAGTTTACACTGGGGGGCCACAGAAATTGGTAGAAACACATTAGCTGTGTCAGTGGTCACATATCAGGTGACCTCTTTGAGCTGTTACTTGTGGATTGGTGTAGCGAGTCACTGGGCAAATATTCCCATGTTAATTCAGTTTGGCCTGAATTACACCTTTTTTTTTTTTCCTGTCACGTGCCTGATTGTACAGGTGAATAAAACCAAATAATACATGGCATAAAAACTCACAAGGATCTCAGTGACTTGAGAAGAAATCAACTAAGAATACTTCTTCCACAATTTCAACATTTAGCTAAGCTATCAAATGGGAAAGAAAACATTAATAAAATATTCCTTTTTATATAAAGACACTGTCAATTTTTCGATGATTGTAAACTATCAATGACTACTCTCCCTTAAACAGAATTCCTAAAAGTTAAATTCTTGTTTAGCATTCTAAATCTACAAATGTCCTTTTAAAGTGCCAAATTTTACAATAAAAAATAATTTGATTACTAAATGCATTAAAATGATAGTTTTTCAAACTGGAGGCCAGATACTCACCCCCAGGAAAGATACTTCACATCCTTCTCTCCCAGTGATGATATCCTGCAAGACAACCTAGGGGATTCCATGCTGGGCTGAAATATGGAAAGGAGAGCTACATACAGAAACCAAATTCTGCCTCTTTCACCTTTTGTGATAGTTCTTATACATACCAGAAAGTGGGTTTGGTATCCCAGGTTTACTGGTTTACTTCGTTATCTCAAGTTAATCCTCTTTCTCCCCTTCTCCTGGAAGTTACACTCCAGTTGTCTTCACAAATTTAAGAATTTAAGAATGAAGCTCAGTGTTTTTCACATCCAAGTGTCTACTTCAGCCTTTGCTTATAAGAGGCTTCACATATGTATGTAGACTTATACTGGACAGTTGAATTAATGTGAAAAGTTATTAAACAACATTTTCAATTATGAAAAGAACTACTCCCATTTTTTGTAACATGGGAAATAATAATTGTCAAAAAGCTAAGAAATTATATTCCCTGAGCCATTTAACTTTTCAGCTGAAAGTATTTATCCACATTAAAAGGGGTAACTGTTTTCAGAGAACTGCATAGCTACCTTAGTAAGTTAAAATATCAAATGAAATAGATGCACCATGTTAGCTTGAACTCAAATGAAGAAAGCTCTATGCAGACCGACAACACAAGGAATTTAATAAGTCTAACGCTCCATGACAAAGACCCCTGGTATTTTAAATGGAAACCTCAATTATCCAGGTGTTCTAGAGCTGGAAGTGTCATAGTACACAGCTCTCCTTTATATTATGACACAAACACTAAATTCACCCTTTAAGGCCTGCAAAATTGTGTTAAGTGTGGGAGCAGGAGAACAACAACAGTAGGGTATTCCACAGAACTGTTTTTCATTTTTCATTTTTCTCTTCTGTAAGAAAAATAATAATTTGCCTTTTACTCTGTACCTTGCAATGAAGGCATGACAAAACCAATCAGCACAACTTGGTAAGTACATCATTACCGCTGCTGTCCCTTCCCAACTCTGACAACTACTCATGGAGGCAGGTCAATATTAAACTTCCACTCTACTTTTTCCTGCCTTTAATAGAATGACGCACTTTCCTGTTTCCCACAGATTTTGAAACTACCATTCACATAAGAAGATTGTTTTAATGGTGTGAAATACAAAGTAAACCACAGACGGCTTAACTCTCATCAGTTTGCTCCTAGTGTAGAAGACAGAATTCAGCAGTGTTCTGCCATCATTACTGATTTGAAGAACAAGCAAAGACAAACTATTTATTAACTGCACTTGTCACAGAACAGCATCACACAATCTCAGGAAGTGAATTATGACTCTTTTGCATCACTATTAGATAATGTATTTGGTATACAAGACTAAACATGGGGAACCAAACAATCCAAAAAACAATCAAAATGAAGGAGTCTCAATATTAACGATGTTAAAGTAACAAAGTGATATGCAGATTAGGTTGTTCTCCTCTCCCTGACAGTATGCATTTATATAAGAAAACAAGTGTATTCCTGGCACTTCAGCATTTCTATTTTAAGAATTACTTATTAGTAAATATGACTTCGGAAAATTTAGTAATTTGCATGAGACTCCAGGAAGAACAGACATATTACCAAAAGCCTTTTCCACACTTCTTATTTACACAACACTTTGCACACTAATTCAGCTTTCAATAAAAATGAATAGATTAATTTGAAAATAATTAATCTGAAGGTCAGAATAACTTATGTCTTGCATGTCCCTGTTGTTTCCTTTTCCAATGTACTAATATAGCCTATTCATACTTAAAGCACTAAACCCACGCTCATTTAAAGGTTAATTTCTCAAATTTATTGAGGTGCATCCCCATGTAGAGAGAAGGACACCTTTCTTATTGAAGCAAAACAAAAAGTTTTCTAGTTTGTACACTAGGAGAACTGCTAAACATGCATCACCAATATCAAAGATGTTTGCATCTCCCTAAATATATTAGGGTCTGCAAATAAGCATAGTAAAATACAAGGTCCAACTATGGTTTCACTAATTTTGCACAAATGTGAGTTAGCAAGAGAAGTGAAAATTACAAACCACACCATCAAAGAAGTTTATACTCGAATAAGGACATGGTGTAGAACTGCATTACAACCCACTGTATTACAGGAGTTCACAGCAGAAGTTGGCATGGGCCAAATGTAGGTATCAGTCTAACAGTTTGCTGTTCACTTAAACCAAACAATAATATGACACTTCACAAAATTTTATGACTACATTTCTTCTATTACTAAAGAGAAAAAAATTTCAGTACTGCTAAGTCTGCATCTGGATGTAGACACCTTTATACTTCCAGCTGTCACATTTAAGATCGACTACATCAGAATTTAAAATAAGATACACCATTACCCAGTGTATCAAATCTGTGGTTTCATACAGAAAGTCCAAAATAGCATGACCAGAGTCCACAAGTCAGAACACTATAACATATATACTTTGCATTTATGCTAGATACAGGGCAAGAACCCAAGCAAATAATACTTTCCTCTTGAAATTGTGTGTGTCCCATCAATGTGCAATTTGAAGATGCCAGGAAGTAAATAATTAGCTTACGAGAGAAATCACAGCCGCCTTCTATTAATCATGCCTTTCTAGAGATTCACTATCACAGAGGCTTTTCTCCTTTTCTAGGTTCTTCCCTCTAACATATGATGTCCAGACTGCTCAACTAATTTGGGTCACTGGAAGAGGCTGCAGTGGAGCAAGGAGAGCACAGTAGTAAAATAAACTACCATCAACAAAAGCAACCTTGAGCATGGGATTATCATGAGCTGCAAAATTAGTGTGACAAGTTAAATTTTTAAATGAACATAAATGTACATTTTCATTCTTAAAGTATGAAATACCTCTCCTCAGTACAAAGGCTTTAAACTCATCCTAAAAGACAAGAATCCATATACAACTGAATGCTCCAGAGACCAAACAGGCATCATGACAGAGAAGCAGAGCTTCCTTTGAAACTGTGCATCAAAAAGAAGATGACAGCTTTTCTTTGTAGCATCATCATCGATTTATGATTTCCAATAATGTTGTTTTCCAGTAGTTTAAATGCAAACTTTACTAGCAATAAAGATTACTGTCTATGCTTCCTAGTTAGTTTAACCCTTAAATATGTGAAGATCAAAATTTAGGTTTTCCTCATGAGTTAACAGAGGGTTTTTGTTCCAAGAGAAAGTTACTTCGATATATCCTTTCAAATTTATTCCTTTTTCAAACAATCAATAGGACACTCAACACAACCCTTACTAAAACCTTCATCCTAATTCTTAATAAGTTATTGAATGTGTGAGTATGTCTGTAAATAAACACTATACAGAATGAAGTCCTGTACAGCCAGATGATTCTTCGCCTTAAACTTAAGTGGTTTTGGTTGAAATCACAAATGTATCTGTACAATGTCATATTGTGTATGGTTTTGTGCCATTTTATGCTTTACTATGAACAAAACAGAAGATGTTTACAGGACATAAACAACCAGTAACCTAAAAAAAACACAAGTAAGCTAGGCAGAATTTGGGCAGAAGAAAATTTACATAGCCTTAAAAAGTACCGAAGTACCATAACTGGATAATTTGTTTTATAATTTGTTATTATTAAAGGTTAAAATTGAGAAAGAAATACAGCTAAGAGAAACAGAACAAAACCATGAGGTTCATCATTATCAACATGGCATCAGCAAAAACCAGGAAGGGTTATAATAAAAGAAGTAAAAAGTATATGTGAAAAGCTATAAAGAGATTCCTACCTTTAAACCAACTGCTAAGAGATCTGTAACAACACCGTACGAAAAAAAATGAAGAGAGAAAATTGAAGATGTTAGCAAATTATTGCAAGGATAATGGTAGATAGGTTAAAGGAAGAAAGAAAAACATTGTTATAAAAGTCAAAATATGATGAGCTGTGCTTTTTTTTTTTCCTCTTGCAAAGGAAATAGTTTAACAATGCATAGCATGGAGAGAAAAAAAAGAAAACGACTGCCAGGATCACAATAGCAATCAACAAAACTTCTGCAAAATTTGTCTATGAAACACACCCTTTTTACTGTTCATTTTTAACCCTACTTCCTTCTGAAAACAGAAAAATGCATAAACAAGATTCCAGGATACAGTGTTTATCAGCAGCTCTACCTTGTAGCATGAAAGATATTTACTTTTGTTACTTTGATTTCTATTGTTCTGTAGAACTAAATATACATAACTTAGTTTAAGAAAATAATATTTGGGGAAACATGGTCTCACTTCCCATGCACCCAAAACCCACCATGGATTCACAGGAAGCTACCAAAAAGATTAGTCTCTCAACTGATCAATCATTCAACTTAAAGGCACGAAACCACTTTTTCTAACTTACACATTTTCAGAGCCTTACCAATTGTCTAAAAAAAATTTTAAAAGAATTTAAAAAAATTTCCATTCTCAACTTAACCATGACACTCTAAAGACACATGTTTTGGATTGTTTGCCTTTTGAGTATTTAATTTTCAGCTTCACATTTAAAGCTTTTCTCCACAACAACAAAAGCCAGAATATTTTTAGTTTTTAAAAAGAAGATTCATGTTCTCAAACAATCACATAACTCCAGGACTAAAAGCTCTAAGAATTGCACATTTGAAGTCAAGTGGTTGGAAAGTAAAAATCTACATGTAGATGTGCATCACATAAATTAACTATTACTTGAATAAGCTCTTGCCCTAATAGATGAAAGATTTGCATCAAGATCAACAACAGAGTACAATATTTCTATTCGCAAGCCGAATTTTCAATTACTACTTAATAGTTTCTAGGAGAGTAGTGTTGTATGCAGGAAAAACACGGTCACAGCTATGATACCCACAGTTCTTTTCCTTTTTGTCTCATGTGTGTTTTGTTTCCTCCCCACTACCTTAGCAATGTTTATCAGCTTCTCGCTGCATGGCACTTTCTCATGCAATAGTCTCTGTTCCTCAGTCCAACTCTGCTTCATCTGTTGGAACGATTAGTAATAAACTAGCCACTGTAGGAATCATCCTTTAGATTAAAGCTTCAGTATTAATAAAGTAATCCTATGAATGAGGGCAAAGTCATGATCTCAGTCTGTCTGGAGACTCAGGAGACAGTACAACATTAATTTTTGTTCACATTCTCCCCTGTACCCAGAAAGCCTGTCTTTTGTTTACATGAATGCTCCACCTTTTCAGTATATATGGACAAGATCTTCTCCTCTCTTATTCCCTCTCCTAAGTATCACCAGTGACACAAAACAAACTTTTCCCTTCCGTTTTAATTCACAACAGTACATCCTCTAACAGTCTTCATTTCTTACAACTCTGAACAGAACACACAAGTTAGCTGGCGAAATAATAACTTTTCCTGATCAAAGTATACTGTGAAGTGATTTAACAGTAACACTAAAATCATATTACTGTTAAGCATGACTTCTTTAGTTTTAACCCTATTATTTTGCTTACAAACATACAACCAACTATGGGAGAAACATGATTTTGAGAAGAAAACTTATGAAGCAAATACAACTTATGAATTTTGTTAATATTTAAATGCATTAATATTTTATCCTGTTAATATTCACTGTGTTTTATAAAATACTAATAACTAAATGAGGTACCACCTCACTGAGACCACCTTTGGGCAGTCTACAGTTTTAAATTAGAATGCTGTGGTTAAACATCAAGTTATTAACACTCATTAGAACACAGTTTTAATCTAGCCTTTGGACTGCATGTTTTGAGAACTCTGGATCCTGCTGAGACCTTGCTTTTTTCTTGTCATGTAATATGAGTCCCTCTCCCTACCTTTTAAGGTACACACTGAAACAGCAACTAGTACCTTCATAAAGAGCTCCTCCAAAAGAATGTTGCTCACAACATGCCAGGCTATGCTTGTCACAAGTGTGCACTAAAAATGTCCATTTTGTATACAAAACAGATGAACCCTATGGCTCCAAAATAAAGTTGACAAAAATAAAAAAATTCCTAATTAATCATAATTTTGTTCCTTAGTGATTTTACATCAAAGACAGTATTTATGTTATTAATGCCCACTCCTCAGCCCTACAGAGGGCAACCATTACACAGCAAAAAAAAGCAGCAGAGAGCAGAGGCAATAAGGGGACACAGTATCGACTGAATGATCTTTGCATTTACATATAAGTCCCACTAGTGTATATAGATATAAATATACACAGATACATTTGAGACTTATTTTACATGATGATGAGACAAAAATTGCCATTAGCAAAACAATTTCGCTACAGAATGTATGCTATGGGATCCTGCAGATAAGAGTTAGCAGTGAATAGTTATTTTCAAGTTACTTTTACATTTTTAAAGCACTTAAATTTATTGAAGTAAAATTGTTTTCTAGAAAACAAATCCATTGTACATACACAAGTTTCTTTTAATAAACTGAAAGGCTTATATTAGTAGATAAACCAGGGTTGTACAGAATAAAAGGAAACTATATATAAATACAGCCTTCTCCAGCAACAGACTTACTTAACACTTCCAAACTACTGACAATTAAGACAACTCGGTTTCTGAAGCAACAGATAGCTGCTTTCAATTTGGAAAAAAACAAATAAGAAAATCTGGAACTGGATTTATAGACACTAATTTATTTTGTTTACCAGGAAGCGATGCCTATACTCATTGACCTTTCCCTTAAGCACTACTTTAGCTCACACATTAAGTTGACCTGTAAGACTGGACAATATATGTAGTTTTGCCACCCATACCTTCACTCACATTTTGGTACTCCATCTCTATAAATACTTGGTTGTCTGCAGGAGAAAGACCAATGGAAAAAAAAAAATTAACAAATTAAAAAAGCCAATGTATTGGGTTTGTGTGGCAAGGTTTTGGTAGGGGAGGGATTGCAGGGGTGGCTTCTGTGAGAAGCTGCTGGAAGCTTCCCCTGTGTTCAACAGAGCCAATACCAGCCGGCTCTAAGTTG
>JAVJGG010000074.1:10218216-10230513 GCA_035590195.1 Aviceda cuculoides | reverse complement strand
GCCAGCGGTGGGTCCCACTTGGAGCCGAGGAAGCTTCTAGCAGCTTCTCACAGGAGCCACCCCTGCCGCCCCTCCCCTGCTGCCAAAACCCCAGTACAGAAACCCCAAACAACTTTGAATTTCAACAGTACTTATTGTCATGTTGTAATTAATGAGAATATCTTGATGCTGTAACAATTCTGGTAATACTAATGAAACTGCGAATGTTGGATGTCATTTGGCCTAGGGTTTCTTAGTTGATTTGGTTGCTGACTGAATAGAAACATGGGAGTTTTTTATCTTGCCTATTTTAACCATCCACTTTTCAGGACAGAGACTAATTTATTGTACTTACATCTTGACATTCTGTGACCCAGATTTCTGGTAGAGCATCTATTCAGTTCAACCAGGTTACAAACGAATTGTGTGAAGGTTTGTCATTCAGTGTTCAGAGAGCTGCCCTCTCTGACTACTCTTTTTCTTGAAGTCATGACATCTAAGTTTTCTCAATTTTTTTTCAACCGAGGCCACAGCTCTGCCTAATAATGGCGAAATGATCACATCTTTTCCATAAAGAAGTCTTTGTACTTCAATGTGGCAGCAGCATGGTGTAATAGATTTGTTACCTCCTCCAGGTGCCTGCCTCTTATGGCTTGACATAATGGTAACCTCTAGTGGTAAACTTGATTTGTTTATTTATTTATAGCATATTTGGAAGTGCCAGGGAAACAGCAGAACTTCCAAGATGGCCAATTAGCTGATAACTGTTATAGTGGAATATTGTTACCACACAACACCTTTTTTCTCCATGAAAAATTTTCTTGACATTCTTCCAGTATTACAGATGAATTTATGGTAGTAAGTTTCATTAGCAGACCAAATTTCCCATCAGTACATCTTGCTAGTAAACTGAAACACATCTTTATTTTACAGCTCTAGCATACTTACTCGTGTTCCCTTTTCTCTTTCCAAATATTCAAAGAATCTGTTTTTTGTAGGTAACCACCAATTTAACTTAACTTGGTACAAGGTTCTTTTATATCCATGTTGTGCCCTTACAGGCTTTGATTAATCTTGCAGAGCATCATGTTCATGACTTTTTACACATTTTTTGTTAGTTGTCCTTTAGGATGTTCCAGTGTGATTTTAGAGTTCAGTCCCACATTATACTTTGCAAATTACTATTCACAGCTCCACAGAATTTGTTTCACAACGGACGCAGAAACATTATCTCACATGAACTTTGTAAGTAACAAAATGTACCAACATACGCATTACTGGATGAGGACTCTTAGCCAGGGAAACATCTGCTATATGTTTGATTTCTGGACATCTGGAATAAGGATCTTTTGCACAGTGTTGCTTTTTAATGCAATATCTATATGTACAGCTTGACTACAGTTAACAACTCTATTCCACAACTTTTTGGAATGACTTGGAACCAAAGAGTTCAGAGAGTTGCAGAGTTCGCACTGACACTTACTCATGTATCTTGATCATGTGTGCCCATGAACAGCTCCTAGTTGGCATATAGTGTCTCTGAGGTTGCTCTCATGAAGACCCAACTTTCTGCTTGCCCTTCTGTGTGTCTAAATAGTCTTTAGATTCTAGCTAAGCCATCTACCTCAAAACTGGTGAGAGTGTTTCATAGTACAACTTTTGGGTGTTTGTGTCTTTTATCTGGTCACGGTCTAAATGCCGAGGAAAGTGCTCAAGTGTTGAGACTGCAACTGGTAATTTTGTGCTCTGTCTTATGTCTCTTCCACTGGAAGAGTTTTTAATTGCTGCTGGTAACAATTTGTATCCTAGAGTTAAACCTAGGCTTTCTCCTATACAACAAATTGTTCATAGGCTCTCCTGAAATGACCTTTTCATGAGCCCTGTCCCCTCTGCTGAGCAAACCATCCATATTCCTGACAGATTTACTAGGCTACATCTGCCTGCATGAAGGTACATTTCCATTCATAGTCTTTTCTGCTTTTTCTTAGCAACTGTCAGGTGAACAAGAAATTTAAAAAATGAACATGAGAAGTGGAGTTCTTTTGCCTTCTAGGCCCAACTAGAAAATAATATGAAAAAGGTGCCCCCAGTTTTATTTAAGAAGATTGTTTCTGCCAGCTCAGATGAAGTCCAGTCTTACAAGCACTTGACCTAGTAGAGCTAAAGAGAAGGTGACAGTTTGGCAGAGGATGAAGTAAGTGTGGTCAATAGGAACTGTCCAATACAGATTTGGCACAGCTTTTAAGAGAATGCCTTTCCACTCTTATTTAATTCCTTAATCACTCCTTTTTCCCCCATAGTTGTGAGGAATTACAAATCAGCTCTGTGTTTGACTGTGCTTCAACAAATGTGGGAGAAGATGCTCATTGAGGGAAGTTAGGTATCTCTGAGAAACCTATTAAAAGGTGATCACCATTTGCCAAAATCATAATTTGTAAAACAGTTACCATTTAGCAGCCCTGTTGTTAATGACTGCATTGTTGCTCTGCTCTTTCATGTACCCACCTTCTTACTTGCCTCCTCTTTGGGATGCCCATTCTTCTGGGCGGGACTAGTCATGCACTCTGTGTTTGCTCAGCAACTGGCCCAGCAATACTCGGGCTTTAGTATATTGCAGATAAGGAGCAAGAGAGAATAGAATAGAATAGAATAGAATAGAATAGAATAGAATAGAATAGAATAGAATAGAATAGAATAGAATAGAATAGAATAATTTCAGTTGGAAGGAACCTACAATGATCATCTAGTCCAACTGCCTGACCACTTCAGGGCTGATCAAAAGTTAAAGCGTGTTGTTAAGGGCATCGTCCAAATGCCTCTTGACCACTGACAGGCAGAGGGCATCGACCACCTCTCCACGAAGCCTGTTCCAGTGTTTGACCACCCTCTCGGTGAAGAAATGCTTCCTAGCATGCAGTCTAAACCTCCCCTGGTGCAGCTTTGAACCATTCCCACACATCCTATCACTGGATACCAACTACTCATAAGATAGGCTAGTGAAACAATCTGCCATTCTCCTTGAAGACTTACATTTTTTCTTCTTCCAGAGAACCATATGAAGACTGAGAAACTTCGCCAAGAAATTGCAGTAAGCAGACTCTTCCTTATATGTTTCTTGTAATATTTCTTGGTGTTCTTTCTTCCTGACAGCTTGCCCTGGGAATATCTGGTGAGTATGTATTCCCCATTGTTTTCAAGTATAGATATCATTTGACCATGGCATGAAGGCTTGAGATTAGGAGGATGATCTGTACCTCATTTCAGTTATAATACATGGTGGAATACCAAGAGCCCTTTACAGTCTGAAGGAAGGAAATATATAGTATAAAATATATAGTATAAAACAGTGGCTTGCTGTGTTCTGCTATAGATAGAGCCTGAATTCATATAATGCATTGGATGGCTGTCATTTTAGTCTGACTTCTTGCAAGGGTGCCCAATTATGTACCTACTTCTGGTTTCAAACTGTGTTTTCAGAACTTGTCTAATATAAGATATGGACGGTTGTAGCAGTCATAAATATCCCCGGTTTTGAGAAGACTTCAAGGGCATCATGTCAGAACCATGTTAATTAACCATAAGTTATCCTTGTATTATTGTTGTAAAAATGGCCAAGAAATACTTGGCATGTTGGGAAACTTAAAAAAAAAGACAAAGGCTAAAGCAAAGGTAGCCTACAGTTGTAAACTGAGAGACAGGAACAGATAGTCTACCTTAATTTCTTACGTTCAGGAGGGGACATCTAGCAGGCGTACAGTATTATTTCAGCTGGTTCCTTATGGTTTTGGTTCTTTGCTGTCAAGAACAGTGTGTCTGTGATCTATTGGACATGCTCATTGCTGTTAAATGGAAATGAAAAGTAGGTGTTGAAAACATAAATGGAAAGGAATTAAGCTATGGATGCTACTACTAATAATTTTTAAAGCATTTTTTCTATTTTACTCACTGTGCAAGTTCCCTCAAGCACACCCTGCAGAAGTGCCTTCAAAAATTGCGTGGAAACATATCTTCAAATTTCACCATTCCAGTTCTTGCACAGGATAATAATATTTGTGTAAATCTAACCACATAGGAAAGAAAAAAAAAGCCAGTTAGTGACTGTTCTAATCATTCTAAATCTACACAGAAATGCCACTTTTCAAGGGAATAATGTAAGAGAAAATGCCTCTTGAAAAACTACAGTCAGAGGTCATAAGATGAAAGAAACTATTAAAAGCTTTTCTAACAGAAATACTATTTTGAAGAATATTAAATACTAATTTTTTTTAAATTTTTTTTTTTAAGAGAATCCTTAACTGCTGTCATTCACTCAGCTTATATTTGTGAGTATTGTAAGATTTAAATCCAGTAAATCCACATATTCAGAAGCAGGAGCTTTGTGCATGAAAAAATAGTTGTAGATATGGTCAGGGCAAATCCTACAAGCCTAGAGCAGATTCACTGTTCATCCAAAGTCAGTTATTTCTTGCTACTCACCCACTCATTTAAAACCCCAGAAGAGTGATGTGCACACATGCTCGCAAAAAAATCTGTTTTAAAAAAGTGGTATTTTCAAGCCACACAGTCTTAGAGTCAAATTCAGTTTTTCATATATTCAAGCAGTATTACTGAACTTGGTGGGACCTCCAGCATGTGTTATGTGAACAGGACTGAATGTGTTGCTGGCTTGTTTCTTTACCCATGAAATTGACTCATTTGAAGAAGACAGGAGTGTCACAGTAGTCTGTGCTTAACTGCCCCACAGAAGACTTCTGAGCAAAGTCAGACCTTATGTGTAGTGAGCACCCTTGTTAATTCTGCTAATATAACCTTGAGTGTGAACAAAACCAGGAGGGCACTATCACAAAATGTTACTTGTACTGTTTTGTCTAACTCATTGCCATGTTCCCAGAAGGGCACTGGACCAGTCTCAATGGTGCCTTGAGGCAAAGCACCCTAGACAGGCCTGTCTGCCTTTGCCAGACGTGTGTACAAAGAAATTGGTCAGGGTGTTTCCAACACTGGTACGGTTTTGAAGTTCTTTTACAGAGATTGTAAGAACGCTATGAATAATCTCTTGGAGCTCAGTTATCTGTATGAAACGTGATGGGACATACAAACGTGCTGCTGCTTTTGGCAGTGATGCTCTGCATTGATCCTCCAGCATAACACTGAAGGCATGGTCAGACATTCTTACCCCTGTAAAAATCACGTTGGTTGGAGGGTGGAAGGGAGGGAATTTCTGCTTCTCAACTGCCCTTCAGCCATCTCTATTCCTTCTCTTCGAATGTAAAGCTGAATGTCAGTATCTCATGGACAAGGAGATAATGAGAGCAAAGAGAAACTGAGGTTTTATTTCGAAGGCAGATCTCTAAGTTCAAACCCTAAATTGAGCTCCACAGCACAAGTTTTAAACATAGTAACACTTGGGGGCAGAAGTTGTTGAGGATATCACTGCCAGCTGAGGGAGGAGCCTTACTATACCTCAACATGTTAAAATACAACCTAAGCATGTACAATACTAATTTTGTAAGGGTCTGTAGTGTAATTCACCTACTTAAGTAAAAGGTATTCCATCTTGAAAGCCCTGCAAAACAGTAAACCATGGACAGATATGCTGCATGACACTCTCTCCATCCTAGATGTCAGAATTACAAGATAAAAGTTACAGAAAGTAAGTTGTGAAATGGAAGAGCCTTACCCTGCTTACAGCAAAACAGGAGGGTGTACACTTTTAGGTTCCAGAAGTATTTATTGGATGGTTGGAGACATACTCAACCTCTAGCATGCTCCTTAACAGTGCACTGGATGTGGGCACCAATAACTGCCTAATGCATACCCTGCTGTGGCTTATTTCTGTAATAAGTTGTATGGAGCAGCAGACACAAGACAGCAGTGGCAACCCTTCTGGCTGTTACTAATTATTGAGCATGTTTCCTTGGATGTGCATGGTAGTTGAAGCTGCAAGCCACCTTTCAAAGCTTCGGAAAACTTGTAAGATATGGTACTTTGATTTTTTGTTTAAACTTCCTTTTTCCAAAGAGACTCTATTTCTCAACCTTTGAAGTTGAACATTCAGTCTATTCCAAAATTTAGGTCCTTCTCCTGGACATATTAAACCTGGTGTGATAGATGTTCCTAACTGCTTTAGAATCTTCTACCCTTTGCTAGAAATATGGACGACTTTCACAGATACCTTTCCTAAAACCTGTGGGGAAAGAGGTCTGTCCTGAAGAGTTCACAATGTAGATAGATAAAATAGGGTAGAGGAATGTGCATAGAAATAATTGACCAGGGTCACACAACTGAGCTGGAACTGAAACCTGACAGTGTCCTTTCCACCTCATAGGCTGCCTTGCTTAGTCTCACTTTTGCTTGCTTTGCTTAGTCTCACTTTTGAAATGGCTTTTCTGATACATTCTTAATCAAGAAAAGCATGGTTATATCATGACCCTACTTCTCTCCACTGCTGACAGCATGGCAAATGCTGAAATCTAGCTCCTTTTTCTGTGCTGGTTTTCACCCTTTTTGAATGCTTCTTGTCTCATTCCTTGCCCATCCTGTTGTGAATATCCATACTTACGACAACATTAGCTAAATGGAGCTTTTTGAAGAAAATCACGAGGAGAACCACACTAGGATTCATCACAATGTGTTTAAAGAATGTATAATTTGTTCTACATAAACAGCCACCTGTAATCTCGTGCTTCAGACTGCATTTAAATAAGTTACAGTAAAGAAGAGCCTGCACGATCCAAAGTTGGAAGGAAAATTTTCAGTAGAAGTCAGAGAGCCTTATTTTTACAAGCATTGGGAAATGGAACAGCAAGTTTTGTGCTTGGCACAGGTGATCTTGCCCCTATCTGGAGTTAGCCTCAGCATATCAAATGAAGGAAAAATGTAGCAGAAGGAGTCTTTTTAATTAATCTTCATGTTTACTTTGGCCCTTCAGTTCTTTGTACGCCTGTGTATCTGAATGTGAGAATGGGAGATTGCTCCTTAGTTAATATGTTATATAGTGAGATTTTGCTTTTTTTGTGAGCTTAGCTTTTATGATAGTTGGTAATTTATTACAGGCTTATTAAAAAGCTTCGCTTTGAAGAAGGTAATGGCTTCGTTACAGCTTTTTGTTTTGGCTTGCTATGCGCTTGTTGGCTTTCTTAAAAACAAAAACTCTAAGATCTGCATCAGTGAGATATCAAACAGAAATAAGAAATTACACTTGGACACTTGGCTTACACATTTTTCTAGCCATCTGCATTTAGGTGTGCTGTTACAATTGGTGTTCTCCATTTATCAACTTATTTTGAGATATGGTACTATGAAGACTATAGGCTAGCTATTGCTTTTACCTTTTTTCCTTGGTTTTCTCTATGATGCATACGTATGCTAAAGTATGCAGAACCCACAAACTGAATACAACACCCAGTCCTCACCACTGCTTCAACCTGGAAATGTAGTTGAAATAGAAATAGCCCCATAATAAGACTGTCTGTTATTTGGGCGTGACTGAAAAACTTTCCCTGACATGAATAATGTAGATTAAGGAGCCTGTGAAGATTGCTTACCCCCGTAGCTGAACATAGCTTGGTTAAATGTAGCTATACTGGCAAAAAAACCCATCCTTTTGCCAGTATATAAAACTAGCTAACTGAGACTAACAAAAAGATTATCATTGACATGTCTTGCTTGCAAGCAGGAGAGGACACTTGCTTTTAGCTGCGTCAGAAGAGGCTTGCATTGCTTCTACAAAGAGAACCACGGCACACTTATAAAGTACCTGTTACTTTTAGCTGCAGCTGTAAAAATAATAAAGCAGAGGATGGGGTACAGGTTCACAGTTTGTGTACTTGCTTAAGGGCAGTTTCCTGTCCAGCCACAGGTCAGTATTTCAGGAGGACACCTAAGGCAGATCTGGGAGTCTGTCTGCAGATGTATGGATTCTGACTGGTGGGGGACTCCAAAGGTAGCTGTCAGATTGCTGGTCCCATTTCAGCTGCTTTGGCTTCTCACTGTGATTTTACAGTAAAACTCCACAGAGTTGTTGGTGTGAGACTAGCAGTAAAGACCTGCTGATTCCTGTTCTCTACCACAAAATACAAGCTGGAAAAAAACAAATCAACTGCTTCTGAAAGGAACTCATTTGCTTGCAGAAAACTGTGGAGGAGGTCTGTAGGCACCCTGTAACAATCACCTCAGAAGAAGGGAAGTGCAGGGTTATAAAAGGAAAGGAGCCAAACTATTTGCTTGCTTTGTCAATTTTTAGCATCTCTGGCTGGGTGGAGAGAAGGGCATTCTGCTGCTGAGAAGAAAGGAATTCAGCTGCCAGTGAGCTGGAAGGAAGGATGCTGCACTAAAGAGAGGTTTGGGGTTATTCTAATAGTTTTGGTTTTCCTTCTTGAAGTGGAGGTAACAATGTGTCTAGAAACACTAAGCAAACTGACCATCAGCTTGTTTGCCTGTGTGGGCACAAGGTGTTCTGAAGCGTTTAGGTGTGAACATGGGGGTTTCAGTTTTCTGGGATTCTTGGAAACACCTTGTTTCCATCTGCAGTGGGAACTGAAGGCTGGACAGAGCCAAACTCAGTGGACTGACAGCTGAACTTCAGAATCCAAATCTCAAGAAAAGATTTTGTAAAAAACTAAATGGTAGCGTGGGGAGGAAGTATGGAAACCTGAAGTCCAAGACATCTCAAATCAGAGCTTGGAAGGTGATAGTGGCTGAGAGTTGAGGAGTGTAGTGCCTTAACAGCATAGTGGTGAACGGCTAATTGGGGGTACTGCCAGGCACTATCACAGGCCATACTTGTCAAGTACTAGCTCACAGCTAGATCCCTGTGGGCAGACCTTTGTACCTGCACGGTGTCCAGTTGAAATCATTCCATAGCCTGAGGCAGCTTTTTGTTATAATAATATCCGCTGAAGCTAGTGGATACAGCCTCTCTTTGGCTTAATGAGGAGTAATGTTTTATAATCCTGTAGTGTCACCTAGGTTACAAAGAAAACTCTTTCACCAGGTTCTCCTGGGTTTGGGGGTTTGTTGTATTTTCCCCCTTGTTTTAGATTAGTTTTAACACCCATTTTATTACCTCTGTTTGGAGACTGATTTTTTTTCAACCAAGCATGCACAGAAACCCTATGCTAGTATTTCAAAGCATCAGTTCTGTAAAATATTTATGTATAAGGTTTTATTTTAATATTTGTGTAAAGTTGTCCTGCTCAGTTCTGATCCTGTGCATCTGATAATGCTTGTCTTTTAAATTTATTTCTTGTGCTCTAGTAAATATTTCTACGTAAAGAGTATTCATAAAGTCATTGTTCCAAGCATTAGCATCACAGCTTTCTTCTTTTGCTGTGTTTCATTGTGACTTATTATTAACTGACTTCCTTTTCAAAAAATAATTCTGTTTTGTATTTGAGACAGTCCTGCTGATACTCGATATTATTTCATTGTGCTAGGGCTGCCCTTATGTTTATTCCAACAAACAAGGTTTCTTGCTTGCACTGGAATTTCTCTTCTTCAGAATTTCTAATCAGATCTTCTTTCAACTTGCTTGGCTTATACTCTCATTTTTGAAAGCTTTATTTTGGGGGTTTTTGTTGGTTTGGGTTTTTGTGGTTTGGTTTATTTTAATAATGTTCAGATAACCATTGCAGTCAGCTTAGGACCTATTCTCAGAGTTTTTCTTTGACCTGTTTATTAGAATACCACAAAACTCAGAAGATAATAATTCTGATTTCTGGCACGTTTCCCTTCTTTTCCCTTTGATCTATAAAATAACTGCTCTGTAAGCTGACCTCTCTGGCAATTCCTTGTAAATAAAATGTGCCTTTCCCCAGAGAGGTTCCCGCATGGATCAGAAGGCTGAAGCTGTTGGCCTCACCTACTGCAAGTGCTCCCAGCCTGAGTTTTCTCTGGAACTGTGGTTGGAAGAGGTGACAGGTATGTGGATGTGCAGCAGCGGGAAACATTTGGCTAATCAAGCGGTATTTTGCCTATCACTTTGGAGAAGTTTGTCAACATTAACAAGATGCATCTCTTAGTTTGGAAACCACCACTCCTGGTGAGCCATTGTTCAGCTTCTACAGGAGTGCTGCATGGTCCTTTAATGGCTCTGGGCACTTCACACACAGCAGTCGGTGTCTGTGTGTGTGTGTAGGGGGGGTGTTTTCCTTTGCAGTTGCTTGTTCTCACTCACTTATAGGAAAAAAATGGAACCGATACAGCCACTGCCTCCACTTCTCTGCCAGATGCCTTACCATGCTGAGATGATTAGCTTTATTTGCTTCAGCTTTGCATGCTCAGAATGAAATTATGCAAGTCATTTCAGTGACAAATGTCAGGATAAATCCTATACTGACCTGTACTTTGTTGAATGCAGTTACTAATAGAGTCACTGGTTGATTTATGCAACACTAGGACTACTTTTAAGCATGGAGTATTGCTCCAAATTTTTACAGAGTGAGCAGGAAAACATTTGTTGATGTATCAAAATAAGAAATATCTGATACTCAGAATCTGCAGGAGTGCTACAAAGGAGTGCTACCATTTGAAAAAAAAACCCAACAGAATTATGTTAAAGATTGACTAGTTTACTGATACTGCAGCCTTTACTTGTGCCTTTATTTTTATTCTCATTCTCAAGATTTGGAAGACTTAAGATTAATGCATATATAATGCACAGCACGAAGCCAAAGTTTACTTTTTTCCTCACTGAGTTTGATGGGTTGTTGAAGTTTGTGGTGGACTTTGTCCTGCAAAATTCTAGATTTGACTTTCAATGGGGGATTCTCAACAGCTTCCAGGACTGGATCTGAACAGCACTGAATGACTTGGTAGCTAGCAAAGAGGAGTTTTCCTTTTGCAATGTTGCAACTGAAACAGTATAAACAACACCAAAACTCCATTAATGTAATGGTTACCTGATACCTGCTGTTTAATGCTCGAGTGATAAGGCTTTGAAAAAATGTATCAGCTGAACCAAGACATGCATAATGAAAACCTTTTCAACAGCATCCTGAGGGAAATGGAAGAAAGAACCTGCATTTTGCTATTTGTACTGTGAGTCTGGTATTATCAGTGTAAGTTTGCAGAAGTACAAGGAGACATGAGAAAGGCCAAAACGATAAAGACTGGGTTACTGTAGAAGCTAAGCCTCTAGCAACAAGCATTCTCATTCATGGATGACTGACTTAGCATTGCTCTGAGTTACTATGAACATCCGTGTTCAGAGAGTGACTCAGTATCTAACAGTAAATTGTAAAGGATTGGTCTTCCCTCTGCTACTCAAGGATTTAAAAGCTAAACAGGAAACTTCCAGCCCACTTGATGCCTGTGGCAACTTGTTCAGTCACAGAAGCATAATCCTTATCTGCCTGTTTCGTTGGGTATTAATTCAAGTGACTGGCACACAAACAGAGATGAGCAGGAGTAGCCAGATTGCAAAGTTGCTGGAAGGTGCTATATATTTATCTGCGTGTATTGCTTCGGAGTATGGGATTGTATTTCATGGTTCACAGAGATGCTCTACACTAGAGATGATTTGCATATGGTATTTTCCCAGTTAACTGTAGAGGCTGTTTTTGAAGGGCTGTGTCTGTCATTTAGGAAACATGGAGAAGTGATAGAGCAGTTCAGCCCACAGGTTGCCTGCCTGAAAAAAAGACTCACTATGACTTTAATTTACACTCCCAGCAGTGAAAGGGTCAAAAGTCCCAGTGACATTCACAAAGTGAAATGGAACATGGGCTCTTGTTGCCTCAAGCCTTCAAAAGACTAATTAACAAATAAAAAAGGCGGTGATGGTTTACAGAAAAAAACCTAAAACATGAGAAGTGTGGTATGTTTGCTACTCAAGGACTGTTTAGATTATGTATACTCAAAGGTAAAGCTTATCTAGTTTAAGATTCTGCTTACAACAGAGAATGCTTAAGGAATCGCAGACTTGCTAATTAAGGATGTACATCCTCTGTCTGCATTGAGAAATGAGGGAGTGGAAGGAGAAATGAAGCCCCTGCTATCCTCAGATGACGCATGCCCATAGAAGGACAAAAGGAGTAGGGGTATTCTTCCCCAAATGACCCCCAAAGACCACCAGAGACCCCTGTGCAGGCGTAGAAGACTCTAGGATGATTGCTCAAGAGAACAACATGTCATGCTTGCTCAACATAATGAATATGCAATAGTTAGGCGGAACATATGTATTAGATAGGTGTAGTGCTTTAACTATAGTCTATGAATATGAACTGAAAACCTCAGTAGGTGTGTGTCTTGGTTTGAAAGACAGGTGTCTGCCAAGGAAGGCAGGAGCCCCCCCTGGAATGGCAGATGCAACCCCCC
>JAVJGG010000074.1:10189798-10200825 GCA_035590195.1 Aviceda cuculoides | reverse complement strand
AGACAGATCGTATGACACTCCTACAAAATGTGCTGTCTGCCATTTAATTTCTTTTTCCAGCAATATTTGACTGTGACCTTCATACTACCACAACTTAGATAGTTAAAAAAGGATTCTTCAAAATAAGGAACTGATTTTATACCCTGAAAGTCCTGCAGGAGGTAACATTTCTTCCCTAGCTTTAAGTACAGAGTCATTTCCATAAATCATACCCTGCGAATGAGAAAAGGCTTTTTGTCAAACAGCTTGAATGGTGCCTAAGCTCTTGGGAGGGGGAAAAAAAAAAAAAAAAAAAGAAAAAACAACCTGAAATAGAGACAGCATTCATTATTGTCAGAAATGATCGACTTTTACACACATCACTTTCCCTACCATATCTTTCTTGCTTCATGGCTCTCATGTCAGTTTCAACATCCAAGAAAAAGTCAGGCATCAGGGGGTGACCTAGAAGGCAGGAAAAATGTAATAGTAAGTCCAAGTAAAGTGGAACAGCACAAACAGAAATCCATTTCATATGAAACTACAGCTAAATTTATAAGTAAATAAACTACAATCTGAAGGAAAGACAAGCATGAAATAACATATTCAGAGTTTGGTTCATTTAAAATCTGACCTAGAAGCCTCTTAAGTTGCAATGAAAAACATTTGAAGAAGGAGGGGAAAAAAAAAAATTCTATCTCACTAGCTGGTAAATAGCAATATATATATCTACAGTGCAGGTACATTTTCTTTTCATTAAAGTATTTTTTTAATTTAATAGGCACTTGATGATTAGAATCTCAGTGGACTCATATGTGCTTGCCAGGAAGGCATGTTCTGAAAGCTGAGGCAAAGCAACTTTTTACAGACTCATTTAAGAGCCCCTAGAAACAGAATTATATTAATATTCTCCATATGGCCTTCCCTCCTACCTGGACTTATTTCTAAACTTAAAGATCTGTTTTACCTGGTGCAATTGCATAGACATCAAAATCCTTAACTCCTTCTTCTCTCAGCAGAACTTCATCAATAATGAAGTTTCCAGTGAAACTTTTTGGTTTTGTTAAAATGCAATATGCAGCATCTGCAAGGATGTCAGTTTTCCTGCACTGTTTTTCTATTCCAGATCCTCCGAGCATATCCATAGCAGCTGTATGTATGGCTATAAAGTTTGGAGAGTAAGAAAAGAAAGCTTTAACACTATCAACATGAAATTCACATTTCTCTAGCAAGTACACAAACTGTCTTCCTTTCATGCCACAGGGACCTGTAGACAAAGGTATGAAATACTACTAACCAACAAAGAATTCTCTAAAAGCACCAGTAAAAAAAGAAAACTATTGAAGGAAACAAGAAGTGGAATAATGGACAGGACTTTTTATGACATTAAGATCCCTCTCTCCTTTTATCAGTGCACGCACACCCCCACCTCTTACCATGGATTTCCTCTGGGTTATTCAGGAGATGAAAAACTAACAGGACAACTATTTTTCTCAAGTGAATATATGATACATCAGCCATTCAGAGGTATCTCCTTTGGTGATTATCACACTGAAAATCTTGATGCTTAATTTTAGCCTTGCAATAAGTCCCATGAGATATCAAAGTGTCTCTCCTAGGTTAATGAGAAACCAAATAGCAAAACCCCAAATAATTTGTTCAATAGTCCACAGAAAGGCTGTGGTAGAACCAAGAATAAAATCCAGATCTCCTAATCTTCTGGTTGTTTTATTAACCAATTCTACTAAGTTCTGCACCATTCCATTAGTCTTCTTTAAGCCTCCCACAAGGGAGCTACTAACATTGTGGCATGTTCCAGTTTAAGTCTGTAATCTGCTCTTCCAGGCTGAGGTATCTATTTCATTTTTCTTTCATCCTCTTCCACATAAAGGCTGTTTGGTTGTAGCTTTTGGCATTTGCCATGTTACTGTTTTCTCCTCACACAGTTCTGCTTCATGACTTTTTCCCATCTGCTGTCTAAGACTCAACACTCCACCCTCAAGTTTTGGGACAGATTCGCAAATCCTCTCCTACACTTGGGACTCACAGATCCTGGAGGTGGAAGTTTAAACCTGATTGTAAATCACTTTTGTCCTCTTTTCCGTGTTTCCATTCCACACAAAGTAACGGCAGCTTTGATGCAGAAATGATTCCAACATCCCTTAATAAGCAAAGAATAAGCACTGTGCAGGACACATCTATCTGCGCTGGACCATCCACCTTCCAAAGTAGGAACTGGGAAAAAGGACTGCAGTCTTCAATGCTGGCCAGGCAGATCCTGACAAAGTGTTTTCTGGAAAGTGCAATAGTGGGTAGATGGCCTCATTGACTCCCGTATTTTACTCTTCTATGGTGAGGATTAGCCCCTAGGTTTCATTTACCTTTGACCAACTTCAGCTTCTTTTTTTCAAATCAACTGAACTGCTATAAATATGCAGCTAAATAAAAAGTGGCCAATAGATTTATACTGTACATATGACTTGTACTGTACATACACCTAGGTCCCCCTAGGTCTTTTTCTGATTTTTTAGTAAATAAATTTGCCTTTCTTTGGTCCTCTGAAATGTGATCTGTCCTGCAAGATTTTAAAATTTTTTTTAAATAACTATCAACAGTTCAGAGAATATTTCTGTCAAATACTCTGATGAAATTTACCAGGCTCTGTTGTCCTGAATATATTCCACTATCCTGAGGATTCATTAACCTTTTCACTTTTCCTGGCCCATGCTTCTGCTGCTTCTCTGTTAGTGTCAACTACTATTCTTCTGAGCACGGTAAGCCTATGTGCACAGACTGAAGCAAAAAGGTTTTAAACAGGTACTGCCTCATAGTCTGGCTGCACATCGTTCCACCTATTTCATATAAAGTGCTGCTGGTTTTCCTCTAATGCATACAAAGAGCTTTCCACTTCTGTCCCAGAATACCTCTATTATTCATATGCACTCTTGCTGATGGGATTGCCCCTTGCCCTTTTCATAGGCTTCCTCATTCACTTTTAGATAAATGGAGAGCTCCTGGCTTCTTATTACCAGCATACTTTCCCGTGTTTAAAGAGTCGGATTAATCAACAGGTAGTGGCATCCCTACTAGCACAGAGGCTAATCACATTTGTATGAGATTACAGTGGATTTTTTAATTAAGAACTTTGCAACTGTATTTTAGATACCATGGAAGTCTGTAACTCTCTCTCCCTGGCAACCACAGGAAAGTAGTTAACTTTCTCACTTTTGGAAGAGAAACCTTTTGAAAGAACATTTTTTGTACTGGAGAATTTACACATTACTATTCTCTTTTATACTTAGGGGCCCATCAGTTTTCACAGAGGCATCACTGATTTATACAAACTTCGAGAGCTCATCTAATATTTCTAACAGTCTTAAACCAAATGAACAAGAACGGATTCAGCAAATACAAAGCTCTGCCTGCATACCTTTGATTTTACAGAAAGCTTAATTACTTTTTAAATTACTTTGCAGCATCTCACAGAGTATATTATTAGAATATACTATTGTCATTTGTAAACTGAATCTTCCTTATTAGTTCCTTAACTTCCTTAACAGTTAATATCTGTTCCAACTGCACTCTATAACAAGTGCCAGCTTCTGCAGTGTTATCCTCTTACTTATTTTAGCAGGTACAAATATGTTACCAAGGACACAGTGGCACTCTGTCACACAAGAAAAAGATACTACTTTCTTTGGTTTGGGTTTCCCCAATAAGAATGTCAGATTTTGTAGAAGTTTAATTAATACCATCACAGACATCCTTTAAGAGCAGATCCTACCTGGGGCACTGGTACTGCTACTGACATTTGGAGTGCTACAGCATATGCAAACACTGGAAAGAAATAATGTATTGCAACATAATACTTAATACAACTTCTGCCTATATGGTTAGCCATCCCTCTGAAAAATTTTTCATTGTGAGCAGGTGGACAAATTGTGCTAGGTTCTGTTTTCCCTTGCCATGAAACACAAGAGTCTGAATTACTCAGATGGGTGGGGGAAAACACCTACATTGCAAAATAAAGATCTAGTATAACCCAGCTGGTCTCTGCAGGAAGAATTCTTTAGCTGTCAATAGTACACTGGGACCCATAAAACCACTGACTCGTTTCCACAACAGTTGTGGATGTTTTCTCCAGCATATCCAGAATCATAGAGAGAAGGCATTGAAGAATCAGAAAGCTGTGGAGGATGCACATAATGTGCCTATGCAGCATTTAAGTATGTGCATTTACAAGACACAGGTAATCTTGCAACATCTTTTGTGTGAGAATGTAAGTCAAATTAGTAATGTTGTCTGCGGCTTGATACCACGTCTCTGTCTGAATGAGATACTCTGGATTAATTCCTTCACTGTCCCTAACTCTCCTATACAATTTACATTAATTAATCAGTCAGTGACCAAAAAACACAGAATGGTAGGTAAAATATCACCTTTGCTAATGGAAAACCAAATTACTCCTACATACAGGACTCTGAAGAGATATAAAACACGTTTAGCAGTCACATTTTAGGGACAAGCCAGGCGGGATGAGCACGAGGTCTAGGGAGCTAAAGGCTTTAAGAACCAAGTTTCATGGCTGTATTTCAGATGACAAAGATAGATCCTGGGAAATCTCCATTGAAAATTTTCTGAGGTTTCCCTGGAGCATTCAAGAAGCAAGTATATGGAAACAAGTGCATGTTTCTTCTAACTCCTTCAGAAATTAAAAAAAAAATACAAAGAGACCCAAAACCTGAAAGGTGAGCTTCCACTCCACTGCCAGGAAGGCAATCCACACACCAAAGTTACACATGCAACTGCCTTCAGTACATCAAAGATGAAGAACTTATGCTCTTCAAAATACACAGTACAGGTTTTCTGATGATGTAACTATCATGAATGATATAATTATTGTTCAAAAAGTTAATCCCTTACCAAAATATTTCTATGCGTAAAACTCATAGTGTGAGTAGAATTATGAGGTATCCATTTACTGGGAGAATTTAGGATGCAAACATCCAGACCAATGAAACAGGACCAAGTCTGTCAGACATACTAACCCAAGTGTTCAACTGAGTATCACCTAGAGTATCTAAGCAAAGAAACTCAGCTGATGTTGTCTGAAATAATTAAATCTTGCTCATATTCCTCACTTTAGAGGAAGAAAAATCAGAGAGTTCTAGTTCACACTAGAAGTTAAAAGAGGCCTGCTACTTCTAACAGGAAAATGTTGAAAAGTGTCTGGGTACAAACACTTCTTACACTGGAGCACTAGCCCCAGAAGAGGATCTTGGTTCATATTTTTATTTCTTATTCCTTCTTCTGTCCCTCCACTAGTTAAGGGAATAAACTCTGCTGTTGTAATGTTTCATAACACAATGACTGGGCTAATGCCATTAAAGGGCAGGATTACCCTCTGTCTTTACTGATTTTAACATCACTATCATTTCTGCACATAGATGTATTTGGGGTGAGAAGACCAGCCTCTTTGGCAAACAGCTGACTAGACCTCAAACAGCAGCCCTGATCCTCACTGACCTACAGACAACAAACTGAAGTTAATACAACATGGGAGCATCGAGTTGCCTTTCTTCCATAGAGCTCTTTAATTTCCTGTGACTTGCAACCAGATGGTTCTGTGAACAACTGTTTGATGGCCCACTGCAACAAAACTTGTTCGAACAGAGTTTTTTGTAATTATTTCTGCATTTACAGAGGTATATATCTTGTCAGTTCCATCTATGCTCTGGCAATTTAACTAGCAAGGAATTCTAAATAGGACTACATACACAAACATTTAATACCTACTAATGAAAGCATGCTAATACTTTCGTGATTCTGTCCAAACCAAAACTTTGGGTGCATGAGAAGGAGCATAGACAAGCCAACTGAAAGGGCTGAATGGGTTGCAAACTAGCTGAAGATGAGTTTGGATGAAAGTGGCAATGGTCTAGTGAGAACTAAGAAGGAAAACCAGCACCCACGAGGGATGAACAAAGAATATGCAAAATAACTGCTCAGTCTCCTGAATCAATTCCAGAAGAAGTCTGAAATATATTCAAAGTCAAACAAAACCAGCTGTAGAAGAAAAAATACAGAAAGTCATTATTTTAGTACCATTACAAAAAAAAAAAAAAAAAAAAAGTCACCTGTTTTAGGCCATAAAGCATTGACAGCAACCTCTCCTCTAAATTCTTCTGCCATTCCCAAGACACACATGGACATCCCATATTTAGAAATGGTATAAGCTAAGACAAGAAGCATAAAAAAAATATAAAAATTTACACTCCATCAACAGAACTTTAATTATGAAGGAAAGAAAAACCAAATTATGTGTTCATAAGGAAAACTAAGTTTTTGGGGACAAAACAGCATCTTCCTAGAGTCAAAATCTCTCCCTTCTCCCCACCACCCCCAGCAGATACAAACTGTAGTCTGCCTTTTTTCACTACAAATACAATGAGCGCTACATGTTTTGACAAAAATTACTGAAGCCTAGCTATATGGTGTTTTTGTTGTGCTTTTTATACACACACAGAACACTGACGAGAGTGCTCAATTTATTCAAGAGACCTAAGGCATGCTGCTAATGACCAAACTAGTATTCTATAGAAAACAAAAGAAAAACCGGGGGTAGGGGGGCGGCGGGAGTGTGGGCTGGGCAAGGAGAATATTATAAACCCTTGTCATCTATTTTGAGAAGGGAAACTTCTTTGGGGAAAGAACTGGGACTGACTGGAAGAGTTTAATGTGACAAGTGTCCAAAATTGAAAGGGTTTTTTTTTTTTTACAGCTTTAAAATCAGCAACATTAACCTCAAGACAAAATGGGTTCCCTTTCCCCCCTCAAAATTAATTTCCATTTTAAAAGACAATACTGACCTTTATCTCTATTAAATCAAATGTGAAGCTGAGTTGGTAAAATAGATTTTGGGATCAATCTCTATTTGGAACAGAAAATATTTTGTAGTCTTAAGAATTCCCATGAAAAAGCAGACTCTTACCTTGAAAACATTCTTGAAAACATAAAGGACATATTAGGCCATGAAACCTGCACTACGTTTTCCCACAAAATTATTTCTTTTAGGTTATGTACAAAACACTCTGGGGAACTGTTAGTACCAGTCTGTATATAGTGCTAAAGATACAAGATCTGGGCTGGCACTCCTGTACATTTCACCAGGTTATTTATGTGGTTATCAAAAAAAACCAACAAAGGGTCTGAATGCTACTCACCACAATGATTTTTAAACCACATGGGATTCAGATTCATAGGTGGGCTGAGGTTCAGGATATGAGGGTTCCTACTCTTCCTCAAGTGGGGAAGGCATGTTTTAGACCTGAAAGATAGATGCAGACAAATCAGTCACCTCTTATTTTATTGAACACCTATAATTACAGTAAAAACCATACTAGCAGACCAGTATTTTCATTTTCATGGAAGTCCAATACTAAGCTGAGACCTTGCCCATGTATCAATTATTTAACTGTCATAAAGAACAACAACAAAAAAATCTGTCCCAGCTCACTTATGTCAGGCCTAGTATTCATTCTGGCTAACTGGACCACATTCTACAAACAGTGCAGCAGCATCTACTAACGCTGATTTTCCAGATGCTCAGAAGCCATGATCTCCTTGTAATAGTTCTGGTATGGGCAACAAAACACTATGAGGCAACAAGCGATATTAACAGTGCAGAGCATCAATCAGTCATAAATATATTCTCTTCTGATCCCATACCTGTTTATTCTTTAAAAACACATTAAAGAAATAATACTGTATAACGAATGTCTATTACAAATATTCCAATCAAAATTGAAAACCTATTCTTTTCTGACTGGAAGACTCACTATTTCATTCAACTTAAAATTTGCACATATCTAAATCGTAACTTTTACTTTATAGAAACCATCTTTTGACTTCACTTCTAGCACTAGGGTACATGTTTGCATTTCATTTCTGCTGGAGAATTTTTAATCAAGCTTCACAAGGTGAATAACACCTCAGTAGACTACACTACTGACCTACTAATCACACATTTCAACACGACCCACATATACTGTCAGGCACAGAAGGGACACCTTCAACTGCAAAATCATTGAAGTAGTAAAGTAAATCATTTACCACCTGTTTAAACATCCTGGGGTCTCAACTCTTTGCAGCGCCAGCATGCGAGGTTCACTAACGGATGTCTTAATCTCTCAGTGCACAGGAACCAAGAATATGTAAACAGGTATACTCTGTAACATGGGACATCCTCCCTACCTCTTCCGCACAGTCAAAAAATGCACACGATTTTTTTTTTTAGCTATTGTAACTTTCTGAACATTCAGTTGAAAACAGATCTCTACAAATTACGAACAGAAACAACATACAAAGCAAGGGGAAAAAAAGGCTGAAATGCTTGACTAGGTCTTCCCAATTGACAGTTATAAAAAACAATGACAAAGACCATTTGTAACTTCCCTTGAGAGGCATTAATCTTTCATATACTCTTCCATTCACAGCAACACAGAACCTGCTTTTTAATCTTTTTAAAGCACAGTAGTACCCAAAGGAAAGATGACTTTAAGAATTCTCCATTGATTTGGAACAGTCAGATGTACCATCAAGAAAGTGTTTGTTGCAGTTGGGTGGTAAGGGGGAAACAGAGCTTGGCACTGGCAATACAGTGGAACCCCTTCACAGATTTAGCAAGAGATACCCAGAACATTTCCTGGAATGGAAAGCTCCAAAACCAATTTTCCCATCTGAGTGCAGAACTGCTTACATTTACAGCCTTTCAAAAAGAGACATCACAAGGCAGAAGCACGGAAAGCCCACTCTGCAAGCAGAGCCTTTCTTCTTCCAGCCTCCTCTCTCTGTGCTATCTACATGCTGTGCACGTGTCTCTCTAATTCAGAAAGCTGCTATTCATGTGTGTTTTTACACTACTCTAATGGCAAATCCCTTCACTGATTCTTAGCAGAAGAACGTTAAGGAATATAATCATAATATCTGATAAGCATATTCACCTGCACACAGGAGAACAATAGACACTATTCTAGATAAAACTTTGATATAAAAGCTCCTAATCACATCAAGCAACAATTAAATTTAGAGAACCTGCATGATCCTAAGGGCTTTTTTTTTTTTAAACACAACCCCATCAAAATTGAAATTTTCATTTTAAAACAGAGCAACTTTAAAAGACATCCTGTAAATCTAAAAGTGATCCCACCTACTGAATCCATTTCCAAAAATTGAGCAAAATAAGGACCAGAGGAATTGTGAAATCAAATCTAGGTCTGTTAATTTAAGTAAGTGATAGGATTAATAAGCTGAAAGTAGGCGGAGAACACTTCAGATCGTTAAGTTACATCTTTAGCATTTCTAACTATGGTAAGTTATATAATGTCTCTAAAGATAAGAAAGAAGCTTATGAGAAGGAAGCTGACAAACAAGATGTTGCACCTGATGTACGCAAAGAGTTAGTCATTTTGCTTGAAATGAAAGAGCAGACACCGTTTAGCACAGCCAAGCTGGAGCTCCATTTGAAATAAACCAGTTTCTGCTTCCTACCTGCATGGAGGGGTTTGTGAACACTTAATGACTACAGTAAGAAGGTTCCTCTTTACTCCAACTTGCAATTAGTTCTAGCAAATATTAATTTCAAATCAGTTGGCCAATAACCAAGTAATTTCCTGCAAGCACATGTAGAATACTTGCACTTCAACTCTAGGGCAGCAAGACAGCTACACAATTCCTCAGAAAAACTGAGATAACATAATGCATTTTGGTTTTACTTTCCTTCCTTCTCTCAGCACTTACGTAAGGTAGGTTCCTCGTACATTGACATCCATCATAAGATTGACCTTCTTCGTTTCTGTTTCCAAAGTGCCAGTCAAAGAGATGGCGCTTGCATTGTTCACCAAAATATCAATCCCTGGTTTCAAAATAAGCCATTTCACATTAGCATTTAAAGATAAAAAGCACAAGTAAGGCAGGATGTTCTTTTCTCTTATTGTTTGAACAATCTGCCTGTTAATGTCTCCCCAACACCTCAGCATACCTCCAAAAGTCTTCACAGCTTTCTCCACAGCATTAATAATTTGCTGCTCTTCCCTCACGTTAACAATGCATGGCAAAGCCTTTCCTCCAGCCGCCTCAACTGCACAATTAAAAAATTAAACATTTAAAAATTTGCTCTCAGATGGAACAAACAGCATAAACCTACTGAGAATCTCCCATTCAATGACATGTTTCAAGAAGGTGTTGAAAACTGCACTCTCAAATTGCAGCCCTTTTACATGTTGCGTAAAGAACAGGGAAGCCAAAACCAAATCTTAACACTGAGAATGTGTATGGTACACACATACATCCCAAGTAACGCAGCATTTTCACATCTATACACACACATCTTCATTACAGTAATATTTTGATACCTCCCAGCATTCCTGGAAGGCAAGAGAAGCACTAAGCTTATTTTACTAAAGGTGAATTGGAGCTAAGAGAGCTTACACAGTTTTCCACTCAGGTATGACAATTAAGCCAGGGCATACACTCAGCCCAGCACCTGAAGCCCACCCGCATTTATTACAACTTACTCTCTGCTGCAGCAGTGTAGATAGTCCCTGGAAGAGTAGGATGGGGCTCAGCTGTCTTGGCAGCTATCACAATGTTTGCACCATCCTTGGCAGCTTTCAAAGCAATGGCTTTGCCAATGCCCCTGCTTGCACCTGTGATGAAGAGAGTGCATCCTGCTAGTTTCCTAAAGGTGGAGGGGGAAGTGGAGGGTAAAGAAGAGAGAGAACAAAACAAAACTTGTAAGTCATTGACTGTTAAGGGCAAAAGTAATTAGCACAGTGTTGTGGTTTAACCCCAGTCAGCAACTAAGCACCACGCAGACGCTCACTCACCCACCCCCCCCAGGGGGATGGGGGAGGAAATCGGGAAAAGAAGTAAAACTCGTGGGTTGAGATAAGAACAGTTTAATAGAACAGGAAAGAAGAAACTAACAATGATAATGATAACACTAATAAAATGACAACAGTAATAATGAAAGGATTGGAATGTACAAA
>JAVJGG010000074.1:10137187-10166170 GCA_035590195.1 Aviceda cuculoides | reverse complement strand
GGCCGGCCCCGGCCCGCGGCGGCGGGGGGGGGCCGGTGTGCGGGGCGGCGTGCGCGGGTGTGCCGTTGCACACTTCCTGCGGTGAGTGTGACCAGGCGCCGGTTTCCGGTAGCTGACAGGAGCCGGAGGCCGTCGCTGCCTCCTCCGGCGCGGAGTGCCAGCGCGCAGGGCAGCGCACACGCACACACACACACACACACGCGCGGGGGGGGAGCGGGGGGGGGCGGAGGAGGAGCAGGACGCCGCAGGGACCCGAGCAGCACCCCCTCCCCAGCCCCCGAGCAATATCACAGTAATCCCCCCCATGCAATACAGGCGATATTGCACAGCTTCCCCGCCCCACGCTCCCGCGGA
Source organism: Aviceda cuculoides (assembly GCA_035590195.1). Classification (NCBI taxonomy): domain Eukaryota; kingdom Metazoa; phylum Chordata; class Aves; order Accipitriformes; family Accipitridae; genus Aviceda; species Aviceda cuculoides. The sequence continues at coordinate 10,165,816 of JAVJGG010000074.1, read as the reverse complement.
CGGGCACCTGCAGGTACGTGACCCGCCCGGCTGCACCGTGTGTGTGCACGCGTGTGTGTGCGTGTGTGTGTGCGTGTGTGCGCATCCAGCGCTGCCCGCCTGGGGGGGCGGGCGATATTCCCTGTGTCTCTCTTTGTGCGCAGCGGAGGGCTCTCCGGGAAGCTTCCCCCCCCACCACCTTTCCGCGGGGCAGTGTGCAGTGGCAGGGGTAGGTGTGCACCCCCGTGCAAGGGGGGGGGGGCAGGAGTGCCGGGGGCGTCGGGGTTTGGCATAACATAGAGAGCGGGGTGACCCCCCCACCCCCCGTTGCATCCTCTTGCGAAAAGAAAAGCGAGCCTTCCTGTCCCGTCCCCCCCCACCCCCGAGCTGGGCTGAAATAGAGGTGGGAGGGGGCAGCCGGGGAGGGCCGTGGTTTGGGGACCCGGGGCTCTGGCAGCTGCACCGAGCGGGGGGGCAGAGGGACAGTGCCTGGCGGTGTGCTTTCCCCCCCCCGGCCCCTCCCGCAGGAGGGCAGGGGAAGGCCGGGGGTCCCTGTCGCCCCCAGCCCGAGCAGGCAGTGGGGTGCCTGCTGGGAAAGGCAGCCCCTCGCAAACTTGGCTTGTCACCGAGACGAGGCAGGAGCAATAAGGGAAGCCAGAAAACTGTGAAACAAGCTTGGAAAAGATGGTTAAGTGCAAAGGAAAAGAGTGAAAACAGTGGAGAGATATATTGAGCCTTCTGCAGTTTAATTCCGGCTGTCAGAAAGAGAGCTGCTTTGCAGCCAAAGGAATAACTATGACACATACGTTGAAACTCACCTTCCATCTACAGTGTTAATGGTTATAAATATCGCCTGCACACAGCTGGTTATTCAGTAGTACTAGATGTAGAGTAAGGCTGTTTCCATTCGAGTGAATGAAGATCTGTTATAGAAACAAAACAATGCACCGCATAAAAATGAAGTCCTCGCATATGCCTGGCTTTCAACATTTGAATTGTTAATCCATGAAGTTTGCTTTTGCCTGCCTTCTCCACCATTCCCCCACTATCCTTCTCAGAAACACAACCTCTGCAAGTAGTGCTGCAACACTAAAACTGTGATATGTGTTAAAGGTTGATTGTGAACTGCCAGGGGTGGTAATGTTTTTTCCTTTTTTCTGTTGATTTGAAGAGAAATGGGACCAAGCCCTTAGCGTGCTTGTTAGCAGCAGCGAGAATTTGCATAAATCCAATTATTACATCCATTTGCTACATTCTGGATGACAACTTTTCAGGTCAGGGACTAGGTTTGTTTTTCTTAACTTTTTTCTTCTTTAAGCAGAGTAACCCCCAAAAGTCTTCTCAGATCAGGAGTGACCAGTTCCTGTTCCCCGCTCCATGGCTGCCTCTGTTCCCCTCCGTGTAATTCAGAGCTCAGACTGACAGGGATGTACTCGTGTGGTACTGCAGTTAACCTAATAACCCCAGCCTGCACCACGCCAGGGCTGCACACCTGCCCCACAGCACATGTGCGTTGGTTCAGACTGCTTCCAACTGACTGGTGTTACCAGGAGCTAAGTAGAATTGCCTTGGGGGCCTGATCTGCCAGTTTTCTCAGGCTGATTTTTCAAACATCATTTCAGGCTTGGCTAAACCTATTTTTGCCAGCTTCTAAAGCCATACAAGAGTCAAAGTTGGAAGTCACACGGTTCATGCAGTCACCTGCCGTCCTGTGCTCAGCCTGGCACGCGACCTGGCTAAGCAATACCTGCAGCCCCTCTTCTCCCTCCGCCACTGGCTTTCAGCAGAAAACTATTTTTCAACCTTCTGCTCAAGTTTTTCAGCTCTTTGAAATCCTTTATAGGTAAACTAACAAGCCAACCTGATAGATGGAAAACCTTGCACGCAAATGAGTAATAAAGAGGTAAGAATGACAAAAAAGATACTGTGTGAACTAAGTATTAACAGAAAGTGTTCAGGGGATGATAGATGGTCTTACATGCAATGTAAAGCTTGTTGTGAGAGGCATATGCGGAGGAGTTACTCTTTCTGGTGTTGCCTCTGGTGTTCTCAAGAGCGTAACGCAGGTCTTCTTTGAGTTCCACTAAAATAGCTAGGTTTCCAGGGCCTAACCTAAAACTTGTGGAAGAACTGTAACAGCTCAAGTACTTCTCTAGCCATTGTTAGCAAGCTGGTGTTTTGTTTTGTTTTGTTTTGTTTTTTAAGTAAATATATATTGATGTTGCTCCTGTACTGATGCACCTGTGCACTGGTAGTCTCTGTACTACAGCAGAAAGTTTCCTACAACTGAACTTACTGAAAGTTTCAAAAGCACAGCACCATGCTGTTTCATACATGCAGTGATAACAGGTTCATAGTCATCGGGTTCCCAAGGTGGTAGCAGTTCGCTTCGTTGGCAGTCCATACCTGGCAGTCACCAGGTGTACCTTCGTTAGATGGCCACCGAACCTTGCCGTGGTGCCCGTTCGATCAGGCTGTCGCATGTCTGCCCACTCCAGCTCAGCAGAGGCTCTCGGAGTTCCAGCAGTGCTGTCTTTCGGTATTTCCAGTCTCCCAACCTTATGCCTCTCTGCCTCCCTTCCTTGTTAGTTATAAAACACAGACAGAAGAGGTCTGAAGGTCTTAAGTGTGGGCAGCCCTGTAATCCCACCCAGCCTTGGCACTCATTTCCATGGTGCCACTGTTGTTCCACGTCTGCACTCTGGGAGTGATAACCCGTTCATGCAGAGCTCACAGCGGTGGTGTGAAAATTAACTACTGTTTGTAAGGCACTTCACAGAAACGTATATGGCAATTAGTCCTCTCAAGGATTGTTACGCATCTGGTAATTGAAGTGTGGCTAGCTGAACATAAGGCTCTGCTTTCAAAGGTTATTGCTGCACACCTCTCTGCAAAGTAAAACAGGGTGAGAGGAGGGTTAGTGACTTAAAGTAGTGCAAATTTTTATCAGCTTTTCTGGTTCCTTTTCTGTGAAAAAAAGGAGTGTTAGTTTGAGTCAAATGTTTCCTTGGTGGAGCTGCATAACAGCTCAAAAGAACTTAAAAGACTTATACCTTACTACTATTAATAATGAAGGAAGACCTGTGGAGCACGACTGCTTCATCTTCAGTTACTTGACCTTGGCTCAGATTTGTTGATTTATGAACTTTATTTACTGGCAGGGTTGGTGAATTCTCTTGCAAGACAGAAATTACAGCATGCCAGCCCTCTCTCGTTTCCGTGGTAACGAGTACAGCACACAGATTCCCTAATGAGACCTTTGGCTGGCCACTGATTGTCTGTGTTTTTCTGGTTTGGTAATTCTGGGCCCTGAAGTAAATAAAAGGTCTTGTTCATATGACTGTCTGACCTCAAGCAGTCAAAATGGAAACAGAAATAAAAGAACAGATGCCTTCAGCAGAGTGAGAATGTGTTGTAATTTAGCCTCAGTCATACACATACATGGGATATAAGCAGATAACTTTCAGTATTGTGTTTTTTTCTGAGAAAGGTATGGTGAAAAGGACCCGTCACAGATCTTGGTTTAGTTTGAGCTTTGTTTACTCTTCTGTGGCAGACTGATATATGTGCAAAGAAGTAAGTTATTTTGCATCATCGGGGGGGCTGTTCTCAATTAGAGGTGTTTTCCACATTTTCTGGTCTGCCAGTTTTTATCACAGTCCTTGTATTGCTGGAGAGTTCCTTCATATTGCTCCATTCCCTTTTCTTACTTACTCTTTAGCAACAGGAAGGGTCTAAAAACTTTTGCTCACTTGACCGATGTTAGCTCATAGACATCACATGAGTCCTGTTGGACCCAGGCATCTTAGGGTTTTAGTCCTGCAAAAAGTTACAGGAACAAAAGTTTTCCTGTAAGTGCAAAATCACAGGATTAGTTTAATGGTATTCACAGAGTGAGCACTGTGACATTCTGCAATTTTTTATTTCCACTGCAAGTGTTCAAAGTAATTATTTTCTAAAACCAGTCATTGTACCTGAAATATTTTACATACATGGTTTATAAATAATACCTAAGATAACTGGAAGAGGTAGGGGGAAGGAAGAGATGCCTCTCCCTTTTTCTCTCCAGCTTTGTTATTTCATTAATTTTCCCACCCTTTTTTGTGCAGTCTGCCCTATTACTTTCCTCTGTGATCTTCAGTTAAGTGAGTGTCTTTGGTCAGTGTGGACAATCAGGCAAAAACACCCTCCAAAATGTTTTTTTTTAAAAATATATAGCAGTGGGCAAACATTCAGACACCCATGTTGCTTAGCTTTGGCAACTGGCCTAGATGAGAAGTAGTTTTCTTTTCTTGAATCACCAACGCTATGGTTTGAAAGCTTTATTGATTAGTCCCTTCACCTATGAACAGCTGCATCTGAACAAAAGAAATAGACCAGAAAGGTATCTGTGATATAATTATCTTCTACAGCAGTTTTAATCAAAGTATATGTAAAGCTGGCAGCAGCTGAATTTAGTAATTTCAAATTTCAGTGGCTATCCTTTCATGGGTTAAGGCTGGAGGAAAGAAAAACCACTGATGGTCTAGCAGTTTGCACTGAAATTTTTTCTTTGCCCTGCCAGAAGCAGCCTCTAAATGACCTGTGGTACTTCGCTGCCTATTAACCCATCCTGCCTTGGAGATTGCTGATTGGTGTGACAAACAGAATAAAACTAACTAGAACAAGTGGTGGGCTAGAAATCCGTCTTCACGGGAAAGTTCCAGTGGAAAGCGGTGAAATGGCTAACAGCCAGACACCACGCTGTAGTTGGGCTCCCGATTGCTGATTGTTGTCTCTAGTTTCTAGTAGCAGTGTTTTAAAGCAGTGTTTTGTCCTGTGTGGAGATGTGCTGGCCTGCAAACAAGGGAGCTGCAGCTGTTAAAAGCTGTTGTTGGGTTCTGCTGTTTCGGCTGCCAGTGTCAAATGCCTCCCCTGCCCCTGCACATACCCACCAACAAAAAAGCAGAGTTTCTAATATGCCTCTGCTGAACCCAACCATTTATTTTGTGGGTGTAAATTTCCACACCATCAAGGGCTGTGGTTTACAAGCTGTTTTGGGTAATCACTTAACAGTTTGCCCAGTAGTGACCCAAAATAACTGCTCTTATACTTATGTAAAGGTGTATCATATGTAAATATGAATAATATACAAAGATACAGTTATACTTATTTATAAATATATATGTAATGTACTTATATAGTATTTGTACTACATATAGATAACAGAACTTATGTTGATACTGTGTTATTATGCATTCTATATTATTTAATATATTATAATGTAATATCTTAATACAGTATATATGGTTTCCATTATTATTATTATTATTATTATTATTATTATACATATTCTAGTCTATTCTGCAGTCAGATGAGAGAAAAGATAGGTCTCACAGAGAAGGTGACTTACGGGGTGAGGGAGCTGTGGTTCTGCTGGGGTCTGTCCTGCTCCTGGTCCTGTCCAGTGCTTTCCCGAATGATACAGTGGAAGGAATAATGCACCTGCCTCCATATTGCACCTGCGCAGAGCACGGGGCCGGAAGCAGCCGCTAAGATGTGGGTGCACAGAATCAGATTTCAAAATCGTCTCGACAGGTTGGAGATCTGGGCGGGAGATGGCAGGGTGTGAGGTGTAACACGCAGGGTTCTGGTCTGTGGTAGGATTAGGGAAATGCTAAAACTACAAGCTGGGTAGCAATTTTATGGCCAAACTTTTTTTTTTTTTTTTTTTTTCTCCAAAAAAAAAGAATGCTCTGCAAAGGGGAAGGGAGTAACTTTGCTCCATGACAAAGGTGGATAGGACTAGAAACAATAGTTTTTGGTAGGAGGGAAGGTCAGGGCTAGGCATTGGAACGTGCTGTCTAAGAAGAAGGCTCATGAAGCTCTGGGATAACCTGTGAGGATGCTGCCATGGGAAGTCCTCACAACCAGGTTAAGTGATAGCCTGTCAGCAGAGAGAGAGGAACTGTGAGTCTGCTGAGGAGGAGCCATAATTTGTAGTGATTTTTCTTTCATGATTAAACCCCTTGCCTGTAGGAAGTTTTTCTCTAGAACAAGAGTATAACGGTCATTTCCCAACAGGGCTGAAGAAAGACAACCAGAAACTCAATTTTTTTAGTAGGAAAGGGTTGGGGGTGGTAGAGAAAGGGTGCCTATCTGAAGTGGTAAGTGACTGCAAAGCACAACCTGGTAATGTAGAGCATCGTGACCTGGTGTGATGTGTGAACAGGTGCATGGAGGGGTGTCAGTGGCGTGAAGAGGAAGACGCTGTGGTGAAATGGAAACACATTTCAGTTGGCGTATCTTCAGCTTTGTCCTTGTCACGGTACCGATATCTCCCTGGAAGTAGTCCCGGTGCAGAAAAGCGCTTGAACAGTTAGAAAACTCCTCTCTTTTTTGAACAGCATGCTAGTACAGTATTTACACCTGAGCTGGGCTACAGTCAGGTGCTTCTGTGCAGTTGTGCACAGCGAGTTTCTAGAATGACAGCCGACATTAGGGAAAGATGAGGTTTTGGTATGCACTTGGCAGTGCTGTGTTTTCTTAACTTCTCTGTTTGTCTCCTCCCCTTAAACCTGAAGCCGCGGACCGTAATTTCTGTACTTAGGTGTCTCTGCAGTCTCAGTAAGGAAGGGAGAGGATTTGTTTATGTTCTTTGCTAAGTGTTTTCCTGAAGCTGTAGAGGAAACCTTTGTTGCCCCGTGATAGTTTGCAAAATCCACTGCAACACACCATAAGGAGACAGCATATTTTAGCTGGTAGCACTCCAAATGTCATAGCTTCGAATTTGCAAAAGATTGCAGGATCAAACAAAATTAATGAACTATTCTCAAAATGTAGAAGCTGACACTTTTTTTTAATCTGTGAGATTTTGATCCTTGCCGTTGAGCAAGTTTTGCACAGAAGATGTCAATGTTCTCATTCAGTGGAACATTTTCTGCTCTCCATCCTGTGCGTTGTCCCCCTACAACAGTTCATAGTCATACCAGGTCATGCCACCCTACACTGTGAGGTTAAATATCTGCTCAGATTTTATTGTAACTGGAAGCTTTTTACAGAGTCTTCTTTTTTTATGTTTAAGTAGGAAAATGAGTATTTTGTGTCTGAAATTTAGACTTCATACTGGGTTTTTTTAAGCTCTGTTAGGGGAAAAATCATGTCTGTTTCTTTTTTTTTTCCTTCTTTTTTTAGTTAAAGCATATTTTAACCTTATTATCTGTAACTAGAAAAATCAAAGGTGCCTTTTAAAAAACTGAGCTCTTGCAGACTCAGCATTAAATTTTTTACGCCCAAGAGGCAAACATTTATTGTGCAACCAGTAAACTACAGTTAGAAACTGTCCTGTAAAGTGCTTGGCATAGTCTGTGCCAGATATATGAATCCTAGTAATTTTAGCAGTCTTGATGAGTGTTGATGACTTAATTTTAAACCATTCAGGTTTAACATTTCCATCTCTGATTTCCAAAACCAAGGTAACTGTTGTGGAACTAAACCAGTTAAAAAGAAGTGGTGTCTTTATATCAAATGAACATTAAATACCCACCAGCAGGTTGATAATTTCCAAATCTTCTAGATTTCAAGTTACATTTCAATGTAGATTCTCCTTACAGGTTTAAAACTTGTGCCTCCAAGTCAAGACATGCAAAAAACCCTCATGTAAATAACTTTTGTCAAAAACCTCTTTCAGTTAAATCCTGTTTTCTCTACAGAGCTTCACTTCATAGCAGCATATAGCTAAGAACCCTGTAAATGGCTCATTTAACTGATCTGAATATTATGAATTCAACAAGCAGTGCAGGACTCCACCCACTTTGTCTGACCTGGTGCCTGGTGTCAGCCTAAAAATTGGGCACAGTGCTGAGTGTTTGCTGAACAGGCAGTGTGGTTTGATTGAAATACAGGTGACTGATGAAGATTTTTTGTCTGAGGAGAGCTGAGTCAGACATTTAGATTTTACAAATCTGTCTTGATTTGAGGGAGAGAAGATAGTTATTGTGGGGGTGAGTAAAGAAAGCTAGAAAATTATATATGCAATTTATATAAATCCACAGTATGTAGATTTTTTTTTCCCCCTTGTCTTACTCTGGTCACAGTTACTTGCTTACCGTAAATACCCTAAGGTCTCAGTCTTATAACATATTAGACATTATGATGCAATCCAGCAAAACACAGGTGAGTGATCCTCCCAGAAACAGAAGGACTAGTCAATTAATGCTTGCAATTTTTCGTAGACCATTAAGTTCCATGTATTTCTTTTCCTGTATTTTTGCCCAAATTGTCTGTGAATATGTTTTTCTTTCAGCTAGCTTTTTTGTCTGGTTAGATAATCTATTCCGAAATAATGAGACTGATTTCAGTATGGAAATGTACAGCAGCCCTTCTTAGTAATGCATTCACATGCATGAAAAAAAGGCTGTCTGGCACAGAAAAAAATTAAACATTTGTAAATTTGGATTTACAATTTCATTTGGATTGCAAGAGAATACATTATACTGAGCATTGCAAATAAGTTATGTTTTGGAACAGCTCTGCAAGATAGAGGAGCACTACTGGAATAAAGCATCAGGCAATTTATATGGAGGGTGGTTATTCACCCGGCCCTTTATTTGCAAAAAACATTGCACACTTTAATTGAGCTCTCTTCAATATGCTGCATCTGCTTTAATGCACTGTGTTTGCTGTATGTATTTGAACAGTCTCATAAAGATGGTTAAAATTTGCTTTGGTCTAGCCAGGAGTCAAAGGAGAAATAGCAGCTTGGAGCTATATAGCAAAGATATGCACTATTAACCATTGCAATTTAATTTTGTGTGTGTTTGTGTGTGTTAACATTCAATACTTTCCTGTTGGATAGTTAACTCTGTAAAGCTAAGTGACCTCTTTCCAGTCACGCAACTCTAAAACTGTCTTCACCTCTGCTGACCTCCTAGATACTGATTAAACTGTTCAGCTGTGTTTGATTAGCTTAGTTTACAGACCATTTAACCGGTGCAGAAGTATTTACATGGGATAGTACTGTGAAGATTAAGATGGGGAAAGTAAAAACCTGGAATCACTTCAGCAGGTTTTATGAAACAATGAGGTATGGATCCAGCATGTGTATGTGTACTTTAAAATCTCAGGGCTTGCCCTTTGGGCTCAGTGATTTATTTTTCTTCTGGAGGAGAAGTCGCTGTTTCTCCTTCAGTGGAAGATGATGATTTTCCTCATTGCAGCAGTTGCTCTCGTGGCCCTGCCCTGATGTTGGGGCCCTGCCCATGGCTGTGAGATTCACACTGGGCATGAGGAATATGCTTTTTAACAGGATAAGAGCAGAGCAGGTTTGTTTTACTTCAGTAGTACTGATGCACTACCGCTGGCCTAGCACAATTAAAAAGTGGAAAGTCTGAGTGAACACATCTAGACTCAGCGTTCAGTGTCTTTCCTTGGCTGCCTCCACCTGGCAAATTTCACCACTTGCCTATGTTGTGCAGTGTTGGGAGACAGGTTTTCTTGTTCCCACTGGCACAGCTGGGGTGAATTTGTAATATTATATCATCTCCATTCTTTTCATCAAATGCCCCTTTTTCCACTGCTGGTGGCCGCTGGGCAGTGATCTTCATTCACATGTTCCAAGGAGTTGACAAGTCTGGTTTTTTTCCTCCCCTGGCTTTTTTTTGGCAGACTGTAGCTTTTCAGAAGAAACTGGGATGACTAGTGCGTATTCCCTTTCCTGCTCTGGGTCATTGATCCGGAGGGACTTCATTGTGCCTCTCAGTGAGGAGATGGAGGAGCATCTGCGTGTGGCTTTTGAGACTCCCATGTGGAGGAGGGAGCTGGAGTCTTTGCTCAAATGCAGTTTTACCCTGACCCCCACAGATGTCATTGTCAGGGTTTTGGGACTGGATTGACAAGTCAGTAGGAAGACTCGAAGGACACACCTGGTTGCCTTGATGGTGCTATACAAATCTTCCTGTCAAATTAAGGCAGCCTTTGGTAGCCTCAGGGAGGGCAGTAAGTGGGGACATCCTGGCTGTGCAGAGGGACCAGGGCTTTTGTGTGCATGAACCTACTATTCCTCCGGGTTTTGTGTGGGTCGTCCATCTTGCAGAGTGTGCAGTTTGGAGGTGTGGTGAGTTTCCTGCAGTCTTGCATGGGCTTTTTGTCCAGGGCTGATGTCCCAGGAAATGTGCTTCTGGGGCTGGGTTAAGCAGAGGTCTGCAGTGCTGCCTAGTATAAAAGCCTCCTCCCAGCCAGCTGGTGACTGGGAGAGTTGGACCCAGACCCCTATCACTTAACGCCAGAGCCCTCTGCCAGCAAGGTCCTTCTCATGCAGTGGGAAGGTCTGCTGTTGCCATTGCATACCGCTTTTACATGAATTAATACCTGCTCTCAAAGGCGTGAGGTATCTTGTTGAAGCTTTATTGAAGGTCAAGTAAATTAGGTTGTATAGGTCATTTTCATCTGCTTGATTCACCTTTCCTCTCTATTTAATGACTCCTTTGAAAGACACTCACGGCCATCAGGGGTCTAGCAGTTTTCCCTCATGACTGTTGTACAAGAGCGATCCTATCCGGTAGCATTTAAGTGCTGCACTACTTTTAATCATGCTCTGCCTGTGCAAAATACTTTCTCAAAAATAGTAGAAGTGTATCACTTCTGCTGTATTTGTAATTATACTATAAGAAAATCAGAAGGATATAGAAGTAAAATTTCTGCTGATATGACATGCTGTTTGAGAAACAATGGCTTGGTTTTGTTGTGTGTGGGGTTTTTTTGCGGGTTTCAGGGGACTGACAAAAGAAGACAGCATTACAATTTTTCACATGGTTTGACCCATTAGATTGTTTGGTAGAAGGTATTTGAGTAGGTGGCAAATTGAATTGCTTTTACATTTTCAAGACACTTAAGATAGAAAATAGAAAAGACAGCACTAGATAAACATGCTGCATATGTAATAATATTACTGCCAAGGAAATTTAATTCAGTCTTCAGTGATGGGTTTGGGCAGATGTGTTGCATTCATCTAGAGATAAGGTAATGCATGCAGTCTAGTCTCAAGTAAGTAGGAACAGAATGAAACTGATATTTTGCATTAGTTGTGTATTATTTATTGTATCTGATAGAAGTGTACAGCAGACACCTGATACTACCACCATCTGCCTGGTATCAGATAACCATGTCTGCATGTGGAAGGGGTAAGCTGGTGCTGTCTGGACTTCCTGTACAAGAGTTGCCTCAGGAAGGCTTTTATTTTATGAACAACTACTTTGCTAGTGCTTTTCCGGGTAATTTGCTTCCTTTGCTAAGGCTGTAGTTCTGTCGTTAAAAATCAAGATTTGCATTAGTAGTTGCCTGCTAATGTGCAGTGGTCCTAGTATCTTGTCTCAAGACAGTGAAAAGCAGCAGTTATGATCAACTGTTGTAAGAAACCAATATTCCTGTGCTCTGAGGGTAGGAGACTGCAGGCAGACAGTTTGGAGATAGTTCGGTATCAGGATGTACTGTGAAGGGGAAGAAAGTCTCAAGTTTTGAGAAAGTACTTTGCCTGAGTGCTCTGAAGAGGTAGATGTCAGTAATATCCTTAGATGGAGAATGAGAGAAGAAAGAAAACAGCACAAGAAATGCAGGGAGGTTTCCAGCTGTTCAAGTAGGAAATAAACTGATGAAAGAAACTACCTGGTGCACCAGATAACCTGGTGGTTACATGCCTCGGTGCTGTTCAGGTGGGAGATAAGGTAGGGCTTTCATCTTGAGTTTGCCTCAAAAGCCACATAACTGAGGGCTGGTGCTTCCAGAAAGATCTTACTGTATTTTGGCATAAATCTCTCAAGGGAAAACCAAATTTTGAATCAGATTCTCTAGGTAGGAGACTACAGTTCCCTCCAAAATGGTGCGGTCAGCAATAGTCTGCCTTGGTCCTGTCTGCTCTCAATCCAGCTGCCCCTGAAGACCCTAAGGAGGGCCACTTGGGTTGTCCACAGCGTGCTACCCTTTGCACTAGAGAAATGTGGCTCCCATTTTGCAGAAGGAGAAACTGAGTCAGAGAGACCTGGGCTAAGGGGTATTTTGTTGCTAAAGGGCATCATGTGCAGTCAGAGACCACTGAGCTCCTGACGGTGCTCCAGGATGTCAAACACCTCTGGGGCAATGAGCCAGGGTTGCCTTGCTCTTCCCAAGAGTGCTGACAGCTACAGTGATTTTCCTTCCTGTCTGCGAAGGGATGAGCTCGAGGATGAAAGAAGGACGTCGCAGTGTTGGGCTCGAGCTGTGCAATCCTGCTGCATGCCCCGGAGTTTGGAAAGGTTTCTGTTTGAACAGACCACCTTCCCCAAGGCTGGAAGCAAGAACAAGGCCTCCGTTTCTTAGGGTTTTTTCCTAATCATATGGCTGGATTTTCAGCTAGCACAGTAGTGTTAGGTTTATAATTAAAGCAAACCAGCCTGTTCGCTGCTGCCACCCCATCACTCCAAAATCAGAGTTGTTTCCAGAGCGCAAAACCAATGATCATGGGAATCCTCAGGATCCCTCTGAGAAATGGGGGCTGCAGGTCAGGTGGTCAGAGGGGCACAAAATGGGAAGCATAACCTCTACCCTCTCACCTGCACCACCGAGAACAGTTAAGTCCTTCTCCAAAGTCATGTGAAAATTACTTCTTTTGAGGGGTAAGTGTGTGCAAGAGGGTTGCTCGGCTACACAGGTGGGCAACAATAATGAGCAATGTGGTTTGGTAAATGCACAGCTTCCCTGAGGAGTGTCGTGTGCTGCAGCCCTGATGAAATCTGCACATCTCCAGGTGTAGGGGAAAAGCGCTCAAAAAAGAAGTTTCAGGAATGGTTTGTGATCTTAACAAGCACCTGAGCCAGCATGGTTGGCTCCCAGGTGATGCCCAAGGCCAGGAGCAGCTGAGCTCCACTGGGTTCATGCTGCTGAGCTGTGTTGTGGAGGACACACGTGCAGTAACAAGGGATAAAGGAGGGAAGACATGAAAGAGCAGTTGCAAACCGACCTGCACCTGGACAGCTCAATGGCAGTTTAGCAGTAACCTGCTCCTGTTGCTTTCTTGGCTCTCACATCAGTAAGGGCTGGAAGTATGGTAGAAGTGAGACACAAAATATCTTTCCCCACAGACAGGGTCAAAGCAATAGGTTTTTCTGGTAAGGAGGGAACAATATTCAACAGTGCCGTTTTGGGGATGGTACCTTAGCCAGTGATACCTTGAGGGGAAAGGGACTACAGCTAGGCAGCAAAAAGACAAAAAATGGGAAATGGAAGAGCTTTCTGGTGCTGCCAGATGCTCCTCAGGAAATGCAGCTTGCTGTGTGTGGTGCATGTGCACCTCGTGCGCTCCACTGCACCTGCAGCGTGCAAGCCACGAGGCTTGCCTGTGCAAAGCAATATGCCTGCGTTTTGCTGACAGAAAGGGAAAGTTTTGTTGCTCTTCCTTATGGGATGCGTTTGCTTGTTATGCTAGGGGAGCACAGAGTAACCTGGGCAGACAGGCAGAATGACTGTTCATACCCTGGGGCAAGACATAGTGTTGTTCTGACAAAATCCTATTTTATTCTGGCTTGTTTTGTGTTTGTAAAGGCCTCTGCAGTGCATGCTGGAGACTGAGTGGGCTGGGAGTGGGAATTTGCAGTCTGCTGGGGAGAGCAGTTTTTCAGGAACTTTTGCTGCTGTAAATGAAACCCATGGCCTGTCTGGTTGCCAGCTTCTTCACAGTTAACAGAGAAGGTTGTCTAGAAACTGCCGTAAAGGGCAATCCTTGATTTTCTGTGCTAAGGGTGGTTTGAGAAGATTTACAAGCATTGTGGATTTAATTTTATAGGCATCTGTGTATGCACTGCTCACCAAAAGTGCTCCAACTGCTCCGTCTCTGCTGTGTGGCACAGAGGGCAGATGCTGCTCCACCCTGACTAAAATCTGCCCCCCTGCCCCATTTCAAGACTCTGCAGACTATTGCACTAGTGAGATACATCTTGCAGCCTTAGTGATAAAGGAGTTTAGTGTGGCGTGAAGGGATGACGTGCAAGGAAAATGAAGTGACTGCCCTTACTGTGTGCATCACTTGGGATCTGGCATATGACTGGCAACTGGGAGTCCCACTTGGCTGTGACATGCATGGCAGCAGCATGTGCCGTGAAGGTGCAGGGGCTGCGTGGAGCTGATGAAGTTGAGCCCGGTATGAAACCTTCACCTTACCTTCCACCAGTCCCTCTGGATGGGCCTAGACATCTCATATATTTCTCTGTGGCTTTATGCCTAATGGTAGATCTGTGAGCATTGTTGGGGCAGTCAGATGCTATGAGGAGGGATTAAGGAAGCTACAGGCATATGTGAGCCTTGCTGAAACTGACAGTGAGTATTTGAGTTAGACAGTTGGGTAAAGAGTGAATTTCTCAATACTAATTGTTAAAGTCGGTCTTTAACATTCTGTGCAAGCACTTGTTAAAGCTGAGGCAGGTGACAGTGTTGCTCTGTTTCACTGAACAGTTTAGTCCAGTGATAACATTACCACTTGTGTTCTTCATGGTCATTTGTTTAAAATATATGTATGTTTTGGTTTTGGGGGGCTTCTTGCTGACATTCTTTTCTAAAGTCAGTCTTTTCCTAATGTTAACTGCTGGTGTCATAGACATTGTACATTACTGGCATTAAAAATATTCTATAGGCAGCAGAAGTGAGCTGGTTGTTTTTAAAGCATGAAACTAATGAATACAGAACGACACCAAAACAGGGAGCCCTGAAGGATTCCACTCGAGCTGAGCCCAACATCGGATGTTGCGCAGCTGTCAGCGTGGTTCAGATCTGCACCGTGTTCCAGTGATGAGCACCCCACGTTTGCAGCCACTCAGGTGAGCAGGTCAGTCTCACCGAGCACTGCCTGCTTAGCGGCGAGGTAGTCCCTGGTGCTGTCTCCCTCTCTCACCCCTTGCCACTGGCCTGAACAGTCTCCATGCATTGGAGGGCAATGGGAGAGAGTGTTTCTTCTGCATGTGTTGTGTCTTCAGAGGGTTGGCTCAAGTGCGCCTTCTAGATGCTGGCACAGAACGAATACTGCCTGCCAAATGACGTATTTGTCCCGGATCCTGCTCTCCTTCCCCCTTCCCCACCCTTCTTGCTCTATCCATTGGACTGGATTCCAAATGTGAGCAACCAGAAGCTTTACCTTTAAATGACTTTTTTTTAATGACTAGTTACCAAACTGCTCTTAGCTATGAAATGTTTAACTTGCACAGCTGTGCTGCAGAGAGAGAAATCTTTTGACTGCCCTTTCCCTATCTGTCATCTTTCAAAAGTGTACAGCCAAGAGATTTTAATTTCTTGCCTTTTTGTCTTTGGCAGATTTATTCTCATGCTGCACAGCTATTCTAAACACAAGCATTTTAAAATGCTCTGCAAGGCTGTATTTTTGTTCGTATGTTTTAGAAGTATTCCTAGGTCCATTTGTTCCAATCTGGCAGACAGTAAGTATGTTAAATTTCCCCTGACATCCCTCAGTGTTTTGCTTGCTTTAGTAACCGTAGGGTTAGACTGCACTGTACTGTGATGTTGGTGCAGCTTGAAATGAAACCTGATTTTAACAAAGGTGGCTGCTCCTCTGAGGGCCAAACTGAAGACCATACTTTATATTTTTAACTGATGTAAGAGCAGTGACACAAAAGATGTTTAAAGGGAGAACAGAGCTGTTCAGTTTTATCTCCTGCTGCTGCTGGGCTTTATGAAGCTGGTAATATGGAGCTTGCCCTTTGCAAATATAATTTGGAATGCCCAAACTTCTGAGGTGTCCTCTGTGTTTTGTAAAGCCTTTGAGTGCTTTGTTTCAGTGCCATTGTTTTCAATGGAGGTTGGCTGTTGTAATCTGGTTACGAACAGGCAGGGTTACGGAAGTGCTGGCATTCATGCTCCATCTGAAGCAGCATTTCAGCGCTTCCTTTTCCACTCCAGTGAATTGGTTACATTTCAAAAGCTGGTTGCAGAGAAATCAGCTTGTCAATATTGTAGATGACATAAGGAAAAACATCTATGCCTGTCCTGCAAGACTACCTGTGTTCATCCGTTGAGTGTGGCAGCATTACCTTTTCTATTGCTACAGGAAAGTGTGGGTCAGAAATTGCTTCCAACCTTTTGTCTAGCCAGGACAGGGGCATGCTGCGTCCCTGCAGCAGTCAGTGAAATGTGCCCTTCCATTTGGTACAGCAGCAAAGTCCCCACCCAGGGGGCTGCTTTGCTAAGGGCTGGTTCGCAGCGTTGTTGTTGGCTTTGTACATGTAATGGGACTCCATCTGGAGGTGCCAGCTCGCTCTGACCCTTCAATGTAATCACAGTAGACAAATGCTGTTGAAACCTTAGACTGAACTGGCAGCATCAGTAGGGTTAGGAAGCTGAACATAGCAGGGGCACTGTCACTTTTGCAGTGATTTCAGTGATAATACTCAATCTGCTCTCCCATCCCTCTCTTTGGTGCCAGCATGCATGTTTTTACTTGCAGTTGGGCAGGTGGAAGCGTGGGGGATGGAAGACAGGGACTGCCCTTCAAATCTGGTGGATCTTGTTTTCTCCTGCCTTGACATGGCACAGTGGCTCTTGAGATGGATGCAGGTAAAGGTGAAATGCTGTCAGTGCAAAGCAGGGGTGAAAATCTGTTCAAGGCTTAGATCTGCTGTAAGGCAGGCAGAAATTGTCCCTCTGGCTTCTTTCTCAGGTTGCTCCAGCATTGAGTATGGATATTGCAGTTTGCAGCTGGGTGAAAGGACATCTTGCCTTGGCAAAGTCAGAATAAGTGTTATCCAGAGAAGGGTACCACCAACATCACTGCTGTGTTTGGTAGTAGTAACTTGCAGTGCTCGCTCCACAAACTCTATCTCACTGGTAACGGTTTGCAGTTGGAAGAAGCCAGCCATGTTTGCAGACACCTAAAGAATAGTGCAAGGCATTAATACGAGAATACACAATACAGATTTTTTTTTGTTTTGGACTCACCAAAACAGTAAATAATCAGCAGCTCTGACTGGAGCCACTTTTTCTGAGAGAAGAGGAGATGAAGCTGTTCAAGCACAAGCTGCAAAAGAAGTCCTTTTGGAAGAACATCAGCAGAAATTCAAGAAAGCTGGTCAGGGCAGTTCGATACACCTAGCCCCTGTATTAATGTCAACATGTTCTTTCTCACCCTTTCTCCTTTTTTGTTTGGTTTCTAATTTCTAAATAAGAGCCTGTGTCATTCCTCAGTATAATTCTAAAATAGCCCTTCTAGGTTCTGCTTTATTCCTCCATACAAGACATGTCCAAGTGTCTGCTGAATCTGCATAAACAATTATGTGTAAGAGACCTCACTGGCTTCAAATGCAAATACACTCCATGACACAGTTGGATGAATAGCTATCTAACGTGTGCATGTCCTTGCAGAAAATGTTTACAAAAATTAGATTAGTAATTACGTTTGTTAGAAAGCTCTGTTTTACCTAGACTGTGACCTTCAGTTATTCCTGGCATGTTTTCCAGTGTTTGTCATTATTTGCTATAGGTTATTCATATCTGGAGAGAGTTAGAAGAAATTAGATATTGATATCAATGTCCCTGGAATGACTATAGGGTATGACACTTCAGTTTATATTTATGGGATAAAAGTTTCTTTTGTTTGTTTTTTTTTTTTTAATGAGCAGTGGCTGTATATTTTCTACTAACTCTATTCAAAGGCTGGAATAAATGCAACCACAAGAAAGAATTTGTTGGAAACACTGTCAAACTGATACAGTAAAATATTTTCTGGTATCTTTGAAACCTACTGTGTTTTAAGAAATATTTTGGTTTATTGACTGTCTTTTAATTGGCAAGAGAAGAGAAAGTCTGGAGTACCACAGATGGAAAGATTTATATTTTTAAAGTGGTTTTTTTCTGTTATCTTTGGAGAGACTAAGAAGTTTATCTGGATGCCTTTCTTGAAGGAGGTTAGTGGTGTGCTTTTGAGGCATGTACCTTAAAATAGATTACTATCCTGCTTGTAATTACTTTTATTCAGCTGGTTTTAACTAGCATGCATTTCATCTAGGGCCATTTCTCACTCTAATAATGAAATGAACCAGTATGTGAGGAAATGGGTAATTTTGGAAGGAATTTCCTCATCTATTTGGTGCAATAGATCCAGTACTAATGAAGCATAGCAAGAACATACTTTAATGCAACAATGTAGCAATATATGTATCAATATTCTAATGGGTTTTCTTACATACCCCCTTCAGTTTAACTGATTGCATGATAATATTGTCTTACTTTCATTTGCTCTGCCAAACATTCAGCAGTGTAAGTAGCATGTTATTCTGAACTCCAGTTGTCCAAAGGCTACATTTCTGGTTTTGAATCTCCAAGAGGAAATAAGTGAGGGTTCTTGAGACTCTTGAGAGTCCTCCATGACAGATAGAGCTCTTCTTCCGAAGTTGTCTTTTGTGTGCCAGCCACCAGTGCCTCTGTATGTAAAACATGAATATTCTGGGTTTTGTCTCTGTTTCTTAATCATGCTCCATCCCTAAATCTCCCTGTCGTACATGCCAAATCTTGCACTGATGTTAGTAACAACTGTGCTTGCTTGAGAACGCAAATTTAGCTGTTTTGGCCAAAGCTTTGGAACTTGCCTGGCTAAAGCTTTGACAAGTTTTTAGACACTCAGGGTCAGATTTTATAGATGTTTACATGCCTACAGAGACTCTGAAAATCCCACTCAGTGCTTGTCCCTGCTTTTGATTACATAAATGCCTCTAAGAACTAGGGCCTGGGCTGACTGAGACAGCCGTGGTCGAAGGGACCTTTTCCGTGTACATACGTTTAAGCCTCTGTAGCTCCAGTCCCACTACACTCACACCTGCCGGCTTTTGAATGCCACGCAGGACAGCCTAGGTGGGCCTAGGTCCATCCGTGTCCCTGAGATCTCTGTGTCGCCCTGTGGCTCCCTCCCCGCTTTCCCCATCAAGAGCAACAGGGGGTCAGGCTGCTTGCCCTGTGGAGCTGCCACCAACTCCTCGCCTGTGTGTAGGTACAGCATCATGAGGCTTCGCTCTCTTCGGGCACTTTCAGGGAACCCATCTCAGTAGTCTTAAAACGTCATCTGTTTTAAACCTTGCTTTAAATTTTAGGATAATCTGAACTGATCAATTATATTATGTTAGAGGCACGCAGCTAGAAATGTTTCCAGGGATAATAGAAAAATTGGCACATAGTTGGGTGCAGCATTTCTAATTTTTTTTTTCCACTGGCTGTTGACTACAGGATTTCTGACTGGCTTACATCTGAATGAAAATCCTTGTTTTCACTGGCGCATCTCTAGGGCAGCTTTCATATAACTGTTTTTTCTACATGATGTCAAAGTCTTCTCTAGGAACTTTATTAGGGACTCAGCTGCATGTGATCTGTTATGCATAGTTGGATACAAGCCTGTTCATGGCATAATCTTCTGTCTTTATGTTTCTTGTATTTTTTTCAAGTCTGTTCTTTCTTGCAACTCTTTTCTCCAAGTTTTTGTGGTTTTTTTTTTGTAGATTTTAAAAAGCAACTGCAGGGCAGGACCTCAGTCTGATACCAATAGTTTAATGATAAGGATAATTGTTGATACTTCAAAAAGTGCGTCGTAAAGACAGTTCCAGAGACAGTTTCTGTTTTTCTTGCTGAGAATTAAGCCCTTGGAAAATCATTTAACATCCCAAACCGTCTCTGTGTTTAAGAAAAAAAAAGGTGAAAACCTAAACCCTTATGTTCTAGTGTAGAAAGTGGAATTTCATCCTCACGCAGAAATGCTGAGTTCCTGTGATTGTTCTAATTTTCTACAGAAAACAACCCCTCTTGTTTTGTGTAGATGGTTAATAGTGTGGTTTCACTGGCACTGTTTAGCCAAATAATGAATGTTTTCAGTATTACCATAGTTACACCATTCCAGTTTCCCTTATGGAAAAGCCCTGAAGTGAGAGAAATCTTACAAATGAAAAACACAAACCAAATCTGTCATAGTAAAGTCATCAACAGAAGCTGGATGCTTTTGCTTGTGAGGAATAGTACAGTATCGTCACATTGTCTGGGATGGAACTGAAGGCATTGCTTTTCCACCAAGAAGATGGGAGAGTTTGGTCTTCATAATTTGTGTGCAAGTCAATGTTAATATTCCTGCTTTCTTTTTAGTAAATTACATGCAGACTTTCTCTTAATACAATTTCTAGGAAAATAAGAGACCAGGGAAAACATCTTGCCTTCAGGCTGTGGTGCTTCATTCTCCTCATTGTAATTCTAAAATTAGAGAGGCTACGCACTTCATTGTACACTCAGGAAATCATGTATTTTAAAGATTTTTCCAAACGTGGTGCAGTTTCTCTATTAAAGAAGGATTGTGAACTGCAAGGTGAGGCAAATGCTAGTGTCTTTGATATAGTGTGGTTTTTATATTCAGATCATCCTGAGAAATAGTGTGAAGAAAAATGCAATTTTGGAACAAATTTTAATAAACAACACAAAATAACCAAGCCATGATACATAAGCTCCCTGGTAGCGCTTTAAAATCTTATTGTTGATACACTTTTCAGAAATGATTTAACAGAAAATGTGTTCATTCTTTAAAAATGTCCTTCACTAGTAAAATATGAGAGATGGCCAAGACTGACTGGAGGCTACAGTTAAAACTCCCTGCCGTGTTTTACTAATCCTAATGCAGAGGCATCTTCTCAAGTACTCCTCTGAGCTGTCCCATTGGTTGCATGGTATAGTGGTGTACATTGATGTCGCCATGATATTTACGCTGACATTGCTGTCAACAGTTATATTGACCAGGCTTGTGGAGGTGCCGTGAATACCAGGTCTTTACCCTGGCACTATTTCAGCAGAGCTGCTTAATTATTAAGGTGTTGGCTGAATGCAGAGTTCCCTGTCGCTGTCATTTCTGCCTCCTCCCCAGAGCACCTTTTATCCCAGTGTCTCCACATTGAGTACTAGAGGTACCTGAGAGTCCCTCCTTGGTTATTGGAACACCCAGTTCTGGAAAGCAGTGTTGCTGTTGTCACCCCCCCATAGCTTGCTCTGCGTGAGGATGCCGGCTCCTCTATGAAGCATAGCTTGCAGTCATTAAAAGTGGAGGTAAGAGTTTCTAGCACTTAGAGGCTGGATTGAGAGAAATGGAGCAAGAGGTCTTACTTTTGTTTCATGGAGGCTTGATCCCCATACTACCCTTCAGCCCTAGTCTGAGGGCTACAGGGGTGGCTTTGGGCTCTCGTGAACAGTTGGAAATTCCTGGGTAAAACCTGAGCCCAGACTTGAAACCAAGCAGCTCCAAAAGGCTGTTTTCCAGAGCTGTAACACACCTTTACTGCTGTGTTTGAGCACAGCCTGTATATTTACACATGGCTTGCAGAGCTCTGGAAAGAGCTTTAGAGAAAAACCCATGAACAGGCACTGATGTATGTGGGGTTACGCACTCATGCTG
Organism: Aviceda cuculoides; assembly: GCA_035590195.1. Lineage (NCBI taxonomy): Eukaryota > Metazoa > Chordata > Aves > Accipitriformes > Accipitridae > Aviceda > Aviceda cuculoides. The sequence continues at coordinate 10,144,419 of JAVJGG010000074.1, read as the reverse complement.
AATTCCTCAGCAAATGTTGTTGGAGCCAGTGCATGGTAAATCACTTGTCCTGCTGATTTTTGTTTTGTTTTCATTTTTTATATTAAATTTTGGTAGGCAAAATGTGAACTCAAAACACAAGAATCTGGCTTGATACAGGGATCAAAAGACTGGTGACTCAGATAAAAAATGCCATCTGTCAGAGTTAATGATACAAGAATTATTTGAGTGTAGAGGCATATTTGAATCAGTTCTGTCTCCCCAAAGAAGAAAGATCAAAATTCACCCATCCACAGAAGTGTCTGCAGTGACATTATTCCTTGGGCAAGTCCAAACTCATAAATAGACATCTGGGCCTGCTTCAATGACCACTGAGCTCAATGGAGTCTTCACCTTGGTGGGTATTAGATCAAGCTCTCCTAAGCAAATTTGATTGTGGATAGTTTGGCTGCATCACAACAGCTGTTTCTTTCTGTGCAGCAGTGGTCCTATCTGTATTCAAGGAATGAGCAACAGTGCAGCGATAAAATGTTAGAGCTGGAAACCTTCATTTTGACTTGGCTGTAGAAAGACACTTTATGGAAAGGACAGATTGGGTTTGAAGGTGTGGAAAAGTTCAGTGTCAGACCCATTACAACCTCAAAGGAAGGTAAAGCCAGATTGAAACAAGTGGTAGTTGCACAGCTTTCTATGGGTTTATATCCAGGATGGATTCTGCCCTAATCTTCATTCTTGCTACACCTTCTCCAGTGCTGCTAGCAGAGAAAGCCATGAGTGCAACTGAAAGTGTTTGTTCTCTCCATGCTTTTGCTCTGGAGAACTTTCCACCATTGTAGGAATGAATGCTGGAGTGAACAGTTGAGTAAATTATTGTTTCTTGTAGGATGATGGAGCATTTATGTTTTTAAAAGCAGGATTTGAGCTAGTCCAGCTGGTGTATTTTTATTTTGAAACTTCTATTCTATATGGAAGCATTCCTAACATATATGTGTGTTGGGTCTTGTATTTATTTGGCCACTGCAGCAGGCAGCATTCTGAAATGTAAATGTAAATTTGTTAGTAGCTCAAAGAGAGGTGAGGCAGGGCTAGATTCATCCTAGCTGCAGGAGGAGTCTGATGCTTTAGCAGTTCAGTAATGCACAACTTGCCTTGCAGGTTCAGTTCAAGAATGTTTAAAACTGATTGTATTTTCCCTCCATCAAAACTCTGCCATATTTAAAAGTGCATCGAAAATTGCTATATGGGAACAACCTTCTGAAAACTGGTTGGTAACATGATGAAGACTTGAAAGTTTATTTCTACTCCTTTTCCTCTCCAGACTTGGAATTTAAGGTATAGCCAGAAATAAATCCACATGTGCACTGAGCACACAGTTGTGTTCATTCAGTGGTACATATATATATGCAAAAACATCCGCCAACAAGCCCCAGACCGTTTTGCAAGGGGGTGCTTGTTCATTGATTTCTGACATGGAGATGCAACTTGAACTGGAGTGCTGAGGCAGAGATAGTGACTACAGAGAGATGAGACAGGCAAGCTAGATTTCACCGGTGACGCAAGCAGCTACAAATGCTGCCCAGCATTGCATGTTGGTGACATGAAACACCGAATATGAATGCAGCTCATGGACTATAAGAAGAAGGGGAAATTATTTCCATGTTAGGTCCCTGCAGTTACCTTCAGCCTGTGCCACTAACCTGGGGACGGACAGTGGTCATCAGATAGTTCATATAAAAGTTTGTAAGTCTGCAGAACTGCTAGTACTAAAATTTGCTTTCATTTGTTAGCCTGAAGAAACAGCTTTCAAGCCAGGGCAGAGTCCATCTCATCCCTCAGGTCTTCACTGCAGACTGCAGTTGAGAAGTGTCTGTGTTAACAGAATTGGTTATGTTTCATTGAGGCTTTGAGAGAAAGTTTCAGGGATGCAGTTGCTAAATGCTGAATTCAACAAGCAAGATTTCTCTATCTTCCATGTTTACACTATTCAAGCACTGTAACTATGTTTACACTATTCAGTGCTTTCAAAATCCTAAAATCTTTCCTGGGTTCAGCTCAGTTGTAAGCAGTGTGGAGAGTTAATATTTTACAGGATTACCTTAGTGCTGCGGGGCTTCTGAGAAGACCATGGCAGAACATGTCCTTTATGGGATATGCAAGGATGACGCAAGGTCAAAAAAATGAAGTGTAGCACTGCCAAGTGCTTTGACTTCTCTGGAGCTGGAGGTGCTCAGCAGCTTTGCAGGTATGTTCATGAACTGTGGAAAGCTCACTTTCCTTTCTGACATGTTCCTTGGAAGGAAGATCCTTTCTCAGCAAGAGGAAGCAGTCCCATGCATTTCTGTACGATTCTCTGATGATCCTGCTTACTTCAAACGAAGACAAACAAATCAGGCCTATGTTCCTGATGACTGAAGCTCAGGAGTAGGAGGCACCAGCATAGCGGGTGGCTTGGTAGAGGGTTCATGATAAGGACTTAACATGTGTGAGCAGTTATCAGGAGAGTCACAGTGAGCTGGGAGGAATAGAGTGAGGAACAGGTCAGTCTCAGGAAGCTTAAAATGAGACATTGGTGTTTGGATGAGAAGAGTTTCTTAGGTGACAAGATCCTGCTTAGATCGCTCAGATTTGCTGCACCATCTGTGCTGCTCCCTTTTCACCTGCTTCTCCTCTTCGTGCTCTTTTGGTCCCTTTATGACCCTTCAGCCATGCTGTGCAAGAGCAAGGCTCACGTAGCTCCTGTTTAGTGGGCACTGAGGAAAAAAAAACCAAAAATAGAAGCAGTGGTGCTTGTAGTGTTACATTTGGATTAAGGATTGAGCCCCCAAACTGTTCCTCAGTCCGTTCTGCTGTCAATGGATGGATCATTTCATTTTGTGAATGAGGCAGGCTCTCAGGAGGCTCATAATCCTGTGGCAGTCTTCCGTGTGAAAAGGCAAGGAAACTCCCAAACACTCTCCCAGCCAAATTCTTTTCTTTCTCAGCCAGCTGAAGTAATTGCACCAGCAAACAGGTTTTGCTGCTTTCCTCTGGCTTGCTGTGATGATGGCTGCAGTTGAAGGCGTGCCACATTTGGCAGGGAGAGCCTCTTCCCTCAAGACTAACCATCAGCTGAGGAGGAGCTGCCGTCTTGTGCAGCAAGTGTGACAGACAACCATGAGATTTTTCTGAATGGAGACCAGCACTACTTGCCTAGACAGATGTGTGGTTATTTTTTCTTCCTACTTCTGCCTGCACCCCCATCTCAGGAAAGCGTTCTTGGTGCTGCTCCTTGGTGATAGGAATGATAATTGTGGTTTATTGTGGGTGAAACCCTGGCCTGCGTATTCAATAGCAGAGCTCCTACTGGCTTCAGAAAGCCCGAGATAGAAGCACAGAGGCTCTGAGACACACAAAAGCGAAGGTACTTGCTGCATATGAATGATTGAATCAATACAAAATTTGGGATGAGCCTAGAATTGTGGAGGTGGAAAATTAGCATGAAGATTTTGGTTTGTTCCTACTGTACATCCCTATTTATTTCTAAATCAGTTCTCACAGAGCTAAAAACATGAACTAATAGTATAAGCTCACATAATGTGGAAATAGTGATATTGTTAAGGTGAGAGGTTGGTTGTCCCTTGAAGACACCACCTGGAGACTGCACAAAAGTGACAAGGAAACAGTGACAAATGAGCGTAGCTGGAGGAATTATCCTCTAGTTTAAGGATACATGACATTGCCAAACTATCTCACAGGCTTGCAGAACTTGACAGAATTTGTGAGTGTTTCCTCTGTAATTTATACCCTTTTGTTTCCTGGAGAGGCACTCAATTAAAAACATGTTTTTGTAACTGAAGGGAGCCATGTACAGTTTGTGTCAGAGATGGAGGTCTGCCTCTTTCCCCCATAGTGAAGTGGAAGACCTAGTTGATTCATACCTTGCCTGTAAGATGTCATTATTTTCTACATGCTTGCTTTCTTTCCCTCTCTGCTCCTGCTTGTCTCATAGTCTTTCTTTCAAGCAGAAAATAAATTCAGTAATATTTGAGTTGACATAGAAGTTTTGTACTTCTGAAGTAAAAAATTAGGGAAAATGCACTGACTTGTTCCTTGGCCTGTTTTGCTGGCCTGTTTTGAATGGATGGTTGTCCATCTCAGTCCTTTGACAAGTTGGTGACATCCTTAGCGGTATCATTGAAGAAATAAAAACACCGGGGCAAAGAGGCTGTGCTTTAACTCCACTGTTAGTAGCAGTCCCCTGTAGGAGATAGCAGGGAAGGTAATGAGCAGTGGCATGATTTTGGGTGCTCTGTTGCCTGGCTGGCGCCTCTGGCATTTGGGGAGCATTATCTAGGGGAGACAGCAGCTCCTGCTCAGTCTGCTTCAGTCTCTTACTTTGGGAAGGAGAAATACTGCCTGCGATCCTGGATTGATGGCTAGTGGAGCCTATGGGACCACAGCAGGACGTTTTAGGGACCACAGTACTGCTCTGCCTTCTCTGATGAATGGACACTTGGATTTCTGCTGTTGTTGACTTCAGTTCTTTAGCAACGTTAAGCATTTGGCCTAAGGACTGCTAATAATAAAAGAAGCCCTAATATTGTCCATTGGCTAAAATCTTGAATGAGATAGATACTTACACCGTCGTGGCCAAACTTTTAATTCACAGTGCTCTCAATCTGTTAGCTAGTAATTGTGTTTCCTTACTTCTAAGTATGAAAATAAAGATCTTCAAAATGAAGCAGTGCTTCCCCTTCAGATGTTGATGTAGTAACAGCCCAGTAAGTTTGGCCAGGACAGAGAGGCTGAAAACAAAGAGGATGTAAAACATTCTGAACTTCTTTTGCTAGTGTAAGAAAGCAGAGCCCAACACACAAAAGTTGGGGACCTCTGAGTGTAAAAGCTGATAAAACATTGCTTCTCCATAAAAGCACTTAGAAGTCATGTTTCAGCTGCTGTAAGAATGGTTTGAAATTCATGCTATGTAAAATGACTAAATGCAGGGTTTTTTACACCTGTCTTTTAATGTTTTAGGATTCAGATTTTAGTTTTTATACAGCTGTGAGATTAGGAAGATTACTTTTTATTATTAACAAAAGTAATTTTTGTATTGTAATCTTACTTGAGAATCTTGGGCTTTTAGAAAACTTACGGTAGTATCAGCCTTGGGATCATGTCCCCAGAGTTGGTTAATGTAGCCATGGCTATACTGTTCCCTTGATTTGATCAGCATGGAAGTTCCTGAAATGCTAATAATCAGTAGCGGTAATAGAATTTCAAACATAGATTTGTGTGATGCAGGTTATGCTGTGTTGACTTGTCTAACATTACCCTGGGAAGGAAATCCATTGCTGACTGCCTGTGAGTGTGTGAGAGGACAGGTTCCCAACAAGGTTTCTTGCCTTCTTTACAACAAAATGCACCCATCACCCTCCCTGAGCTGTAGGTCCACCAAACGCACATTCTGGTGTGCAGATGCTGCTGGAGGACACCCACTTCCCACTGCACCCCTGTGCTTCATCCCATTTTTTTGCATTCAGCTCCTTCACTGCATCCTCACCTCTGCTGCCTCCTTTCTGGGGGAGCCACATCACAGACTTTGCTGTTTGTCATGACGAAGCTCCCATGAGGTCCTAACCAAAACTCCATTGCAACACTCTCATGCATAAGGAGGCAAAGAAGGAGAGGTAATTGAGGTAGCCAGGTCTTTCCTCCTCACCGGTGTTTGTTCATTCTCTGCATGGGATAGAGGGAAGGATTCATGGTGGCCACAGCTACCAACTGCTGTTGCTGCTGGGACTTGCCTGGTGTCAGTGCTTCTTCTCTGGTCATAACAAAGGGCCTGTTCCTACTGCTGTGTGCAAAATCAGGAAGAATTTTGTCTGCATGAAACTAGCTAAGCCAAGTCCCATCCTAGAACATGGAAGAGGGATGCTCTTCAGAGGTTGCTATTTTTCATTACCCTTTGGTCACAAAGTACATCTCCTATGGCAAAGCCCTGGTTCTGGATACGGAAAATATTCCCTTTCCCAAATCAAATGATGTTCCAGTTAATGCATTAACGATTCTCAAGGAATGGTTTTGCAACAATAAGGCTTTCTGGCATAGCATGTATCCTGTACACATTAGTCACTACAGCGACATGTTGTAAATGAGGCTGTAAAAGCTAAACAAGCCATAAAATCAGATTCTTAGTTTATGGTCCAGATAGCTGCAGTGAATTTCCAGCACCTAGACATGCTTCACTCTGAATTAGATACTGCTAATCTCTGAACTGCAGAAAAGTGCTGTGGAAGGTTAAAGCTTTACCATCTGTAATATATACTGTAAAATACCAGTGTTATTCACACTGAAGATGTAGCTTGTTTTTGCCAGCTACTGTATGATTTCAGAGTATACATGTTAGCAGGTTATTAAGCATGAGTCATCTTATCAAATCTTGCCAGTCTGAATGAAGGACTTATATAATCTTTAAAATATGATTTAGCAAACAAGAGCAGACTGGCAGCCAGGAGCATGCTGTCTGACGGAGCAGTCAAGGTCCCTCTTCAGGAAACCGGGTAGATCATGATGGATTTGCTGTACTTTCTACAGGCTGAGTCCCTCCCTGCCAAAGTGCTGTTGTCAACTTCTGCTGCAGTTGGAGAACCGAAGACACATTGTTTCTGAATAACTGATGTCTTTGGACTTTCAGCCCTGCACAAACCATCTACACTGTGGCAGTTGACCTGATCTTATTTGCCTGTGGGGAAAATGGTTCTTCAGCCAAACTGGCGAAGATATATCCCTGGTCATGCAGCAACTGAGCAGTTCAGAGCTTTCCAACAGGTTTGCACTGATGTAGCTTCGGACTATAGCTCCCAGCTATAGCTCTCCCTCCTTTCCCCTCTTCACTTTCCAGATTATCCTCCTTGCCATATGTGAGTATGGTGTTACTCCTGCAATCTTGTGGTGTTTCTTCTGTGTCGGGGTGCATTGTAAGTCTGTATCTTTGAATATACCAGTCAGCAGAAATGTGGATGCCTTGGGGGTTTTGACCCCTGTCCAGGTTGACGGTGTATCTTTAAAAGGTTTAAAACCAATCACAAAATATAGCAACCAAGTTTTAGGTGTTTAAAAGCTGTGTGTTTGAAAAGGGAGGCCTTCTCCAGTGCCTAAAAGGCTTGCAAGGAGAGGACCTACTGCATTTATTATACTGTTGTTGGAGTTTCAGAAACTCTTCTGGTTTTTTTTCTGTTAAAGGAATTTTTCCCCATACGGGTTGCTAGGGGGAC
>JAVJGG010000074.1:10098267-10137087 GCA_035590195.1 Aviceda cuculoides | reverse complement strand
ATCTTTGCCTGGAAGCTCCTTGATTTCAAAATTGTAATAACTCGGAGGGAAGGGGGGTTGCATCTGCCATTCCAGGGCGGGCTCCTGCCTTCCTTGGCAGACACCTGTCTTTCAAACCAAGACAACTGTCCAAAGGCACTGGTCATGCAAGGGGCTTTGTGTTACAGGTGAGGCTGTGAGGTCTGTACCATTGCTGGGGTTTCATGTGGGCAATAATAGAAGCTGGAATTTGAGTTATTGTAGCAGTTGTTCTCTGTGCATGCACTGTGCCTTGAGCCACTGCAAAACCAAGCTTGAATCTTACACTATTTTAACTGTGTTTCCTAATGATGTGCTTCTTCCTGGTCATCCATTATCCAGGACTTCCCTCCATGTCATGTTTAATTTCAAAGATGTTGGAAAAATACCTTGAAGTTTGCAAAATATCTAGAAATTCCCATGCTGGGTCCATTCTTGACTGCACCAGTGAGTCTCAGTGCCTGGGTGGGGAGAAAAGGCCCATGGCAAGTCTCATGGAGGGAATTGTAGGCAGTACTTGTCCATTCTGTTTCCAGTTTTGGTTTGCACAGGCCACCTTTTGCCTGGTAAACGAGAGTGGGTAGGCAGGGATACACAGGCTGCAAAACTGTTGAAACACAGCCTCCTCGCTTCCATTGGCACAGAGCAAACATGGTTATCTGCAGCTAGCTGGCAGGCGACTTTGAAGAGCAAGTGAGTAGGCAGGTAGTAATTTGTGTTGATTTTAGGGAGAGCATTCTCCAGGCCCAGTTAGCTACTGTTTAGCTGTCTTTTCGAGCCACGATGCAGTTATTTTGCATCTAAAAATGCTTGTGTAGAAGAGGACAGAGAACAAAATGAGGTGTAACATTGGCATGAATGCTGCATTTCCGTTGGGAAAAATGTAAAGGGCTTTTCTGCCTGTATAAAAATACAAGTGAGGTGGAAATAACGGGAGCTCCAAGTCTTGCAGGTCATGTTTGCAAAGCACAGGAGGGAGAAGGTTAGGGAGAGCCTCCAAACAGGCCTGCAGAAATGAGCAGAAGTTCCCAGTTACTTTTAGCTGTCTGAGAAGGTCACCAGAGGTGACTTCTCTGTTACCAGGTGTACACAAAGAGACATGCTCAGGCTTTCCTATCATCTGGCAGTGCTACAGTTTCTCTGGTATCCCTTCATTATTTTAATGAAAAAAGTTCCACTTAGTTGATTAATAATTTAAAAAATATATTTACCAAATCAAAATTGTATTGAGATGTGATCCCTTGTTTGAAAAAGTGACCTCTAGCAGGTAACAGCTGGCACGATAGGAACCATGGATATCGTTAGAGGAATATAAATGTACATTTAATCTCTATTAAGTTAGCTGAGCAGTAACCTCAAAACATTCTTAGCCCAGCCTGTGCCCAGCAACCATGACATTTTGAGTTGTTTGAGCTCTTATGTTACTGATCTTCTCCAGCAACTCAAATAACCTTCATTTTTAAAAGTAAGACAATAGTGGAAAGAAGGAGAGACTGTCCAGTTCTGTATTAATAATAGCGAGGACCCTGGGTGAGGGCTATGTGTTGGGGTCCATCTGTGAAGTGCTGACTTTCTTACAGACCCCTGGAGTCCAAGTTACCTGTACCTGTTGAAGTCAGCTAGAGCTTCACATTTGACTTTATTTCAGCCACAGTCCTTGAGGATCAGTAGGGGGTAATAATTTCCCGCCTCAGAAATGGAATACTGAGGGGTCCAGTGTCCTAGCAGTGGGACTGTGTGAAAACTGGCTTGTGCCGTCTTTCTCAATGTGATCATCGCTCTAAGATTGTACAGACATTTGACTAGCTATATCTCATTTGGTTGTGGTAAAAAAAAAAAAAAAATATTGTTATTGCAGTAATTAAGTAATAAAATGCCTGGGTAACAGGAAATTGAGCATTGACTGCAGCTTAAATCTGTAAGTGTGTGAAATACAGAACATTATAAGCAAAATAAAAGTTAAAAAATAATTTTTAACAGCAAGTGTTCCTGTGAACAACCTCCTATAGTAACAGATGATTTAGAGCTGATATGAGAGGCCGACAGGCATATACATATAAGCATTCCCACTGCAACATTAATTTTTTGTCTGGGCCCTGAGGGCACCCATGGGCCTTAATAACACTGCCAAGCCTGCCCTGGGACCCCCACCCATCCCTTGCCCATGGCCCAGGAGCCCCATTTCAGCTGAGCCTGGGTCTGTCAGTCTAGTGCCCAGTGCCTGGGGTTGGGGCTGCCCCAGCTGCTTTGTCCACAGCTCCAGCAGTGCCCTGATGTTCGTCAAGCAGTGACCAAGCCCCATGCCATTAATTCCAGACATACCTTATGGCTATGCTTACAAACCATCAGAAGCTTACTACTCAGGTTGTTGAATTTGGATACCAAAAAAGAAAGCTACAGTCCAAGAACTTAACTGTAAACAATTTCAGTATTTTTAGCTGAGTTATGTTACAGTTCCTTGCTCTTCTTTATTACTGAAAGAATGGTTACTCTTTAAATTTACTTTTTTTTTTCCTTCTTTTCCCTGCTATTCACTTAAATGAATGAAGCATCTCCTGCATCGTGTTTCATTGTCTTTTCTATGGTGATAAAAGAAATGCGTATCTGAGAAACAACTGCAAAGTCTCCTAGAAAGTCCTAGCGCGGAGGTCCTGAGAAGTTGAGGGCTTGCAGTCTTGTGTGAGGTGAGACCCTGCCTGCAAAGTAGCTGTACAATGTGGGCAGCAAGCAGTTTCTGGCAGAAAAAGATGAACATGATAGGGTTTGTATTTTTATGTTTGACCTGAAATATTGTAGGATTCGTGGGTTTGGCCCCAGAGGTCCATGCCTTGTGCTGCAAATTTCTAAACAGTTCTGATGAAAATGGCAAGTGTTTGTCTTGAACAGAATCATGATTTAGATCTAGGAAAATAGACAATATGATAAAAAACCAAAAGGTTAACTCTAAGAGTTTAAGGAAGGTTATGACTTAAACCTTGCAGGTCCCTTAAGCTTCTAAGCTTCTCTTAAGCCTTTGGACAACTGGTGACTGTCAGTATAGCACAGAAAAGGGTGAACTTCTTTGTTTTTTCCTTATGTTGAAAACTAAAGTTTCTGGCCTTCATTTTGATGCCTCTCAAATTCAGTTGAAAAGGATATATTTGATACATTTGAGAAACCTGCATAAATTATATAAAATGTTATAAAGTTTCATCAGGTGCAGAGGGAGTGTCTGAGTTGGTGCGTGATTGCTGCCCTGATGAATTGTGTGTTTTAAGATTTTATTTAATTTTAATTTCACACGTATGCAGTCACAGTCACCATCTTTTGGGCTACATTTGCATTTCGTCAGGGATTCAAGCTTCAAATCACATTGCTGCTGATACTAAACTGGCTTGTTTAAAAAGCCATTTTAACTTATTTTAGTTGTGTTTTGCGGGGGTATTCCTTCCCCTGGGTTTAAAGGCAGATTTTTTGCAGGCAGAATGAGGAATGAGGCAGCTCAAAAGCAGGCGCTGTTTTGAGAAACAAATATGTTTTGGAGCACACGAGATGAGAGTGAAATGGGTTTAGCTGAGCTTACAGTGTTTCATTTGCCTGTACAAATGTGGTCTTGCTTTGGGAGTTCTGAAGAGCGGGGTTTTGCTCTCTGTTTGCAGGCGAGCAGTAAGCATGACCTTGGCAAGAGGAGACCGTGAGTGCCAGGACCCTGTGATCTGAACGGTGTCTTCAGCTGACTTCCCGGTGGTGAGGCACTGTTGATCCTGTACCATGGAGGACTGCCTTCACACCTCCTCTGAAAACCTCTCCAAGCTGGTCAGCTGGGCCCACAGCCATGGGACCATCTGCAGCCTCATCCCCAACCTCAAGCACCTGCTCTCTGAGGGGGCCCACGGCAACCTGACGGCCATGTGGGGCTGTAGTGCTGGCCACGCCTACCACTGGCCCCTGGCCGCCACTTGCCGGGCTGGCTCCCAGGAGCGCGTCTGCTTCCAGGACAGCCGCAGCTTCAACTCGGACAGCCCCAGCATGCTGGGGGTGCCCTCAGAGGCGCAGGCCAGCCCCCTGGAGCGCTATCCAGGCCGGCCAGGGAAGGCCAAGCTGGACTGCACCCGCACGCGCGACTCCTGTGACTTCTCCTACTGCAGCGAGCCGTCAGAGCTGGGCGAGCCCGTGGAGGAGTACGAGGATGAGGCCACCCTCTTCGACATGGTCTGCGAGTCCTCTGTCACCGACGAGGATAGCGACTTTGAGCCACATCCCCACCGGGCCCCCGCTGGCCCCCGCAAGCGGCCAGCTGCCAGCCTGCCCACCGCAGCCCAGGCCCAGCCCGCCGACGAGGGCGGCGGTGAGGTCCTCCTTAAGAAGATCAAGCAGGAGCTCCCCGAGGACTACTACATCGTGGCCAACGCCGAGCTGACGGCCGGCGCCGATGGGCCGGCCCTGGCCCTGACGCAGATGGCCAAGCCCAAGCCGCAGGCCCAGGCCGGGCCCTCCTGCCTGGGCCCCGCCAGGGCCCTGCCCCAGCCCACCACGGGCCCCGATCCCGACCCGCAGCGTCTCTCCGCCTCCCCCCCGGGCCTGCCCCGGCTGGCCACGCAGAGGCCGCCCCGGGGCCCCCTGGCCTCCCCGGCCCGGGGGGTAGGCGGTGGCCCCGTGGCCGCCCTACAGGTGCCAGCCACCAGCTCCAACACCACCGTCACCGCTGGGAAACCCATCAGCATCCCCCTCTCAGCCCTGCAGCTGCCTGGTCAGGAGGAGCTGCCGGCCACTGAGGAGACCCTCCTGCCTGCCCCACAGCTGGCCACGGGTGGCGAGGCGGCCGGCTCACCCTCAGTGATCACTGAGCCTGAGGTCAGCTCCAGCCAGCAGCAGCCCCCCGCCGCCCCCGCCACCACCCCCGAGGCAGCAGCACAGTCGATGCCAGGTAGGACACTGGGCGGGAGTTGAGGGACGGTGACATTTTGGGGGTGGCCCCCCAGGCACGGGCTCGGCGAGGGGGGGCAGCCAGGGAGGAGGTGCTGCATTGTAGGAGGGTGCCCCGGTCCTGCCGGCTTGTAAATCGGTAGATAGAGAAAATGCCCCTGGTTGGAAGAGGATGTGGAGGACCTCGACTTGAGCAAAGGCTAGGAGCACCCCCTGCCAGAAAGTGTACCACTGCTTTAGGGAAAGCACTCTTTTTGGACAGGTTTATAGGTGCATTTGTGTCATGGCAGAGGGTGTGCAGCTGCCTTGCTGGGTGCATGGGGCGGGGAGGACATGAAACCCAGCCGTGCACTCTTTTGATGAGCCAGAAAGAAACGGTCTCAGCCAGTGGAGCCTAGAGTTGGGGGTCGGGTGCTGCCTTCACCCTGTCAGAAGAGTGGTGCTTGACATGGAGAGGCAAAGGAGGGCACACAGACAGTTCCTGGAGGGAGACTTGAACTTCTGTAAATCTTTGTTAAACAGTTTACCTGACCCGTAAATCAGAGCAGGCTGCAGAGTTGAGAAGGACAATCACAACCTTAACCATAAAACTGATAACACTTAAACTTTAATCCAAGAGAAAAAAATGATTTTTTTTTCCCCTCTTCTCAGTGGAAGTTCTCATATCCTGCATCCTTCGTATTTTTCATCTCCCGCTGCTGCCAAAGTACCAAGAATTGGCACAAGCAGATCAACATTATTGGATAAGGAGCATGTTAGAACAGTGTACTTTTTCTGAATGATAATCCCATGTGCAGAATAACTTATTGTTGGCCGTAGGTCTTCTGGCTTTGCACTTCCAGCTGGTGCACGGTGCCATCCTGGGGGGAAGCGAGGGCAGGAGCCAGTTCTCTGCCTGCTCCCTTGGTGGTTCAGCCTAGGAGTGTCTGGTCAGATAGAGCAAAGCCAAGCAGTGGAGGGGGGCAGAAATTGCTTATATGCAGTCCATGTGGCAGCTACTGTAAGCACTAAAACCAATGACTTTTAATGGCGTGGATGATACTTCAACCTGGACACCCTGCAACCTGATTGAAAGCTAGCAAGTCTAGTAATTGGCAAGAGCCTGCAGATCTTGTTGCCAAATAAAACAGTGGGCAAAGTTAAATACCCAGTTTTGCTAAGTAAACCCCACTAAGCATTAGAAATTAGAAAGGATAACTGTCTTAGTTACAGCAAAGCGAATTCTTTTTTGGGACCCATTTCTGCATGGCTGCATCTTTTGCAGCAGTCCTGTCATGTAGCATCCGTCATAGAAATTCCCTTACAAAATTCCATCTGGTTTAGAACTGACTCCGCTCAGCTAAATATGAGAGATATGGGATGTCTGATGTCAATCTGAATTGTGTGGTAAACCTACTTATTCCACATTCCTCGGTTTATAAAGCGTATCACTGCTTTATATACTATAGCTGCTTTCTACCAACCTGCCCCTGCAACTGGCTCAGTCTCAAACTTGAAAAAGCTGGGACAATGGAGTACAAACCTAGGCAGAATTTGTCTATGTAGGTATGTGTTATCTGGGAGAGGGATTTACTTTCAGCAGATTCATTAGAAAACTCAAACCCTTTCAGCCTGTTTTTGTCAGGTCCTCAGAAGCCAAACTAGTTCAGCAGTTGTCACTGTGTAGGGTTGGACCTTACAAGAATGGATGCAGTGCCACATTTTCACATTTATATAGTTTCCAGAGCAGGGTTGGTTTACCCACTGCATAAATCAACCCTCAAAACCTCCTAGCGCTTCTTGCATTGACAGCGGTGTTACCTCAGTGTGCTGTCTAAACTCCAGTTCAGTCCGTTATGTTCTCAATGCTTAAATTTCTTGTGTTGTTCTCAAAAAAGTGTTATGCAGTTCCTCTCCTCAGCCTGGTATAGTGTTGTTGTAATACTCAGAGGTAGCTGCATTTTAACCTGGGTAAAATGACTGACATATGACTAAAACTTGATACGTCAGTGAAGTAGCGAAATCTCCAATTTCCATAGAGCCTGCTCCTTTGGGAAAGAAGTGCTGGCATTAATAAATCTTAAAGTTGCAGAAAAGTGGGCAATGTTGGCAAGTGAATTTATTACAGATGTGTAGTTCTACACGGTAGGTTCTTGCAGATAGAATGTGGAGGCCTGATTAAAGACTGGAGTATGGTGATTGCTCATGTACAGTGATGTCGTTAGGCTGTCTCTTAACAAAGAGCGATGTACTGGAAGTGGTGCATGATATATAAAATTTGAGTAATATTGAACTACAAGAGGATGTTTATCTATCCTATGTAAAAATGTTTTGGTCCTAAACAGACAGAAACAAGGATAAGTATAATTCTTATGTGAAAAAAAGCAGGAAATAATTATACCAAGGAGCCTAGACCTTTTGTTAGTTTATAGACGCGGTGGATGCTTGCCAAACAAACAAAGGTACTTTTGAAAGTAAGCAGATAATTTAAATTCTGCCTTGTACCCTACAAAGTGTTGCTTAATTTTAAAATAATATCTGAAGCCTTGCTCCTGGTCCCATTAGAACTGGTCATATGTTTATTAGGCCTTTGCAGGTCTAAGGCCTTGTATGATGAGTTAGGATTAATGGGTGTGATCCAACCAGGAAGAAATAGTACTTTGAGTTTTAGCTTAAGTCACATACCCTTGCATTTGTTATCAGACACAGCTGATAGTTTCGATGCATGGTAATCTTGTAGGTCGTAAAAGTTTGAGTGAGTTTCTCCATGAAATCAAAAATCTTGATGACAGGTGTTAGCTTAGGCCAGTTTAAGCCACATTATACTTTTGAACTAGTTTCTCTTTCAAACATTTCTTTTTTTTCTCTTCTACTCTATTCAATTAAACCATGGCAACTGAATGTGTAAGCAGGGACTTTACAAAGGTCTTTTCATGTCTTAAAAGTGAAGTGGCATCCCAGTGAAGATTCAGTGAGGTTAGACACTGATTTCTGTTGGGCTCAGGTCTCCATCTAAGCACTGCAGAATATACTGAATTATTTTATTAAACTTCAGCCCTAATTAAGCAGACATTCATTTGTGAATTTTCAGATTGTGCTTTACCACTTTATTGACAAAGCCTTCAAAAATATATGTAGGTACTATTTAGTTCTTTTTTTGTGTGTGGAAAATTGAGAGGACCTACATCTGATAGGAGAGAGATTTTTGCAGTGGCAGAGAGCAGGGAATTTCTGCAATTTCTACTTCCCAGACAGCCTCTTTTGTCTTTTCCTTTTGCTAATACTTGGTCTGGTTTTTATGTCCAAGAACGAGCAAGGGTAAGGTAGGTCACATCAGTGAAGGTAAGAAACATGATGCTTCAGGTTGGAATACATGCAGCCTATAGAAATTAGTGACATTTGGATGTCTGAAACCATGAATGAAAAATATTTGGTGTTATTGCAGAAGGATATGGAGGAAAACTATGGCTCAGAGGAGGATACAGCTTATTGTATAGGAAGGCAAGTTTTGATTCTCAGAGAGGTAGGACTTACTCTGTAAGCAGAATTACTGAAGTATTTATAAAGAATACGTACTTTACATGTGAAGACTGGGGGTAAAGATGTGGTTTAGATTAACAATACAGTGCAGCAAGACATCTCTGGTCCACACTAGTCCAACACCATAAATACAGGTGCAAAGAGTTCCATAAGGATACACTAAAAAGATGTTAAATCCATATGTACAAAATGTGCAGAACGCAAAGAGCAGTGAGTAGAGATGCAAAATAAAAAATCCTGTAAATGAAGTGACTAGGGTTGTTGCTTCTGTCAGAGATGTGGCAAATCATACTCTGTAGGTACCATCACAATGCCATCGTGCATATCCATTGTTGAACTCGCCGGGCTGCTGGGTGGTGTTTTACATGTACAGGCGTTTGCAGAATTTGGAAGGGAAACAGGTTGTCCACAGCACCAGTGCTTTCTTAGCATGCTGCACGCCATCCCTCTGCCATGGGTATTGAACGGTATTGGCAGTTGAATGTGTGCCATGATGAATGGTGCCCTGGTCTGTGCTAAGGGCAGTACTTAGCCTTGCTAACTCTGATGTCTCCACTCTGAGTTCCTCCCCGCTCTTTTCTTTTCTGTCAGGATCCCAGATCAGTGCCTGGTGATCAGCTTCGCCTGGTGACTTAGGCAAAGATCTAGTTCTGGTCCTGTACTGTCATCATGGGAAGGTGCAAGCAGGGATTGCAGCCTTTCATGACTGGCACCTAACGTGGGTTCTCTCCTGCTCTGCTCTCAGTGTGGACATCCCTGTTGGTTCCAGGTGTTCATATAATGTCTCTATATGAACATGACCATTATAAAATGCAGTACATCTGCAGGTTGTCTGATGTTTATGTAGAGCTTTTAGGTGGAATATTTTTAAGTATTTTTCTCCATTCAAAAGAACTAGGACCTCCCTCTTTCCCTGCCCTCTGCAATTGTATGGGCTTAAATTAAGTGGGAGCTGAGGTCCTCGTGTGATCATAAGACCCATGGATTAGGAGCTGTTAGGTGAGCATCAAAATGTTACAAGACTTAGAGGAGAAAGAAGGCCCCCAACCTCATGAATTTCCAGTTTTGACTAGGTTTAGCTTAAACTCCTAAATCACTGTTTACACTGCAAGGAAAAAAGAAAAAAATAATGTCAGCTGGCACATTCCAAAGTGAAAACAAGAAAAAAAAATGCCTTTTTTTAGAGGTATATAAAGCATCAGACATACATATAGAAAGGCCGAATTAATGTGTAGCACAAGGCAAATAATCATGTCAAAATAAAGTTACAAAACTTTATTTAAGCTCTCCCAAGAATACTCAGATAATTGCTCATCAGTCTCTGTTTTTGTAATTTACATACAAAGCTTGATGACTTTTGGCTAAAATGACTGCTGAAGCCTGTCTCCAGGGACATATGCTGCTGAATGTGTTCAAGTGAACAATTAAACGTATGTGGGGGTGAGACAGTCTCTTCTTATTTGTGTTGGCTTGAAGAGTTCAGAGTCCACTGGTGACTCTTTAGGTCCCATAATTGATATCTGTTCTTGCTCTAGTAGCTGAACTAAAAATAATAAGTGCTGAGATACATAATTACAAAAAGGCTAGTACTTTTTTTTTTAAGTTGCAAGGGCACGGCTTATTTAGAAGAATAAAATTAGATCATTATAGTTTTAATTATCAGAAGAAGGAAGCTAGTGAGTTGATTAACCACCTCCTGCACTGCCACTGCCTTCTGATCTTGCAGCATAGATTTGCCAGCTCATTCCCACCCTTAATTATCTGTGTCCAAATTCTGTTAAATTAGAAACTAATGTTTTGGAGGCTTTATTCTAGAAGTTCTGCTAATGAGGCTGATACTGCTTATCTTTACGATTTTGTAAGGTAGTTCTGTTTAAAAGCAGGACAGTATCATAAGAAGGACAAATTCAGCCTAGGCAAAGTAGTCATCTATTTGCTTTTATCATCTGGGTACACAGCATGACAATCAAATTTTTAAAAAATGAAACCATAGTACTAATAATTCTAATACAAGAGTATGTTTTATGAAGCTGTTCCTACAAGAAGCTTTTATCAAGCTATTAATTCTTGCAGAAGAACACTGAAATGAAG
The DNA here is from genome assembly GCA_035590195.1 of Aviceda cuculoides. Lineage (NCBI taxonomy): Eukaryota > Metazoa > Chordata > Aves > Accipitriformes > Accipitridae > Aviceda > Aviceda cuculoides. Next base: position 10,126,554 of record JAVJGG010000074.1, on the reverse strand, counting down.
ACTCATGAAGTATTAACATCTTTAGATTTTTCACCATACTTAAGAAATATATTTATCGCCATTTCAGGATTCCAGATGTATTTTCTTTAGTGGAAATTCCTTGCAGACACAGAAGGCTCATGCTAGCCTCTCTGCAACCTTGAAGACAAGCAGTGGACTTGGGTAGAGGGCAGTCTTCTTCCTGTCCTTAATACTAAGTATTTATCAAAGCAGCTAGGCACACAAGACATTAGGCTGCTGCTTTTCTTGATGTCAGATCTTGTTTCCCCTGTTCACCACTGACCTTCTCTGAGTGGAACTACCTGTAGCACACAGAGACATCTCCTGGAAGCAGCATCATTGGATATATATACACATTTTGGGGGAAACTTCACGAGTATTCACGCTGAAAGTGGGTTGCTGTGGGAGACATTTGGGTATGGGCTTTGAGTTGTATTCCTGCAATAAAAGGCCTATTGATTCTCTGTTATAGGTGAGGAATGATAGTTTCCATGCAGTCTGTGGAAGTTACTTGCCTGTAGCTAGGAGGGAGTTGAATCCATACCCTCGGAAAGATCTGTTACAGCCAGGCCCCAGCAGTTTTTAAGGATCAAGTCTGAAAAGCTTGCCAAATTCGGCTGCTAAACAGTGGGGAATATTCTCTGGGGTTTTGAGTAGAGGAAGTGTATCACTGACAATTATTGACATTTCATTTAAATATATATCTTTTAGTTCAAAGTTCCATAGCACAAACAGTATTAAGTAAGATGGTGTTATATTGGAAGAGAAACTGCCCACTTCAATGAATGGTTATATTCTGGATCATCACTGTTCATTTCAGACTTAGAAATGTACCCTCTGCCCCATTACCCCAACATGAAAGGCAGAAAAGCGAAAAAAAAAGAAGCACCAGTGAGAAGCAGAAAACAATCATTTTTGCAAGACCAACATGATCTGTGATGCTGTGCTCTCCCTTTCACTAAAGGCATCTTAAACAGACTACTGTTCTGTGCACAGTGCTGTGTTTTGTGATACTGGTATATAAAGAAAGAAAATAAGGCCTCTGGTGGTTCCAGCTCTCCTGAAAACATATGGAAACAACAAAGGAAACTGGACAAGCCTGTACTGAACATCACTTTATTTTTAGGAAATAGAAGATTATTTAACGTGGTGTTTTCGATCAGAGATCTGTTTTCTTTTTGTGGTCTTTGCAGTTGCTCTGTTTAATTTTGGAGCTATTTTCATCTCATGATTTGTGAGTCTCTAAGTAAGAAAAGAGAGGCGAAGCATGATAAGATTGGGATCTGCAGAGGAGCTGCAGCACAGCAGCCAAGAGAGACACTGACTCTGGAAAGGCCTCAGACATGCATTTTCCTTTTGCACTTTGGATGGGGTGCTGAGATAGAAAGGGAGTATAGGACTTGGTGTTAAAACATCAGGATACTTTCTGAGAGTGTTTTTCCACTTTGGATGAGGCTGGTATTTCAGTAAATATATCTACAGAAGAACTATTTCACATATGTATTCAAGGTCTAAGCTTTTAATAGCAGCAGTAAACCTTGGGAAGAACTGTTTTCACCTGCCTCCATGATGGGAGCATGACATTTTTGCATAAGCAGTTCTGTGAAGCTAGCACACAGTGACTTCTCTGTTCTCCCATTTTCCTCATACCTAAATTACTTCCCTCTTAGTGAGTCTTGTTCTGTCATGTCGTCTTCTTTTTGTGCATGCAGTGAACCTAGAACCAGCTTGAGCATGAAACAGATCATTAAAAATTTCTGAGTGTATTTTCTGTTGATTTAAGCAAGATAACAATTTTGAATACAGAAATTCTTGTCTGAATTTTTCCAGAAGAGAAACCAGAAGCATGATGGTAGCTGTTTTACAATGGCTGGCACGGCACAGAGCAGTGCTTGCTAAAACATCCAGATCCTGGAAGCACTGAAACATGCTGAAATCCATCTTTCTTTGATAAAGTATGCTTAAATGAAGCATATGCCCATGCTGTTTGCAGGAAGTGTTGAACCAGGCTATTAAATCAGAGCCTCAAGAGAGAGAAACTGAAATGCCCACTTTCCCTGATGAATCTTTCTTGCTGGGCCACTCCACGAACTGGTCATACAGAAGCTGCTTTTGACACTGGTTGTTCTGAACAGCTTGAATGTGGCTAGTGGCCTCTGTGGGACAAGTGGGCAGAACGGTATTTTCATTTCCCAAATGAGCACACATTTGTCTGGAGCCAAGCAATGCTGCTCTGCAGAAATAGCAGGATCACACAAACTTTGATCACACAAACTTTGTATTAGAGGCAGCAGGGGCCTCATTCCCAGGGCCTGGCTGCCACCGAATCCTGCCCATGCTGGGAGCTGCAAACAGGGCCTCCTGTATGCATATTTTGTAAAAAGTGGTGCTGAGGACCTTGCTGAATCTGATGAAAGCTTTATGTTACATGCTTAATTATACATTGACCATTAAGTGCTTTGGCTGCATCTTCCATCTGACATATACCTGTCACTCCCATTAACTTTAATTAAACAGTAAGTACACACAGAGAGAAATACTGTAGGTATTCCTGTTGATTAAACTCAAGATATCTTTAGACTGGCAGTGACGCTGTGGTCTGTTGTTGCTTTTCATTAACTAGGTTTTCATGATGAAAACATCACTTGAAACCATACAACTATGGATTAATAATACTTAATCACTTGCTGATTTGTCCTTGTGGGGGACGGGGGGGGGGGGGAACAAAAGAAAAAAGCTGGCCGCCTGTTTGTTCAGAGAAGGAAAAAATTGATTCTGAGCTATTTTGACCCAGGTCACATCACCCCAGTGCAAAAACTGGATGTGATCTAAGTACTGAATTATTTCAAGCAGGACATACCTGTACCCAGAGAAAAAGCCTGTGAAAGATAAGGACGTCCATCTCTGATCTTTGAATAGCTTGGTTTGATTTTCTGTTTACACTCACCTCTCTCTTAACTGGGTATCTGCCTCATCTCGGCTTCACTAAGGTCGCTGGTCAGGGATAGCAGTACAAATGAGCCACAGAAGCATCGATGTTTTTGTATGGGAATAATTTGATTTGACCACAATTTTTGGAGCACTGTTCTGATTGTGGTGAGCTCTGTCCTTCACTCAGGGAGGATGTGCCAGGTTATGGGAATTTTTTTTTTGTCATTGACTGTCTGGAAATGGAGCACTGCCAGTTGCTTGGGACTTGCTCTTTCTTACCAACTATACATCTAGGAAAACAAATTAACAGACAGGAAAACTATTCTTAGCATTACAGTGGAGCATTCATGCCTGTATGCTGATGTATGCTTTGCTTTTTGCTCCCAGATTTACTTTTCCTCTCTCCTGATTTCAGATAGCCCTCAGAAAACTTAGAGTTTGACAAGTAACTTGGCCATTTACCATTCACTTCTACAGTTGTTAAATACATCAGACTGTTTATTGTGCTAGTTCATAATAAAATAGCCATATATATGAATAACATACATCCATAATTATATGCATTAAATTATACCCCATGTCACCCCTTACATGGATTAGTTGGTGTCGGTTTTGTTATGAACTCATTCAGTAGCAGGGCAGCTGATTGTTCATATCCTATATAGAAGAACAGATTATTTTTATGGAAATAACAATACAATCCCAACAGGTGAATTTTGACAATGTAATTACAGAGGAGAAATAATAATATTCTGAGCAGCTAAGACGTGTGTATGTGTGTGTATGCTCTCTGTGTGTGTACATAGCAGGAAGAACTTTGAAAGTCCTCAATTTACTTAAAGAGACTTTACTCAAGCAGAGCTAGAAAATGTGACTAAATATCTATTAAATAAAACTATGGTAAAGCAAATTGAAACATGTATTCGAGGACAGAAATAAACAAGTTGTGCCATGAACAACAGCCTGGTTCTTGATGAATGTGCGTTCCTTGTCTCTTCCTCTCCTCTCTGTGCAGAATTTCCAGCTGCTTCTGTTCCTCTGGGGACTTCTTGTCCTGACAAATGCCTGGAGATGCTGTGGCTAGTCTGGAACAAAGTGTGTGTGCTTTGGTCAGCCAGGGTGTGCGAGCAGCTGCCTAGCAGAGTTCAGAGCTCAGCAGCTCAGAGCTGACTGAGATCTGTGGCCTTTCCACAATTTGGGATGTATTCCTGTCTCTGCCCTCTGCCCAGCTGTTGAGTCTCCCCCAACCTTGTACATCTTTGAACTTTCACCCCTTCCTAATGTGGTGAGAGTTGTGTTTGCAAAGCTTAAAGTGAAGTTCAAAGTCATCATTCTTTCCTGGAGTGCAAGGAGGAGAGGACTCTCAGCCCAGGCTCAAAACAGAAAAGCAGGCTAAAAAAATCCACCTTAGGAGCTGTTTCACTTGAAGTGTTGCACTTCATCTTCTCTGGAGAATTGTGCAGAGAGCTGGTCTTTAAATTCTCCTCTCTGACCCAGTGAAGACAAAAGAAATATGTGCATTAAAAGTGTGCATTGAAACTAGTTAGGCAAGGTTGTAAATTGTGAGCTATTCATAGAGTTTGTGCCCTTCATAGCTTGCTTCACTCATACTGGAGAATATACAGTGCAGAAAGGTAAAAGAAAATTGGACTGGTTGGTCAAAATTACCAACAGAGAATTTCAGAAAGAAAACTGCAAGCTCAGTAACAAGGCAATTTGAGTACTTTGCTAAATTAAAGATAGGGGTGGGAGAAGAGGTACTGAAATGCAGTTCTTTGGGAGGCATGTGCTGTGATCTGTGCTGTCAGCAGTCAATGGCACGAGCTCCCAATGCATTTCCTATTACACCTGCAGTAGATAGTTCAGCCACAACAGCCAGAACAGAAAAGGGTACCTTTTGATTCACTACCAATGGCACTTTAACAAAATAGAGGGAGAAATGTCTGAAGTCTCTTAACAAGCAATATATCAACCAAGTGCTGTCTGACTGTGTAGAGAGCTCTACAGCATGATTTATTATGTTAATTACAGTCATGTGGGCCTCATGCTCTTAAGTCTGAAACTGCTCACATTCTTAGCTTGATTTAAGAATATGCTTTGGCTAAGGCTTAAAGTGCAGCTTATTATGATTAATGTAATAAAATATTTATTACATACTCCTTTTCTTTGTTTCACTGCTTGTTGCCCCAGTTAGATTGCCTTATGCTGAAACAGTGATATAAGTTAGATTTCAGATGATGAGGATCGGCATCTGTTTTTAATCTCTTTCTTCAGTGGTGTTCTTTTTTTCACATCCCTTTGTTTTGATTCTCCCTTCTCTCCCCCTCGTCTTTATTTCCCTCCCGTATTTCCCAACGTTGCTTCTTGGTTGCTGTCTGGAGTGAATCAAAAGCAGGCAAACTTCATAGCCCTGGCTCATCCCTTCGAGACCTCTTACATTGCTTTCTCAACTATGCTTATTAAAGTTAGCTCTTAAATGCAATTACATTAAAACTGGTGGTAGGCTGTAGCTGAGAACACACTAAGCCTCTTGTGATGTGGAGTGGCATGTAAAGAGAAGACTAAATTGTAACAGGATACATGTTTTTTGTCCCGTTTTTAGTTGTTCTTCCACAGGGCTTGCAACTGCAGACAGGCACAAAATTCCAATGCACTAAATTTTCCAAAATACTATATAAATTTGTACCTGTGATTTCGTGCAAACCAGCCCACTAGTTAAATTGCTGGCAGAGCAATCAGTGCTTGCGAGATCTGTTTACACATGTAAATCTGGCTTTCTGTGTATGAGCATGTAAAAGTGGAAACCTTATGGCAAATGTAGCTTCTTGGTTTTCTAATGTAAGAAACAGGATTTTGCCATGAGAATTTGTATTTTTCCCCTAATGCTTCATTAATTTTTGAATGATAAGCTTAATTCAACAAAGGAGCTGTTTTTCAGATCTTTGCAGTTTTTTCTCTCCTCATTTTGATCTTTTCTTCTTGTTTTTTCTCTTAGCAACTTTTGAATTGAGTCATCTTATACATATAAATTTTATTCACTTGTGCCTCTCTTCCACCTTCTAAACATATGACTTAAGTCTAGTTGATTTCTACATTTCTACGTAAGCATGTACTTAAATACAGGGTCCCCAATCCAGAATGCATTTAAAATATGCTTTTGTTGAATTGGAAACTTATTTGGGAGAAAAACAGACATTCTGCTGAAGATGTGTGTGCAATGCTTTCTGGACTGGTGCCAAGCCTGCCAAGTCCACTTGCAAAATGAGTGCATCACTTCTGCAATGCATCATCCAGCTTCCAGTTTGCAGGGTAGGTTAGACAATCACTGACGTACTCCTTTAATTCCCTCTACCACAGATCTGTGGCAGTAAATAACATGCTCTGAAAAGGCAACATTTCACTGTGTTGCTAAGAAGTCCTGGGTAAAAAAAGAATTCTGTTTTCCAGAGTTAAATATTTAACCTGAAGAAAATAATTGGCAAAAAATGTCTCTTATCTTTAGCCTTAAACTGAAATTAGTACTTTGAGTTTTGTAAGTGGAGTTAGCCGTAAATTGGTGGGAAATTGTTAGAAGATTATATGGCTGAATGCAAAAATGCATGCTCGACATAAAGCTGACATTTGCTTCGCGTTCTAGGTAGTGTTTTGCCACTTAGCAACTCCAGGGGCACTCCAATTTCACCAATCTACCTGATTTTTTTAATCTGAGCTCTGCAAGAGGAGCAATTATGTGTTAGAAGTGAGAACAGTTGAAGAAAGTTTAGTCAGTTATTTTGAAAAGAAACGGGGTTCACATTTTTGAAAAGTTTTCTAACATTTTTAGGTTTGCAGTATAGAAAACATCAAGCATGGCTTTTATATCCTCCACCTCTATGAAGAGCTGGGTCCCTCAACCTCAGTCAATCACATAAGGGTCCAGAGAATTTGTTGTTATAAACCTCCTGTAAAGGTAATAGCTAATATGGAAATAAGACCTGGAGCTGGTTCCAGGCTTGAATTTATAATCCAGGTGACTGACCTGGAACAGGGCAGCTAAAATGGCAGACTCCAGTCCAGCTGGTGAGCTGAGTACATTTTGCCTGGACACCACCTAAGTACCATATATATATATGGGTTTCTCCAGGGCTCTTGCAAAATATCTTCTGCTTCTGCTGTTCTCCATGCTGTGCCCCAGGTAGCAGCTGTAGTGTTCTGCTGTGAAGTGCTGCAGTGTTGGGCAAGCCTGGGAGAGCTGGAGTTGGTGTATTTGTTCCTGCCAAATGGAGGTGGGATCTGGGTAGATATGTACTGAGTAGTCCCACTGTCAGGGTACAGGGGAAATGTATCCCATTTTGGATTGCAGTGCTTCACACCAGTGCATCACAGAACAGCTTCAAAAGGAGATAGGAAACTATACAGTCTCATACCCAAGAAGTGCTCAGTGGCAGAAGTGAAATTTGAGGTTAAAACTAGCACGCAACACTCCTGGTTTTCACCAGCCCTGACAAAACCAAAATCAGACAACTAGATGAACTGGAGATCATACTTTGAACAAATTAAAACATTTTTTATTTAGAAAGTGTATTTTTAGAACCTTTGTGTTGAAATAGCTCAGATGTCACCTACAGTCAGGTGGAGAAGGAAGGAAGTCTTGTACAAACCAAAGTCCATAAAGCGCTGCTGTTTTGCACCGCTTATTAGTGATTGCCAGTACCCACTGCATAAAAGGTTGATCCAGTCAGTCATAGGAGGACATAAATTCTTAATCCCTTGTCATGGCTACAAATTTTCTGTCATCTGAGGATCATGCAATAGTCCTATTAATATTGATGTGAACTTTATTGTTGACTTTGCCAGTAGCCAAATTGCACCTCATATCTTTTCAGGCTGTTGTGGTGAGAAAGTAGTGGAAGTGAACACAAACTGAAAACCAGCACTAGTGTCTGAGCAAGCATCCACTTCTGAGACCATTCTGTACCGTGCAAAAAATGTACAGATAACTAAAGTTTATTTTAGTGACTCTTACTTCAGGGAGTATAAATATTTCCATGCTCACTTGCTTGCCATCTATGTCCTTTTTTCTTTGACAGAATCTAAAGCTTTTTAATTTTAGAATCATAAAATATTTCAATGATAATTTTGTTGGAGGAGGTTAACTGACTAGAAGCATAATCTGTTTTTGCCAGAAAACATAACATCTTTCATAAATGGATTTTAATTAATAAATTTATATCATACTACAGATTTTACATGCTAACGAAAGCCTTTTCTGAAAATGTTAAACTAGACAGAGTTTGACTTAATGTAATGGAATTAGGGAACTTGAACTGTTAAACAGAACTTAGTAGCAATATCAGATGGGTAGGGCAGAAATTCAAGAAAAAGTGCAGGAGCACTTTCTTCTACTTCAGTAATCTGCAGCTAGCAAGTTAATCCTTTGATCCTGCAGAGCTCAGAAGCTGTTAGATGTCAAAACCTGATGAAAGTCTCCAGGCAGTCACAGGGTTTTCCCCCCTCTTTTGACTGACTCACCAAGCCTAAGCTTAAGTAAGTGCAATTATTATGGCACAGGAAGCACGCTTTATTTGGCCTTAGGACTTCCTATAGAAATGGTTATTGCTGGATATGAAATAATTACATTAAAACATACTTATTTTTGACTTAAGTCTTTGACTACTGCGTGTGTGTAGGAGTTGCCCCAAGGAGGTTAGTCTGTAGCAGACAGTAAAAGTGCCAAAAATACCATTCTCCAAGTGTTTAGCTCTCCCTGTCTCTTAATCTCAGAGTGTTTCTGTGAATGCTCAGAGGCTTTTCTGCCAGGGAGACCTCATGCTCTTACCCTCACCCTTGCTCTGCAGTGGTGAGATGGGAGAATGGCTTTCACTTGGTTATTCCTGTGATACACTGAAAACCAGCTGTCAGCTTTCTGAGTTTTGCATGCAGAAAGAGGACTGATATGCAGGGATGCTGTGGTATGATAGTGGCATTCAGCCGCTCCTGACAGGGGAGCTCTAGCACTGCTTCCAGGAGGGCATTTGTCAGAGGGTCCCCTGGCCTTTCCCCACCATGACTTGACCATACCTCCCTTGCACAACACATGACCTCTGCCCAGTGCGGTTGTTGACTTGAGAATGTCGTTTGCCTGCAGATACCTTCTTGAAACAGGAGGGGACAGGAAAAAAGAAGGGTAAGGGCAGGCTATGGTTTACATTAACTGTTTTAGTGGGCTGTGTATGGCTATGGCCCATACATTGGATATCACTGCTTTTCAATAATTGCAGAGCAGGGGCAAGAGCCAACCTGCAAAGTGCTGGGGAGTGGAGAGAAAGCACTTAGCTCCAGCATGGAGATACATGGCACCTTGTGTGCAGTTAACTAGGCTTTTTCACCTGAAGGAAGGCTTTTTGGTGGAAGCAGGTCTGCTGCAGAAGCATTTTCCTAGTCAGAATACAAATTGGGCAGAGAAGACGTTGGCTGATGATGTGATTACCACCAAAAAAACCCACCTTACTTTAAGTGTACTTCTTCAGAGATACCTTAAGCAGAGTTTAAGACTTCTCAGTAATAGCTCAGGTTCATGACTCCCACTAATGTTACAAACCCTCTCTGAACCTTAACAATCTGCGCCTGTTTGTTGTGAAAGCAAGTGCCTTTTCCTCCACCATATATAATTACAGAGGTTACGTCCTTTTCAGAGAGTCTGAGTGTGTGTATGTGTGTGAGCTGAAATAAAAACAACCCTGAGTTTGATAACTCTGCTGATAATGTTAAGTCTTGGCTGTGTTAAGATCAGATTATGAAAAGATCAGAAGACAGCTGTTGCTCTGTGGGAGGGATCATCTCATGGTTGCGGGCTAGCCTGGAACACTTGGCTCCCACTAGGTTGTCTGTTTCATCTCTTCCAGGTCACTTTATCTCTTTGGCTGCATTTAAACTGGGACATGTAAACTACTCGGCACTTTTTCAAACTCTAATTGGGAGTTTACCCCAGATCCCACAGTAAGGTGGGTTTTACTGACTTTTTTGGCCATATTCTGGTTTTCTTGGAAATGCAACTCCAATGTGGGATCACACAGGAAACACGAGAACTCCAACCAGGTCCTTTGTGCAGTGATGCAGCTGAGGGGGCAGGATGTCAGAAAATGCATCTCCAAGTCTATTTATTTTTTATGTTTCTGCTCTTAGTCTTGGTTTAATGAAGAACTAAGACTTTAATGACATGAAGAATTACATCTTCTTCCTCAGCTATCCTAGGCTATGAAGAGCTGTCTTAGTTAAGTTAGGCTTAGCTGCGTTGTCTGCTTTTGCTGTGGGTGAAGAACATATGAAGATGATGACAGGGGTTCAGCTGACAGCTGATAACTTTGGCTGTCTCAGACTCTGTCCATTGGGCGTCACTGCCTCCCTGCATTTGTCCCATGCTATGAGATATCTCTGACACTTGAGTGGTCTCATGGGAAGAGAATGATCCACTACCACTGCAGGCTGGATTCACAGTCAAAACTGATGTAGCTCTCCTGATGTGGCTGGATGAGAAGTTGACCCTTTATCTTTAACATTTCTCACCTGCCTTGTGGAGTGCACTGCAGGAATGTAGTGTTTCTAGGGTACTGTTCTGCTCATGCAACTTCAGGGGATCTTTAATTCAGCATGGGTTTTATAACTTAGCTGCAGATATGGCAATTTCCTTTGCAGATTAAGGAAAAGATGCCATAACATAAATGACTGACTGGGTGTCACTGCTGTGTTGTGACAGGCTATCCTCTAAGTAGTGATTGATGACATGTATAAAACCGAGCCATGATATGTGCTGTTTATATTGAAACAGTACTTAAAATGTGGGCTGTCAGTCAAAGCACTGATTGCTTACACAGTGCTATAATAAGTGGTGGTGGGGGCAGTGAACAAGGTACCAGAGTAAATGTTTGTTTTGGAGCTTCAAACAGTGTTGTTTCTTTATTTCCAGCCTGCATCTAGCCATAATAAAAGGATCTATCCTGTACATTGTCTAAAGCATAAAACTTCATGGCAGGCTGCTAGGAGCTCTTTGATACTGACATCAATATTAAAACCAGTTTCCGAAACAGGCTGGTGACCTTTTCTTTTTCCCCTTAAGCACAGTTTGAGCAAACCTCAGTGCTCTGTGGCAGCATTTTTTTTTGGCTGCAGAAGCCTCCAAAGGCCTCAGCTGCAGACCCTTGCTTCTCTGTGCTTTGCAGAGGTTTGAGGACCCCTCTCAATAGGATTCACTGAGTGCTGTGGATGTGGCAGATGCCTCGCAGTAAAGACACAGGACCTGGTCCTGGGGGATATAAACTCAGCCCTGTTTCTGGCCTGCTGGCAAGTCCTGGGGAAATCACTCCCTATGCCTCTGTCTGCAGCTGTGGTATGGACGTGATGGGATGAACTCTCTTTAGAGTCACTCTGTAGATGGGTGGAAGGGGAAGCTGCCCAGCTGTGCACTGATGTTTCTTGCAGCGCATGAAACATTGCAGGTGAGCGAAGGAAGGAGATAGGGCTACCTTCCTTACCCTGCTGCCTCCCATGTTAACAGGCTTGCAGGACAGAGTGGGCATGAGGAGCAAGCGTATGAGCACTGCTGCAAAGCATGTGTGTGCCACATAGCCTGACATGAGTTTGGCCTGAATGACAGAGAGGCAGTGGGAACTTCACCTGGTCTGCTACCACTTTGTGGTGTGTATGTTGGGTGGGAAACACCTGGTGAATGTTACTATGGCACTGATGAAAGGACGCCAAAATGGTGTATTAAGTGGAAGAGAGAAAAAAGAATGTTCTATTGACAATTACAGAGAAGAGTCAAATCACTGAATTCTTCCTTCTTTGCATTTGCTATTCATTTTCTAAACCCATTAAGGTTTGTCACATTCATAATGAAAGTTCCACCTATGTGGTTGTAAGCTACATCCTTGTACAGGCGGATAGTTTGCATATGCCAAGAAAGCAGTCCTTAAGTACACACATCACTTACATGTAAAAAACTTTTCCTTTTTACGCTTATCTTATGATCAGCCCGGAAATCAGCTGTAAGTAACAACCATCATAGCAGTAGCATCTGAATATGGTGGTTTGATATGTCATTGATTGTAAGGACCTTTGAGTATAGCCTTACAGAGCAATATAAATTTTCCAGAATTTGATTTTTCTGCAGAATGAAAAGAAATGATCACAACTGTACCTCCACTGTCAAGGTACAGCTTAATTGTGTAGAGAGACTGTATAATCATGTTTTTCTTCTATATCTTTTGATGTGAACATATTAACTATTTTCTTTTTATTCTTGCACATTTGTAAATTACACGTTGCTCTGTAGTAGTTTTATGTGCCAACTCCTTTGTTAGGATGCTGCATTATTTTGTACTGTACATTTCTGTCTATATTTATTTAGCTCTTTAAAAATGTGTCTGATTAAAGATAATTTTTACTGTCAAAAATACGATGCTTTAGTTATTTTTTGTAGAAAAAAATTGGAACCAGTGCAACCTCTGGTTTCACAAATGAAGCAATTCAGGATGGGCTTATTACTTGGATTGGGCCCTGCACACAGCATTGGGATCCACAGAAAAACCTTCTACCTTGCATTTGTTCTAAAAAGCAGATTGCTTCTAATCCCACTGTTTTCCACAAATCTCCATGCACAAAACTGTGCCCCGTTGTCATGAGAAGCTCACTTTGGTTTTGTGCCATACTCTAGTACATAATTTTTGAAACTGAAATTGGCTTTTCAGACTTGTGACAGGTATGTAATGATGTTTTCCAGTGCTCTTTGTGAAATTAATTTTAATTTTTTTTCCTTTTTTTTCCTCCTTAAGGGAATTTGTTTTGGGGAAAAGCGCATCGCACGAACTCACTGCTTCTGCTTTCTTTTGTCTTTTCCCTTCTCCCTCTTCCAGACCAGGATGAGAGAGCGGCAGAGCTCAGCAGGGAACAGAACGAGAAGACCATTCGCAGCACGCAGACGGCTCTCCGCAATTTCCGAGAGTTCCTCATCTCGAAGTACCCTTCTGAGACCCGGGAGATCTATGTCATCCCCTGCAAAGAGCTTGATGCCTACCTTGCTTCCTTCTTTGTGGATGCCAGACAAAAGGATGGGTCTGAATATGAGCCAAACAGTCTGGCCAACTATCAGTGTGGGCTGGAGCGGTATCTCAAAGAGCACAGGTATGGATACAGTATTACGAGGGATAAGGAGTTCAAGAGGTCCCAGGAAGCTCTAAAGCAAAAGCAGATAGAGCTGAGGTGTAAGGGAAAAGGAAACAAGCCACACAAATCCATGAAGCTCACTTTTGCTGATGAGCTTATCCTGCGCAAAAGAGGCTTGTTGAGCCGGTACAATCCAGAAGGGCTGCTGAACCTTGTCTGGCTGAACAACACTAAGGCATTTGGACACTGCACAGGTTTCCATGGGTCCACCCTCAAGTGGGGAGACATCCGGCTGCGGGTGACAGAGACCGGGTTGGAGTACCTGGAGTGGATGGGGCCAGACAACGGAGACATCAACGCCAAGAGCAAGAGAGGCGGGACGGACTCCCGGGTGTACGCCACCCAGCATTCCCCACAGACCTGCCCCGTGCAAGACTACAAGGAGTACGCCCAGAGGCGGCCTCCAGCCATGCGCTACGAGGACGCACCTTTTTATCTGTCCATCAAACCTGTTGTCAACTTGGCCGCGCTTCACTGGTACAATTGCCAAGCCCTGGGGAAAAACAAGCTTGCCAAGATGGTAAAGACAATGTGCGAGAAAGGCAACATCCCTGGCCGGAAGACCAACTTCAGTGTCTACCAGAGCTGTAGCACCCTCTCAGAAGCACAGAGCAACCAGCTGGTGCTGATCTGCAATAACTTGAGCCAGCAGGCTGCCCAGTCCATGGCAAGCCACTCCAATACTGGCAACTTCATAGTGTCAGCGTCCTATGACTCTTCCTCTGACACGGCTTGAAAGAGGGGTATCACCCGAACACTTCTTTCTTTTCCTTTTTGTTTCAAGCATTGAATTTGTGCCCAATAATACACATCAGCTGTGATTGTACACTATTCCCCCATAGCCCTCTCTCCAGTGTTAATTCACTTTATAAAAATATATAAATATATAATATATTTTTCTTTTTACAAATAAGTCAATAGAAATAGTTTAGTATTACTAACATAGTATTTATAGTGTTAATACAAAAATGAAAGGTACTTATGGGTTATAATATAAATGCAGATTTTAAAAAGACAAAAATGGTTCTCAGGCAACACAAGATAGACTGGAAATACCATTTTTAATGTGCACACATCAGTGAGTGTAAATCCCCAGGGAGGCTTACGTAGCAATTCTATTTTAAAGCTTTTTTTAACTTCTTATTTTAACATGACCTCCCAGAGTGGAGGAGACAAACTTATCACTGGCTGCTGCTTCTTACCTGCTGGCTTATTCTTGATCAGGAAGACCAAGAAGTAGGACATACATCAATGTAAGTTCATGAAACCATTTGCAGCATTTTTCGTCTGTTTTTTTATTTTGTTTCCTGAGGCTTATTTATGCTAGATGGGAAAAAAATCCTGAAGTCAGCTAAAGGCTATTTTTAAATTTTGTTTTTGTTGATGATTTTCTGTGATCAAAATGTTGCTGGTCTTTAGACTAAAAAGTATTGTTTTCAACAATATGCAAAAGTATAATGGCAAAACCATTGTCATACATATAATTTTAACTGTTTAAGCACGGGTTGTTGGTATTTTGTCACTGTGTATATTTAATGTAAAATCTACTGACTTAGAGCCACTCTTTCAGTTTTCTGGGGAATGCAAGAGTGCAGAAGAATCCACAGTCTTATCCCAAACTGTACAGGAAAAAATGCATCAAATATGTCTTAAGCCATCATTTGAAATCCACAAAAAAATAGCATAGAGAGTGTAATGATAATTTCATATTTACTACAGAAAATAAAAAATCTGGATAGTTTTAAGTGCTGGAAAACAAATTTAAGTTAGCTACACATAATCTTTTTCCATTGCAGACAGTGGGAAATGTGCATATGAATCTGAAGGCAGAATTTGGACCTTAAAGCCTTGAAATAATGAATGCTATTGTTCCAACATTTGACTTTGCAACATAATTGTTCTTCTTCTCTAAGTATGAAGAAAACACTAACAAAATCAGTATTTCAGTGAATGATTATAGTTCATGACCTTTAAAATGATGTATGGTACTTCTCAAGTATTTCAGCTTAGTTTATGTTCCACTAGTATGTCCTAGGGCTGTGATGAGGCTTTAGATGAGTCTGCTGGGGTGATATAATGCCCACTGAAGTCAATGAAAGAGTCAGTCTCAGCTGACTTCTCATGGATGTTGGATCAAACTGTTACTGAGGGGCTTTTTTGTTGTTTTTTTTTTTTTATTGTTGTGGGTTTTTATGCTTGTTTGTCTTTATTCCTTCACATTCCTCAATATCCTTCATATTCTTTAGATCTGCAACTGTGCAGTGACTTTAATCATCACTAATTCCAAAGAAAGGGTGAATCAAAGGTAGCAAATAGAAATAAAAAAACCCACCTGGCACCATTTAAAACCCATTTTCTGTGTTGCTAGGATAAAATGTTCCTGTGTGCGAGGAAGGTGGCAGAATGCCTGCGCCTCACTTAAGCCTTATTGAAGGTCTGTTTTGGGGATGGGGTAGGTAGCAGATGTACCCCTGGAAGGTCTCAGAGCAGAGATTTCCACTGTAACAAACATCTGTCCTCCCACAAATCTTCCTGCAGGTGACACAGCCTGGCTGTGATCATTCTGTGCTCCGCATGTAGCAAAGCTGGTACAAAATCAGGGTTTCCTGTGTGCCAGCTGTCCCAGGGTCTTGCATGCCATGGCAGTGTAACCACCAAATCTACAGCCTCTGAGTTACTGGCTGCTGTCTCTCAGGGCTGTAGGGTAGGCAGTGGGTTGGTGCGCACAGGTGGTCATTCATACTGCAGAGCTATGCTTTTGTGACTTGGTTTCGGGGCTTGAGACCAAATCATGACACTACTGAAGTGAGTGCAAGCTGTGTCCATTACTTTCAGTGCCATGGCAAATCTGACTTGTAGGTGAAGGAGAGGGAAACACAAAAAGACTTCAGGTGCAGCCAGCAAAGACGGCTGCCCAGCTTCCAGGTGAGGCCAGCCATCTGATTGCTGTTTGCACAGTATTGCTTTTTCATGGCAGTGCTTTTAATATGATACAGTTAAAAATAGTTTTGCAAGGCCTGTGCCTCTCTCTGCGGGATTTCTTTGCTGTTTCCCACTGAGGACTCAATGCAGCTACCCTTAGTATGTGCCAGAGTGTGGGGGGTCCCGTGCCAAGGAGCTCCCTAGGGGTGCCAGGTGAGAGCTCAACCACAGAGCCAACCTCTAGGAAAGCCTTTGATCTCTGTTTCACCCCCACTGGCACTCATCTCAGTACTTACCAGTGGCAGCTGTTGCAGGATCTGATGTACTTTCCCACTTTGCCTTTCCTGTGCTGCAACACGAGGCTGAGTATCAGCTGGCCTTTGTGGGGCAGCAGATCTCTGCTTCCCACCTCTCCTCCCCTGCCCAACCACCCCTCTGTGCTGGGAAGAGCTGCCTTGATCTGGTAGGGAAAAGAAGCCACCTCAAGGTGTGGCTGTCTCGTGTCTTTCCTCAAGCCCCACATGGCAGGAAACCAGACCTTATAACCGAATTGCTTCTGACACTATTATCAGGCGCAGAGCTTGGGAATGGTTCACATCTTCTGTGGGTATGCCTTAGGCGTGTTGCCTCAAAGTGGGCCATTTTGTGTGGGCTATTTAGTGTTGTAATTCCACAGTTCTTCTCTCCAAGGAGGCAGATGACTGGCTGCGGATGTGCCATGCTGCAAGCAGGTCTCTGAAGCACTGCTTCACAACAGTGCTGCAGTTCAGCCTCAGCACAGACATTGGCTCCACTGGCAGGAGCCAAAAATGCTCAGAGTGACCCAGAAGAAAGAAGGCAGGCACTCTTGGGTTTTGAGCTGGGAGGTCATAAAAAGCATTTCCCATGGCTTCTTGACTCCACATACTGTCCTAGTTATTGTTTACCACAGCGTCAGGATGGTTTGTGCTAATGTCGAGCCCATGCACTGGCTGAGGCAATGTCTCTGATACCTTTGGCTTAGCAGGGCACATCAGCAACTTTTGCATGTCTGGCTGGGGGATAAGCTGTGCAGGATGTGTGCTTACTGTGATAGCCTCAATATTATAGGGGTGGTTTTGTTCTGCTTTGCAACATCTCTAGTAACTCTGGCTCTCAGCTGGTGCTGATGGCAGATTGCCTGGCAAATTCTGACGGGCCAGCCCCAAATAGACTACTTGTTGAAGCAGTTAAACACATATGGCCAGAATATGATACCCAAGTAGTATCATACTCCAAAAATAAATTTCATAGCTTTGAAGGGCATTTAGCACAACATATTACCCAGTCTTCATTTGTGGACAGTTGCAAGGAATTGAGTGCCCAAAGCTCTATGAATTACCATTTGTATTAAGGCCCTGGGAGGATTGTTGACCAACTGGGAGGGAGACTTCTGATGTAAACCACTCTCATGGTTTTGTCTCATGCTGGCAGGAGAGCAGATGTCCCGGTCACTGTGGCTTAGCTGACAGGTGACAACTCAGTTGCTTGTAATTGTCTCCCAGTACTCCAACTGAGGGTGTCAGACCTGCACCACCAGCAAGTTGCAAGCATACTGTGGTGGTGTACAGCTTCCCTAGTGCAAAGACATGGCAGTGTGGCCAGGGGCTAGTACTGCCAACTCTTACAAGCCTTCCTCTCTGCCTAAGCAAAGGATTGGGGTCTCCTGCCATGGCTCTTGATACCGAGTACCTTTTACCATGAAATCAAAAGGGCAGCTGGCAAAACACCATAGTGCTCCCATCCAGCATGGCCTGTAAACTGGCGGTGGAGTGGCTTACAGTGAGGCACTGCTGTGCTCCTGACTATGTTGTGCTGCAGTGTAAAAGTTGAGCTTTTGCCCCACAGTAAGGCTGTGATTTCCTTGGGGGGTAGATAGGGGTAGGTGGCTCCAAAGTGGGGCTCACTTTTTTCCTTTTCCCTTCCTTTTTTCCTGCCACTCACCTTTCTTTCATCTGATGTTAGACCTCTTCAGTGAGTCCTTTCAACTCACTAACCTAGCAGAAAATGCAGCAGAAAAAGGGGGCAGTCAGATAATGTTCTGCCGGATTACTGAGTTGAATCTGCTTACAAATTGAGGTGCAGAGCCAGTAGGGGAGACAGAAGAAGGTGTTCCCTTACCAGTATCATAGAGTCATTAGCCTGGCTCAGCTACTGCAGGCTTGGCAACCCATCAAAAGCGTAATGCAGATTGAGACCCTTCTGAATCATCTGCAGACATATTGGTTGCCTTCAGAACCATCTACCAGCTTGTGGGAGATTTGCTCTGTGCTACCAAGAGCAAAATTTGGCCTTGAACTTAAGAAAAAGGATGAGTACCAAAGCACAGGCCTGCACACAGTGCAAAGGAGTCTGCACCAATGTTAGCGCAGGCTTTCCCACGTGGCCTTCTCATGACACCAAACCAAGAGTCAGACATGGGGATTATATGTGGTTGTCACTGGACTGATCTGGATGCAGCTGTGCACAATGCATGCACTTGGATCTGTTCATGTGATTGCACATTTAGCTGGGCAGAGCTGTGAGCACTTGGATGGCTTAAGCTCTGTTCTATTAGCCACTCATGCATGTATTTATGATATTGTGGGTTTGCACAATGTACACATATTCATGCAGGCAGTTGGAACTGAAGTCTTTGATATCTGGGTGTTGTAAACTGCCTGTTTAATTTTCAAATACAAATTTATGCAACAAAATGTATTTTTAAGTGCAGGAGAATGAAATACTGTTGTAAACTACATTGTAAACTAAATTACAAGGGATATCTAAAATGACAGCACATACCTTGTTCATTTGCATAGTGCAATAATTCTATGATAGCAGCATCCAGGCTATTGACATATAGGACAATCTAACAATGGAATCAGTGTCCCTGTTGCACATTCTCCTTCATGAAGAACATCAACACTTTTGAGCTGTTTTGTGTTTTTGTTTTTAGAAGCTGCCGTGCACTGGTATTCAGTCTACAGCATAGTTGCCCTCTTAGAAAGCTGTGTAGAGAATGAGATGCGAGCAACGTGTTGTACTGCTGTACATGCTTGTCTCAGATGTTTGTGACGGGATCTTGTTCTGCTGCTTGAGCAAGCGATGTGGGGTGGGAAGATGGGGATCAGGAAGAGCAGGTGTTGTGGCACTCTAGAGCCTGGGCTGCCCTAAGGACTGAAACAGCCTTAAAAGAAGCTGAGATTCCTGTTGCACTAGGTTTCCTCCCTGTCCAGCTCATATTCAACCATTCTTGTCACCATGACTGAGTACATCTTGTAAGTGCATTGACTGACCTGACTAGCAGATGTGGTGCATGGGCTGATCATTCCTTCTGACAATAAGCTGCAAGTGACTGTGATTGACTGACAGGTCTTCCCCATCCCCGACATCCCTGCTCCTCTCACCATCCCTGATCCTCTAATATTCCCCTCTCCCGGCATCTGCACCGTGGGGCAAGGGGAGCGCTTTGTGCAGGGTGGCTCTTGGCTGAGAGCTCCCTCCCTGCCTATCAAGTGACCTTGTGCTTTGGGGATAACGCGCTCAGGGTGGACCACCTCGCGTCGGGTACGCGGGGTTTGTGGGATACTGCATGTGAGCACTCTGGAGGCTCACGTCTCTCATGCTGGAAGTGCTCTCCCTCTCTCTTCTCTGCTGCTTTTTGTGAGAGAGCTTTCAAATCATGAAATGAGATTAAATTCACTGCTGTGTAGAGGACCAGGCCTACATCTTTGCACTGGTTGGTCTTCCATTGACATCCTTAAAATAGGACTGAGATGACTGGCCCTCAACACCTCGGGGTCCAGGCTACAGGGCATTGGGACCCCTGACTCCCTGAGCTCCCAGAGGCAGTGCAAATGTGTGGGAAGGAAGAGAGCTTACAGGACACAGAATGTCATTTGATTTGCCTGAAATGAGCCAATTCATGCCTCTGGGTTAGGGTAGAGAAGGACTCAGCTGTTCACTATGAAACGTGGCAGGAAGTTGGTCTGCACTTCTTAACGAGGGTTCTTTGCTAAACATCAGTGTGAAGAGATGGCTGCTTTGCTGACCTTGTTCTTAAGAGAGAGGATGTATTTTCTTTCTGTGCTTTCATGCGTGTGTTGAATCTGCACTCTCAGTGCTGAGGAGGTGTGTGGAGAGAAGGCAGTCCAGCGTAAGTATGGCTATAATCCTAGCCAGAAAACTTGAACTATACCTTCTGGTGACAGTCCCCATGTGCTGAGCTGTGCCTTGGTGGCTGGGGACAGTACCACATCAGCTGGTGTCTCCTGGCACATCTCTCGGCTCTGTGCATAGGCAGCATGGGGGTCACTGCACCACTCTCCAAAAACAGAACCCGGGGATAGCTTGTCAAGGATACCCTTATCACCCAGGCGTCTGCAAGCCAAGAAGGGGGAAGGCGCTAAGCACAACTAAATGATGGTGCTTTCCCCATGGACAGCATATGACGGGCATCTGAGGCTGCACCGTATCTCCTCAAGGGTTTTGGAAAGCTAAGGGCCACCAGGGACATCACTGCTCCACCTCTTTCACAGCAGCATAATTTCAGCCAGCGATGGAGTGGACCTTCTGAGGACAAGCTGGGTTTCTCCAAGCCCCCGGCGAGCTGTGTGGTTGCACTGCTTCCAGCTCCACTCATGCAAACCAGGTGCCAGCCCGCTCCTCCCCTGCACTGCACTGTCTCGCTGAGGCCCTGTGAAGCTCTGCTGAAGTTGTCCTCCAGCACCTCAGTGCTTCCCGAAAGCAGCAGGGAGGCATTTACAGTGGTGAAATGCTGAAAAGCTAAAAAGCACCAAAGCTTAGAGACACCTGTGAGCTTGTTGGCAAGTTTGACACTAGGCATTCACTGGAACATGTTCAAAGCAGTGGTGATGCCTAAAGCTTTAATTGCTAATCTGGTGGGGGAAAAAATCGGTTTGCATTAAATTTGCTCGTTACATGAACTGATGGGTTTTTACATAGTCTCAGTCTCAAGGAAGGAATTTATTTCCTCTGTTTTCTCACTGAATTGGTTAATGTTATTGGTAATGCAGGCAAAATTCTGTTTGTTTTATTGTACAAATGCCATTAAATGACTTGTCTGTGCATTGGAAATGGATTTACTCTTTCAAAGGGATTAGGATGCTTTTGCCTAATCTTTTATTCTTGTGCTCAGCATTCATTACACAGCAGTCACTAGTATCTGAAAAAAATCAGTACCTTTTCAGATTTAAATTTGACCTTTCGTAATTAATAGAGTTTTCATTCACAGTGTTTAAGAGACCGGTGAGGTAGGTGCTGTCATTGAAATTCAGTGGGATAAAGTTTTGGTGGGAGTCAGAAGAGGTGTTTAGCTCTTTCACAACGCTTCGAGAATCTGCTTTTGCGTTTTTTGGTTACTACTGTTTTATACAGTCCATAAGTGTAAAGAAAATAATGAAGCAGCCGAGTGAGGGGAAAAGAATCAATAAAATGCAAAATGTTTTGGACAAAAATACTGTATTTTTCTTACACTAGGAAACTAAACTTTTAAAATTAATTTTACAGATATTATCTTTGCCACTTCAGCTGTTACTTTAGTGAACAAAGATAACTCTTTAACATTCCTCATGCCTAGAATTTGATCCGCTTTCTGAAGGCTGTAATCTTGCTGAGACTGTTCTCCTTACTATTATAGCATGTTCTCAGCTGGCCTAAATCATGTGTAGCCTTAAGAGCCCTGCCTCACACTGCTCCTGCTAGAATTCCTCCTTCTAGTATCATGCATTTAATAACACTTCCTATATGCCAAATTTCCAGCCTGAAAAGAACCCAGTGTAGGAGACTCACTTAAGCCTCTGTATCTTCAGCAGTGGATGCAAAGTATAGATACAGAAGGCAAGGCAATAGTAACTGGCTTCAAACTGATTTTGATAACTTTTGTGTAGGAAGGCAAATCTCCTAGTGACTCTGAGGCTGAAGGTACACTGAACGATGACTGCAGCGTAAATCACTTTGCGGAGGCCTTTGTTTTCTGCATGGTGCTTATAGTTCAGATCTTGCAAGCTTTGCCTTCTGTGGGAGCTTTCTCTGTGAGCAGCTTGAAAGACTGGGTTCCTCTGCACGAGGCTGGGTGCCTGGATGTGAAATGCAGGTGCAGAAATATCCAGAGCATTCAGGAGGGTGCAGACAAAATGTGACATGAAAGGTCTTAATGGAGTAAGCAGTATGGGGAAGAAATGTTGAGAACCTGGTTTTGCTCCTGTTAACGGCAGTGCCAGCAAGCCAGGTGGTGCTGCTGGAGAGGATTTGGTGCCAGTTCTGCAGACCACTGTGAGAAATGCATGCCTGTGCCCCCTGCTTCCACCCAGCTCGGGCTGTTAACTGCATTTAGCTGTAAGCATATGACTAGCCCCACTGGAACAAAGGGGTTTGAAGTACGCAGGAAAGAACATCACTTGGCCATAGCTGCATTGACAGTGTTTGTTTTTGTCTGTGTGACCTGTCTATCTCAGGGTCATCTTGAGACCTGTCAGGGTAGACCATATATTCAAGATTGGAAGAAAAAGAAGTGGCAGAATATGTAAGTGTGATGAAGATAGGGGAAAGGCAGTGGGAAAACTTGGCAAACACAATGAAAGATTTTGTCTTTTTTTCTAAAGAAGGCAAGCATAATCCTTATCCTTTAATATCCTACTTTGTTTTACACTGGAATCAGAAAGTCTTTTCTATTTGTTTTAATTATCTGCTGGTTTTAACTCTGCCTTTGAAAAGCATTTTTGCTATGACAACCCTTGGTCTCCTGGTGAGCAGTGCTAGGGAGAAACAGCTAAAGTAAGGCTTTTATCTTTCCCTGCATGCAATGTTTAATCTTTCTAATCTTTTAGTGTGCATCTGTTTTCTCCCATTTTGTAAATTGACAAGATTAGCACTGTTTCTTCCGAAACAGCAATTGAAAAGCATATTTTGCTTAAACGTAACCAAATTTTCACCTAATAATGTGAATTCTTTTAAGCAACCAATTCATTCTCAGAGTTAACCCTCTCTCTAAGGCTAAATTCCACTCACTGACTTTAATGACAACTCAACTTTTTAAAGAACAATTTGTGAAAAAGTAGATTTTATTAATTCTTTTGTTTTGTTTTATAAGAGAAAGATTCACTGTCTTGCATAATAATAATAATAATAATTTCTATGCATTGTGTGATTCAGTGATGTTGCTGTTGAAATTTTGCATGTTTTCTAGATGTTCTGACATTTGTACATTTATGTGGTACTTGTAAAAATGCTAACCATTGCTGCTATAATCACCACCATTGTAGTAACTGAAAAATGTACTATGAAGCTGTGCCAGTTAGCAGGTTTTTTTGTGTGTCATGATAAAACTCTGCATTCTGCTGTTCATTTCCTGTTTAAAGCCAGTATTTAGTGCCTTCTGTAGAAGGAATCAATATGTTGTGGTAGGCAGGAGGTGCCAAACTTCTAATATTTTGTTCTGCACAGATGATCACTTACCAGCTTGAAGCTTAAAAAAAAAAGTAAAAAGAAGAAAAAAATCTTGAACGCTCTCTTTAAAGTGTCTTCTCATTAATTTTCATTTGGGAATAAAACCCTTTAATAGAGCTGAAAAGAAGCCATCTTCCCCAGCTATACCTCCTGCAGCAGCAGTCTGCCAACTGTGAATGTGAGGGGTATGAGGGAATGTGTAGGTCCTGTTGGTGATGGATCCAGTGATTAGCCAAGCCTGTTCAAGTCATTGTGGAGCATGCTAATATGCTGTTTAATGAAAGCAATCCTCTGATTACCATAAGAAAGTGTTAGCTCTCATAACAGTTGGGAGCCTGCTCTTGTGAACAAGTGTCAGCCTGGTCAAGCGGTGGATTCCAGTCCCAGTTCCACCTCCGCTGAAGCCACACGTTGCTGCCAAATGAGAATTGGATGAAATTCAAGCCCAAGATTTTTGGTCTCATGCTTTCCAGCTGCTTTCATGGCAGACAAGCCTTGTTTATCAAAAATCTGACATTGCCTTCAGTTCCTTTTCCACCCTCTGCTTAGAATCTGGCAATACAGCAAATACGCACACGTGTACGCATTCATTTTGTTTTTTATAAGATTTGGACAGGCTGAAATCATGCCATACTGTAATCATACAACAGAAACAGGCAGGAGGGAAATGCGAGATGTTCATCTGTCTAGTGCATTTCCCAGCCAGGAGGCATGGTCAACTGTACCTGGGCTGGTCTTTAAAATAGTATTTTGTACAGAAAAAACAAAAGACTAACCATTGGGTTTCCATCTCTACTGAGAGATGAAAGCCTGTTACATGTCTTGAAAAGACTTTTCAAATCAGAATACCAAGTTGCCAGAAAAACTGTGTGATTGGGAAAATGGGAGTGCATTGACTGGTCTAAAACCATGTCTGTTCCCCAGCAAGAAAATTTACAGCCCTTGTGATGTAAAATACTTCCAAAAAAGAAGTTCATGCTAAAATTTTCAATGCAGCTCCTCTGTTTTTGTGATATCCAGGCAATTTACAAAAAACATTATTAAAGGAAGCAGCCCAGAACACACTGAAAATCATCCCATGTAGTAGGTTGCAAGCCAGTCCCCCACAAACTGATGAATTTGAAAACCCCAGCTGAAGACCTAAACCTTCCACAAGTGACTAGGATGCTTAGAAGCCTTTTGCAACACCTCAGTTCCCATTTCTTGGAGGGAATAGGGCTTGGGAGGAAATGTTAGGCCCTTTCGTTGTCCTTTAAAAATTGGTGGCTTCTTCAGGCTCTTTCTGCCAGATCAGAAGCCAGCTGAGACCAGTTGGAATGTGTTTTCTCCATTGTTTTTCTTGTCTGGTAGCCATTTACACATGAACACATGCTTCCACTAGTATGAGTGAAGAGTTTTTACTCTGCAGAACTCCTGCCTATGCAGCCCTAATATTAAATATAAAAGGCAGTGATAAACGGTCTTACTTCCTGCATTTCTATTTATAGCTAGATCCAAGTCTTCATGGTCTCACCAACTGCCCTAATTGTCTTACCAACTGGTCTTCCTAGCTGCCTCTATGTGTTGACCCAAGTTGCCAAAAAAATGCATCAGATTCCTGCTGCACAGCAGCTGTTTTTCCCCATCTTCTCTTCCGTTGTGAAGCTAGATACATCTGCATTTTCTGCAGCTTAGATCTGAATCAGGAAAGCAACCAATCTCCCTTATTTAGCACTTTGCATACTGGAAATACAGTTACGGTTCTACAGGTGCAGACCTGGCATTAGGATGTAGCCTGCTGCCTGTGGCATGTATGTCTCAAGTGGAATTTGTTTGCTTTGCACCATGGTTCACTGGTTTCAAGACACAAACTGGCTGACACTAATGGTGTGCTGGTTTAGATACCACCTTCCAAACCCTGTGATGCCTTCAGTGTACATGTCAGTCCTGTAACTGCTCTTGTAATTGCGTTTTGTCTGAAGTACGTTATATTGCAAGACAAGCTTGCTTTTTTTTTTTTAAGAAAAAAACTGTAGTTTAGGCTGCACTGCAGAAAGGAGCCAGGAGAGAATTATCCATCCAAACCCCAGTGGAATTGGGGGACTTTTAGCTTTTTTTAGACCCCTGTGCAAGCACCAGCTGTAATCAGCTATTTAAGGCAGAGATCTTAGTGTGAGGAGTGCTACGTATTTTCCAGTCAAAATGCAGTTTTCGGTACACAGGACACCTTCTTAAACAGATCTCTTGCCACTGCATTTGGGACATTATATGTACAGTCGTTTATTAGGGAGAAGTAATATTTTGATCCATTTTAATGCATTAAACTTTGCAAATCTAGAATATCTGAGGGGAGGGGAGAGATTACTGGATTATTTTCTGAAAACGTGAGCAAAATTGTCACCTACAGTCCATTTTCAGAGCTACCTGTTCAACCCCATTGTCCTCAAATTACTTGCTTTCTGGAGTTGCACAGCAACCTGACAATGAGCAGAAGGGCTTCGCTGCTGCAAATGAGGAAAGATTTCATAACCTACTTTGAGCCCCAGATCCCCAACTGGGTTTTCAGGGCTCGTAATCTTTTTACTCATCAGCTGGATAAGTTTTGACCTGTGTGGATGCCATATTGCTATTTCTGCAGTGTGTTTTGAAGAAGCAAACTTAATACAGGGTAAGGCCCTTCACAGGTGAAGACCAGTATGCTCAACAAAGTCATCTGTCACTTGTGCCAATTGAGAACTGTTTGGGGTTTTTTTCTGTGTTTTGTCGTCCCGTCCTGTCCCGTCCCCCGGAAGACAGTCCACTCTTCTTTAATTGGGATGGAGTAAACAAACATATGTTGTACAGCTGTCTGCCACATGTCAGTCGGATGTCTCCTTGAAAAATGCTTTTTTAGTGTTTGAGTACAAAAGTGCCCTCAATAAGAAGAAAGTAAAACCAAGAGGTCTTTTTTTTTTTAACGGTATCTGAGTTTCATCCCTTGCTTACTTGTCAGATAATTAGCCTTTTGAAAAGAATGTTGTGTGCTAATTGGAGTATGACATTTACTGATCTGCAAATTCCAGAGATATTCTGATCTTTATTGCACTTCAGCTCCATTTTATTCCCTTATGATAATCTTCAAGAAGTCTGGTTCTGCTGCATTGGAGATTGATTTCACTGTCCGTACAATGTTTGCTACTATTGTAGTGTGACCTTTTATTTTCGTTTTTTCAGATTTGTATTAGTACAGCCTTAAACTTACAGAATTAAAGACCATTTTAAAAATATTCAAGATAGTCATTGATGTCTGTGATAAGTGCATGTTTTATTGACAGTATTTTGTCTGTAATTAGGTGTAGCAACCAAGTCTCGTGTGTTTAATAAACTGTTTTCTGCAAAGTTGACTGCTTTCTTTAATCAAGTGAAAACAATTTACTTGTCATTTCGAAGCACATCATTGTATTAAAAAAGCACAGCTCTCTCTCTCCTTCTTTTCAAGTATGAATATCAGCATAACTGGGAAGTTCCCGTGGACCTGTGATGCATTAGCAGAGTGCAAATAGGCTCACCAAGAAATTGTTGCTGTCATACCCTCTTTAACTTCTGAGGTTGTGTTTCAGGAAGACATGTAAACAGTTGCTTAAGTCCTTCCCTGCTCGGGAATGTACTTAAAAGCAGCTTGACTTGAATCATGTGCTCATTTAATCTCACTTCAGTAGGACTGAAAGCCTACATCCTGAGAGCCTTTTTGGATTAAAGTCATTTTCCTGAACCTTATCTGGTTACATCAATTCCAAGGCACAGTTTGGCTTGAAATTACTTATTTTACACTTAGAATTTCAGCAGTAAGGTCTGCTCTCTGATAGTTTCATTGTAATGTTCATCTAGAATAAAATTAAATGTGCATCCAAGGATATGCATCTTTTAAGACAGTTGCTTGTCAGGTCTGAATTTTCTCTGTTCAGTAGGTTTTAAAATTAAAGAACCAGAAAACTAAAGCTAATAAAGCCCCTATATTGTGAAAGAGAAACATCCCAAATGGAAAAATCCTGTGAGAGCTCCAATGAAATTCCACCGAGCTGCTGTTCATGGGATGACAGCTGTGTTGGAGAACGTCAGAGTGTCTCAGGTTCTGCCAAAGGAACATGAGAAAAAGGAAAAAGGCAATCCCTCAGGGAATTGCCACCTAGGGAACAGCAATGTGTGTTGGTGTTAGGACATCAGTGCAGGACAGTAAGAGCTAAGTGACACCATGGGTGAGGGATAGAGGAACAGGATTTTCACCAGGTGTTCTGGAACTGCATTTCCGTCACCTGGTGAATTCTGCTGAATAAATCCCCTTCTTGCTGCTTGGTGCTAGCTGTGGGACTGTGTGTTGTTGCTCAGCACAACAGCACATAAAAGGCATCGTGTCATAGGTCCTGCTGTTGTCCCACTTACAAGTGGAAATTAAAAATGGAGGCTTTTGGATGAAGGGACAGAGAAGTGAGATGTGGACAGGTGCTGGCCAGGGGCTACTGGGTGCTTTCACTGTCTCTTGCAGATACACAGTAAACCTGTTGGATTAAACTCTATAGCCTATATTAAGCTGTCTTCACAGAGTGTTGAAGTTAGTGTGCTTTCCTTTGGTCTAAGTATTGCAGGTGGTGGCTAATGGTTAATGTGGGTAATGCAGGTTCAACTAAGCAGATTGGTAAAGTTCTGGTAACTCAGCTGCTTTCACTTTCCCTCAGTACACTGATTTAACCCAGCTTGCCACTTTAAGAACCTCCGTGCTTCCACAGCAGGTGGGATGGCTGTGGGTCCCCT
>JAVJGG010000074.1:10076617-10089544 GCA_035590195.1 Aviceda cuculoides | reverse complement strand
ATAAAAAGCTGTTTGGGGTATATGGCATTTGACCTCGTTTGCATCTTAATCTCGCTCTTGGGATCGTATCGAAACCTCCCCCGACATTGGATCGGGACAGACATCCTAAAGGGGGCTTTTATCAGAAGTAAAATGTTCAGCATGTTTTGAAAATGAAGGCACTCTAAGGTGTCTCAAGTCTGGCATCCAAATGATGTAATTTTCAAAAACCAGTGGTCAGTTGTAAAAATAATTGCCTTAAACTTCTACCCCTACAGCTTGGACCACTTTCTGTTGAGAGGAAACCTTTATTTCAGCTTGAGCTGTGGCAAGCCTTTAAGTCACAGAAAAGAAAACCTGGAAGACCTGTAACAGAGTTGGGGACATGCAATTTGGTGATGTGCAGTCTGCTTCTATTCTAATGGAAAGAAATGGCAGTTCTTTTTCCACCAGGTTTCAGGGCTGTGAGAGGGTTGATGAGATTTACCAAGCCTACTATACAGTCATTGATTTTCTAGTACTGTATAACACCTTGAAATCACAGCTTCAGTCCAATAGGTACATGATTGCAAAGATAAAATAATGACATTTAGCTGTACTTTTTCTGAAAGACTGCTTCACCCTCCCCCAAATTGCTTGAATTATCATTTTTTAAATATTAGTTTGATTTGTAGGATCTCTATGTTGTAAAATATAATATTGCTCCTGTCTTTTAAATGCTTTTGAATGGCATTATTTTAAGAATGTAATTAGCTGGCTATTGAAACACAGAGTAGCATCAACTTTAGCAGGAGAAAAATCTGCTAGGATAAGCTGCTACCTACAACCCTCACAGGCTGTGGACGTTATTTCCCACTGTCAGGGTGTTTTTTTAAGATTTTGATGCTGTGAAGCCTTGTCAGCTTTTGTTGGAGGAGGCAGAAGATGCTCATGATTTCCAGACAAGCTCATGTGATGGAAATAGGAGCTTCTTCCTGAACAGGGTTTCAGGTGTGCATAGAGGAAAAATACTATTTGTTATCATTTTCTTTTGTTTCATGGGCGATCATAAGGGGCATTCTCTGTTAAAAAATACCATTCTGAGTCCTGCAGAGCAAATCACCAGTTAAGACTGAGGAAAAGCAGAAGCTGGGCTGGGATAGGGTTTGTCTCTGAAAGGAGCAGAAGCTGTTCTAACGCAAACCATTTTGAACCTGAGTGCACTCAGAAGATCAGACTCTTTGTTCAGTAACTAATCCAGGAATCTGTTCTTCAGTGGTGCTGACCTGCTGGAGCTCCTCCTGCAGTCACTGCCACATAGCAGTTCCCAGGCTGGGACATTCCGGTGGCTGTTGCCAGTAAAAGCAGGCATGGTGAGGTCTCCTTAGGCACAAATAGGAGGTACAAAAGCCAGTGGCTGTTCCTCTAATCTAGGGTTTTGCCCTTAATTTCTCTGCTCAGTTGAAGTGGCTGTATTTGGTGGGTCAGGAATGCTCTGTGGAGGGCTCCAGAGTCCTGGCCCTGTGGCAGAACAGGGTGGAGGGTTTCCTTGAGAAGACCTCAGCCCCCTTCTCTGCCTGTGTCCTCAGGGGAAACCTGGCATTGCAGGAGAGGTGGGCACTTGCCTGGGTTTAGACCTCTGCAAAACAAATAGCTGGTGCCATATATTAGCAGAGGGAACATACAGAGCAGTAGGAGTGTTTGCTTTAAGGCATGGTGATAGGGAGTGCTGTAGTTTCTCTCAGTGATTGCAAGATTCTCCCTGTTCCCTCCAACAGTGTCAAGGAACTAGGAGCAGTGGCTGTAATGAAACAGCATGCCTCTGTGCATGCGTATGTTGTTTGTAAGAGTCAATAAATATCCAAGGAAAGCATTTAGCTTACGTCCAGTATCCCAAGCGGGAGGATAGTTCCTTTTCCATGTTTTGCAAAGGACTGAATATTCTATATATGAAAACTAAGCAAATCCCCAGGGTTGGTGTGTATCATACAATTCAGGCTGACTTTGAGTTACCCTGTTTGTTGTCCTGTTCTTGTTCTCCTGCAAGTGGCATCTGATCCAATAGAGAAAATGCTCACAGTGCATCAGAGTACTATGAGGGGTTTTTTTAATAGCGGTATGAAGTGAGTGGAAAAGAGAAAAAAAATGTTGGAGTGCTTTTGTGAAGAAGAGTTGGTCTTGATTTTGTCTTACAGTATGTCTTATTCCTTTGTCTGATGTCCCTGAGTTTGACAATTTGATGTCTCTCTTCTCAGAAGCAGTGTTTGTTCTGAAATAAAAGTATCGCCTTTGTAAACTGTGGAAACATTACAAATGGAACTGTTACAGAAAGTACTTGGCTATGGGGAAGAACATGTGGTGTTTAACTGTCAACTTTTGTCACAAGGAATATTTGCCTATTAGCCAAACTTCTTCAGGACTGTGCTGGTTTTGACTGGGATAGAGTTAATGTTCTTCATGGTAGCTGGTGTGGGGCTATGTTTTGGATTTGTGCTGGAAACAGTGTTGATAATTCAGGTGTGTTTTAGTTATTATTTAGTTAGAGTGAGAAGGACTTGCTCCTATTGAAGACAGACACTGCAGCATCCACAGGGCATGTCTGGCTGATCTCATGACCTAGATTGAGTACCCTTATGCAAGGGAAAGACAAAACCTGAACTAACCAAGACTGCAGATCACCAGGTCAAAATTAGGGAAGCAAAGGGAGACAGAGAGCTGCAAATCCTACACTCATATCTCCATGAAGGAGTCTAAGGCACAGGAAAATATTACCTGGAAGAAACTCTGCTTGGAAGGACACTCAGGCCAGGAAACAGGGAAATACCTCCCAGCCTCAGCCAGCAGCCCCAAGTCCAGATGTGGGAGGTCTGCAGAGCCACAGTCAAGTATGGTGTGCTAATTATTGGATATTTTTCTGCTCTGAAGGAAAACCTTGCCTTGAACTCTACACCTCTCTGAGTAATTTGTTCCCTGATAGAAACAAGAGCTCTCATTATTGGTGATAATGCTCGGGTGAGAAAAGCAACTGGGCAATGGTGGAAGAAGAGGCAGGTGAACAGACAATTAATCAAGAAGTGCAGAGAGAAAACAGATACCATTAGGGAAGAGATGTGGATGCAGGAAGCAGAGCAGAGCATCACAGAGCATTCCCAGTGGTCCCATTCCCCCTGGTTCTAGGAGTGAATGGAGGGTGGTTGGAGCAGCCCTTCCCAGAGACACCAAGTGAAGAGAGGGTAGAGAAAGTCCTACAGCTGCAGAGAAGGTCCCTGCCTGGTGTATGAGGGCTTTTAGTCATCCTCATGACAGCTGCAGCAGGGCCAGTCCCTGGGTGAGCCACCCATTCCTTAGGGTCCTGCCAAGACCCTTCAGGACCTACCTGAAGGGGCCTGATCTGATGTCTGTAGCTACGTACGGTGGGTCAGGTTGCTTTTGCTGAGCTCACTGATGAGGTCTGTGGGAAAAGGGAGCCTGTCTGGGGAAAACCAGTGAGAGGAGATGTGATCAAGTCATGTGTCTTGGTTTGAAAGACAGGTGTCTGCCAAGGAAGGCAGGAGCCCCCCCTGGAATGGCAGATGCAACCCCCTNNNNAAACCCAAATGAAACGGTATCAGTCACTGATCTCTCCAGAGCTTGGAGGATTCTGTCCCAGACCTGCCAGCCAAGGTCACAGGTGTGTGGGCAGTTGGAGAACAAGCTGTTATGCATGATCTTACTTGAAGTAGTCCCACAGACAATTCTGGAGTATTTTCTGTACTTGTGGGTTCTTTCTGCCTTCTGCTGCTGCTGGTGTGGAAGGAGAATCTACCTGGAATTAGTCCTGCACAATGTGGCTGGAGCTTTTTAATCTGGGGATTTTGAATAAAGCTGGTGCTTTTTAAAACTTACTCCCAGTTTGTCAGTGTGTGTTGGGAGCAGCTCAGGGTGAGGCCCAGCCAGCTGGGTATGAGTCCATGGGGCGGATTTCTGCTCTGCTTGGAAGATTAAACCTTAACCCTGCCCTATGAAGGTCTCTCACTTTGCTAGCAAAACCTCACCCAACACCTCCAGCATCTTGCTGAGATTCTCCTCGCTCTGTGTAGGGAGGACAGGACTTCACCCAATTTCCTGTAGTTTGGCTGTGCTGCTGCAAAGTAGCCTCTTTCCCAAGGGTGAGATAGTCACTGAGTTGGCTCAGAGCCTGCTGAGCACCCTCCTTAAAAACAGCAGGGTCTGTCAGTCTGCTCCAGCACCTTCTGCTTTTTAGGGTTACCATCTGCATCACTGGGGTGCAGCTGCACCCACGAACAGGGAGAGCAGCTGTGGGCTGGGGAGGAGATTTCTGGGGACAAGGGTGGAGGAAGATGTTAACAGAGACTGGCGAGAACACCAGACATCTGGATTACTCCTCTGGTATTATATGCTGGCTATTTTAAATGTGTACAAACTGAGAGGCCAGCTCATGACTGCTTTTCAAAGCAGTGGTGTTTTCTGGGGGGGCACTTGCCTGTGCTTTATGTTGTTAAAGGAGAACATCTCTGCTTTAAATGCAGATATTATAGAACAAAGCTGTGATGCCTGGGATAGTAGGTCTGAGGGGCAGGATTGCCATTTATGTGAGCAGAGGGTTCATTGTGAAGTTGAGCAATGCCATGTTGATTACTCTGCTGTTAATTCAAATACAGCAGAGTGGGTAGGATGGTGTCCCCACAGGGACAGTCTGTTGCATCTGGCATCATTTTGATGTGACACCCAAGCTGACTCAAGCTGGGGTCAGAGCTTGGAGGAACATGCCAGTCTTTCTTTTTCCTTTCCTACTTGGTCACCTTGGTTTTTTTCATGAAGGATACACCTAAACTTAGAAACAGGCATTCATGGTAGCACATGAACAAGACCAGCTGTAACTCACATCTGAGCAAAGCTTAAAATAGGGGACAAACAGATGACAAACCCATGTGCTGAAGCTGGCATCAGCTTCAGCAGCAAGCTCTTGCTTGTCAGAAGCAATCACAGCTTGTCAGAAACAAGGATTTACTAGAAAGAAGTGGTCCAAGACGCAGCTCAAGCATTTACCCTCCAGACCCAAGTCCTTCTGACGGTGTCGCTGAAAGCTGTGTAAGGAGCAAACGTCCTGCACGTTTGTTGGGTGCACCATGTCTCTGAGCCAGACGACTTGCTCCCTAGCATTTCCCAGCAGTCCTGGCCCCCGGGGAGAGCCACCCTCTGCTGTTCATGACTGCTTGGCACTGAAGGGCTCGCAGGGCTGCTGAGCACCCTAACAAGGGCTGGCCCTGGGCTGAGGCTGAGAGCCCCTCCAGCAAGCAACCCTGCTCCTGCAAGGAAGCAGCACATTCCCCTGCCCTGAGGCTACCATGGGATGGGGCTCCTTTGCACTCTTCTCCCCTTTGAGCAAAGCAATCAAGTCCTTAGTTTCCCACCTCTGCCACACAGGGACATTGCTGCCTGGTGGCATCCCTCTGGGTCATGAGTGTTTGATCCACCTCCCATCATGGCCTTGTGACTGGTACCTTGCTTACTGAGGCACTGTTGTTTTTATGGCCTGATGGCACCCTGGAACATCTTGACTGATTTTGGCCATACCTGCTCCTTCATACCTGTTCAAGTCATGGTGATGGTGCACCCTCTCCCCAATAGTGCTCACATTCTTATTTTTGGATGAAACCTAATTGGCTGCCTTGTCACACTTGGCTGCCCAGTCAGATACTGCCCTGTGATCTAGTAACATGAAGTCCATGTCAAGGTGTTGTGGCCTTTCTCATCAGCCACTTGATTATTTTCCAGCTGTTTGCCACCAGCCTATTATAGAGGTTATTGAGATCTAATGGTGACCTCTATAAAGATAGTTGTTACTGCACACTGCTGCAATTCTAAATGAAGGTCAAACTGAGACATGAATGCATTCACTCTATCACACCATATGAAAACGTGGCTGGCTACTACGTGTCACTTATTTAGTTATTATGTCTAGAGATACAGCGGTTGTGAGGAAAACCAAATGACAGGACAAGCACGTATTTTTTTACACGCTTCTGGAGGAGACTCACTTTTCCCATACCAATAGCATTGGCTTTTGTACTTGATATAGTTTGTACTTTTGGTGTTAACTTGCTCTAATAAAATCCTGAAATGTCCCTTGCCTACCTTAGACTTCTATAAAAATCCCATTACAGCAAAATTATTTGTATAGTTCAACACTGCCTTCTTTTGCTCTTTGTAATGCTTCTCTGTAACACATGAAGAATTGCCACCTTGGAGCATTTAAGCTAAATCACAGTGAGAAGTAAGACTTCACCTTTGTAGTGCTGGTCCTAGGAGATTGCTTAAATAGCTGGAGTCAATTTCTGAGAGGTCTCACATTTGACCTGTGCTCTGGAAGGTAGTGTCTTCACCCAGCCTGTTTCAGCCCTGATGGGGGCTTTAGCTGCTGGGCTTTTTTTCTGAGTCTTTCTGAATGCTGGAACAATGTGATATTCCATGATTGCTCACTGACTGAGACACTTGCAGGAGACCTGAATGTGCTCCATCCAGCTCCAAGAGCTGTATAGAAGAAGCCTGTGGTCCATACAGAGAGCTTTGACATTAGAGACATTGTCCCCAAAGCCATAGCAGTAGAGGCCTGGTCTGAGCCGCCTCCTGTGATACATGTGCCTGCAGGGCAACTGTGACTTCAGCATTTAGGCGCTCCGGCAGGACGGGGACTTCTCCTTGTTGACTGCTAAGGACCAAACGAAACCCACAGACCTAGGACCACCATATGTAATAACCCAGTGGACAAACGCAAATGCACTCCTCCTTCTCTCCCCTGCTCTGGAGTGGGACAACTAGTGATGGCAAAGGATACCCCACACCACATGTGCTGCTGATGATCCATGGCAAATCCTGAGCGCTGTATATGTGCAATGCAGAGAGAGAAGACCTGTATAGGTTTAAACTTGTAAAGGTCTCAGAGGAGGCCCACTTAGATCATATGGGTACAGGCTGAGGAGCAAGGGAAGCCCTGCACTTGGGAGGGAAAAATGTACATTTTTGCCTTAAGCCATTTTGAATTTCAGCTTCACTGTGTCCACTTGCCTTCGTGCCAGGTGCGAACACTTGGAAGTGGGGCTCTTGGTCTGGTTTTGGTGTGATTCAGAGCTCTGTAGGCAGGTCTGAAGAAACTACCACACATCACTACGGGACTCATCTTCCCTGGGATAGGTCCCAGTGCTTTGAATAGAAACATACCCTACAACTCACATTGGGGATTTCATTCCCCAGTGGTGCATGAAGCAGCAGTGTGGGATTATGTCTCCGGGAGATATAGCACACAGCGCTGTTGCTGCTTCTAAGTGCTGTTTAGCTCAGGGAGATTTTTTCAACAGGATATTAAAGACCAGAAGGGTAGCAGGGATAAATGCTTGTGAGCAGCTAAAGTGCCTCCTGCCTTGACACCTAGGCTTTGAATGATTTGACTGCATCTTGAGGAATGGTCTGGGACTGCTCTTGGGCAAGTGAGAGTATTGCTAAGCTTCTTTGGAAACCCGTATCTCAAGTCAAGTATGAGGTGTCCAAAAGCATCATTACTGAGACCCAAACCCACTTCAAACAGTTTCTTGAGATATGAAAAAAATATGCCATCTTTGGAGGCTTTTGCACTCTTGCTCTTCTAGAGTTGTCCCCCCTACAGAAACACTCTCAGCTCTCTTCCAGTGAAATTCCTCTTTCTACCTTTTTATCCAAGTTGTTTTTAAGTGTAGATGATTGATCCTCAGAAAGGGATATTAAAAAATATTTGGGGAAAAAAGGAAATAAATAAAAAAAACCCCTATAAGCTGTTTGAGGTAGTTTACCCTGCTGTTCAGATGTGCTTGAGGGCAGCTTGTGATGAGAGAACAGTGGGGAGAGAAGCTTAAAGGTGTGTGATAAACAGCACAGTTATGTGTGCTAAGCAAATGTATCACTACTGCTGTGACATAAATGTATACACTTGTAGAGCACTGTATGTGTTCTGCTTTACAATTAATCTAGAAACCATGACTAAAAGCTCATCCTGCCACAGACATTAGAGAACCTATCAACTGCAAAAACATGCATGTGTTTCTACAATGCAAGATGGGGGGATGTGCAGTAATGAGGACATTGCGGGTGTGGGGGGTATCCTTTCTTTTTGAGGTACTTTACCACTGAGATCTGCTAGGCCCAGAGAATGGGTACAATCTGATGACAGTGGGCATCCTCAGCACATACTGAAGAGAAGGTAGTTGATAGGCCATTGGTATATGGAGATTTAGGTTCTCAGCTGTTCTCTGCCAACACAGAACTAGATGACCTCAGCAAGGCACTTCGCCTTTCTGTGACTCAGTTTATGTTTCTGTTCCGTGAGGGAAAAAACAGCTACTGCTTGATAATATTCCTCCACAAACCTGGGGACAGAACAATGTCAAGGAGGTGCTCTGCACTTGGAGCAAACACTCTCATTGCAAGGAGTGCTCTACTGCGAGATTATAGATGTTCCCACATTTCCCCTGCCACATCAGAATAAAGCAGAGCACCATGGCATAATTGTCAATCATCATCTGACTACTAATGAGAGTAAAATCTTTCAACTGATCTACCTGCAACTGGAATCCCTAAGTCACCAAAGGATGATTCCTCCCTCATCTGAGTTTTGAATTCTTTTCAATTCCAAATCCAGACACTGAACACAAAAGAATTAAAGACACAATTCCCACCTGTTTTGTGAAATACCAACATTATGAGATGCAGAGAAGCTAACATTTGCTGGTAAATAATGCATTATATGTCAAACTGGTAAGAACCACAGCAGTGATTCAGTGGTTTGCTTTGTTCCTTGTGAAAATGGTCTCAGTTTTGAAAAGCTGTCATATTTATGGAGGACTGCAAAGTGCATTTTGTAACTCACTGTAAATATTGTTTATGGGGATATTTCTGAAATCAATTTGGCTGTCAGACAGAAGGCTGTATAATTTACACTATACTGTATGTGCTAGGAAATCCCATAGGTATATTTCCTTCTGCCACTTGAAACCAATATTGTAGGAAATAGCTTACAGGAAAGAAAAACAGAGTCAGGGAGGGGGAAGAAGGCCAGGCATTGGCTTTCATTGCCGTTAAGTATTAAATGCAACACAGAGATCTATAATGACATATCTACATGGAATGCACAATGCATACTGAACACACATTGTAGAACTGGGAGGCAGTGAATTGTCGTCTGATGGAAATTTGTGTCCTGTGAGCTAGGGAAAAGCCCTGTATTAATTCCATTTGGGTGTCAACTGCAGAGAGGAGATGTAGCCTCCTGATCTTATTTCAGTTTGGCATTATGCTTGTCCTGACCATGCATAAAAATACTCACTAGCATAGGATAGGTTGGTCAGGAAAATGCCTTTCTCAGCCTCCCTCTATGGAACTGATCCTGTTTAGATAGACAATGAGTATTTACTGTCTTGGAGCAAAACTGGCCTTGTTACCTTATGCATCAGGCTCTCACCTGGCCTGTGGAAAACTCTGGGTCAAGTGCTTGTTCCAATGATTATGTCACCATTTATCCAAAGGGAAGGAGCTCCGTCAGAGGCGACTGTGAGCACACTGCCTTTGTAAGCATGAATCTGGGCTCTATCCTGTGGTATAGAGCTCAGGTTCATTCTCCAGGCCTTGGATGAAGCGGTGCACAGACTGCTCCTGGGTGGTGAACTTCTACCTCTGGGGTTTCTTGTTGCCTTCTCAGATGATCTGAGAAGGACCAGCACAGAATAAGAATATTTTGAAGTCTCAAGAGCTTCCTTGGAAAGGGAGAAGTATTGTTCACGCAGCTCTAATAATCATTTTGCATTTAAGGTGTTTAAGGTGACATTTGCCCTTCCCAGCAGAGAGCTGGAGTTTGAGGCTGCCTCTGGAAACAAAGAGGGACTGAGATCTCTCCAGGGCTAAAAGGATGGAGGTGCTCCCAATCCACAATGCAAGCCTATGTTGGAAAACAGCACTTGCATCTCACCTTGCAGCCCCTAGGCCCACAGGAGGAACCTTCGTCCAATCACCACTCACTCGCTTTGCCCCCTTTTTGCAACCCTTACAATCCAGTGGCAAAAATAAGTTTCTGTGAATGCTGTGCCCATTGCCTTCCACTGGGTCAGGGCCTGGGGATGAGGCAGACTGCCTGCACGAGGGCTGCACACGCTCTCTATGGGTAAGGGCAGGGAAGGCTTACCTCCCCTCACCTTAACCTGTCCCCCAGCGAGCTCTGGACTGAGATGGCTTGATGTGAGCTTTATCAGGTGGTGTTGGTGCTTACCTAATGTAAGTTCACCAAAATCAGGTAGCATCCCTCACTCATGTCAGCAGGCTGGGGCTCAGGCTGGAATTGGCCACCATTTCTTTTGACTTGGCTTGCCAAACTCTAGACAATCAAATGTCACTCTCCAATAATAACAGAAATGTTTAAGTGCTTCAAAAGACAACTTCCTCATCAATGAATGTGAGTACATTAGGGTAATGCTGAGCTACCCCATAGTGTCATGAACCTTTTTGCAGCTGAACAAACTCTCTGGATTCCCAAAAGTAACTTTCTGATCCCAGTCTTGCTTGCATCTGTCAAGAAATGTAATTACATCTTATTCAGTACCGAAATAGAGCTTCATTAAAGCACACTTGCTATGGTATAACAAGGTAGCTGAGGTAAGGGATACTGCAACGAAGGGAGGCTGATGAGAAGGAAGAAGTGGAGTTGGAGGAGCAACACAACTGAGAGAGATGAACGTGTGTGGTAGAGGAAAAAATGGTAGCACTGACAGGTGTTACCCTAGAAAGTCTTACGAAAATACTGAAAAGACTTCCAGAGGACCAAAAGGGTACAATAAACAGGTCAGCTAGAATCACAGACCTCATTAGCACAGAAAGGCTGAAAAGTAATCATCACAGGAACAAGAACCGTGATGTTTCCTATCTGCTTCAGGGCTCGGTTACTGTATTGAGGTATCTTCAGCCATGTGTTGAGGCAAGCAGTTTGCTGACTAAGACCTGGAGATTATCACTGAGCTGTGCTGGCATTGTGCTCTCTTCTGATGTACTTACTGCAGCACCACTGCTAAAACCTTGATGCAGGGACAAGGGCATCATACTGGCAGCTCTCTCTGAAACCCTGTCTCTGAGTTTATCATTGGAATAAGATACAAAGTAGCACAGGGAATATTACTATAAATGGGAATGATTGTTTTGCAATTGCCCTAGGAATGCTCAGCTGAAAGGACGACCAGTAACAGAGGTTGAACCAGCAGTATTTGCCACTATAAATGACTTCCCGTGCTTAGCAAACTGTCTTGTATCAGGACTCCACTGTGCCAGGTGATGAGCAAACACATCGATGAAAGATGGTCTACCCAAAACAACAGGATCATCAGGATTGTTTGTTGACACAGCAAACTGACTGGTTCACAATATTAAACGTGAAAGTGATTAGGCCTGAATCTGCCAAAAACATTCTCTGTGCGTGTGTCTGCGAGACTGGGACATATATCCAGGCTTAGCTCAGAGGGTAACTTAGACTTTGAAAACCTCAAAGTCCAGGGAAGCGGGCTATACTCAGAATGGAGTAGTTTCAAGCCAAGCCAGGACAATACACCTTCATTTGGATGGGACAGAAACCATCTGGTTCTTACAGGGGCTGCCAGGGTTGCTGGCACTGCAGCATGCACATCAGCCAGTTGTACACAGGTGAGTGCATGGGCATTTTGCTTTCCTTGGGCTAACAAGCCATCTGCTAGGGCGGAGTTTGAAAACATATATAAGACTCTTGGGTGTGTCTCTTCTTGACAGGCTGTAATGATCCATGGCTGCAAACACGCAATCTTCCTGACCCCTGCGCCAGTTGTCAACCAGCTGTGCACCGCTCTTGCTGGCAGAGAAACATGGAGACAGCAGCTTTGGCCTAGGCCCACATCTGGCCATTCCCACCTCCACAGGTGGCCACCCACTGACAGATGGAGAAGGTCATCCAGGCTGACAGACGCTCTAATGTACTTCTACTTAGGGCAAGAAACGATGGCTAAACTCCAGCATAACGGTCACTGTTGCAAAGAAGAAAGTACACTTGCCTTGCTTCCAAACACGAGTATAATACTGCTGTCTTTTTATCACCATCCTCCCTACCCAAAATTTCAAGCATAAAAGGCCCAAACTCTGCTGTACTTTGTTGTCTTCACCATCTGAAAAAAACCCAAAACAAACCCAAGCACTAGCTATTCATGAAACAATGACAAACCAGAAACCAAAGAGCTCAGCACCTTCTAGGAGGGGGATATGAGCCAGCTGCTGGTGTGGGATGCAGAGTGATGGTCTCCAGATGATGCCTCACACCAGCTCACTAATTAGGAGCTAATCCTGACAACTCCGCAGGCTGTGTGCTGGCAGGCATTGCAACACCTTTGCATTTTTCTCCATCTGCAAAACTGAAAACTGAAGATAACAGTAACTTAGTTTGCCTCATGTAAGGATTCAGGTAATGCACTAAAAAACCACCTCTGAAGATGTAAAGATATATGTCCATAAATCTAAGCATATGTTTCACAATGAGACATCTTTCCCTACTGAAAGAAACTCACACTCTACCAGCTGGTAATACACATATGCTAATGTACAGTGCAATGTATATGCTGCCTGCAAGCTTGTGACTTGCACTTTTAAATGAACCAGTACAACTCTTGGGACAAAAGTAAGGTAGATTCTGAACAATTTTCAGACACAGTCTACTGTCCTGGTTTCAGCTGGGATAGAGTTAATTGTCTTCCTAGTAGCTGGTTCGGTGCTGTGTTTTGACCTCAGTATGCAAAGAATGTTGATAACACACTGACGTTTTCAGTTGGTGCTCAGTAGTGTTTAGTCTAAAATCAAGGACTTCTCAGCTTCTCAAGCCCAGCTGGTGAGAAAGCTGGAGGGGCACAAGAAGCTGGCACAGGACACAGCCAGGGCAGCTGA
>JAVJGG010000074.1:10060289-10076517 GCA_035590195.1 Aviceda cuculoides | reverse complement strand
GCTTGCCACCCCCCGCCCACTGGGGGGGGGGGGGGGGGGGAAGTGAGTGAGCGGCTGCATGGTGCTTAGTCGCTGGCTGGGGTTAAACCACGACATCTACAAAACCTGCATGCCAAAAGTAGCATCCACTGACACTAAAATATCCACATTAGATGTCTTAATGAGAACTGTGCCACCACCTTTCATAATTCAATGCCTAAATGAACCTGGCAGAGTAGAGTAACTGAGAAGAGAAGAGCCATTTCCTCACCAGTAAAGTATTATTTTTCATAATGTCCCACTGCACTAGTCAAGTTTTCTCCACTTAATGCACTGAACCTGCTTTCTTCCTCTCTGAAAAAAAACTGTATTCAAGGAAGGAGTGTAAAAAATCATTTCCCCAGGGAGGTATGTCACTTGATTCCTTCTACCAAGAGCAAGAACCAGGAAACAAGGAGAAGGAGTTGCCCTTGTTGTAAAAAGTCTGGGGCAAGCTCTGTGGTGCCAACAAATGCAGAAATTCACTGGAGGAAGCTTTTAACCCAATAGCATGTGAAATTCACTTCACCGACTAGTCTTCAAAGTTACTGTTCACTACAGGAAGTCCCATACAGTGTATTTTAGCCCAAGAAGGATTCCCTACAGCCTCCAGAAGTGTTTCAGAACACACCGATTACCAGACTTTCCAGACACAAGGGTATTACTAGCAGATGCTATAGGATTTTCCCTGTGCGTTAACAAAACATAAATCAGGCATGTAAAGCTCTGGATGGGACGACTCTTCCAGCTGGGTGGAGATAAACCTTCTCTCTCTCTCCACCTCCTCCTTCTTTAGAGGCTTCTGTGCACACGGACCACACAGCAGACAGCTGCCTCCTCTTAGCTTTTCCCTTAGGATTCATGTGTCTTTCTGGTTATCACCTGTTCCCTAGGACATGGGAATCAGCTTCTGTTTCAGCAAGTCCATAGCATAGCACAATGACCCTGTCCTTCAAGAAAACTTGCTACTTGAGCTGGTTTGACAGGAGGAATCATCAGTGCCATAATTTTGACCAGCAGGAATCATCCAGCTGCTTTCTCAGGCATCCTCCTGATTTTGAAAATACAGCAGGCACAAGGTGTAAGAACATCCCCTGCGTAAGAACTATTCTTAGCAATGCTTTTTCCTGGAGAATACACCAAGCCCTGTTTTAACTACCATAATGCTTAAGAGGATGTGTTGAGATAGTCACTGCCTGCTCACACATCTGTGGCCGCATGCCACACTATTCTAGGCTCATTGCCCTCCTTCGGCTCTTGTGCTCTGTCCATGAAACACTGCAAACACAATGGTAAGTCAAGTCACAAAAAGCTGTGCGCTCTAAGACACAGCTGTCTGCATTTCCTTCCACCAGTTCAAGCTCATGTTCCCTGTTACCTGGTTGATAATCGATACCTTCCTCTTCTTCTAAAGAAGATGGGAAAAGTCTGGTCTCTTTATGCATTTCTACAAGATTAGGGTCACAGCACTGGCCTCTCTGCTCTGCAGCAAGACAATAAATGACCTCCAGCCTTTAAATGACACAGGTGGTCTAATAAAAGACTAGAGACATCCAAAGTGTCTACCACGTACAGGACTCCTCAGCATGAACAGTGGTACACAGCTGCATTCATACAACTTGCAAATTACAGCTGGCTTTCCTGTGCTGCCTGCACATGAGGGCAGAAGTAGCATTTAGCTATTTTAACCGATTGAACACATCAAAGAAACTACGAAGTTCCTGGCAAGTGACATCAGGGGGTATAATTTCTTTCCAATAACAATTTAATGGGGTATTCTGTGTTCTGATGTAAGGTGCAAATATAACATCAGGTACTATTGGTTAGTTTCATACTAGTGCCTCTAAGAGATCAGCAGAATGAAAATAACTAAGAAAAAATTGAGACTAAAACCCTGTAGTGGTAGGAGACCACGTGTACTTCTACAGGTCAGGCATCTTGGGTTAAAACTGAGCATTCTCTGCTATGCCTATACCAGTGCAGAGATGGTGAGTGACTTTGGAAAATAAGGGTGTCGAGACAAAACTTGTCTAGTGGAAGAAAAAGGAGCACAGAGCTAAGAAGAAAGAAGCTGTGGTTCAGTTCTTTCAGAGCTTCAGTTCAAGATCTTTGACTTCTTTACGGCACCTGTTCTTGCCAGATTATGACTCTGCCATCACTGAGAAAGTCTGATCTCACTGTGTGTTAGCTCACCTCCCATCTATCTGATCTGTTTAGTGTAAGACCTACCCAGTACTGTGACCTGCTCTCACCCCACCACGCCACTCTGATATGAACTCTACACCAACCACCCGTGTTGAGTGGAAAGACTGATTACTACCGTAGCAAATGAAATAAAAT
This sequence comes from Aviceda cuculoides, assembly GCA_035590195.1. Lineage (NCBI taxonomy): Eukaryota > Metazoa > Chordata > Aves > Accipitriformes > Accipitridae > Aviceda > Aviceda cuculoides. The sequence continues at coordinate 10,074,159 of JAVJGG010000074.1, read as the reverse complement.
GACTTTTGAGTGATTACATGTGTTGAGATACTTTTGGGTACACAGGTCAGCACTAGATTACAAGCCTTCTGCTTTTATGTGATCAAGTTAATGGTTACTGCCAAAAGTAAGACATTCCAGACACTCCCTGGTTCAGGTATATCTAATAATGATTTGAATTTGAACGTGCAATTCCAACAGGAGAAAAGATTTTGCTGAAATTACCATACAGGGATTAATGGTTTTAATACTGATTAATAGCAGAAAAGAAAAAGCAAGAGTGGCAAGACAAATTGATGCATCTGACACTAATTGCTAGAGTCTGGTTTCTAAGATAGAAGCTTCCATATACAAAATTTTTATCTTTGATGGTTAATTACATCTACATATATCACCAAGTCCCTCACAATTACACAGGCTGATTTGAGGCATTATAACTGAAAAATATGACATCATCTGTGTCAATTTCCCCCCTCTTTTGAATACCTCCATTTTGAGCCTAGACCCTAGCTTTCCAAAAGCAGATCTTTCCATACCTGAGATGAAAACAACACACCCAGCAAGTTTAACTCCTTCCGTGGAGCAACTATAGCCTTCCAAAGGAGAAGGATCTTTACTGTTTCATTGCCTGTCTGTGCAGCAGCACTGAGAGATTCTATAGTTCAGTTCATTAGCACAGAGGGTCTGTTTCTAGAGAAAGCAGACATTCTTTTGCCACTTCTCTCAAGGGGAAAAAAAACCTCCACTAAAATGCCCAGCCTACTTTTAAAATTCAACTAAAATCTAAAATCCAAACATTCTGGTATATCTGCTTTACCTTCTTTGCCTTTGTATGTTTCCAAGCTTGGATTGATTCATAGCTGCCCCTCCTACACACAGAGATCTGCAGATCTTTTTCTTCAAAGCATCTAGGATACTCAGCTCACACTCCAGAAAAATGAGTAGTCAGGGCAGCTTCCACTTAAGTTCTCTTGTTCTTTTTGTTTTCTAAAACTTGCCTCCATAGGTAAACCAATCAATGTACTAGTATAATTGTCTTAGTAAAGCTGTGGAGATATAAGAACATCTATGTAAGGACTATTTTTCACTCTTAAGTTAGTTTATCCTGGTAGCATGATCACAATTCCAAAATAATTTACCTTAAAAGATCAACAGATTTTCCTTCAGCCTGGAGCTTTAATTGGTTACTGCTGATAAAAACAGCAAGAAAAAAAGCAAACAAAAAGGAAACACACGAAGTATTGAAAGAGGCATGACTAGAAAAATGCGACCTTTTAAAATGAATTGTCCTTGCAGACAACACCTTCCATCTGGCGTGTTCAGAGAACTTAAAAGACTTCTTTTATTTTGTCTGTTAAAAGACTGTTTGAAACAATTACTTTTCCCCCACTTTAATTCATTTTCATATTTCACAAAACAAAGTAACAGGCAGGCACACTATATCTAAGGACTTGAGACCAGATGAGACTACAACAGCAAACAGTACACTAGCCATGTTCCTGCATACAGGGTGGGGGAAAGGAAAAAAAAGAATGACTGATGCTTTTGATAAATTTGTGTCTTGTTTTGATGGGCAAAAGTAACTTTTGTCTTTCATTAAAGTCAAATATAGTACCTGTACACAATAAAAAGAAACACAAATGCTGATAGTGTGTGCATCTCTTGATGACTCTGGTTTGGACATTTATTTAAAGGAAGCACAGAAACAGGGAAGAGCAAGCGCTATGCACCAAGGAAGTCTTAAGTCTGACTTTGACCTGACAGAAGAACGGAAATACAGGATAAAAATTGTTGTTCAGCAACATTGCTTTTTCATTGTTATAGCTCACATTCTCAAAAAGCAACCACAAAAATCAGAAGAAAATGGGTTTTAAGATAAGAAAAAGAAATTAAAAGGTCAGACAGTTTCTGCTATGGATAAATATCGGACCTTGCAGTTCTGAGAAACAGCATTCCTCATTCTGCCTCCAGTCGAGGTAAGACAGGAAGAATAAGATTTCCAAATGCAGAGTCTTGAGTTATGAAGTATCCTGAGGAATGTGCATGTGCATGCTGGAAAAATAAAAACATTTGTTAAAGCATAACTCCCTGCAGCACTGATATAATTTAAGACGTTATAGCTTCTGCAGCATTAATTATTTATTTCTCCCAGTCTGCTCCTCAGCTCTGATAGTCAAATTCAAAACCAGCATGTTAGATCAGTCACATCTGAACGCGGCCCAGCAAGGGAATTAACTTGGCCATTCCTTGCTGCTCCTTTTTCAGCAAATTCCATGGAGGTGGGGAGAGTGGTAAATGAACTCCTGCTCGCTCTCCTTTGCCTAGACCCCATGCTTCCATTCTCATCTATAACCAACTTACAGGTCTTGGTTTGTGACAGCTGCCACATATGACTGCCAGAAGTGTGCATCAGTAGTGTCACCCAACCTCAGGCCGCATGTACAAATTACATGTAACCAGACACACTCCTGTACAACATGGGACACCAGCATCCTGCCTATGTGATTTATATATGCTTGTTCACCTGAGGAAGGAAGGCAGCTGCTGCTTATGGCTCTAGACAACCTTCTTAAAATCCTATGTAGCCCTTCCCAGTTCAAAGACTGGACTCCAGTAAGCTAGACAGCCTGCATATTCCTTCCTTCCACCACTAGGGAAAAGCCCTACTGGATATCAAATTTAGCCTAAGCCAGCAGTGTGCCCTTGCAAGTGATAAAGGCTACCAGCACAGTGGGCTGCATCAGCAACAGCACAGCCAGCAGGCCAAGGGAAGCTACCCATGAGGCTGCATTTGTGATACTGGCTTTCCTGCTCCATTTCCAATTTCAACACCAAAATCAACCTTGCCTGACATGAGCAAAACAGCAGCAAATAGAAGTCTGCAAATGTACAAGTAAGTTTTCCAAATCTTTCAACCCTGTCATGTGTAACTGCATGGTATTTACTTGGCATCTACTCGGATTCAATCAAGCAAAGCCATGTGGCTAGCTCTCCCTACATTTCATGAGACATTCAGAAGTATGATGAAACTGACTCTTGACTGAGATGTACAAAACAGCTATGATGATACTGTAGGCTACATTACTACAACCATATGAAGGGAGAATGAGTTTACAGATTTAAGCTTTCATCATAAGAGAAGAAGAAACTTCATCTGAGACAAATACAGAAATGTGTGAAACCCAGCCTCTGAAATGGGCTTTTAATTCTCTCTAGGTGCAGGACTGCTCTCTGAAGGGATGCACATCTACAACAGAGCCAAGCTAAACTCTACCTGACTGTATCAGCTTACCTGCAGTGCAGCCTTCTGTTGTGCTGCAATGTGCTGTTGCTCAGCGTGATCACGGAAATCCTTGTTCAGCGGTGATCTTGCAAGTGCAATGCTGCAAAAAAGAACAAGATGGTATGACACATACCACAGAAAAAAATGTGTCCTTGCCATTCTAGCCATAGATTCCATGACTTCCACAGCTCACGATTTATTTGACTCATGGCTTGACAATTGTTAACTATTGTTTGGAATTACTATTTGTTAGCATAAGAGAGAAAAGGAAAATGAGTGAGCATGGCTGTATCATTTGACCTAGCATAAACAACCAATGCCAAACTAAACCCAGAAGAGTCACAGTCCTGAAGCCTGTTGTGGATTTCGCTCAGGGGTGGAGTCCCACTGAAGTCAGTGGAAGCACTGGGGTGCACTGTTAGACAATGTCAGCAGTTTTTAAAACATCAGCTTTGTGTTTTCACCAGTATTCAGTCAGTATTCACCAGAACAGTCAGACTGTTCTAAACAACTGTGATAAACATAAGCACTAACAAGAGCCTAGCAGTCTTCAGTATAAGACCAGTTCTTTGGCAGGTGGGCAGCAGATCATTGCTTATGGTAAAGGAGCTTCCTATTGACGTAACTGAAATAATGATCCTCTGAGGATAGCTTAGAGTACCTAAAATTGGTTTTGCTTCTCTATCTCAGTGCAGCATAATTAGGTTTCAAATTAAAATTTCTAAATAGGTTTTGTTGGCTTTTGTATCTTCAGACTTGTCCACCCTGTTAACCAAAAAAGAAGAAATAAAAAGCGAACTTTTTTTTTCCCAGCTCTATATAAGTAACATGATCAGTCATCCTCCAGGTAGAAATCAGTGAGGACTGCCATTAGAGCTGTATTGCAAGGCAATTTGCAACTGCCTCTGAAATTGGCTCTGGAGATTGGTGCTGAAAACCCATCTCTCTTCAGTCAGAGACACAAAAGTATGAAGGACAATGAGGGATCCAAGCATACTCATCACCTGACCTTTCCCAGCAGCTTCGATGTTAACAGCTGATGCAGTAAATCAGTTTTTCAAAAGCAGCCATGCTCATGAAAAGACCTTTAGCCAAATCTACACCTAAATGTGTAATGAAAGCTAAGTAACAATCCTCTGAACAGATTTTGTGACAAATATTAAGATAAGCTTCACTGCTGGAGAAAAGTATTACTCAGTTTATTTAAAACATAGTATTTGCAGTTATTTTGAAGGTATTTATTTTGCATTTAATTATGTACTCTCTAACTTCTCAATAAGGTTTCTGTAGATAATCTTAAAGCTTCATCATAAGCTGACACTTTTCAAGAGAGGTCTTCTGTTCTTGGATAGAGGATTCCCATATGGCAAGGCCAAAAATTAACTCATTCACCCTTACACTGGCCATGCCACTGTTGTGCTTTAGGTACATCAAGCTCTCTTCTGTCAAGTTTGCAGAATTTCTGTGGTCTCATTTCTGACAACTCTTGTGGTCCAAAACCTTTGGCATAACACCCCTGCCACAGAACTGTCAGCTTCTCAAAAATCACATCAGCCCACCATGCCAAAGCAGAGAGAGTTTGATTGCTGCTTTGTAGGTTCCCACCCATCCCCACCTTCAAAATTAGTAAATTCTAATTCTGCTCAATAACATATATTGTTACTTTTCCTTAAAGAACAAAAAAACCAAACAAGCACTCCCTGAAACTCTGCCAGACTTGCAATAAAGTATGGAAACACTGTTGCCAGGGCTCAGTTGTTGTACATAACAGTATGATACTTCTACTTTCTTCTCTAATTTTACTTGAATAATAACTGTATACAGAGTCATTTGGAGATCCAACTCAGCTGATTTCAAATATTCTGCATGCTTTTTGGCAGTATGAAGGAATTAAAGGTGACCTAGAATGTCCTTGAGAAAAGACACAGGCAGCACTCAGACTATTCAGAGTATTTGACTCTCGTACAGATACTGCATGTAACACACCGTGTCTATAATATGGCACCGCACTCACTTCATGCTAATCCAAAAGTTCAACTATCTCAATTTCTCCATGTAAACCAGCATGTGATTTTCTAGTTACTGATTTATGACAACAATCTAATATTTTTGTCTTAAATGGGAGAAATCCGTGACAGCTCTTAAACTCAGATTATATAAGGTGTAATAACCCTGTGGTGTAGAATCATCCCTACAACACAGCATCTTTTATGAGAAGATCTGCAGTAATATAAACTGGCTTTGTCTTGCACACAGGGAATTTCAAGGATAACTCACTCCCTGCCATAACTGTTCTTTAAACACACAGTACCCTGAACCTAATGGTCTGCTACTTCCATTCCTTAAGGCATTTTAGCTTAATAATTAAATGCATTCTCAGTGCCTGCTCCCTAATTCTTCTTTAAGGTAGACTTTAATACAGTTGAGTAAGCATATCTTCTTCTCCCCTTATCAAATGGAAATTATGTAAGCCAAAATTCAGGGTCTGTAAACAATTTTAAATATTAATACGTTTCTAAAGTGCAAGGTCTCACTGATTGGTTATTGAGGATTGTCAGAAAACACTTCTGGTAAGTGTTTAAGTTTACAGCTCACTTGCTATTTTTTTTCCCCTTTGATGTAATCAGTGATGTCCAAACAGGTCTAAGAACATAAAATACCTGGCTCCAGGGTGATTTGTGGAAGACTGGTTTTGCATAAGTAACTTTCTCTTCTCCTTGTCTAGTTCTGCCAGGATTGCAACCCTATTTTTATTCTGGAAACCTGGTGGGAATGACAGAAAAATATTAGAGAGATTTACTTGATTTCTGTGGCCCAACTCTAACCTTGCGGAATTAAAAGTCTCTGTACAATATGACATTATGATGAATACACTAATCTTCAAAGCTTTGCACCCATCTGAAAGGCTATTAATAAATAGGTTTCATTTTTCCCCTTTCTTATTTTACAACATAAAATAGCTTCCTGAAGCTATCATGCATATTAATACATTCTAAAATACAGGTTTCTATCTTAAGTTATATCTTACCCCTTCCCAAGCCAGCTCTGGAGATATAAACAAGATACACAATCAAATTCTTGCCTTTCAAAAAAAGGTAAACTTACCAGGTTCTGAATTTAAAATGCAGTTACTGAACATACAATTCAATGATAATAATGGAGTAGTATACTCACAGGGCCTAATTTCTCATGCCAGTGAGCTCAAACTATAATACAAGTTTTATAGATGTAACAGGTAAGAATGAGACAACCGCTAAACTTGCACACATGCTTATACACAAATTACAGCCTTCTATTTAATCTATGCAGAAAGGTTTTGGTTTTAATACCCTAATGTCCTTACATATACACACTACCCTTATCCTGAGTATGACCACGATGCTGGAATAGAGAAACAAACTGTCTGGACAAAATATGAGAACGTGGCCTTTATTTGCTTTGTACATAATTCTCCCAAAGGGACCCTGTATTGTTGAGAAGGGGTGAGGAATTTAGACAATGCCTAAAATAGCTGTCATTTCTGTATTTTCAAAGTTGCCTTCTAAATGAAAATGTGGCAAAACTGCCACTGTACTTACACAGGACTCTTACATGGTAAAGGATCTCACTGTGGCCACCAAATGAACCAGATACACAAGTCCCTGCTGTTGCCCAGTATGCCTGTACAGCACAATTGAGGACAACAGCTGCAGAGCTGACTCCTACAGACAGACCTCTATGTCCCTAAGGACATTCCTCATGTCAAGAATATACCTTTTTAAAATCTCCAATTAGCTTCTATTTTATAAATCAAGCCACTTGAGTTGATTGATTTATACACTGTCATATAAAAACAAGATGTAAAAGTCAAGTTATCTCCTTTATTTCCTTCATACAAAAAGTCCAAGTTATTCCTGTTGGAAACTGCTGTGTTGTGCCCTCACCCCTGTCCTGAGGGCTGTTTTAGTACCACCACTAAAAAATGGTAGCCCACAAGCTGTTTGGAAGGCCAGACATTCTAACTCTTAAGGGGAGTATTAGCATGTCAAGGTAAAATGATTTCAAATTTATTTTCAGTAGCTGCACTCAAAGTTCATTCCCTTTGAGAGATCTTCTGTTGCTGCTCAATTACATAATCCAATATTCCTTTCATCAGCATGGTTCAATATAGGAGAAAATTATCCGGTTGGAACCTTCAACTCTAAGTAATAATTTGCATCTGTACTGCCTTGCTATCACACCCTCACCTTTTTCTTTTACTATGCCTTACACATCCTTGAGCCTCAGCGTCTCAGAGTTCTTGAAAGGAAAAGAGTCATTTGATTACATGTTACTATGGTTTTATGCAAGATCACCCATAATCATCTCTACATTTGTTAACAGATTTTTTAATTAAATTTAATTAATCGCTACTTTGCCATCTGTTAATGTCTTTTTCCCACACAGCACTAGTTCCACTTAAAACCAGAACCCACTTAAGCAGGTAGGACACGGATAGTGGAGTTGATAGCTATCCATTGGTTGCACCACTTGGTTGCAGAGGGAGTGAATGGGAGGCTCTCTGCATGAAGGATTAGAGAGAAATCCAATAACAAGGTCTACCACAGGACAGAGTTCTTGTTGCTTGCGTAGGAGTTGTTATGTTTTGTTAATACAGATTGTGGCTGGTGCGGATGGCACATTTTATCTATTGTTGAATAAATCCCTAGAGTTCTTTTGTATCCATTACAGGTGTATTACACCTTTGACACATGGTGGAGTAGTTTATTATTTTTTGTATACAATATAGGAAAGAGGTTTTTGCTTACCTGATATAATGGCTCTAAAAATGCCCTGGAAATCTGGGACAGGTACCAGTGGGTTGGCACCCCCAATCGAGAGACCAGGTTGGACCCTGGAACACCCTTTGGGACAAGTGGGAAACCTGTACTCAGGTATGCCCAGAACCACAGACTAATGAATCCCCTATGGAGGTTTTAAAATATTGGGACGGGTTCATAGAAACATCACATACAAAGGGGAAGGACCGCCTTAAGCACTCTGGGCAGATGGGGGGTGCCCTTCTATTTGCTTATAAAGTACAACGGGGACGAACCCAGAAATTGGAGGCAAAAGTTGAACAGCTGGAGAATCAGTTGCGGGAGCTTAGAGCGGCTACAGTCCTCCAGCAACAAGCCCTCCTTAGTGAAACAAAACAGTGGGAGGAATTGGTGCAGAAATGTGCCAATCTCGCTACCCGATTTGCAGTGCAAGCAGCCCGTTGGAGGCAAAAGGGCTCCTGAAAGCCGAAGGGTGGCCATCGTGTCTGGGCAATTGTAACTGACCCTGGGTGGGATCCCGAGACATGGGACAGTAATACATGGGAAAGTGGTGACAACGATTCCACTGAAACGGAGGGGGAGGAGGCAGCACCCCCAACCTCTGCAATGCCCGAGTCAGGGAAGCGAGCCACTCCCATAGTAAAGCAAAAGGCAGTGCAGGATCCCAATGGCATATTTATCCAACAGGACCAGATGGAAGATTATTCCCCTGAGGACATTAAAAACCTCTTAGCAAAATATAGCCAAAAAACAGGGGAAAAGCCACAGCATTGGTTGGTACGGCTCATGGAAGAAGGAGGGGATACAGTGTTGATAGACAATGTAGATGCTGGTAAATTCCTGGGACTTACAACAGACCCATATGTTCATTCAGCCTTGCAGCGGATGGCTCCAGGTGTAAACCTCACCGCTGTTGCCTTAATAGCCACAGGATTTGCAGATTGACATACAAATGACGGGGCATGGCCGCCGGCTGCAAAAAGTTGGGCTACTTTGCAGCAGGTTATCGCCCTCCTGAAGGCAGAGGGTATGAAATTAGCAGTGGGTATGGGAGAGCCCGGCCTTTATCTTGAGCAGCCACTCCTTCCTGGGAGTTGTAAGCTGCTCCTTGAGGGCTGTCCAGTGGGTTGGAGACCATATTTGATTCCCCTTTTTATGGCGGAGCAGGGGAACCCCATATCTCAGGTAACTGAAAAGCTGGGTCAAATGGGGGACCTTCCAGGCGTTACAGCAACAGAAAATAACACTCCCTGATCCCAAATCACAAAAGAAACACGCTTTGAGCAAGGACAGTCTGGAGAGCGAAATCGCTTGTTTAAACGGCTGTTGGAGCAAGGTATCCCAAAACCAGAGATAGATGGGCAGCCCCTATCGGCACTGCACCGTTTAGCCCAACAGGGGAACAACAATCAAGTCCGTAAGATTCAAAGTGAGGCCCTGGGTTTCACTCCCATGTCTCATTCCGGTTTTGAGCCTCAACCGGAAACCCAACAATACCCCTGGAAGGACTTAAGACAAAACTGTAACCCAGTTCCACCCGAAAGCTGAATGAAGGTTAGACCAAGCCCCGGGTCTGAGTTGCCGTGTACAGCGTCATGACCCGCGTCCCTTTGTAACTTGCACAATTTGGTGGTCCCCTACATAAAAACAGCAAGTGCAAGCTCTAGTGGACATCGGGGTGGAGGTCATGACTATACGTGGCAACCCAGCCAAACATAAAGGGGAAACAAGCCCTGTATGGGGTTTGGGAGACCAACCAGTTATTGGACACTTAACGCTTGTAACATTGCAAATTAGGGAATGGCCCCCCAGGTCTTTTAGAATCATGATAGCCCAGATAGGAGAATATATTATTGGTATGGACATACTCTCAGGCCAGACCCTGGAATTGCCTGATGGTCTGTAGGCTTTTGGTTCAGCACGGCAACTGCACATTCGGGCTATACAAGTAGGAAAGATCCCTGACAAGGCAAATATACCTGTGGCTTACACAGTGGTACACCTAAAGCAATACCGAACACTGGGAGGGAAGGCTGAAATTGAGCAGACAATACAAGACCCGCTACAAGCAGGCGTGGTGCATTACACGCACTCTTCATTCAATAGCCCTATTTGGCTGGTAAAAAAGCCAGATGGGAGCTGAAGGATGACTGTAGATTATAAAGGAGTGAATAAGGTATCTCCACCGATAACTGCCACTGTTCCAGAAGTGGCCGAATTGGTACATCAGATCCAGGCACACCCAGGCACCTGGTATGCTGTAGTTGATGTAGCCAATGCCTTTTTCACTGTTCCTATTCCTTCAGCTGTCCAGGAGCAGTTTGCTTTCACCTGGGGTGGGACCCAGTATACTTTTACCCCATCACCCCAGGGGTACCTACACAGCCCAACATTTTGTCACCAAGCCATCCACAAAACTCTACAACAGGTCAGCCGGGAACCTGAAGCCCAGATAGTACAATATATTGATGACATTTTAATCCAGGGACCATCCCAAGAGCGAGTACAACAACTTGGCCATGTCCTGGACAAACTGAAACCAGATGGGTGGGCAGTGAACCTCAAGAAAGTTCAGGGACCCTCAGACACTGTTAAATACTTAGGTATCATGTGGCATCAAGGAAAACAACAGATCCCTGAACCCGTGTTGAAAACTATACAGGAGTGGCCACAGCTGACTACCAAGAAACAGGTGCAACAATTTTGGGGGGCAATCGGCTTCTGGCGATCATACCTTCCCCATCTGGCCATCATATCGAAGCCCTTATGTTATGACCTGGAAGAAGGCCCATTTCCAGTGGGAATGAGCACAGCAGGAGGCATTTGAACAAGCAAAACACATAGTCCAAAAGTATCTGAAACCACACCCTATCCGAGATGGGCCTGTGGAGCTACAAGTCTCACTAGAACGTGATGTGGCTCTCCGGAGCTTATGGCAACTACAGGATGGTCGCAGACGGCCTTTGGGGTTCTGGTTCCGCCGGCTTACCAGGGCCGAACTGCGGTATACTGTATTTGAAAAACAACTAGTTGCTGTATATTGGGCCCTGCTTCACACTGAAGCCAGTACCCTTGGGCACGATATCTTAGTTCGGACAGAGACACCAGTGATAGCCTGGGCAATCACCCCGTCTACAACGCTTAAGATCAGCCATGCACAGGAGGCCACAATTATCAAAATGCGGTGGTACCTACAGGAGAGAGCTAAGCCAGGTCCAAGGGGCACACACCAACTTCATGAAGTAGTGAGCGATGGGGTATTTGAGGAAGGGAAAACAGCTACTGATATGGTAAATTATCAACTGGGTTTGTGGGGTGTGCCACATGAAGAGCTTACAAAGGAACAGAGAGAGTTTGCCTGGTTTATTGACGGCAGTTACTCTGCAAAGGGCACTGGCGGGCCATCGCCTACAACCCTGCTACTGGAACAACTCTCAGTACTGAGGGTGAGATAGGCAGCGCTCAGCTTGCAGAATTAGTAGCAGCTTGGCAAGCTATTGATGCCACCCCACCCAATCATATCTGTTAACTTTACACTGACTCTTGGGCTGTAGCCCAGGGACTTGTACATTGGTTGCCAAAATGGCATGCTGACCAGTGGCAAATCGGGACTAAGGACATGTAGGGCCATCCTTACTGGGAGTGTATTTGGGCTTTCCTCCAGGACAGGGATGTCCACGTATTTCATGTGGATGCACACATGAAAGAACAATCTGAGACACATTTGGGAAATGCACAAGTTGATGCTCTCGCACAGGTCCAGTCCACAAAACTAGAGGAACAGAGTAATGCCGCATTGGCATGGTGGGCCCATGAAAAGACCGGTCAGGGGGGAAGGGACGCCACCATCGCATGGGCCAAGGCCCGAGGTGTACAACTTTCAGTAAAGGATGAGCATACATGCATTACCCAGTGTGAAACCTGACAACTGCTAAAAAGACATCCTTATTTAGACCAGCCCATGGGATGCATATGGCGGGGCACATCTGGAGGTGAAGTATGGCAGATTGACTATGTTGGGCCTTTGCAAGAACACAAGCGACAGCGCTATATCTGTGTAGCTGTAGACACGTATTCGGGACTAGTAGTAGCAGTTCCTAGCTGCTATAGCAATGCACATACCATGATTAAATGCTTAGAAATGATAGAGCTCTATTATACCCTTGTAGAGATCCAATCTGACAATGGAACGCATTTCGAAAACACCAGAGTAGCACAGTGGGCCAGTGACCGAGTAGTTACGTGGACATGGCACCTTCCTTACCATCCCCAGGGGGCAGGGTTAGTAGAGCGCACTAATGGATTATTGAAAGAGCAGCTGAAGCACTTGGGGGTGGTACCTTCACTGGGTGGGTAGACCATCTAACTGAAGCAGTACACATCTTGAATAACCTTATCATTGGCCAGAGCTCAACCCCCATCCTAAGCATGAAGCAAAGGCAGTTCAGAACCACAAAGGCTGCAAATCCAGGAATATCTGTTCTACAAGGGACAGCTTTCACAGCTACACCCCAGGGTGGTGGATACGCTGTGCAAAGTACTACAGATATAACTATGACTAGCCAAGAGACGCAGTGGTTTCATACTGACGTCACACTGTGTCCAGTCTCTGGCAACTGTCTATGTTTATTGTACTTGACCCCAGGGCTCTTGGCCCGGGGCCTAGTGTTACTGAATCCGACTCAGGAATCTGGAAAAAGACCACTCATACTTGGAATCAAAAACACCTCCTCGCAGATGGTAATCCTACCTACCGCCCCACAGGTTTTGGTATATCATGTTCTGAGTACACCACCGACTACAGAGACCATGTGGTGGTTCGCTGGGGTGCGGGTATGGTATTGGTCCCTCTTAGGACAACCAGTCACAGACGAAGTTATAGCAGCTGATGACTCACAAGCTGTAACTATCGCAGTGCAGGGAAAACCTGTGTGGCAACGTGTGCCAGCACAGCACTTAGCGCAGCGGGAGTAGGGTATGGGCTATGTTTCCCCTCCCCTCTTGTGTTCACAGATGGACAGTCATGGATATTGCCACAACCCAAAGAAAACGTCTGGGTGACCCTGGCCAATGTGACTGGACAAAATTCCTTGCGTCTCAGTACAGCAACATCAAACAATTCCTTTTCCACGTGTCTAATGGGTTCCACTGGCATCAACAAAGTTTAAGAACCCATTGACAGAGACCCCCATGCAGCAGACCATAGACTCGATGGATTGGAATGCCTGGTTTCCACAGATCGGGCATTCACCCTCATTGCCACCCTGGGAATCACAAATTCGGGGCCCCTGAATGCAGATTGGTGTATCATTATCTTATTTACAATTAGATGTAGATAGTATTAGACATGCAACCTTACAAAACAGAGCTGCAATCGACTTTCTATAACTTGCTCATGGACATGGCTGCCAAGACTTTTATGGACTCCGTTCCATGAACGTGAGCGACAACTCCACATCTATTCATGCACAAATACAGAAGCTACAAAGACTGAATCACCAACTTGTCAAAGAAACAGGTTGGAACCCTTTTGCAGGCAGACATGGGGGTTGCCGTGGCTACGACAGCTTATTTTAGGTTTGGTTTTAGTATGTCTTGTATTCTTATGTATTATGTGTGTTGCCCCCTGTATTATCCAATTGATACAACAAATGATTGATATTTTACTGCAACAACATGTCGTACAAATGGTAGAATACTGTCGTGTTCCAACCACGGACCACGCAGTGGCATGTGTACGTAAGGGTTAAAAGATGGAATTTTGGTCCGTGGATGAACACTAAGTAAGAAATAGATAACCAAAAAACAT
>JAVJGG010000074.1:10000586-10034159 GCA_035590195.1 Aviceda cuculoides | reverse complement strand
GGGCACAAGAAGCTGGCACAGGACACAGCCAGGGCAGCTGACCCAAACTGGCCAACAGGGTATTCTATACCATGGGATGTCACATAAACTGGGGGGAGTAAGGGGGAGTTATTTGCCGCTCGAGGACTAACGGGGTGTCAATCGGTGGGTGGTGAGCAATTGCACTGTGCATCATTTGTACAGTCCAATCCTTTTATTATTACTGTTGTCATTTTATTAGTGTTATCATTGTTATTAGTTTCTCCTTTTCTGTTCTATTAAACTGTTCTTATCTCAACCCACGAGTTTTACTTCTTTTCCCGTTTTCCTCCCCCATCCCACTGGGGGTGGGGAAGTGAGTGGCTGCGTGGTGCTTAGTTGCTGGCTGGGGTTAAACCACGACAGGTCCTCAAAGCATAAATCCCTTTGGAGAACATCACTGTCTTACAGCCGTGTTCAGAGCTTCTACACTGCTTCCTCTATGAAGCAATAAGCAGTAGGCGAGAAGTTACTCTCAAAGTGAAAGTGGTGGTGTCTCTAACCCCTAAAGATGGGCTTCTGCTGGACCCGAATTTGTGGTTTTGTGTGTCTTAGGTTGAAGAGAACTACACCAGCATGTGGCAGCAAAGACATTGAAAAAATGTGGTGTACTCTACTCTTCAGGAAAATTAACAAAATATAAATAGCAACTGGCCTTACTTGCTTCTAGATGATACCTTTAGGTTAAGGAGTGCAGACCCTACTGTGAGGATGACAAGCTTTCTGCCTGTCTTGGGAAAGAATAGTTGCAGTGGTCTGTAGTTTTATGAGTGATGGGATGGCTTACAGTACTGAAGCACATGCTTGAATCCTGATTCTTACTCTTAGTCTGTGCTCTAACCTCAAGCTGAATTTAAGTCTGAAAAAACAAGCTCTTTTAAACCACCCTAATGCTGCATATCTGATGAGAGTAGCTAGTAGCCTCTCAAAGCCAAAGTACTAGCAAGGGGTGAAACTTCTTTCTGTCATACCTACCAGGAAAGCTGCTACTGCACCAGTTCAATGCCCAGTCCTTAGGGGAAAGTGTTGCCTTACACTGCTTGAATGGAACTTGCTGCATCCTTCTGAAGGACCTCTTAGGGTATAAAAAAAACTATCTTAAAGTCTGTCTGCATAGTTGGCCTCACTTTTCTAGTGAGCTTGAATGATGTGATGTGTTCCTTGAAAGGAATATGCTGCAGTGCAGGTGGTGCTCAAGGGCAGAGAAGTGTCTTCCCCCTCAGTGCTGCAGATGGTGTTAGCAACAGCTACTTTTGACTAGCTCAGTGGTGAAAGTGTTGACATGTTGGAATGGCAAGTGATAGACTACCCCAGACAATACTCAAACCCGTGCTTATCTGGGTAGAACTGGCACGCTTGCGGTAGCTTTTTAGATGCCAGAGTAAGGCCAATTGTAAGTGAAAATCTTGGATACTGCCAAGATGAAGCTGTGTTTTGAATTGTCGCCAAGAAAATCCCTGGAAAATTTTAGTCAATACCATTTATTGCCAGTGATCAGCTTGGCCTCTTAAGGATTTGTATGCTGACTTTCAGTGTGCTGACTAGCTTGCTCCTGGATCAGTACACTTTACCTAAAGAATCTGTGCCAAACACCTGTATGTGCCACAGTGGCTGTCAGGAGCCTAGGCCATATAAATAAAGGGTGTTTCTATAGATTAATTAGTCTGTAGATATCATGCCTTGTTTCTTTCCCCCATCAGTCTCTGTAGATAGCTTTCATACTGTGAGGAAGTACTGCATGACTGCTTTTCCTCACTTGCTGTCCTTAAAGCAGGAAGAGAAGTGGTCATACTGTGTGCTTTTTGGTTTGGTTTGGTTTTGTTCTTTTCAGAAGATACTCACTTTATTTGTTTTACCCCTTTGGGAGCAAATGCCTTTCTGCTGGAAAACGTCTTGTTTATCAGCAAACATGGTGGACAGCTATCCCTTAAATTGTACCTACGTAAACTAACTCTGAGACCTTCTCCAAAAATGCACACTCCACCTTTTCCAGGGTTTGAGATGAAAATATGAGTTCTCCCCTTTGCATATCTCAGCCTCCTTTACTTTCACAGTGATATCTCATCGGTCTGACTAGCTCTCATGAAACCTCCACTGATCTTGTGTGGGGAAATGCTAACGCAACTCATCTAGAACGGTGAGCGTGGGGAAACCCACAGCATAGTGCAACATGGAAGTGTGTTCTTGTTTGTTTAAACAAAGTATTCAGCAGGATACTACAGTGCTTTCCAGCCTTCTGTCATCTCTTTCCTTCCTGTTTCTTCTCTCTGCTTCTCCCCAGTCCTTTGCAGCTGTTCACATTGTATTGGGTTTGTGTGGCAAGGTTTTGGTGGGGGGGGTTACAGGGGTGGCTTCTGTGAGAAGCTGCTAGAAGCTTCTCTTATGTGCGACAGAGCCAATACCAGCCGGCTCTAAGATGGACCCGTCGCCAGCCAAGGCTGAGCCCATCAGTGATAGTGGTAATGCCTCTGTGATAACATATTTAAGAAGGAAAAAAGTTGCAGGACACACAGAAACGACAGCCAGAGAGAGGAGTGAGACGATGTGAGAGAAACTACCCTGCAGACCCCCAGGTCAGTGAAGAAGGAGGGGCAGGAGGTGCTCCAGGCGCCAGAGCAGAGATTCCCCTGCAGCCCGTGGGGAAGAGCATGGTGAGGCAGGCTGTCCCCCTGCAGCCCAGGGAGGTCCACGGGGGAGCAGATCTCCGCCTGCAGCCCGGGGAGGACCCCATGCTGGAGCAGGGGGCTGCCCGAAGGACGCTGTGACCCCGTGGGAAGCCCACGCTGGAGCAGGCTCCTGGCAGGACCTGTGGATGTGTGGTGAGAGGAGTCCATGCTGAAGCAGGTTTTCTGGCAGGACTTGTGACCGTATGGGGGACCCACGCTGAAGCAGTCTGTACTCCTGAAGGACTGCACCCCATGGAAAGGACCCATGCTGGAGCAGTTTGTGAAGAACTGCAGCATGTGGGAAGGACCCACGTTGGAGAAGTTTGTGGAGGACTGTCTCCTGTGGGAGGGACCCCACAGTGGAGCAGGGGAAGAGTGTGATGAGTCCTGCACCTGAGGAGAATGAAGCAGCAGAAATAACGTGTGATGAACTGACCGTAAACCCCATTCCCTGTCCCCCTGCACTGCTGGCGTGTGTGTGTGTGTGTAGGTGAAGAATCTGTGAGTGAAGTTGTGCCTGGGAAGAAGGGAAGGGTGGAAGGGAAAGTGTTCTGAGATTTGGTTTTATTTCTCGTTACCCTACTCTGGTTAATTGGTAATAAATTGAGTTAATTTTCCCCAGGTTGAGTCTCGTTTGCCTGTGGTGGTAATTGGTGAGTGATCTTTCCTGTCCTTATCTCGATCCATGAGCCTTTTGTTATATTTTCTTCCCCCTGTCCAGCTGAGGCAGGGGGGGTGACAGAATGGCTTTGGTGGGCACCTGGCATTCAGCCAGGGCCAACCTACCACACACATTTAAAAAATACTACTGTTTGCTCTCAGAAACATCTCAGCCAAGTTGGCACTTCAGTGACACTGGATACCTAGATAACTGATGCAGCTAAACCTACTTCTAGAGCAAGAACAGGGAAAAAACCTGCTGCATGGTATGTCTGCAGAGCTTTAACACAAAGCCGTATGTTTCTAGGAGAAAGCAGTTTAGTTTGGACAGGCTTAACAAACTGTTCCATCTGTAATCAGATATAGATCTGGCTTCTTGGATTGGGAATGACTCCTAGTCATATGCTGGATTCAAGTTTTCCTGCTCATGGTCTGAATTGAATCCTGGCTGCTGCTTTGCTATTTAGAAGGTCAGAGCTCAGGTTCTGAAAATTAAGATGTCTTTGAACAAAACACTGGGTGTGTTAAGCTTGTTCATTAACAAGGTGCTCTTTAGCATGTTAAAATGGGTAATGATGTTCCTGTGCACACAGCTGCAGACCCTTCTGATAATAATTCAAGTCTTATAACAAACAGTATTGTTGGAACAAACTCCTTACAGATGGATGTGGAACTTAGCT
Organism: Aviceda cuculoides; assembly: GCA_035590195.1. NCBI lineage: Eukaryota > Metazoa > Chordata > Aves > Accipitriformes > Accipitridae > Aviceda > Aviceda cuculoides. The sequence continues at coordinate 10,030,135 of JAVJGG010000074.1, read as the reverse complement.
AGAGGAGAGTAACTAGAGACTTGTCTCAAAAGGCCTGCATTTTTCTAAATATTTCTGAGGTCATCTAGCTTCTGCCATTTGTGAAGATCTTTGAGCTCTGAAGATAGAGTGGAGGTGTTGCTTGTTGCCTTCTGCTGAGAACTGTAGAAGGAAGAAAGAACCTTTAACTCTGCTAAAGGATGCAAACCTAAGTCTGCCCAAATGTTAAAATCCATGCTTTTCTTTGGGTCACAAGCACTTTTCTACTACTTTCTACAGCTTAAACATAACTGAACTAATCTTACTGGACAGTTGCCAGACTGGCTTTTTGCTTAGGAAGATGGAGAAGGCTTTCTGTGAGGACGCTAGTGCTTTATAAACAGATGTAGAAGCTAACATTGCATCTGGAACTCTTTCTTCCAAGAGAACAGTTCATCCTGTGGATGTGTTAAAATACCTCTTTGCATATAAAATACCTTGTCACAGTAAGGGAGCTATAAGATGGGGCAAGCATCCAGTTACTCTTTGCACTTTCCTTCCTATTCAAAGGATACTGGGAAGTACGTGTCAGGCTAGTGAGCATTAATAAGACAAAAGTATGTCTTATCCCTTTACATTTTGCCTAATTAATGTCTGCTCCAAAAAACAACCCATTTCATCTGCCAAATGCCCAGCCCCAAAGCTTTTTGACCTTTTGTGCACAAAGTAGCAGAGCAACATGGTTTATTACTAATATTGAAGGACTTGTCTTAACTGCTGTAAAACATCAGTGGGGCACCACTCATGATCCTCATTTTTAGAGTGTAACCTGAACCACATTTAGCTTTAGTGTGATACTACACAATTCCCCTTCCAGACTGGGAGAAGAGGCCACCCTCTTAAGGACTCTGTGAGAAGACAGACCTATAGCTAGACTGTATGAACAGATGGTCCGATGTGGTACTTGACACCTTCTTGTGACAGCTCCCTTTATCCCTGTGCACAGGAAGGCTGAAACTGAGCTGTATTGTAACTGAGTCCCTAAAGACTTCAGCAACAGAAGTAGGAGGCAGCTTATTGCTCTTGCTGAAAATGCTGTTGGCAGGAAATGCTTCTATGCCCCCATTCTTGCTCTGGTTAGCTTAACTGTGATGACTTACGGGAAAACAAACCACAAAGTAAAATAATCCGTCCTATAAAACTTGGCTGTTACCCTCGGGAAAGAGGTGGGAATCCCATGACCTGCATGAGAAGGCTTGGAAAGTGTTTGTGTCAATCATGTAGTGTCTCTGAAGTTTGTTCCAGTGTTTCTCTGTCCAGGCAAAGTGCAAAGAAACACTATTCCAAGTATGATACTTTATAAGCAAGAAGGCTCCCAGGTCTTGAGTGGTACAAAACTGCGTGCCATTATGGTCAGCTGCTGTGTGTGAAACACTTATTGTTTCAGGGATACTCCAGGCAACTCTGACCTACAGAGTAGAAACAGTAGTTCGAGTGATGAACTCCAGAGCAAAGTCATCAGACTGAGACTTGGCAGTATGCTGTACTCTGACATCTCTTTAAAGAGATCATGAGAGCAAATTGATCCAGTCTTTATCTAGTGGCTTTTGTGAGATGGGCAGAATACCAGTGGTACTACAGGAACTGTAGAGGTAAGGCTTGGGCCAGGTGGGGTATGCATGTCCCATTAGAGTTAGGGGCTTTCCACCCAATGCTGCAGGACCCACAGACTTGCTGCGTAATACCCTCCAGGGCTAGGAAGTAAAAATCTGGGCTTGTGTCCTCAACACCTAGCACTGTCCCTCCTCGGCTGACACATTTCCAGGTAAGAGCAAGAAGAATTGCCTCTGATTTGAGCTTAGTCTTTGTTCCCCTCAAAATAGCCTCAACCTTGCAGTCTGATTCTAGATAATTAATGTAGTGGAAAACACTGACCTTTTCTCAGGGTATAATCTTGTTCCTTGTGAGTACACCCACACATACTGTCCTTCCTGTTACTGGAGAAGGATGTCAGGAGCTGGTGTACATGTAACCACTTACCCTTTCCCAGGAGGGTAGGTCCAGCCTTAGAAGTTGATTTTCACAGTTCTTGTCAAACTACAAATTAGCACTCTCTTGTTTGTGGATCAATGTAGAAATGTGGTACTTCCTCCCAGGAATGAATAGGGTTTTTGGAGTTTGCTAACTATGGGGGTTTTGTTTGGGGTTTTTTTAGACCTTGTAGAGCAAGACTGCTGTCTTATCCTCCCTTCCCTGTGATGGCCAGAGCATTCTCCCTTCTCTCCAGACCCACTTGGGTCACTCTTGCCTTAAAGTAGCTGCCCAAAGACAAGTACAAGAGGAGGAGACACACAGTATCTCATATCTGCCTCGGATATGTGTGAGGTAACAAAGGTGACCTGTAGTAAACAAAGTATGATGCTGATGCCTGGTGGAGAATGAAACTGAACATACATAAAGGGGAAACAAATGCCTTTTCTTCCCTTGTTCTCTACCTGAAGAGAAGTTTAGGTAGTTGTCTGGAGCTGGTATTGGATAATAGTCTTATGCAGACTGAGATTTTGCTACTGAGATTTTGCTACAGAAATGCTCAATGAGGCCTTTTAGTAGGATACTATGCTGTCAGTGACAGACGAACTGGTCTAGATGGACTAGAGGATTGAAATGTACTTTCTATGCAGAGCTGACCTGTACAGGCCAGTGGCAGAGAACTCTATAAACAAAAAAATACCTGCTTTCAAAACTTGCTGGGATGAGACAAGCAGTGCTATGAACAGGTCTGTGAAAGCCAAGTTAATGCAAGCTTTTACAGTGTTCTTGGGAACACTTACGTCTAAACCATTTTAGTCTTCCAGTCACCAGCAGCAATTCTGCTATGGATTATTGTTCTGTACTGAAGGTACAAAGGTAAGAGTTGTTGCAGAAACCAGCTGCAATTGCTGTGTGGAATCATTGTCCTCTTGACATGACTGTGTTTGTGGTTATGCGTCTCTCTGTGAAATGGATGGCCAAAAGCAATGGAATGCCTTGAAATACAGGGAGAAAGGCACAGCACTCCAAATTTCAGAAGTGAAGCAGTGAGGCTGTAGTAGTAGTACAGGCCTGGCTGTAAGGTCCTTGAGTTAGGGAGGGATATTTGGGGTTAAGTGCACCACTTGCCTCTAAACAGCAACGTTTCTAAATGTGTCTTACTGTCATCTAATACTTGTTGAATCAGAGCCCTGTGCTTGCAACATCAGGTGGTTTTAGGCTAACCCTTTCCAGAGATGAGCTTATCTGTGCTTGGAAGACCTAGCTGAACCACCTCTTCCACTTCCTTCATGGACTACTGTTTAGATAGCAGAGCTATCTGGGTAAGCTGTACACTTGCTAAGCCAGGATGGGTGAAAACTAACATTCAGTTTGTAGAAGCTGCGGTATTGACTAGCTGCACTTAAGTCAGCAGAAGACCACATGACCTCACTTGACAATAACCAATACCTACAGAATTTTAGACCCTTTTTTAGCCTTCAAGGATTGAATCCTGGATGCTTTCTTTGGTGTGTACTACTCCATTAGGGGAGGCTGCCATCCAGAAGACTGAATACCAAGCTCCTGGGGTTTTACTTTATGCAGATCCAAGCTGCTCTGTAAATCCAGAGTCTTGGAAAATCTCCTGGGAGGATGAAGGAGGGAGAAGATGACATCAGCTGGAAACTTCCCAACTCATTTTGCATCTCACATGCAGACTTCAAGTTTATAAAATTCAGCTGAATTTTAAACTTGGATGAATTGAACTTCTTGATAGATTTAGTATCTGTTTCTGGGCAGGCTAACTAGTCAAGGTGCTTGGACTGCACAATACCATAAAAGAATGTGAAACTGCTTCCTTACCAGATAGCAGCCTGCATAGTTGGCAGGTCTCATGCATTTCCAACACAGGCAGTTAGTTCCTACTTGCCCTGCACTGTAGGATACAAAACATGTGCTACTAGAGTCATCTGGTCTCATGCACTCATAAATTTGGGTGTCTTGAGAAATCCTACAAACTCCGCAGGAGTACGTGAAGAGTCTGCCTGTGGGTGATTGTGCAACTGGGCACAAAAGCCTAGTACTTAACCAGTAGATCATGAACCCGAAGATCTGAATGTTGTACTATATCTGCTGTAGGTTGTGATCCAGGCCTTGCTAGAATTTCACCTGACCTGCTTTAACTATAAGACTGGCCTGAGGAGGTGAGGGACAGAGGCTAAGGACCTTTGCTCTTGGATACTCTCCAAGACTTGAAGAGAGTCTTGACAGAACCTGTTCTCCATTCCATCTGCCTGGCTGCCAGAAGCAGCCTCCTCTCCTCACTGCTGTGGGACTGCTCGGATTCATGGCAGGCTGACTGTACTATGAGTAGCAGGCTCTGTGATGAAAAGGCTTTTTCTGTGAAGAGCTTTGTGAGCAGTAGGTACCTGCTGGGACTTGGACTGTGCTGATTTCTGATAATGCAGATAGGTACTTAAAACGGGATGAGCAGCTGTGTGGTACACTAAAGGTGAAGCTAATGCATGAGTCCCTGGCACTGAAGTCAGACTCTTTGTTACATAAAACAGTTAATACTAGTGAGTATTTCAAATGCTCATGGATATGATAACTAGACTGACGGGTAGAAATGCAGATGGCTGCAGATCTCCTTTCCTGCTAGGCTTTGCAGGACATACTGCTCTTTCTGTGGTAAAAGCAGACTAGAACAGATGATACAGTCTTGCTTCCCCAACTGCAAAACATCCCCCAAGTCCCATGGAAGAAAGCCAGTGCCAATTAACATGACAAGGAGGTCCTCTGCTGAAAGGATTACAGCCTGAGACAATTTAGATTGCTAGGCCATCTGCTGAGACACTTCAAAGCCTACCTCTTTCTAGTAATAGCATAAGACTTTAGCAAACCGATCGTGCCTGCTGTTAAATGAAGGTTCAGCACTCATAAGCATTGTTCCTTGTACAGTTAGCTAAGAGGCTCCACCCATTATGAAGGACAAATAGCTAGCTTCTGACTTGCTCTTCAACTGCTAAAAACTAGCTAAGTAGCAGGGCATGATTCCAGCTCTCACTGCTGGCAGGGTTCTGCCATTGCAGTTGAGGCAGTGTAGCACAGTAGTACTTTCAATGTACACATCCTTTGTCCTTTCCCCCCTACCACAGGTAGCAGCCCTCCTGCTCCTAACCAGAGTTGCTCTAGAAGCTTTACTTGATCTAGATTTGTGGTGTTTCATCCAAGGCTGAGATCAGGTAAAACTATCACAGCCTTTATTTTAAGACCCCAGACATTCCACAGGACCCATGACTGCAAGAACACACTCAAGTGGACTGAAAAGGATTCCAGCCTTCACAAACCTCTGCCCTGCTTAAAAAGTGCAAGACATGCTAGTATGATATTGTTATCTGTCAACAGAATTGGTGAGGAAAGTCACTAACTTCATGCAAGTGGCTGCAAGCTCCATGTTTTGGTCCTTTCTCCAGTTCTGACACCTCGATGCAGAATTTTCATATTTTAAGCAGATTCCATCACGTTCTTTAAGCTCTCTTTTGGAAGGTTTTGTTAAAAGTTTTTGAGATCTCACATGCAACCAAGCTTAAGCTGTTTCCGCAGGTTAATTCGTTTCCATACTGGAGGCTTAGAACTTGACTGGCTGCAGTTCTGGCACAACTTGTCTTATACTAATGCTTATAGGATGCTGTACCATGCTCATCCTGCTCTTTTGCTCCCTTAAGAGAGCATATTAGTGCCTACCTTCCAATTCTTTCTCACTTGCCAGTTAAATCTGAAATCTCTCATCTGTTGGCAACCTCTTCTAAGCATTATCTGGGAGAATGCATCTAACCTCTCTCCTAGTAGACAGTAGTTTAGGTCACACCTAACTGATGTCTAGGCTAATGCATTATTCTTGCTACTTCATAAGGCAATCCTCAAGGTGAAGAGCAATACTACCACAGTTGTGCAGGACTGCAACAGGCAGAGGACTGTCTGTAAAATCCCAGTACTTCCACGATGGATTTGTGACAAAGACTGGTGGGAACTTAGACCTGGTCTTAGGCACTGGCAAACGCAGACCTTTGTAATTGGCTTTAGTTGAAGCTCTCACCTGTAATTCTGAACCCTTCAGCAAAGGAGGACTTCTGTTGAAGACAACGACTACCTTTGTCCGGCTGGAACATAAACCACAATTGCATAAGGAATAGTGATGGACAAAGAGGATCTTACCCAAACAGGATTGCTCTGCTAAGATTACATGTTTCTTTTAGCCACTTAAGGATTGTGTGAAGCTTGGGTTAAGCAGTAATTCTAAAACTAAAACACTTCTAGTTAATGTGTTGCTTAGCTGTAGTGATGTTTCTCTGTCTAGCAACCAGAGGAACCTTTGTCCTTACAAGGGAAGCACTCTGTGGATAAATCTATTCTTGTACTACTAGTTAAAACAAAAGAAAACAAAAAGCAAAGTCCTCACTTTGAAAAGTAGAGCCATGGATCTTTGGGACTTTCTAACACTGTTGTTAGATGTTTCTAAATATTGTACAATTTGTCACATGCTGTCAGCTCCCTGTGCTACAAAACCAGAGCAGAGAACACATGTGAAGTTGCTGTGATATTTATGCAAAGAAGAGTAACCACTAGCTGTATGGAGTAATTGGTCTGTATCAAAGTGTGAGACTTGGTACATTCCCACACCTTCGAGTTGGCTATAAAGTGGGTTTGGGGTTTGGTTTGTTTTGTTTTGTTTTGTTTTTCCCTGCTGCTGAGTCAGTTTCAAGGAATTACAGAATTCCCAAACCCTTGTGCATCTCTTCCTAAAATAGAGGCTAAAAGAACCGGCAAGTGGCTGTCTTTCTAGGCACCAGATGATACTCTTGGAGTTGGGAGGATGGGAATGAGGACCTCTCCAAGCAAAACACAGTGTTTTCATTGGCCTTAGGACTCTGAAAGGGAGGTGTACATAGACACTGTGCTAGAGTGTATGATCTGTGATTGTCCTGTAGTGCTGTGATGCAGGTCAGTCTCTGACTGCTGTCAGCGTGTGGAAGTTAATGGACTGGATGGGAAGCCTCTGATAAAAGTTTGCTCTCCTTACTCTACTATAGGAGTCTCCAGAGGAGAAGGCTGACTGCATTCCTATCATCTGAACTGCTTCCATTTTGCCTGAAGCCTGTCTTATAAGTAGGTCTCTAGATTTGCCTAGCTGTTTTGTTTTCAGACTTGTTTCAGTCTCACTAGGAGCTGTTGGTTCAGCAATACTTCCACTTCCTCATGAATAGAAAACAGGTTGCGCCACACTAAGGGAAGGTATGGTGGTAATGTGCTTTCTCTTCAACTTGTGGAGCAGTAGAACAACGTAATGCTCAGAGCCCAGACCTTAGTGGATTGCCCAGGTGTCCTGGAGAAGTGTTATCCTTGGAGCTGCTGAAGTAAATAGCCTTTGTAAATATATCAGTGAAACTTGTCAGTGGCATCTTTGAGAATACTGTGCTTTACAGTGAATCTGTTCACTTATTAAAAACTTGTTTTTTCCTCTCTGATACAGGATCTCAGTCTACCCAATGGCACACCTGTGGACACTTCTAGCCCAGCTTCCTCTTCATCTCTCCTCAACAGACTGCAGCTGGACGATGACTTGGATGGGGAAACTAGAGACCTCTTTGTTACTGTTGATGATCCCAAAAAACATGTGTGCACAATGGAGACATATATCACATACAGGGTTACAACAAAGGTACAAAGCAACATTCTCCATTCATAGTACTTTTCTTTGGGGAGTTTCTTGGGTCATATTCTGCATGTCTATGCCTTGCATTGTATTTCCTTATCTTAAGAACAAGAACTTAGTGTCTTTCAGTACCTTGTGAATGTGTTGAAGGTATGACTTCTCTTAGCAGAACTGTTACTACTTCAGTGAATGAAAATATGCAAAACTTCTAATGTGTCAGCTTAGATTTTTGTGTCTGACTCTTAAATAGAACTGTTTGTAAGCTTGCAAGGCCAGTTTCTTTCATTAACTTGAACATTTGTTCATATAAAGTAATCTGACACCCATTTGGTTTGAGTTACCTCCCCTGAAGGGGAATGTGCCTTGTTGTTGATTCACTGTTATCTCACATTTTGTGTCTGTCATGTTCTGAAATGCTTTAAGCTTGTTGCTTGAAGTGTTTGCCACGCTTCCTCTATCAGCAACTTACCTAAATCATAATCATGATCCTCAACTATAAACTAGCTTCCATGTGGTTGTTGGTACAGAAGGCTGTACAGCTGCTACTAAAACTAAGTAGCCTAAGAATGCTGCTGCCTACCAGAAGAAATATGCTAGAGATTTTTTTCAGCATGTGTTGTAGTTCAATCATTAATGCAGTCTAATTACACTAATAGGAAAAGTGATCTGAAAAGTCTACTGCACTCACAACTGGAATGTTCATTTCTAACTAGCTCATTCTCATTAGCATCAGCTCCTAGGTGATGTTGACATGTTTTAGGCACTTGTAGTTACTCAAGCAAAGTGTTCACTAACTTCACTGGGAATATACTTGATCCACTTGTCCAAAAAGATTAACATTCCTCTGGCCTACTTAGGTGGCACTATACACTGGAGAGAGTATTTTCCTTTGAGATAAGGAAGTCTTTACAGGCCATAGATTTTTTTTTTTTTTTTTTCAGAATGTCTACGCCAAAGTTCCACTTTCAGGCCTCACAGAAGAAAATGTGGTTTCTCTAAAATAGTAGCTACCTGTTACTGCACACTTAACATAGGCCTGCCATTCTTTGTTGCTCTAAGTGTCTTAATCTTGCAAGAAATTCTGTATCTTAACTACTAGAAAATGCTAAGAAGTATTGCAGGAAACTTTTCCGCTGGGAGCAACTTAATCTTCAGCTGTTACATGATCAGAAGGAATAGAAAGCACAAAATGAGGCACAACTTTCCACACCTAAATGGCTAAAACTGGCTAAAGTTATTTCTCCCTTAAATTAAGACCTGATTATTCTGTCAAGATAAAATACCTCTATGCAGTGGCACCCTAATAATGTTCCTCTTCTTGGAAACCTGTGTTCATACAAGGCTTCCCTTCTTAAAGCAGAACTCTTGTCAGTGGGTCAGGTATTTACTGTATTTAGATGAGATGTATTACCCAACAGTGTCCTTTTTTAAATACAAAAAACCCCCTCATCCTGTACTTCTGATTTTGCATATCTACCTACCTCTCTGTTAATACATGTTTTATTTGGGATCTCACTGTAGCACGTAAATCTGCTGTATCATAGCACTACAATACTATTATGAAACAGTGCATAATTTATTCTTATCAATCACCATGAAAGCCTCACCTCTTTGGGTTTATTATTCTTGTAAACTTCTGGCTAACCTCTAGGGTCAGCACCTCTAGCACTATCTAACATTGTTTAAAAAAGACTATTGGAAGACTAGCAGTATTAATCATCTTGACTCATTCTTGCCACACAAACAAGGCCTCTTTGATGGCAAACTAATTGCCCAATCAGCCATTGTAGCTGGAATCAGTAATTAAACATGCTTGCACCAGCAGGCTGTAGGTCAAATTTCTATAGCAGACCTTGCTCTTGTCATCAGTGTAGTGCCATGCTTCCCACCACCTCCTATGCAGCCTTACATGAGAGGGGTTTGAGACCTGTGAAGGGCTGAAAGGGTCTTTGTGGTGGCTCTGGATGAGGAGGCAGGGATGGCTACTTTTTTTCTTTGTCCACTGAAGAATGCTACTGGAACCTCAAACGTTTGGATAAACATAGGTCCTAGGATGAGTTTTGCTGAAGAATTCCTTGCTGTGGAAACCAGCATCACGAAGTGGAAGAGGAGAATGTAATTGCTAGTGCTGTAGTGCGCTTGTGGTTGTGACTGGACACCACTGTAGGGAAGAGTGTAACCTGACCACAGTCTTGTTTTTGTGTTGTGTGGGTTTTTTTCTTTAGAAATGTCCTTCATCGTAACGGCAAAAAAGAAGTCTTGCAGTATGGCCCAGACTTCTCATTTACTGATACCTTTGTCAGCAGATGGTAGTGGCTGAGGAAGGGTCCAAAACATCTGGTCCAAAACAATGGCTTGCAGGGAAGCTGAGAAGAAAGCTTAGAGTTTACTTGGTTCTGCTTGTGCCCCTGCTTTCACAGCTTCCCACTAAGATCCAGGTAGCATTTCCCAGACTGTCTTCTGGATGAACACGTTTGAAGAATGTAATAGGAATCCCCAAAATAACGGGGGCAGTGATTCAGACCTGGGTCTCATGACTCTTTCTGTCCCTGTTTTCTTCTTGCTAACAGCTGTTTCCATATACAGGGAGGCTAGTGAAACCAAAAAGGTGGGTGAAACTTGTGCTGGAACTTAACTGGTCTTGGCTGTGATGATTGAAGTGTTTTGGGTGTTCTTGATGATACACCTTTGTGCTTTTCAGATAGACTGATGTGTACTCTAGAGGGATTTTATCAAGCAGATCTTTCCGAGGACAGAGGGGGAAAATAAAGCTTACCTTTACGTTAGGTAGTCATCTCTCCTGAGGGAAACATAAGTGTACTTCTAACCTCACTTTTGTTGTACTTTCTAGGATGGCAAGGCCTTCTGTCCCTTTTCCCATGGAGGTCTAAACAGCTGGGTGCCATTCCACAGAGTCATGCAGTTGCTCTGCAGGCTTGAAGGGAGAGGCTTTCAAAGCAGTCAATACTGAAGTGGAGGTCTTGTTTTCTTTTTCCTGTCCTTCTCCTCCTGCTTCCAGTGCCTGCATTGGGTAGGTCACCTGAGCACATGAAACAGCTTGATCCCTAGAGAGGAGCAGGTGTAAGTGCTATGATCTCTTTTTCAAACAGGCTAAACTATTTGAGGCAAACAAAACTATGAACTACTAAGAACACCAGCCTTGCTCCCTTTCCCCCTCTGCCATCCTCCTCTTCTTCTAGTTGAAGATTTTTGCCCCAAACTTAAATAGTAACATGGACGAGAATCCACAATCAGGTGTAGTGAGTAAGAGATGAGAACTAGGGTACAGAAATACTTTCATGTAGTCATCACAGCCTAGCTTTTAAGTTTGGCTGCTGACTCGTTTCAAGAAAGACAAGAATCTTATGCAAGACCAGGACTTGGTGATTGCCTTAACATCGCCTCAAGTCAAAATTATTCCAACAACAGAGGTAGAAGTGTCTGTAACCCTGCCTGCTTTCCAGCAAGTAAAATTGAGCCCAGAATACTACAGTGATGACTTACTGGCGCTGTGCTGGAGTCTTCAATAAATCGCTAGAAGTGTCTTGCCCGTTATTTTTGCGAGGTTGACATCTGCCACATAAGTTTCTCAGCTTCCTTCCCACGTGTCCTTGCAAGATGAGATTTATGGATCCTACTAAGAAACCAGGAGGAGTTAAACTGTGACAAAACCACAGACATTTCATTTGCCATCCCTGGACAGTGGCAAGACCCTCTTCCCTTTTGTGTGCAGTCTGGAAAAAATAACTTGTGCTGAGCTAATGAACAGTTTGATCTGAGATCCAAATTCTTTCAGTGTTAGTGAGGTGTCATTAAAACCTTGAAGGGCCCTTATGTTCTGTCCAAATAGTCTTTGAAAAGCTTATTTGCTGTCTAGATTTGACAACCTGTACAGCAAACACTGAAATGCTGATGGCTGTGATGTATTTTAATCTCCCTTCCTCTGAGGAACGAACCCTGATATATGGAAGACTTTGCAAATCTGCTTGTGATGTAAAAGCAGCAGGAGCAGTTTGCTAGAGATGAATGATAACTAATGTAAAGTTTGTGCACTGAGACTTATCCTGCTTTTCTACTTCTAGACTAAATAGTACCTCTGTACAGTTTTCCTTAACTGTTAGCAGAATACTTGGTAATAAGGTTCTCAGTGCTAACAGATGGCAGACTTTACATTCATTCTCATGCTGCAGGATAAGACACTGTAGTGTGTATACATCTTGATTACTCTCATTCACTCACTGTCTGATCTCTTTAAGAGGCCAGTGACAGACAGTTCAGAAAAGCTTTCCCTACTACTAAGTCATTACTTGGTTGTTTTTTTTTAAATTCCTGGTAGTCTTCTGCAAGGCTGAGGTATAGCTGCGCTATTAACAGAATAAAGCAGTCGGCAACACTGGCTGATGAGGGTTGTCTACATGTGTGAATTATCTTGTTCTAGTGTAATGCCGTTCAGTCTCTTACTCAAAACAGGTGAAAACGGTTCATATGAAGTCTCAGAAGTTTCATTTATAGTGTGGCACTCTTAACATGTTAAATAAGCTGGTATTACTCCGAGGTGTAGCTGAGCAAAGCACAAACCTGCAGTGGATATCTAGGTCTTGGTAGTCCCTCATCTGCAAACACATCTGCTCCACTGGTGAGCATTCATTATGTCAGGCCATGGACTAAAGTGTGTACTCTTACTGTAGCTAGGAGGTCAAAGGAGGGAGGAGGTGAGCTTGATTTCTTCTTTTCTTTGTCTCTATGCCCTCCTTTACTAGAAACCAAACCATTTCATAGGTAATACCACATTAGCATGCTGTTTATAGTATACTAGAGCTACTGTTCTTTTGATAGTGTGTTAAGGCTGCTGGCTTCCCCTTAGAGATTTCTGGCATAGAACTTGTACAGGATCCCCAGTGGGGATTGGTGGGAGTAATGTGCAGTAACTGAAGAGTTGGAGCCATCCAGAGAGCAAGTGAAGAGGTGGATTGCATTTGAAGGCTGCTACTTGGCTGTCTCCCCATATGTGGCAGTTGCTCTCAGTCTGGAGGTAAATACAAAATCTCTGCTGGAATTTAGCAGGTGGTTGTAGTGGCTAGGAGTGCCAAAGAACCTAATGCGGGACTCGATGCCAGTTCAAAGCTAGGAGAGCTGGTGTGTTCCCCAGAACACAGTGGCTTTGATGTTTAGCTGTAGATTTGTAGTGTGCTGGCGCTGCAACATCACCTTCATTGCAAGATGCTCTTGATGCTGCAAGTAACCAGGTATAGTTCTCTAGGCTTCTCTGAGCTGTGCTTCTCAGTGGGACATAATGATAAAGGCTATCTGTCTTTCAATCAGGGCTATCGCAATGCCAGGCTCTTTAGCAGGGACTCCTAGTTGGTACACAGTTTCATTAGTGCATTTAGGCAGTGGCAATATGTGCTGTGCAAGCAGCCCCACGCAGTCAGCTTTCCAGGCTATGGACTGTTTGAGGACTGGATAAAACATTTGCCAGCAGTTTCTCTGCATACCTATCTTCTGTCTCAAACTTGCAATGGCAAGTTTAACTCTGTGCCCTAAAGAATGAAAACTTTAAAGATTTAACTTAATGTACTGATATCTCTAATTAGGCATACACAAACTTAATGTAAACAAACTTGTTTCTTCCTCTCGGGAATCAACAAAAACAGCACTTTGACAAACCTAGCAGTGGCTTATGTTCTAATCTTTTAGCCTTGAAGGAGTGTAAGAAGCCTGTCTTCTGGAATATGGGGCAGTGGTGAAACATTTTTTCACCCACAGTTAATGCACTTCGTAGAATAAACAACTCATTAACTATCTTTGCTTTTACTTCTTGATGGCTAAAATAGTCTCGTCCTTGGAATGAAGATTTCATGCAGTCTTCCCTGCAAACTTGTAACTGGCAAGAGCTTTACGTGGTGCACAGTACTCTTCTCTCCATAGACTCCTCTCATAAGGCTTATCTGAGCAGAACATGTAATGAACTGTGAATAAATCTTAAGAACAAGTAGTCATTTTTTCTTATTGCTGGCTTTCCCACTGCTCGAAAGACCATAGGATCTTTCTGTCATGCTGGCTACAAACATGATTTTGGGGATGCAGTCCCCGTGCAAGGCTTGTCTGGCCTTGCCCTTGCCAGTGGTGGCTGTACTGGTGCTAAGCTCTGAAGTGAGAGGTTTCCGTGCACGCTAAGCGTATCCTGTTGTTCTTTTCCAGACCACGCGAGCAGAGTTTGATTTGCCAGAGTATTCGGTCCGCCGGCGATACCAAGACTTCGACTGGTTGAGAAACAAGCTGGAAGAGTCTCAGCCAACACATCTCATTCCCGTAGGTAGTAAGCAAGAATCTGCTATTAAGGACAGTTCTGTATCTGTCTTGCAAGGGTGATTATTTTGTTGATATGTCTCCTTAGATTTAAGTATGGTACTTCATTCCCTTCTAGTAGAGTGGGAAATGCTTCCCATTCTTGACTGATGATGAAGGTTAGACTTTTCGTGGTTGGCACACCTGAGAAGTGAGCTCTGGCAGCCTCCTGTAGGGCAATATGTGTGGTGACTGCATTTGTTATGGCATAGATGGAATACGCTTCATCTTATTATATCTAGGTTTCCAATTATCTGAGGCTTATGGAAGGCCACTCAGGTACTTCAAGTCCTAGTCTCAGTCAGTTTTCGAGATGGCCTTTTGAGCTAGTTTTAAAGACAGTGTTTTAAAACTATTTGTGCTAACATTTAGTAGCACAGACTGGCAAATCTTAGCATCTGGCTTGGTAGTTATTGCATGCCTTTGGTAGTTATTGCATGCCTTCAGTAGGCAAAAATTTAGCTAATGAGATTAGCTAAACTACTGTACGCCTTCTTGTCACTGAAGCTGGCGGCCCAACCGCCTTATGTGATATGGAGAGGTTGATACTGATCTTCAGCAGTCTATTTTTCATGCTATAGAAGATGTGAAAAGGTAGGAAGCCTGTGGGATCACCACCATCAGCTGTTTTGAACAAAGAAATAAAAAAAGGCCTGTAGGAGGTAAATTATCAGGAAATAGCAACACTGCTAGCATACCTTAGCTTGCCCATCTGGGATGAGGGGGAAGTTTCTCTGCTCTCCCTCCATCAGCAAGGACTAGGCTATGTGAGAACTATTCAGTTAGTCTGTTCCAGGGTAGAGAGCTATTTAAGTCCTTAATTACTCTGGGACTTGCCTCTAAGTGAAATAATAGCTCAGTCTCTCAAAGATAAGAAATACTTCACAAAATCATGTGGCACCACTAACTGGCAGCAAATATGTTTACTGAGGGGTAGGGAGAGGAGAAGAGAGAGAGTGAGCTTGCCAGGGTAAGGGGGAGACATGAGATTAATGTGTTAGCTGCTCAGACCCTCTCTTCTCCCTTCCTGTTCCCTGAACAGCTGGAACTATTGAGGTTAAGTTTCTACAGATTCCTGAGTGTACCAACAGGCTGCCAGTCCTACCTGAAGGCTGCAAGGCAATAAATAATAGGCTAGTAGCAGAAGGTGAGTCACAGCCAGGGAATCAAGCTGCTTTGCTGTGACCTGGAATTCATTGCACACAGAATGGCAAATTTGGCACAAGTGGCTCTAATACTGGACATGAAACCGGCTGCAGAACAAGGCAATCTCTTAAGTGTCTCTCATTTAGAAAATCTGGAAGCATGAGAATGTGCTGCCCTTTTTATCTGTCCATGCACAGGTTAGTTAGCAGTTATGGAATTTCCTGTTAACCTCTTCCATGCAGTGGTATGGCAGGGAGGTTGGTGAATGCTTTATGTATTTATTGCCTAGAGGTAAATGGGGAATAGAAGCTAAAGGCTGTTTCAGGTGCACTGTAACTCAAGTGCATTCTGAAAGGATGTTTCAAGCCAATCTAAGAGTATCTGTATTTGTAACTGAAGGTAATGCAATCCTTGGAGGCCTTCTGCCTAACAAAATACTGAAAGGAGATTGTCTACCTAATCTCAGTATAGTGACTCTGCCTAAAATCTTCCTGTAGCAAATGATGTGTCTTCTCAGTGCAGCGAGTCATGATAGCCTACACTTAGGATCCCAAACTAAACTGAATAGGGGTTCCTTTTCATCTCTTTGGTTATTGATTTTTACTTTTTTTAAAAAAATTATCTGAGACTTACTCTAATCTGTGCTTTCAAACAACAGTAAAAATGCTCTCAGATCTGTCTCTAGACTAGAAAGATGGGCCTAACATGACCAAGGATCTTGTCTTTGGATGGTGATGTTTAGATCCTTGAAGCCATTTGTGACTATAATGAACTCTGCTCACGTGTTGCAGTGGGGAAAAGTTAGAAAGACTATTAAGATGGAAGACTGTAAGTCAGATAAGTAACACACAGTTAAAGCAGAATATCACTTGCTAGCTGTGTGTACTGTCTACTTGAGATGGACCTCCAAAGGCCTAAAATGTAAAGGACTATAACTACTGTTATAGCTAAAAGCAGGTTAAATGTCAGAAGCCTCTCTAATAGAGGTGCACTCTTCTGTGGGTCTAAAATGCTCAAACTTTAGTGATGATTCAGTGGCAGTTTGTGTGCATTTGGTTGAACTAGGGTTCTTTAGTCTTCCACCTTGTCCTTTTCCTTCTGCATATGGTGCTGAGGTAGTGACTTCCTGAAGTATAGAGTCCCAGCTACAGTTTACAAAGCAATGGAAGAGAGTTTCTCCTCCCTGAAGACTACTGCACTAAGCATTATTCTTCTGAAGAAGTCTAATTAGAGCATACCTTACACTGGTTTAACTAGAATGACTAATCTGAATGCTAAGCATAATAAGATAAGTCTTAAATTATAAGAACTAAATACAGTTCTTAAAATGTAGCTGTGTTGCAGCTAAGTCAGGCTGGCTGGGTTTTTTTAGGAGGTGCAATCTTCATGTACATCCCACATCAGCTAGGGTATGGTGGGAAAGACATATGTATATGCAGGTTTTTTTACTTTGAATTACTTTTGTCACAGATTTTAGGTAACAGACACTTTGCAGAGGAGAATTCTGATTCCTGATTTGGGTGAAAATGGCTGTCATTGCTAGTCTAAAAGTAAGCAGATTATCTGTCTGGGCGGACTGTTTCACAAGAATAAAATGCAAAGCACAGTTTTAAAAATTATATTAATCTTAGAGTCCATGCTGTCCGGAGAGAACAAAAGCAGATCTAGTAGTAGAGCTGAGACTAACCATGCTGAAGCTTAAAGAGTTATCTTCCATCTGAAGTGGTACTTTGAAGTCTGGAGTCTTGGTGTAACAGGAGGGACTGCAGAACTAGCAAGTCTGGAGGCAGACTTGGGCTTACATGTTAAGCTGAACTGCAGAGATGAACTGGTGGCATCAAAATAGGAGTAAGGTGAAAGAGTAGATATGTTGGCAGACCTTTGTCACTTACGCAAACATGCTCAAGAATGTCGGCTATGATAGATGACTGACTGCAAGTGCTTCAGGAAGGTTCCAGCCTGGACCACTTGACCATGCTTGTCTGTCTTTGCCCAGTGTAGTGCTATTACTAAGATTATCAACCCTTCACAGAAGGGCCGTGTTGAGGAGCACTACATTGTTCAGAATGCAGGGGAAAAGAGTAAGTAGAATTGTTAAATTTTCTGAGTTTCCTTGGTCTGAACAGCCTTGCTTTAACACCGGGGGCGGGGGGGTGTGCATGAATTCCTGTGGTGAATAGTGTGCAGCTCTGTTGGCATCTCCTTTAGAGCTGGAGCTTGAACATGGATAGCAGTAGGGGGGAACTTTCTAAGCTATGCTAGAAGTACCTAGTGTGAGTACTGTCTGAGCTTCAGTGGTATGGGTCTCAGCTGAAGCCACTCAGTAGAATTGCTAGCATTAGGCCAGACCAACTCAACAGTAATTCAGAGCAAGACTTGCATCCCATGTGATGTGTGGTTCCTGTTAGCAAACATAACACTTCAGTGCCTCTTAAGACTGCAGTTTGATTGCTTTGTATGTTTCCAAAAAGCAGAAACAAGTTTTTGGTCTTCTGAATCTTTTGCATTTTGCTTGTCTCTGACAGCCTCTTCCTGAGAAATTCGTGGTGAAGGGTGTTGTTGATCGCTTTTCTGAAGAGTTTGTGGAGACAAGGAGGAAAGCATTAGACAAATTCTTGAAGAGAATAACTGATCACCCAGTGCTTTCTTTTAATGAGCACTTCAACGTGTTTCTCACAGCCAAGGTAAGCCAGGAACTTCCAAACACAGTCATTGACAGGGACAACAGAACAGGCACCTTTGCAGTCTGTTTTGAAATGAAGGTAAAAAGGCATTAATAAAACTACACATGCAGACCAGAACTTCCCCTAAAATACCAGAGAGTTGTTAGGGACCCTGAATGTTGTGTGTGACAGACCCCTGTGTGTGACAACTGTATGGGTTCCCTTTGCTTGAAGCGAGGGGTGGTCTGTAGATTTACAAATTCAGTTCTCCAGACTTGCTTGTTTTGTATCGCTGTGTCTAGATCATACACCTGTGATGCAAGAGAGGTTCAGAATTTAGAAAACTGTAGACTTTGTAAAATCCTGTTTTGGGGAGGAGGAAGATGGAGGAGGAGAGATCTCTTGCACAAAAGCTTGCAAGTCTCTTTTTTCTTGTTTGTGCCTTCTATATTGCTTGTACTTGTTGCCCTCAAAACTAAGCATGAAGACCTTATTCTTGTTTGTTCTCAGTCAACAACTTCATGCTTGTCTTCTCTGTGACTCACCCATAAACGGTGCAATTTTCTTTGGCTGTCTTTTGAACTGCATTTTAAATAAGACTAGGAGGACCTACAGTCACGCTTGGGTTGACCTGATAAGTGAAGAGAACTGTAAAAGCACATCTTTCCAATGTCACATTACGCTGCCTCACTCAAATGTGACACTTAATTTGAGCTTACTTCAGGCTCATGCTCTGCTTGCTGGTAATGTGAGACTCAATCTCCAGTTCCCTTTTATTTCCCCTCCATGGTGAACTTAACTGCTGAAGCAAACCAGAAATGCAGAATTTGTTTAGCACCTTGATAGTTAAATGTCAGATAGCTTTGTTCTGCTTTTCAGCTGTCAAAGCATGATGTAACTTTCTTAGCTGCTTAGTCATCTTCTCCCACCCCTGTAAAATAAATGGTAAGGGCTGTATTCTCAGCCCCAGGCAGGGCTTGCCTTGAGAATACACAGCATCCAGGGAGGCTGAGGGAAAAGGACATGTGTTCTTCTGGCTGTCTCTAGTGTTGGAACTTGCTCTATTGCAGCAGTGAGGTGTCAGTTCAGTGTGCTGGGACCTCAGAATTTAGTTACTGCAGAAACTCATGAGACCACCTCCTGGCTGAAAAAGAGAAACCAACCTTTCTTCAAGTTCCCTGTTTGGACCAGTAACAAACCAGAATGTGTGGGAGAGTGAGTGAGTAATTTTGAGTTAAAGGGTTGTCTTCTGATGCCTGCTTGCAGATAGTGCTTAGGACAGGTGGAAAGCAAGAGTCAAGGACCCACTGCATTTAAATGCAAACATAATCCAAAAGTATAGTAGCTGCTAATATGTCAGGTTCTCTTAATCAGACTTACACTTGTCTTATAAGAACTTGGAAAGAATACCATAGTACATGTTTTGAAGATAGCTGTTGTATTCTTTTAAAGAACACTTAAGCTTTTAGTCTAGTCTGTAATACCATGTCTTGATTCTTAACCTCTATGGGTCTACTTGGTTTGAAAACATCTCTTCTTCACACTGCATAGGGTAACCTAGTTAAGAGTGCTTAATCCTGTTTTGCGATGTTGAATAGTGACCCCTGCTGGAAGGAGTAAAATGCAAAATGGACGGCGTTTTGGCTAACAAGTTTTTTTCTGATGTGCTGTCAAGGTGAAATCCCCTGAATATTGTAGGTAAACAACCTTGTTAACATAAGTTGTCTGAATGTTGATTTATGCAAACGTGTAAAGCATTGATGAGGAAGTTTAATCTTTCTGTGCAGGCAATATGGCTACATCTGACCCAGCCTGAGCTGCCCTCTGTCTTAAAGAAAAGCTGTGCTAGTTTCCCCATGGTGTGCATTTTCTGTGCAGTCTTAACCTGTCTTCTATCTGACCACACAACTGGTGTGAGGAGACTGCTGACCAAATGGGCATGCAATATGTAGCTCTGTACTAGGTCATCAGAGCCAGCTGGTGCATTTGCATAATACTGGTATTGTGGGCTATTACTTAAAAGTACGTATGGATGAATGGCATGAACAGTATCAGTGGAAACAGAGCTGTTAATATCACTACTTCCCTGGTGACAGTACAGGAACATGGGAAAGTCTGGCCATGTGCGAAGGTGGAACACTTACTCATTTATAATGTGCTTCATACCATTCTTCTGGATAGTTTATCTCCATCTAGAGGTAGTCTTGAAACTATGCTCAGCTGTACAAGTTGTATAAAGTGAGGTTTTGTCCAAGACTACATGTCACATGTAATCTCTTGCCTTCATAAGATTTGATCTTGACTGGGAAGTATCCATCACTGTATTAATCTTCCAATATGCAAGTGAAATATTTCTAAACTGTTTGGTTTTTTTTTTTTAACTTTCTAGGATCTTAATGCCTATAAAAAGCAAGGAATGGCATTGCTGTCAAAGATGGGAGAGTCTGTCAAATACGTTACAGGAGGCTACAAATTAAGAAGTCGGCCACTGGAGTTTGCAGCCATTGGGGAGTATCTAGACACATTCTCTCTAAAGCTTGGTACCATTGACAGAATAGCACAACGGATTATCAAGGAACAATTGGGTAAGGACACAAGGTGCTCTATCACAATACTTCAGTCTGAGTGCTCTGTATCTTGTTCTGGTTGATGGTGTGAGCAAGACAACTTGTGTCAATGATTCTGGCCTGTAATGAGCCACACAGAGCAAAATCTAATGCTTCTTGCAGATTTAAAACAGGCCCAAAGCCTAACACAGTATCTTACTTTAGCTCAACTCTCCAAATTTTTTTTTAAAAATTGCTCTTGTTGTTATACCAACCTACTTTCTTACTAGAGTTATTTTTGGAAAGACTTTTGGGAGGGGGAAGAACCTGTAGATTCCATCTGGAGGAGTAGAGATGGAATTCCTAGATTAAGATATCCTTTACAGACCTGTCTTAGCAATGCCAAGTTTTACATATGTTTAAAAAAAAATTACGTTGGCTACTGCACAGATGCAAGTGTCTTTGTATTGGAAGCTTGTAGGAATGGCCAGTTAAGCAGGAGGCAACTTGGACCTGTCACCTGTGCAGCCGTAGAGCTCTGTCTATTAAGATGCTAATGCAAACAAGACTTGACTCCTGGGGGAGTTAATCTTTGCCAAGCTTGGCGCATAGTTTCTCCTGTTTGGTGTGAGTATTTGCAGATCCTTGTGCCTCACTCTTACTCTCTTAATCTACTTTTTCCATCTGCCTCTTGCAGAATACTTGGTGGAACTACGAGAATATGGACCTGTTTATTCAACCTGGGGAGCGCTGGAGGTTGAGCTATCGGAGCCACTGGAAGGGTTGTCTGCCTGTATTGGGAACTGCTGCACAGCTCTTGAAGAACTCAGTGAAGACATGACAGAAGACTTCCTGCCTGTGCTTAGGGAATATATATTGTACTCAGAGTCAATGAAGGTAAAGAGAGCCCTGTGGCAGAAGAGACACTGTCATTTTGTTTGTATGCAGTGATGCATCAGTGAGTTCATTCTTTCTAACAGCAAGAAGGGTTGGTGGTGGGAAAAGTCAGGAAGTAAGTAATACATTAGGTAGGAGGATGTTTTCATAATCAAAACAAACCTAGGTATGCTTAGTAGCAGGGTACTGCATGGTAACATTACCTATCTCCTCTGCTATGCAGCCAAGTTAAGGTCAGTAATGCTAGGGTGCACACAAAGTGTTGAAGAGTTGCTCATTCATCAGAGTGGCAGGTGGTACTCTATAGGAGACATCCTGTGGCTACCTAGGATCTTCTCTTTGAATTGTCAGAAAATCAGTCATGGCTCAGCTCTTCACTACTGGGTCAGTGTCTGACCCTGCAGAAAAGATAGCATTAGCAGCTTCTGTCACTTTTATGTACCATGGTTGCCTGGCTCCTTTTAGAACCACATGTCCAAATGACAGACACTGCTTCCTCTCTCATCTCCATACCCTAAGCAGGATGTATCTGTTGTAAAGTTCTGTTAAGTTCTGCATACCAAGTAGCTGCTTAAAGATGTTGTTCTGTGACTCTTAATCTCTCTAGAAACTTGGTATCTTACTGTTCATGCAGAAGTAATAAAAGCTACTTCAATGCAGTTTTTATTTTCTTGAAGTTGAGGAGCATTGGTAGTCAGTCCCACTGCATGGGGAGAAGAATAACTGAGTTAACTGCACTGAAAACTGAACCTAAGGACTCTAGTTTGGCTGTTACAGCTTTTCACAGAATGCCATGGTACAGTACACATTAGCAGTCCCTCTATAGGGTATTAACAGACAAATTCCTTCTGAGGACTTTCCACTTGGAACAACTGTTACAAGGCTATGGTATGTACTTCTTTAGAGATCTAATAGCCTGTTTTAAACCTACAGTCTGAACATGGTGGTCCTTCTCCGTCTTAATCTTAGTCATCCTATACTTCTCAAACTGGTATTTGAAACACCTAGAGCTTTCTCTTCCCAGCTTCAGATGGCTAGTTGTATAGCTCTTGTCTTGCCTGGCTGAATTATTCTTATGAAGGCTTTGCACTAATTCCCTGAGTATACTCTTTTTCATAGTCATGGTATTAACCCCAGCATAAACAAGGTGCATTTTACTTATAGGACTATTAACACCCAAGTATTGCTGGAACACCCTGACCTGTAGATGGAAGCCTTGACCCAGGGTGTTCAGACTTAACCTTACTCTGTAGGAAGGGGGATGTGTGTTTGTGTACTTAAAATAAACAGAGCATGAATGTTGTGGTTTAAGCCCAGCCAGCAGAAAAGCACCATGAAGCTGCTCACTCCTCCCAGCCCCTGGAGGAACTGTGATCAGTTCATCACAGGTTGTCTCTGCTGCTTCTTCCTCCTCAGGGGGAGGACTCACTCTTCCCCTGCTCTGGTGTGGGTCCTTCCCACAGGCTGCAGTTCTTCATGAACTGCTCTGGCGAGGGTCCTTCCACAGGCTGCAGTTCTTCAGTGACAGACTGCTCCACTGGGGGCTTTCCCATGGAGTCACGGCCATCTTCAGGGGCCTCCTCTCCCCCACTCCCCTCCATGGGCTGGAGGGGACAGCCTGCCACCTCACCACGGGCTGCAGGGGCATCCCCTCCTCCAGCACACTTCCTCCCCCTCCTTCACTGACCTTGCTGTCTTCACAGGGGTTTCTCTCACATCCCACTCTCCTCCGCTGCTGCAGGTTCCCCTTCTTAAATCTGTTCTCTCAGAGGCACCACCACCGTCACCAGTGGGCTCAGCCTTGGCCAGTGGTGGGTCCAACTTGGAGCCGGGGAAGTTTCTAGCAGCTTCTCACGGGAGCTACCCCTGCCGCCCCTCCCCCGCTACCAAAAACCCCACCACACAAACCCAAAACGAGGATAGTGGTTAAAGCCCAGAACATGTGCCTTTTGATGCTACAAAGGCCATGGCCTACTGGAGATGGCATCTAAAGTGGCAAGCTGAGTTGTGAGAGGTGCTTTTCACAAATGTAGTGTGGGAGAAATTTTTTTAAGCTAGAAAGCAAGGATTTCTTCTGCTCAAGAGGTACTTCAGGCAGTTAAACACCGCTTACCACAGGGAGCATGGCATTAAAGACTTGCAGCTAGACTACCTATTAGCTTGGAGACAGGCCCATTCTAAAACGGCTCTTGTCAGATGACAGCAAAGACACTGAGTGCAGTCTCCAAGCCAACAGGCTTGCCTGAAGCACCTCTTCAGCTGAAGAAACCCGTTTTAGCTTAATTTTTAGACAGCCGACTTAACTTCCTAGTGCCCTAAAGGACTCACTCTTCCTGTCAGTTATTCTCTGGTAATGAACTGAACATACTCATTGTGTTGGTGCTTTAGAACTGGTTGGATTTAGAAACTGCGCTTGCAAAATCGCAGTTAATAGCAAATAAGGATTATGCTGTTTTGTGTCCACCTTGGGCATCTCATTAGTGTTACTCTGTTGGAAAATCAAGAAAGAAACCTATTGCTAGCCAAGGCAGACTGTTCCTATTTTTCTTCCTTCCTAAATACCCAAACAAATCTCTGAGGTCATACCAAGTGGAGTTTTCTTATGCTAGAAAATACCATTCTGTTACTATTTCTGCAGTATGCAGCTACAAAACTGTCTTCCCAGGCTCCATAAAACCATGTAAGTAACTGTAAAGGAGGCTACACTTGCGGTGTGGGAGGCCTTCTGCTGAAGACTGCCCTGTTCACTAGCAGTGCAGTCCTATTCATCAGCTGCTGTGAGGCCTGCTTGTGAAATTGAAGTCTGTTTTGGCTTTCAGAGCACAGTTGCTGGACAGGATACTTGATGGAAGGCAAGTCTCTAGGCACTAGGAGTTCAGTGCAACCTTGATAGCTTTCTCTGTTGCACGGTGTACGCCAGGTGTAGGTATGGGAACTTGATTTGTAGAGCAATCTCTAGCTGGGTGAATGTCCCTCAGTGTAAGAACTGCCAGGTTATCTTCACTGTTTTTCTAGAGATTAATATTCACTTCAGTGTCTTCAGGAGCGCTGTTATGTGTGAAGGGGAAGCCTGAGGGAACTGCACATACGGAGGCCCAGTAGTTCTGGTTGAAACAAATACTGGCTGACTCCAGGGAAGCCCCGTCTCTGGGTTCATTTGAAAGATTTACAAAAGTGGGAAGAGGCTGGCGTTGCAGGCTTGAGTTAAATGGGTGCTAGGAGAGACCTTTTGCAAAACGCAGGTCATGTATGAGGTGGCTAGATGATTTCTCAAATCCTGGTGCAGTGAGGCCCTTGTCAACAAACGTGAGGTACCACGTTTTTTGTGGTATGCTGATGTTCCCCAGGGAGGCAAGTGCAGAGGACAAACTCAGCTCTACATAATTCAGTGGTGATATTAAAAGGTTATGTGATCTTTGTATGCTTATCACCTGATAAGCCTCTCTGGCAGTGTTGTGATCCCCGTCTGTATGCTTGGACATTACTTCTAATGCATGTTTAAAGCAAGCACCACATGAATAACTAACTCTGTCTTTAAAAGTGTGCAGTAAATAAGGATCCTTTTGTGAGGTCTAGTTGTAGTAGGAAGCTATACAGTGTGCAAATGGCATAGGATTGCAATTCAAGAAGGGAGGCTGATGGCAAAGTCCTGAAGCTCCTTCAGAGATCTAGGCCAAGGTGAAATGTTTCAACTAAACACAAAATGGAGAAGGACCTGCCTCACTGAAAGCAAGCTGAGTCTTGTTTGTACAGGGACTGGTGGTTTAGTTCTGTCTCCCAATAACTGAAATGTGGTGTGTGAGTTTTTTTCTGTTTGGTGTTGGTTTCTTGCAACTTTTTAAAAAAAATTTTGTTACTTCCTCCCCCCCGCCCCTGCCCCAAGTGAGGCCTTAACTAGTGGAAGTACTGCATGGGCTGTGGTAAGTCTGGGGCAACTTGGCACAGAGCTTTTCGAAGGAGCTGCTGAAGCATTAAGGCATTGATCTGCAACTGAGAAGAGATTGCCTGGAGGTGCCAGAGGAAACACTTCCTTTCACATATGGGACAAGTGAAAGGGAAGGCAGTATTTTTCTCATGACTTACAGGTCAGCCATTAATGGGTACTTAAAGCTGTATTCAAAAGCATATTGTTAATGGTCCACAGTGGATGGACTTGAGCACTTAAGGAGAAATAAGACACCTGCCCTTTGAATCTAATCTGCTGATATCTGTTAATCGTTGGCTACTCCGGGTACAGATCCAGCTTACTGCACTAACGAGATTTCTATAGGCTGAATGCAACTGCTGGAGGCGGTTGTTTTTCTGAGAAGAAATTTCAGTTGACTCAGATTCAAGAGGTAATACAAAATAGAAATATCTGTTAAATCTCTCAGGCTTTTGTTGCATTTGTAACCTTAGTTGCTTAAGGGCTATTCCACATAGTTGCTTAGATTCCAAAAGGAATGGGAATACTGTGGTTTTTTTCAAGCAAACCAGTGGCATGCTTGCTTGCATCCGTTTGGGGACAAAAGGGAGTGTTAAGCTGTTGAAGGTGAATTTTTCAGTTTTGCCTTCTCTTTTTGCCTAAACGTATAGCAGCTTTGTGGGTGGGGTGCCATTCCAATTTACCATGGACTGAGGTTTGTAAGAATATTGGTTGCAATACCTCCTATCTCTAGAGCAACTGCACCAGTGATGTTCCCTTGGCTTAAGAGGGAGGAAGGGGAAGATGATGATTAGTAGATACAGGGTTTGCACATCTTTAATTAGGAAACAGATCTTGGTGAGACTGGCTCTTAGAGCTCTGAGAATGACACTTTTAAACAGATACTTCTGTAGGCAGCAGAGCACGTGACCAGTCCTGTTTTACTAGCCTTGCCTGAAACTAGTCATTTTAAAATGACCAGTTACCTCCTTTCGTCCTAGTGGGGTAATGCTTACTGGGTGGCAGAAGGGAAGACTCGAAGCATCAACTGGTCAAGTTGACTGCAAGAGAAGTTCAGATTTACAGGTGCCTCAGCTGTGAGTGTTGGTTGACTTCCCTCTAAACATTTTAAATAATAACTTTGTATCAACTGAGTTCTAAAAAATTACTAGTTGTTTCCTTGTGAAGACTGGAGAAGTAAGTTGCCCACTCTTGCAGACACAGAACTGCTTATTTTTTAGTAGTATATTCTTAAAAAGACTAATTTCTGTGGTGGTTGTTAAATTGTAAGACTGTAGTACAACCTTAGTGGAGATTTTGGCTTGTGGCTGTAAAGGTAGCATCTTTTGCTCTCTACGCCGAGAATACTCTGTCAATAAAATGTTTTACTGCTTGTGAAGCTCACTTGGGTAGTTCAGTGCTTTTCATGCAAATTGTGCTTTTCAAAATTTAAATTTTTTTAATTAAACCAACAACCAAACTCCCCAAACTGATCTAAAAGCAAAGCTTACTTTTGTTCTAATGCAATAACGTAACAGCTGGCTATAAAGGACTTTGAGGAGTCTTTGTAAGTAAAAAGGGAGATGTAATACCTTCTGTGGTGGCCTTCCTGTCTCTTAGGCTATGCTGTTGTCTGTTTGCTGCTTGAGGATGTAAAAAGTTTTGCACTAGTCCTTGACAGCTTTGATGCTCTTGTTTATATCCATTTCATGCTAATAATAGGTCAAATGATGAATTGAATTTATTTAGGGTAATATTCATGGTTACATGACAGCTTCTATCTTGCATGCCTCCAGCTTGTCCAAAGCTTGTATTTTATCTGACCCTGCCAGCTGCTGGAGAGCAAGTGCTCTTTGTTTTTAAAAGCTACTCCCTAAATACTGTAAAATAGGAGAAAGTAAGTCTGAAAGTCTGACTTTGGACTGAGTTAGCACTTAAGCTGTATCACTTTGCAGTTTCTTGCAGGCTAGGGAGGGAAGGAGCAAGAGCTCACAGTTGTCTTTTTTTCTCTTGCCCATAGAACGTGTTGAAGAAGAGAGACCAAGTTCAAGCGGAGTATGAAGCAAAACTGGAAGCAGTAGCCTTGAAAAAAGAAGACCGTCCAAAGGTTAGCACTTCAAACTAGTCTACAAAACCAGCTTGCACTTACATTACTTCCTGAGAAGAATGGAGAAACAGAACTTGCTTTGTCTGGCTCTGGTGGCTTCTTTGCAGTATAAGCAGTTTCTGGCAGAACAGAAATTTGTTGTTGGCAAGCTGGTGTGAAATTAAGACCTAGGTATGAACACATATAACCTGTCTAGCAACTTATGTACTACTGATATCCCACCATTCACAGCAGGGTGGGTCTGACCAGTGTTAACACTCCAAACACAGCTAGACAATCAGTTGGAGTGTTCAGTGACATGGACTGAAGTACTGGTAGAATAGACTGGAGATTTAGCAGTATGTCAGCTAGCCGAGTTAAGGTCCTAGCCCTGGCACTGCTGAACTGTACTGTAGGACTCTTGTTTTGACTGTGGAAGACTCTGTATTTTGCCTTTTCTGCTAGGGAGCTCTTCCTCTGTGATGCTGAACAGACACAGCAGGTGTCACTGGGTGACAGGTTTTGGCTGGGCTTCAGCAGAAGCAAAGTTGTAAACTCTCGTGCTTGTGCTGCCACCTGCTTTCTGCACGAAGCAATGTGCGAGAGTCCTCTCAAATCACTGCAACTTTCACCAACAATGACAACAGGTTTTGTTCCCTTCCTCTGCTTGGGGCTTCTTGCTTCCCCTTTGTGTTAATAATTAATAGATTACTTTCTAGTATTAGGACTCCTGTACGATAGTCTTACAGGAGGTTCACTTAATGTCTTGAATCTAAGAAGCTGAAGAGGACCAGAGCATAGAAATGCAAACTAGTATTTTTCTGATCTTGTGTCTGTTGTGGACTCTATAAATAGTGGTGTCTTGGGTATCTTGTGGTACTTTTGTATTTTGGTCTTTTGCCTGCCCCACTGCTGGCTGGTGTGGTATGTACTCTTACTTCCTCAGTGTAGCTTTGTATGAGCTGATATTCTAACAAGTTATATTTAGGATGAAGGGAACTAGATCTAGCATATCCAGCAAGCCAGTTGCGGTTTTTAGGCATTTAACTTTGACAAGGTCTTGATGCAGTGGAACTGCTGAACTTTACTAGTCTCTCAGCTGCTGAAAGGCTTTTGCATCTCACCTCTCAGTGGGATTATTGTGTAAAGCACAGCACTTAAATAGCTGTCTAAGAATTTTTTGAATACTTATGTCTCCTCTCCAGTATAAGTGTATCTTTTGGCAACTCCTTGTACCTTTTTTCTAACATAAGTCTTTTGTGTCATTTACAAGTTGAAGTTGAACGAAGTAATAGAACTCCTAGCATGTTCTTAAAGTACTAGCTCAAGGTTTTCAGATTGTTCCACTTGGAGGGAATGTCCTCATCTGTAAGAGCTGGTAGCTCAGAGCTGTGGCTAGCCCCACATCTTACATTCAGTGACGTCTCCTGGCTTCCCAGGAAGCTGCTGGAAACTAAAAGCAGACAGAGGGTCATAAGCTGGGTTATGCAGTGAATGGCATTTGTGTTCCTTTTGGCATATTTAGCTGATTTGGCAGGAATTATGTTAAAAAACAAAGATAAACCCAAAAGCCCCTCAAACCTTAAGGGTAAAAAGGCCTACTTTTGTATCACGAGATGAGGGCCTATCATTACTTCTAAATCTCTTCCCCTGCAGGGCATTCTGGGACTCTATGTACACATAATCAGATTGGCTTCACAAAGCTCTGTCGGTGTCATTAAGTCATTCTCACATTGAGATGATCAGCTTAGAACTCGGTGGCCTATAAATGCAGAAGGCTTGTAGGCCTACTGTAAATGTCTGTCAGCAAATACTGCTCAAGAGTGCTGAAGTTTACACCAAAAATGTAATGTATGTGGTGTTTTTTAACACTAGCATAATAGTGATAGTGCAGAGTCTGCAGCCTTTCTATTTCTAGCAAGTACAGTAGTGAAGTGCTGCTTACCCATTTCTGACCCACGCTGGTGCTAGTTTTGCAATAATCCAACCAATGTGGTGAAGTGCAGGTATTGTTTCCCTTTGGTGAGGTGAAGTCCACCTCTGATGGCTGAATTTATTCTGTCTGCCTCAAGGCTTTGCAGTGTGGTGATCTATGGGAACAGTAAATATGGCAGTACAGAACTTGAAGTAGGGGATGACCAGGGGGGTTGTAGTGAGGTGGGTGCTGGTCTCTTCTGTCAAGTGGCTGGAGGCAGGATGAGAGGAAACGGCCTCAAGTTGAGGCAAGGGAGATTTAGGTTAGATATTAGGAAAAATTTCTTTACTGAGAGGGTTG
>JAVJGG010000074.1:9980891-10000486 GCA_035590195.1 Aviceda cuculoides | reverse complement strand
ACATGGTCTAGTGGGCAGGGATGATGGTTGGACTCGATGATCTTGTAGGTCCTTTCCAACCTAAATGATTCTATGTGTATTTACAGAAAAAAGAAAAGGCTCGTAACAGTATATGTTTCCAGAGAACTAGGAAGGTAGAAATATCACATACAGAGATTAGTTGCCTAATAAATATTGTATTTGTTGTGCTTCAGGACCATTTGTTACTTAGTAATGATGCTGTAGAGGAGTTCTGAAAAAGTGGACATGTTTATGCTACAAGCAATGCCATCTGCGCTTGACCACGCTAAATTCTAGATGTGAAGCATACTCAGACTCTGGTCTTTTCAAGAACTATGTGAAGAGGAGTAAATGTAGGCGCAGAACTTACATTATCATATAATGAGGTGATCAGACTCCTGAATATACAATTTTATGCTCAGTTCTTGCCTGCATGTTCACCTCTTCTCAGTTTACATTGGCTTACTAAAATAGTGATGGGCCCTTCCAGAGTGTATTGCAGTTTGAGCCAGTTATCATGTCATTTTGGAGTTTGGTTTTTTGAGCTATTCAAATAGCTGAGAGCAGCCATCATTAAGAAGTAGCAACTTCCCCCAAAGTGCAATCTTCTTTCTTCTCAGTTCCTAGTTGCTAGTTAATAATGAATATCTGCACTGATAAAAGCAGATAAAAGCATCAGCATTGATGTTTTAACTTAAGCCCAAATTTGATGTTAGAACTAGAACCTCTCTTTTTATTAACCTTGCACTAGATATAAAGTGCTTAAAAGCTGTTAATTAACCTAACATTTCGTTTCGGATACTGAGTTGCAACTTCTTTTCTGGAAAGCTGCAGTTTTGGAAGTAAAGGTATTTACTCTCCCAAATAGGACTGGTGCATGTGTAGACGCTCCTTTCATGATGCCTGTGGAGGCTTAGCTGGAGTTCGTTGCTGTTGTTCCTTAATTAGAGTGTATGTGACACATTTGCTGACCACTGGATCGTCACTGTACCTCGAACTTGTACAACCCTCTCAGCCTGACCTGCAGGAGAACTGGCTGTGAGAAAAAGATAAAAAAGAAAAGCCAAAAAACAACCCACCGTTCTAATAGCTTCATTGTGATTTCAGATCCTGGCAGAAGAAGCAGGAAGCTGGTGAGTGCTTAGACGCTAACTTAATTGGATTGGGAAATCTTACATGGTTTTGCTTCCAGACTTCTCTTGAGAGCCTGCCCTTTCCCATTAAGATAGCAGAGCACTTACAAATATGACACCAGGGCATACTTGCCTTGAGGGGAGCATCTTCTAAACTTCCTAGCCACTGGCTTGGTAGTTCTTGTCTGAAGCCTACTAGAGAACTCCATGTCTAGAGTTGTAGCAGATTGGATTTTGTAGCTAGAAGTATAGTGCTCAGAGAGGGTGGGGGAAGTGTGTAGCTACTGAACCCCCAAGCTGCCTGTAGTGTAAATCCAGTTGTGTGAATAAAGGAGCACTCAAATCCCATGAGGATGAAGGAGGTGCTTCAGGTGTCTTGAACAGCTCAGGGCTTTCCTCTTCTGAGGTCATGGGCTTAGTCTGCATGTCCTTACAGGCTTCCCGTCTGTGTGGACCAAGCAGCACAAGGAAAAGGAGGAGAAAGGTCTTTGTGGCTTTCAAGCTTGAAGGAACATTTGTAAATTGTTCCTGTAGTTGCCTGGTGGTATACATGTTGTTAGTTAAAACATAAGCAAAGAACACCAACTTCTTTGGCCTAAAGTGCATCTACCTTGGGCCAGTGACTATTGTCATAATCCATTTAAATCTCTACCTAGGGTTGCAATAGGCTGTCCTTCAAGATTTCTCCTATTGCTTATGTGTGATTACATGTCCAGTGTTGAGCCCAAAGGCCCATGAGCCAATCCACAGTGATGATCATCAGTGCTTTGCACTTAATATTATTTTTTTTAGGCAGCCTGTAAGGTTAAAAGTAGAAGCTAGAGAGTAGAGGCTTAG
Organism: Aviceda cuculoides; assembly: GCA_035590195.1. Taxonomy (NCBI): domain Eukaryota; kingdom Metazoa; phylum Chordata; class Aves; order Accipitriformes; family Accipitridae; genus Aviceda; species Aviceda cuculoides. The sequence goes on along the minus strand of JAVJGG010000074.1, from coordinate 9,998,516 downwards.
GAATTTTATTCTGCAACTGTAGCTGATCACTCCTGTTTGTATACTATGGTTAAGAGGTAACACTGAGGTCTTTTATCCAGCTCTTTGGACAAACCTAAATGCTTGTTGTTTCATACACACTAGTGTAAATTGGGAAATGACTAGTGCAACTCTAAACAGGAAGGAGGAGAGAAAGCTTGTTCTGGAGCTGTAGTCACACTGCTCAGTTTGAGAACTAGGAACTGAGCTAGGCACCCAGTACTTAGACCAAATGGTTTCCTCTTTATGTGCCTCTAGCAAGCTCTTCCTCAGTCTGCCTCTGTATCTGGCATGGAGGTGGACAAGCACAACTGCCCACCACCTGCAACAGCATAGAACAAATTAAGCAATCCCATCTCCTCACTACTACAGAACTGGGGCTTTTCTCCCTGCAGTCATAACAGTTTATTCAGGGTGACTACTGGACTGCTAACTTACTCTTTCCTCTGTAGCTTCCTCAGTGAGGTTTTAGCTAATTCAGCAGTCTAGCACTCTCAGTGATGGTTTCAATCTTCATTTCTTTTGCTGCAGGTACCCACAGATGTTGAGAAATGTCAAGATCGAGTAGAGTGTTTCAATGCTGACCTGAAAGCAGATATGGAGAGATGGCAGAACAACAAAAGGCAAGACTTTAGGCAGCTACTCATGGGGATGGCAGATAAAAACATCCAGTACTACGAGAAGGTATGTGGCACTGCTGGAGCATTGGCAGGAATAAAAGTAGTTCATTTTCCCCTGAGGTGGTGACAATTCTTCAGGAAATCTTCACGCTGTTTTGAAGAAAAGAATCTTGGACGTCTAAATCAGTTCTATAGTGCTGTGGAAGCTGCTTTTTGTCGGCAGCTTAGTGTAATCTGTTGAGTTGCTGGTCACGCTGAAGCGATCTGCATGAGACTAGCAATCTTTCGCAAGGCAACCCTGTAACAGCATTTCATCCTGGATGCTCCTCTGTCTTGCATTCTTCAACTGAACAAATTACTGAGCAGCAGTAGTGGCAATGAAAAAGACCAAAATTGCATATTATAGTAATACTACCAGACTAGAAAATCTCTTGATTCTGCCTTTTATGAGCCAAACTACATGGGTTAATGTACGTCCATGGATCCATATATAGATTACATCTGGTATGCATAAATTATTCTAATCTCTGTCCCTTTGTGCATGGTTCTGTCCCTTATTTGCTAGTCCTGGAAGTACCTAGTCAGGTGCTTCTGCCCTTTTTCAGCTGGTGCCGTGAGTACCTGAGATTCAGTGTCATTTTTTTTATTATTTTTTTTTTTAAGTGAAAGGGCCTTGACATTTAACTGCATGTGCTGCCAATCTCATTTTCCTTCATGCTAGAACAGTGCTGCCCAATCAAGTGGTTGGTACATTAGACACTGCTAGGCTTATGCATGGTGACATACTTCATATTCTTGCTTATTGCTTTTTTCCATATCTACTTTAAAAACTTCTTCCTGTGCTAGGTTACCTCTCCATGTAATATTAATATGCATTTACTTTGCCCCTTCCAGTGTCTCCTGTCAGTAATTCATAAGTAGTCACACAGAACTTCCTTCACCCTGGTCTCGTCTCTCTTCTGAGACTGCTGTAGAGGAGGGTATTAAAGACTCCACTGAACATTCAGCAGTGCCTCTGCAATTGCTGTACATCTTTTGCTCTTAGCTGCAGCAGGGAAGCTTTTTGGTAGCAAAGTGCCTAATTGCTTCAGGATACACAACTAGAAATACTCTATTCACCTGCAGTATGATCAGCAAGATTAGGAGGAAGATGCATGACAACAGTGACCTGTGGGTATAAGGGCTGGTGATGAGTTTGACCCCTCCTAGTGTTTAATAATATGTATTCCACCAACTATATTTGTCCAGTTTGACTTCTGGGCTGTATATGGTTGAAAGACAGTAAGGATAACATAGCACTGGAGTAAGTGTATGTGTCTGGGGAAATTACTCCAAAGCCTGGAGGGATTTTCTGGTAACCCAGAATCTAGGATCCACTTTTATTTTACTATACCAGGCCCTACCAGTTCATCATGCAGTGGAGTCAAGTCCTAGAGGTGTACTGGATGGAATACACTGTGCCTCTGAACTACCTTCCCTAAATGCATGGGTTTTTCAAATAAGTTTGCTGGAGGTTGTCCATAATAGCTGCCGTTGTGTCCAAATCAGCCCTCTCCCACAGTGACACCACAAAGACGTGAATTTCTACCAGAAACAGTTTGTCTACCTAGCTGAAAGCTGTGGTGTTCTTCAGTTTAGAAGCTAGCTTGATACTTGGAAATCCTGGGTATTCTGATTTTTTTTAATGGCTTGAGCCAGCTGATGACTTTGGAAGCTTTAATTTGTTGTCTTTGTTTGGAAACTGCAGCTATTCTTTTTGAACACTTTCTTGCTGCTTGATATTCTGGGTTTCTTGCACCTCTGTAATAATCTATAAAGACCTGGCTAGACTTTCTTGAATTTGCATTCTGTTGGTCTGGGAGGGTTGGTCAAAAGTTAGAAGAACTGATGTACACTCCATTTTTTAAATCTTTATTTCTTTCTTCAGTGCCTTACGGCGTGGGAGTCAATTATACCACTGTTGCAAGAAAAGCCAGAGACCAAATAAGAAGTACCTTCATGGACAGTCTAGCACTTCGATGCTCAGTACCACTAGACATACTGGAACTGTATGAAGGACTCCTTTTGTCAAGTTAACTGAAATGCCAGCTGCACTTAGGCTGGAACAGACACTCTGAAAATTATTTGAATTTTTTCCCTCACTTTCTGTGTTAAAACTGGGGTATGTTTCATCTTTTTGAGTTACCTTGAATGGTTCCTTCTTTACCCTATGGAGTGATTGGGGGTTCATATTGAAAGTGCACGGGGATCTTGATAAAACTTACCTCTCTAGTCTGGAAGGAACTGATGAGTGGAACGCCGAAAAGATGAAAATAAAACTCTACTGCAAGGTGCCAAATGACATCTTTATTACCATTCTGCTTTGTTTGCTAAAAAAAGATGATAATTATTCCTATGATACAGTACTCCCTAACCAATCCTTATCCCTTTTTTTGGATGGACAGGGAAAGGCTGGAATTTAGTATTTTCTGTTTTGCTACCACCCATATGCTCCCTCTGGATAAAATGGTTTCTGGAGACTTTTCTGTGTGGGAGTTGGGCTGGTCCTAGACAGAACATACCAATACCACCTGCAGATAGCTTGTGATACAAGCATGAACTGTGGTTTTTGTGAGTGTGGCATGCTGTTGGTTCATACTGAGTATCTTTGTTTACCTTGGTGATTATGAAGTAATGTCAGTTGGCTGAAGTGTACTTGTGACTGACTTGGGAATTAAAATCAGCTTAGCTGTGGGAGTGAGTTGAACAGTGGCCTTTCAAGGCTTATGGGAATGGTGGAAGCAAGTGTGAGTCTTTAGTGTCTTTTTTCTAAAGCTAGCTCTGGAATTTGCATGTTAGAGTTCTCTTGCTCCATGCTTTAAATGTTTTTGATTTGTTTGGGTTTTTTTGGGTTTTTTTTTTCTGAACTAGAGCTACTTTGGGCTTGGTCACTTAGGTGCCTGCTGTAGTAAATGTAGAACTCTGCATTCTCTCCCCATGTTTTTTTGCAGCAGCCAAAAGCCAAGAAGTGTCAAACGCTTTCTTACACTAAGCATCATTGTGTGTGAAACTTGCCTTAAACAGGTCAGTGGGAGTGGATGGCTACCCTGTTAGGTACACATAGTGTTCATACCTGTCTCTACTGAACCACATGGCAAGTCTTTTAAGACTACTTTTGGTACAGATCTATTTTCTTAGTAGTTTTTATTGGCCTTTGGAAACGTAACTGCTTCTTCAAGTCCCCTTTTTTCCCTTTCTTTTGCAGTCCTGCCTCAAGTAAACACCTGCTTGGTGTTAATGGCCTTAGGAATGCTGCTGCAATTTCCAGGGTCCCAGAGTCTTGGTTTAACAGCATGCAGATAAATCCGTTTTAAACATCCTAAGTGAAGGGGTTTGGGTCTGATATCAACGTAATATTGGAATTTGGTGGTATAAATAACTCTGAGTGCTTACTGCTAAATTTGAGTCATTACTTATCTCTGGCAACATTCTTGTGAAGAATCTGAGCAGTAATTGACTATGTGCAACTTCTATGTTCTGTGATGACCTACCAGGTACCAGTGTGGTTTGGACTTTATCTCTTCAGAAACACCTGAGGCTCCCCTACTAAGCTTGGTGGCTTTGTAGCAACTGTCAAGATGAGTTATTGCAGCAATGTGGTAGCTGTCAGGCTAATGAGATGATGCTCTCTGGGTGCAAAAGTCAAGTTTAAGACATTTTAAGCCGTCTTCCTTTTTGACTCAGCCTCCATTGACAACTCTGTGGTACTAAACAAACTGTGTTTTTTTTGGTTTAAGATCACAGTTTGTCAATATGTACTTATTCGGTGTAAACAAGAACTGTGCTTTGAGTTGCTGTTATGTCCAGAATGACAAACTACTTGTGGTGCAAGGAAAGTGCTTAAAGGGATCATATTGAAGTGAACCAAGTGTTTCCTCAATCTCTCCCTTCTAAAATAAGCACTTAACAGTCTGACCTTCAGGGTTACAGTCTTCCTTACTTCCCACAAACACAGATAAACATGCTTTTTTGAGCTGGTTCCTGTGTGGTAAATGGAATTTTATAGTTGACTCTGCAATATCACTGGGAGTCAAGCAAAATGTAATTTGAACTAATATTTAGACAGTCTTCCCTTCACCTTGTAAAAAAAAAAAAGTGAAAGATTAGTAGAAAGGATGGTGGTTTTTTCCCTACAGGTGAGTAGGTTTTGTCTGATGCCTTACAACACTGAGATCCTGTTCCCTCTTAGTTTTATGTCAAAATGAAGTGGGTATTGGTTGTGGGAAACTTAGCAATTGACATCACAGCTGTTCATGAGAAGCATAATGGATAATGGGGAGTACCAAGTAAAGTTCAAATCAACATGTAACTGTTGAGGGTGGAGCTGTTGAAGGTCACCTTAAATTTTCTTTAGTCTGATGCCACTGATTCTGCAGCATAGTTTTTAAACTAGTCATCATCCAAAATATGTTTCAGTTTCAGATAAATCCTTTTCTGGCTAAGCTGTTGAAAGGCAGGCATGGTTTGCACTTCCCTGTTGGAGTGTATGGCTCTGTGGCACCTGCAAGTTGATTTGGAGGAGAGGTTGGAACATGTGCCTCAGGCTGTGGCCACTGATAGGATTTATTAATGATCTGGAACACCAAAACCTCTTAAGCCCCTACAAGGGAAGCAAACCTTAACACTCAAAACAGGAGTCCTCTGTAAGAATTGCTGCAGTGTAAGAAGGATGTGTAGTGGTGGGTCTCTCAGCTCCTGTGGGCTACGGAGTAGTCTTTTTATAAAGAGCTGTTGTAAATCACTAGGTAACTGTGAGAGAGGCTGTGAGGTGTGGGACAGCAGTGCCAAATAGCAGAAATACAAAAGAGCAGGAAGCTCCTGTAAGATGTAGTGACACTTGTAAAGGATGCACTTACTTAACTGCTGTTAGTGAGAGGTTAAGATCTGAACTGTTAGTGAAACTCTGACATGTTATCCTGTAATCCTTACAGGATAGAGGCTGTCCTTTGGATGGCCCAAACATTAAGTGTGAAAAGTAAGAGGTGTTGGTAAAGGGAAGCAGAAGTAGTGCAGAAGCTTCATCTTTGAGTAACTTCTTGAGTGTTCAGTCACTTAAGGTCACACTCTGCACATGCACTAGAATGATGTCAAAAGTAGTTGCACTTTTTCTATAAGCCTATGTAACATGCAGCTCCTTCAACAGTCCTTAAATTAGCCCAGTTTTCCTTGTAATCCATAGCCAGACTAAGTTCCCTCTCAGATGATGCATAATTCACTGCTGTCCTGGTTACTTCTGTGTAATTTCTGGGATGTTTGTTTTTTTTCTCTTAACTGGCACCAGCACAATAAACCAAGCACTGATATCTTGTTTTCATGCTCGGTAATGAACCGTGCATTGTTCATATGTATTCTTACCAGGTTCTGACTCTTGCAATAAACATAGATGTTGAAACATCATGGCTTTTTCAGGTATCCATTGAAAAATGAAAAGGTAATAGGTGTAGCCCTGAAGACACGAACTCTTCTGGTGTGAGTTGTATCAAAGAATAAACTATGGATTCTTCACTGAAGCCTACTTGGATTTTTGTCATACTGACACTTGTGCTAAAGATAGAGTACTGGGATGAGTGGTAGAAAGAAACATCTGTAAAGCATGAGTGGCAGAGACAGTACTGCAGAGGTACTGTGAGGTAGCCTTGCAGCAGTGGCTCTGCATAGTCTGTTTGTGAAGCATATTGTTTCAGGTGTCAGTCCTGCAGATGCCAAGGTACAAAGAATTCCCTCCCAGCCCACCAGGGACTGTTCAGTGTTTTAACAGGAACCATGCTTTTGTTAAAACTCACACAATTTAACTGATTATGATTAATGTTGCAGACTGTTTAAAATCCTGGTGCTGATAACCACTGAGCAAAATTGCATAGACTAAACTAGCTCATTAGATGTTCAGCCTTCTTAAATTCTGAAGGTAGAACAGTCTTTCCCTTGATATATTAACTTTTACTACAACAACCAGTGAATAGGGAAAATGGGGTCTTTTTTTTTAAGGTAGGGGAGTTGCTACTACTTGCCAGGTTTGTTGTTTTTTTGTTGGTTTTTTTTTACTGTAAAGTAAAACTGGGGATCACAGGAATCAACTTGCCTTCTGGCAGTGTGAATGTTGCATTTGAAACTTTTTGGGAGTGCTGTTTAACCAATTTTATGGAATAAAATGGCAATTAATTCTATGCTTAGCACTTTGGAGTCTTGCCATGGTATCCAACCTGTACAAGTACCCAGTAATGAACTGGGCTAGTTTTAAGGTTGCATGGCTAAGGCACAGTACTTGTGCAGAAAATAATGCACTTTCCAAAAAGGCATAAGTAGATTACCCTTCTGTAGGTGACATGCTAAAACATTAAAGGCTACTTGCTGTCCTAGACTACTTTGAAGACCTTGGTACTGTATGCTTTGAAGCTAAACCATTTCCTTAACTCTGCTGCTGGGATATTTATCCCTATCTTCAGGTCAAGCAGAAGGGTTCGGGCCAGTGCCACATGGGCACTGCACAAGGAGACAGATTGCAGAGGGACAGTCTTACGATAGCAAACAGCCAAAGGGCTTTTGTCTTTAGTATTTGAAAATAAAACAGCACCATCCTTGTTCTCTTTTCCTCTGTGCCTGCATCCCTTCTTAAGGTTTGGAGAGTTGGGTCATGCAGGTGAAGGCAAGCTGGCTGTGAGTGGAGGTGGTCTCATCCCCTTCCTTACTGAAGGTGTCAGTACTGGGGACCAAAATGGTGCTGGCTCATCACCCAGACACTTCTGCTTTCAGCCTCTGTAAACACACTTACCGGAACTAGAGTCACTGTTCATACCATTAAAAACCAAAATCAAAGCTGTGAAAAGATTTGTCTCTCTGTGAATTAGCTAGTCAACAATGTAAAAATGGGAAGGAGGCTTTTGTTTCCTGTACTCCATCAAATCTGGCAACTGTGCTCTTGTTCAGACTCGCAGGCTAGAAAATGTTGTCTTGCCTTCTGGTGCTGGCATGTTTCTATACCCTTTCATATATCTCTGTATAAATATACTTTGTGCATTGTTTACTATGGAACTAGTATTAATGGAGAAAAACATTTTGAGGTAAAACTGTTTGTAATTCTCTATTAGTGTGTACATTTTTTTAAAATGCACCATTTGTTTACCTCAATTAATTTAATGGAATGGACCAATAAATGTATTAAAAGATAACTCCTTTACCTAGAATGTAAAGTTTCATTTTTGCAGACTTTGCCATTGAAATGATGCGTGCACTTATTTTGCTGGGCAGCTCACTATCATACTGCAGAAATACTAGAAATACTCTTCCCTTAAAATCTTGTTCCACTGCTGATTTAACTAAAAGTCATCCATCTGTTGCTGTAATACATTTGGTATTACTTGAAAGTGAAGTCTGGAGCTGAGGAAAGATTGCAGGAGTGTGTGTCTGTGAGGAACAGCAGTGGCAGCAACTTCCTCAGAGAAGGCTTGCATAGTGAGTAATCAGCTTCTGCTTGCTGCATCCCTGGCTTGAACTGAAGCTGCCTCCAGATAATTTCAGTTACTGAAGGGGTTTTAACTTGCCATTACTTAGTCCAGGAGCTTGGAAGCTGCTTAATCCTTCTTAATTCGATTAGCATGTAAGTAGACACATAATTTAAGCCCTCATCCCTCTGGGGCATGCCAGTCTTTTGAATCATGTTTGGATTGAGCTGACAACATCTCATGCCAGTGGCTGTATTGTATGATGTACCTTTTGGTAGTGTTTCAACCCAGCATAAAGCTGGGGTAATAAGGTGACTATTATCGGGCATTAGTGTCCCTACACCTTTGTAAAGCCTGTAGGAATAGTGTGCTGCACTTACCTGTTGTTAATGTGATATGTCCTGGTAGTGTGAGTTGAAATGCTGGTATTGGCTCTTGAGTCATAGGCATCCTCCCATGAGCTCTGTTCAAGCACTGTCCAGGGGCAGTGAGACAACCTCCCAGGAGTCAGAGGCATGAACATCTGTTCAGGATTGTTTTATTGTAGGGATTACTAAAACTGTCTTAATCTTACTTTCTTTTTTTACAGTGGTATTTCTGTATTTAGTGGTCTTCTACGTAACGTTGATCAGCTGGGCTGACACATCTTCTGTAGCACTCAGAGAGCAGGTCTGTCCTGCTGACAACTGTGTGCATGCAGCATATGGCCTGTGGACCCCTGCTACATCAGCCAAAGTCACAGAACTGCTCTGAGGTTTCAGAAGGAACAGACAAGAAGGAACTAAAAGAAAAAATGATCCTCTGCTTTCCTCTTCAACATTGAAGAACGTGTCTTCACTTCTACCCCGTTCTCATCCCTCTGCACTATTGCTAACCAGCCTACCAGGAAAGCAAAATGCTCTGAAGTCTGCTGGTGTGCGATAGCCAATGCATGTACTCTGCAACATGATGTACTGCAGAAATAACAAGGCAAACTTCTTTGTCATGGGTGAGCTCAGTGGCTGAGAGGTCATGGCATGCTGTGAAATGGAAACACAACTGAGATGCTTCCTGTAATGATGATAATTGTGGGGACTAATGCTTGGCAAACCTTCCACTTCGGTAGCTCAGAGAGTTGATAAAGACCAGAAGATGCTTTAGCTGGTACAGCCTCTGTCACTCAGTCAGAATCTGAAGGGAGCCAGTGATTGAATGTTGTTTGATGGCCACGATGCTGTAAAGAGTAATAAAAATGAAGGTTACAAGAGAGCTAGCAAACTACTTTTTCAAGCTACAGTTTGCTTTTGCCTCATCCATTCTTTAGCTTAAACTTTGCTGAGGTGTCTGGAGCTGGCTGACTGCTCATGTGATTCCTCTCAAGGAACTGCCAGCCTCTCTGTAAGTTACTCCTGTGTACAAACAATTACATTGGTACCGTTTGTCATCTTTCAGACTCTGAAGTCCTAATAACCTGTGTTTGTGCTGATAAAGGTGCTAACTTCTATTTGGAGCCTGTATAAAAAAGCAGTTGAGTAGCTAGCAGTGACTCGCTGTTAACAGCAGGGTTGTGCATAGTCACTCTTGTGTCTGGAAAATAGGAGGAGGAAAGCAGAGCTAGGGGAATGATGAGTATGAAGTAGCCTTCCCCACAGTTGTAGTCCTGCTGACACCAGGTGTCAGACATGTTCACAAGCCTGGAAAGCCTTCGGTTCTCTGGGTGAAGCACAGATGATGGTATAGGAGCTTTCCTTAGTGCTGCTTTTTCTTTTCTTCCTAAGTGATAACAGTGAAGTTGGTATATATATTGCCTTTAGACTTTCTACTCTTATTTTTTTAAAAAATTACAGCAAAACTTGGCAAGAATTTTGCCTGGGATCAGACATTAGCCTATCCAGTACTTGCCTTATATCTGAATGAAAATACTCTTGTTGCATGGATTAAATACTGACATTATAGCTGTTCACTTCATACTGAAAGAGTCTCATTGCTTCTAGTAATGCAATGAGCTGGAGGGTCTTGGGAGAGAATGACAGGCAAGGTGTGATTTGGAAGGAGATACATTGAAAATTCTGGAAGAATAGATGGAGGTGCTGTTTCAGCTTTGTCTCTTCAAATTCAGATGGTTTTGTGCTTTAAACTTTTTCTTGAAATTGTACCTCTCAGTCACTCTGTAGCTGTACAGTTGGGCGAATTGACTGGATTAGAAAAATAACTATATCCTTACTGTGTGTTAGTGGTTTCTCTTTGAAAGAAACACCTGAAGGAGACTCAGATTATTCTTTTCTATCACAATAAGTAACCTGTAATGGATTTTTTAAAAAAAAGGGTTTACTTTGTGTAGGATTATTCCCTCATTCTAGTTATTACTATTTTTGCAATATCAAGCAGTACATTTGTGTGAAGGCTTTGTCCCCTGGGATTATCAGCTCTTAAACTGCCAAGTATTTCTCTGACAGCAATTCATGTTACATTAAACAAAAAAGTAGTTTAAAAAAATTGGCTAGATCACTTGCAAGTTTCTTTCTTTGAATCTTTGATATTTGCCAACATATTGCTGTGAGATTTTTGTTTCTCTTTAATTAAAAAAAAAAAAAAAAAATTCCCATCTGTATTAGACCTAGAATCAGGAAGCATGGAGAAAATAACAGCATGTCCTTTTGAACAAACCCCTTCCTATTCCTTACCTTAAAGGGAGGAGACTCAGGCAGCTGACTAGAAAAGACAAAATGAAACAGAAGCCACTGTACCAGTTCAGTGTGTTTTGATAGATCTTGTTATAGACTGTAGATGTCACTACTCCCATGGTGACTAAAGACAACTGCAGCAGGACAAACACCTTACCTGTAAAACAAGAACATAGTTTGTTACCACGGTGAAAAAAACAGCTCTAGTACCTCCCTGACAATTCCAGGAACACCACTGTGTGGAAGAGCAATGTGGTCATTGCTTCATAAGTGCCAGATGGCATGGGCTTGTATCTGCTTCTGTTCTAGGCCAGAATTAAATTACTTTCCCTTCTTTTAGGCATAGGACGGAAGAGTCAACTGGAAAACTGTCTGCTTAAACAGTCTAGATTAGAGGTGGCTGCCTGGAAGAGCAGCAATAAACTGGGCAGTAAGTGCTCCTTTCCCTAGGAGGCAGAAAAGTAGTGTTGGGCTAACGCCTTCAGGACAGGAGAGATTTTAGCCAAGGTCTGCCTCTGCCCTATGCTAGAAGAATGGTCCACTGGGTTAAAATTATAGTAATGCCTGAAATGGGGAGGTACATGTAATCTGTAGGACATTTAGGGTGGATGAAAGGCAGAAACTGAATTCTAGTTGAAAGAGGTTCTTTGCTGAAGTGCACCCTTCTGGTTCTGTCATGGTAAATTGGGGAAGGGAAAGCAACCCAGCCCTGCCAGGATGTGCAAACTGGGAGCAAAGTCAGGGCTGTGTGCTGAGCTCGCTGCCCTGGCAGCCTTCTCCAGCCGCACAGTGCGAGCAGCCACCACCTAAGGAGTCAACACTACTGGCCTGCAGCTGTAATCAGGTGCAGCCTGTATGGCTCATGGTGGAGGTTAAAAATTAATTAATAATAATGATTAGTTTGGAGTGTGAGCTGCGCTATTTGTGGCAGGTAGGGGAGTTTGCTACGGACCATGCTGAGGAGCAGAAGCAGTAGGAACAAACTGGTGACAGAGGAGTGTCGTTCATATGGCAAAAGGGAAAAGAATGGAAAGGATGGCTGTGAGAACATGTTTGGAGGAGGCATGAGCAGTCATGGGCCTTAGGTGCTATTATTTGAATGCAAGACCAGTCCCATCTGTTGTCTAAATCCAGCTCATTGGGGTAAAAAATGGTAGTCTTCAGTATAGTGTTGTGAAGTGTATATATTTTACTATTTTCTAATATATTTTTTCATAGAAAAGAATTTCTGCTCCTGTGTACCAGAAAGGGTGAATTTTTATGCAGAGGTTATCATTTGTTAGTTAAATCATGGTCTGACAGGAACAAATTTCCAGGTAACACTTGGAGATGTGTTTAGAGAGCATAACTGAAAAAAGATGAAGGAAATCCATCCTTCCCAAAACAGGAAGCAAAAGAAGCCAAATATAAATGGTGTGAATATCACAGTCCTCCTCCTGGTTTTCCCTGGAGTACTGTGTTTTTGAGCAGCACCCCAGATATTTTCCCTGACTTTGAGCTGCACGCTGATAGTAATCTCTTGAAGCATGTACTGAAAATTTTGTGGATAAATGATGATGCAACCGAGGATGAGAAGTTTGGATGTGACAATCTTGTTCTGCAAGTTTCTCTGCTTCTCCCTTCCCATTTGTGGTATCAACTGTTCTGGTTTTATTACGTAAAGCACAGATTGCAGCAATAACTTACCTTTCTCTTTGTACCTTAGGCTAAATGGAGGGATTTGAGGTTTTTTGAGCAGTAAGGTAATCAAAGTACTTACCATAGGATGATCCTTCAACATGCTTGGATAACATGGATCTCATGGTTGGTAAGGGGATGAGGGCAAAGAGCATCACTGCCCGTGCTGCAATGCAATGAATATGTCGTCATCAGTACCCGCTCCTTGTTACCCCACACAACTACTGCTCTTGAAGACTATGTGCTTCTGGCTTGGGCAGGGCCTTTGCTTCACCTTTTCTTGTCCCTTGAGTGCCAGAAGGAAGTACAAATCTTTGATAGGAGTGTAGGTCCTCACTTCATCCAAGCAATGGTGGATAAGCCACCTATTGCTCCCACTAGCAGGGGTACATTGCCCAAACCAGCTGTGGTCTCTTGGTCTCAGCCTGAAATCCCAGTTTAGATGGAACACAGCAGTGTCCTTTGAGATAGTGAGGCTGATTTAAGTCTAACCAGCAGAGAGAGCGCCCCATGCTACATGGCCTTGACAGAAACAGTACCTTTATAACACTACAGCTATTTTCTATCTGGGTGCTCCTGGCTTGCATTATTTTAAGCTTTCTCTAGCGTGGATACTTTTAGGGAGCTGGAATTACCTTCCTGTCAGCAGAACCAACCTCAGTGAAGACTTGATTCATGTCTAGTGCACTGAGGTGTTTCTGCAATGCAGGGAATAAGCATCCTGCACAGTGTGTAGCAATGTGTGTTCATGATGGACTTAATATCATGAAGCATTTTTTTATTTTAATTTTTTATTTTTTGTTCCCCAGCCTGATTGCCTCAACAACCATAATCTCTTAAAAATTTCATTCAGTGTTTGGCTTAGTACACAAATATAATATCCTACCGTCTTTTCCTTTAGAATGACTTTGTTTGGTTTTTCAATGTCTCATTCCCTGTAGGGGCAGACAGAAAAATCGCTTCAGGCCTTTTCTCTTAGATCTTTTTCTCACTTTCAGAAGCAAAACCTCAAAGCCATGCAACACATGATTCATATCTGACAGAGTATCATCCATCTCATTGCCACAATGGATGCTGTTCTTGGGTTTTGTTATCTGTATTCCTGCAGAGGCTACCTCCCAACAATAAACTGGCCTTTCCTTCATCATGGGATGCTGCCCCATCTATTGTTATCTGTCCCTTGGTCATTTGTACATAGTGTAAGATTCCGTACACTACATTATCATATTTTAATTGCTAAAGCAGCTCCAATGTTTTGCTATTAAGCTTCCCATCAGCCATAAATGCCTTAATGTAACAAAAATAAATCAAATCTTAAGATGTTCGCTTAATAGGAAAACTTTGCCAATTTGTTTCTGTTGTAGCCTTAAGCCTTACCTCACAAAAGCAAGTGCTTCCCATCAATGCAGCAGCATGGTCCAACTAGTACAGGTAGCCAGCAACAATTCCCACTCCCCTGCTCAGATCTGGGCTATGACCAAGTGACCAATTACAAGTCAACGAGCCTTAAACTAAGCCTTGGCAGGAGTGTATGCCTCCTCTGGATATTGTAGGGTGCTGAGTGTAAGAGTACAAAGGGACATGTGAGGAGAGGGAAATGATAATGAAGCTTCCTGGGGAATTGCTCATGTGGTGGTCTGCCAAGCTCCCTGTTCTGAAACTCGCAGTGAAGCAGAGCAAAAGCCCTTCTCCTGATGTCAAAACATCCCAGCCCCTTTCTCAAGGTGCACTTGCTCATGCAAGTGGCTGTTTGACTCACCGATGTAGAACAGGAACGTCCACCGCACAAAGGCCATAATGAGGATGCCAGCACTGAAGGATGCCACTCCAATCATGATCATGGTAATGTCCCTCAGGTATTTGGAGAACACAAATACCCCTAGGAAGCTGGTGATGAAGATCATGTACCCAGCAGCATTGCCATGGCCAATCTCCACAGCATTCCAACTTAAAGGCTCCCTGAGCAAGAAGAGCGGGAGTACGTTCATTGCACCAGTGATGGCAAGGTCATAGAGGATTGCTGCCACAAACAGCATGATGATGAGTAGTTTTGAGGTGGATACTGGAGTGGAGCTGCTGCTCTCTGAAGGTTGGGAACTCGCTGCCACTGCTGCTCCTGTTCCTGTGTGGGCTGGTAGCTGGCTGCCCACCTCCTCTGCACTCTTCGTTTTGGCTGGGCAGGAAGCAGCTGGCCTGGGGACTGTCAGGACAAAAATGCTGTAGAGGAGGCAGAAAGCATAGCAAGCGATGCTGCAGCCCACCAGCACAGTGCCCTCTTGATAGTGGTCGCTGAAGCCAACAAAGAGGTACCCAGATGCCATGCTTCCTAGAAAGCCAGCGAGGCCATACACCAGCTCAGTAATGATGAGCCGCAGAGACCTTCTGCTCTTAGAGGACCCCAGGGATGCTAGAGCCATGACGCCTGCCCAGAGAGTGGTGAAACCGCCTGTCAGCCCATTGAAGGCAGCAGCCCCATACATCACCTCAATGGGCCAGCCCAGCAGCATCAGGAGGAGCAGGAGAGTTTTGGAGACCAAGTAGCCAAGAAGAGGGAAGCAGATGGGTATCTTCCGATGCATCCTGTCCCCCAGCTTGGATAAGATGTAGGCTGACACCAGTGGGCTCAGGCCCAGGACTAGGTTGTAGATTATATAAAAATTAGAGACAGCCTTCTGCTGAGCATCTTCCAGTGCATGGGAAGGAGCAGTGGTGTTGGTCTGGTTGTAGTAGTTCTTCACCACCAGCAGCAGTGCCGTGTCATAGAAGGCGCTGGCCACCTGGGAACCTGCGACCACTGGCTCAATCCATGTCCTCATCACCGTCACACCCACCATGCTGCTGGCAGCTGCCTTTTCTTGGGGAGAACTGTTTTCAGGGAGATGCGTAGGAGGAAATGGCTCTTCAGAAGTTCTGCTCTAGAGGCATGCTTGGAGAGGAGCAGCAGAGGAAAAAACAAAAGGTCCGCCGGGCTGCACAGAGTCAGAGAGTTGGGCAAGAGATTATCCGTCTGGGAGGATATTTGCACCTCGCCTTGCTGCGTATACATACGCACGCACACCCCTGCCCTGCTCTGATCACCAGCTCAAACATGAGAGGCTTTTGTACAGCCGGAGAACGCCCTTGCACTCTCTGACTGCCACTGCTCCTCTTCCTGGTAGTTTCAACAGAGATCAGATGACCTAGGGGAATTTCTCCTTCCCAGTTTAGGAAGTGAAAATGCCCTGATCAAGTAATTGTTGCGGTTTGGGGTGGTGGTTTACTTTCTGTTTGGTTTGTTTGGTTTTTTTTCCCTTTTGGCATCCTTAGCGTGTCACAGGACTCTCAGGGTGACTACGAGGGCAGGGCATGGCTGTGTGCTTTTTTTTGTCAGGTAATTTGTGAATTCCCCTTACTGCCAGCTTTTTTTCCTTTCTTCTACACAAATATGTTGTTGGCTCTTTCGCTCTCACCTGTTCCCATCTGCCCTGTTGCTGCATTGTGCCCCTTATGTCATTGTTTCAACAACACAGTCAGGAAATTACACCAAAAAGAAATTAAAGGGAAAAAACCTATTTTTGGTAACCTGCCTCCCATGGCTGTGACTCAGCCTGCTCAGTCCTTTGGCTTTACAATGTGGGAATTTCCAGCATGAAGAGAAAACTCCCAATTTATCCAAAGGCATTGGAGACCACTGCGCCCCAGCAGTCAGCCAGCTGAGCTGGAGGCTGGGGTGGATGAGAGCCCACCTCTGGGGAAGCGTTTTCCAGTCCCAGCTCCTCAGGGCGGTGGCTGTGCCTCTCTACAGACACTGATGCCACACACACACACGCGGCTTTGCAGCTTGAAGTCAGCCTCCAATTTTGCTGCTGCCCAAGGGGGTCAAGCAAAGTGACCTACCCCAAGTGGCTTGGGGTCCTTGTGGGCATGATGGCGTGGCTGGCCAGAGGCACAAGAAGCTCTTGGAGCAGGATATGGCGCCAGTAGGCTGCCAGTTCCAAGGAAGATGCTTGTGGTCCCAGCTGCAGGAAATACTTGGAGGATATTTGGCAGCCTCAGGAATGCTAACTTAAATGATAATGATCTCAATCTGCACTGGTTTAATGAATCATAACAGGCAGAATAACAACCTGTTCTAGGAAGATTTATGATGATTGCTTTACAAAATAAATTAATTATTAATTTGCAAGAACCATGTTAAAACCTCCATCTGTTGCACTCTATTCATTCAGGTGACATTTACTCAATGCCTGCATACTCATGGCTCAAGAGTTGAACTTTTTCACTCTTAGTTTGGTTGTGCAATTATTTTTGTTTTGTATTTCAATTCAAGGGAATAAAGACTCAAGAACTAACAGGGAAATGAGTGGGGAATTGTCTGCTAGAATGATTTGCTGCTAGACAATTTCAGTTTCACCGGAGAATTTGTTTTTGTGTCAGGCCAAAAGACTCCTAGCCAGCTGTAAAATGTAATGTGGGTTGTTCCAACAGTTGCCTTTTTTTCCTCCAGATTTTCTGCAAAAGATGACTATTTTCTTTAGTTTTTATTAAAAAGTGGGACAAATCTTTTTCTCAAAACCCTGGAATATTTCCAGAGGATGGAAATTCCAGACAGAATAACTGAAAACCCCAAAGCATCAGCCTGTGACCAGTTTAAGCAACAAACGCAGCCAGAGGAATTGCCACGTTTTGCTTCACGCAGGGAGCCCTTTCTCTTCCACCAGACATTAGAGGGAAAGATAAATGACTTTGTCCCATTCAAGCTTCAGTTTGGGACATTAGTTGTCTTGGAGCGCAGAGGTATGTTACAGGCACTGCACTTGGAAGACTGCAGATCTGCTCAACTCTTATTTAAGGGCTATTTTTCCTCCACTCTTTGATGCATGTACAGGCTGCCTGGCTTATTCATCTGACACTGAGGTGATACTGTGCTTAAAGCTGTTTGGGCTTACATAGGTAATGAATTGTGCTAAGTGCCATCAGTGATCTCATGAATTATGTATATATTTCCAGGATATTCTGAGTGTTCCTTCACATTAAATATACTTTTTAGAACCAGTTCTTATGGGAGATGTCTTGGTTTGAAAGACAGGTGTCTGCCAAGGAAGGCAGGAGCCCCCCCCCCAGAATGGCAGATGCAACCCCCCTTCCCTCCGAGTTATTACAATTTTGAAATCAAGGAGCTTCCAGGCA
>JAVJGG010000074.1:9965636-9980791 GCA_035590195.1 Aviceda cuculoides | reverse complement strand
TGTCCCCCTAGCAACCCATATGGGGAAAAATTCCTTTAACAGAAAAAAACCAGAAGAGTTTCTGAAACTCCAACAGGAGGATATAATTTCACATCAGTAATTGCAAAACAGTGAGTGCTAAAGCAAGAGTTTAACCCAGACTCCGGAATATTTCCCACTGCAAAATACTTTTCATGAATACCATATTAATTTGATGCCACAAAGACATCAAAATTACTATTCTCTAGCATTAGTTTTTCCATGGGGCGCAGTTCTCATATTACTAGTATTTATAGGGACATTTGCATCCACTTTAAAATATGTTCTTGTGGCATAAACACAGTGGAATCTTAAGAGCCTTAAGAGATTGGCCCTTGACATTTGAGAAAAATGCACCTACAGAATCACTGAGACTAGTCTACAAATACACTGCAAAAATATACTGGTGTAGCCTGCTGGACAAGGAACACATTGTTTTAGGGCATCCCTCTCCAGAGTTGTCCTGTCTGGAGGCCCACTAGAGGCCAGGTCAGCACCATGTTTCACCATCTCTTGGACATTTGTCAGTCTGGCCAAATAAACGTGTTTAATGTCTCCCTGTGGGGAAGTTATACATTCCTGTGCAGTATTGGTTTTTCTATATTTAAACCATTTATGACAGTTACATCACTTTTTCTTTCTGAACAGGGTTGCCGTAGGGATTTCAGTAGGCTGGGGCAGGTGGGCTTGGCAGGTACAGGCATTTTGGAGCTTGGCCTTCAACACTCCTTGTCTGAAAATGTCCTTTAGACATCCAGGACTGCAACCCAACATGGGTGCATAAGCCCTCTTCATCTCCCTTGCCTAAGCCTGCTGATGGGATCTATGATTTACAGTCTCTGGCTGGCAAGACATTTTGTCTCCACAGTGGTAAATCAGCTCTGTAACAACTCCTCCTCCTCTTCCTTGGTACGTGTGGATCGTCCTGATGCACTCTGCAGCTTCGTGGCAGTGGCAACGTGGGGAAACATGACTGGGGACTGGGAAGCACCTGGGTCTGAGCCTGGATGGAGCTGCAGTCGTGTTACAGCACCGGAGAGAGGGAGAGATGGTTGAAAACACTGGGGAGAAGCAGCTATTTCAGTGATGGCCCGTTTTCCTTTGGAAAATACATCTTTGTCGTAAATGACCACAGACTGTAAGGCCAAGCCATGCTCTTTCACACTGTGGTTTGGGAGGTTGGCTTCCTCTCTGGCTGGCATTTGATGACATATTCCCCCTGTCCTCACAAGGTTTGTGGTTCTGCTTGCAGATTTGGGGGAGATGGAGGGCAAGTGGAGGCTGCACGGAAAGCTGAGTGCACGGGGCAGGGGGACCGGCTCCTGGCAGCTCCTGCATTGCTACAGGGATGCGGCATCCTGGCCCAGGGCAGTTGTCTTGTGGGATCCAGGGCTGCCCATGGTAGACGCTAGTGCCTGGATGTGAAGGGCCACCCCAGCAGCCTTGTTTCAGCAGCGCTGGAAAACAACATCCAGGCTTCTTGGAAACTCACAGTGCTGGTGTCAGGCTCTGTAGCGCAACAGCTGGTAAGTCCACAATTGCCATAACAAAACACAGGACCATGCCCTTACGGGTGCACATTCAGGTGTCTCAGACACTGAGACTGTTGGGCCAGCATTCCGGCATTCAGGAGGCACAGCACCAACAGATATGTTGAGGTCACCTATGGGGACCTCTGTTCTCCCCTGCTGCTCACGGGAGGAGGAGGAAGCCCAGGCCACAGGCAGTGCAAGCACATGCCAACCTCATTCCACCATGCCTTGAGGCTTCACCTGTTGCCCCACATGAACAAAGCCCAGGGCAATGTGCAGGCTGCAAAAAGCTGGAGAATGGATTTGCTCCACAGAGAGACCTCATGGGATGCGCTGACGTGAAGAACGGTGAGGAGGGGTGACCCCATGCCAGGGTAGGTCGGGTCCTGCAACAGCACGAGACAGCAGCGAGGAGCTGCTGGGCGGGGAGGAATGAGTATCTCTCCATAAGTCTGTGCCTCCATGGAAGTAAGAACAGCAGCTGGCAGAAGACATTAGGACAGTGGAGAGAAAAGGGAAAAATCCACCCCATTTTCCAGGGATAGAGGTGGAAACAATCAAAAGTATCATAAATGCTTAAAGGGGCTCTCCCTTGTGCTTTGTGTAAGGTGTAGTGCTTTTTGAGGAGGGGAGGGAAGGTAAAACATTTCTTTAAATCTTAGTTCTTGGAGAGACACCCTTGCCTGGTAATGCAACTGTTTTCCCTGACAGATCTCAGGTTAGTCCTTTGCATGACTAAATTTATGTTTCGAAGGCAGGTAAAGGAGTCGCTGAAGCCATCACCTGCAGTAAGCCCTCAGTGATAGCCACCCCAGATATTCAGAGCAGGCAGGTAGTAATTCACTCCTCACAGCCTCTCTCTGTTTACTCCACTGTGCTAGGTCCCGACCACAGAAATTAGCAAGAAAGATTAACTATGGGTTCAGTCACCTGAGTGTTTAAATTTTCCAGGCTATTTTATGCACAACATTCTGTCAAACACATTCACATTTTTTGTTTAAAAAACCCCAAGAAACTGCATACACAACCCAAAAGCTGCAGATGCTGCAGCACACTCTGGTGACATTTATGAGCCTCGACACTGTCTTTCTCCATGTGGCAGCTCTTCCAGTGGGTGTTGTTTACTGAACCTCTGCAGCTCAGAAAAAAACCCCCACAACAAACTTGATAACAAGCTCTCAAACCCTCTCCTTGATTACAGAGCATCATCTGCTCAGGGCCAGGCAGGTCCTGCATGGACCACTCGCAAGACCCTCAGTGCAGCTGGCGGCGGCTGCTGAACCCAGCCCAAGGTGGTTTTAGTGTACGAGGTTGCGTGGCAGTGCCTATCACTGTTTGTCTCACTGC
Source organism: Aviceda cuculoides (assembly GCA_035590195.1). NCBI lineage: Eukaryota > Metazoa > Chordata > Aves > Accipitriformes > Accipitridae > Aviceda > Aviceda cuculoides. Next base: position 9,977,894 of record JAVJGG010000074.1, on the reverse strand, counting down.
AAACAGTCCCCAACGCCACCTGAGGGCTTCCAGGCAACCTGGCATCACGAGGCACAGCAGATAACAGGGATAACCCTGTTTTTTAACATGTGCCGCCGCCACGCCTGGCTAATTATCCAGGTTGCAGCATGTGGGTGGGGGCACTTGCTTGGAGCTGGCAGGGCGGAGAGATCCCTGGGACAGCAGGGAAAGGCACCAGCATCCTCCATGAGGGTGGCTGGGAGGCTATGGGGGACCGTGTCGATATCTGGTTTGCTGCAGAGCACTAGTGGAAAATGGCACCACTGGGGTAATCTTCTTCAGATGAGAGAACAGAGTTGTGCCTAGGTTGATAAGCTGCAGCCCTGGTGCTGGAGGAGCCCTCCCTGGAAAGCAGCAAGGGCTGCTGAAGCTTTTCAACCCCATGCGGAGGTGTCACCTCTACTCAACACACAGGGAAGATGTGTCTAGGGTTCCTCAGGCTCACAACTCTGCCTCAGACAAGGTGCTCCAGGAGAAAGCTCCAGGCTCTGGAGAAAGCTCAGGGAGATAGGGCAATGTAGGTCTCTTTGCATGCTACTGAGGAGAATTTTAGCTAGCACGTTCCCAGGCAGCTAGTGAATGAACAGCCTTGTCAGATTTTGTATTTCCCTTGGACTCCAGTATGTGTGTAAAAAGACATTAATGGGACTGAAATATTGTGCTGCTTCTCCTTTCTCTAAAGGGTCCCGTTGTATCTGCAGGAAATTTTGGAGTTGAAGAGGGGTATCAGGTAAAAGGTACCAGCAAAACAAGAAAGTCTGGGCAGCTTTCCAGCAATATTGTTGCTGCTAACTTTTTCCAGGCTGCAGTTCTTTAATGTCTAACAAGCATTAATAAATATATATATACACAACTGTAAATTTTAAGCTGTGTGGCAAGACAGCTGCTGTTACTGGTGCTTGCTGTTCCCTTGCCCCTTCACTTCAGCACTCTGGGGTAGTCAAAGCTTTGCTGAGCTAAGAATTCACTTTTATGCTCTGTTGTGTAGTTGCCGAATTGCCCATGCTGGCCAAGAGCAGCACTGCTTCTTCCCACTACAACCTCTGCATTTCCTGGTGAGTTCCTCCTAGTGGTTTCATACCTCCTGCTAACTGCACATGGACAGTGGGAAGACATCTCCCAAAAACTTTACCCATTTCAGCATAGCTTTCCACAGTATGCCTCGGTCACCAGCTGAGTGCCAGTGATGCCCCTGAAAGGAGGACTGCCAGCTGCAGTCACCTTCTGAAGGACTGCTAACACCTGATGAACTTCCCAGTTGTTGCAGGACCTGAGATACTCTTGTTTGCTGAAAATAAAGAGGGCACAGCTGAGGGCCATATCAAGTGCATGCTCTTCCCTCCAGAGGACCTTGCTTTTCTTGCTCTGCTGTAGATGAGGTTGCTTTGCTGCTGCAGGCCTTGGCCCACATGCAGGTGATGTGGGCTCATGCCCCTCATTGTCACATGTGATGCACTTCCACACCACCACTTTCCGAGGGTCAGCAGCTATCCCAGTTCAATGCCTTCAGGGATTTTTGTGTCCAAGATGCCAACGGGAGCTGTTACCAGCTAACGAGTCGTGACTAGCCATGAGCTTTCAGGCACCCTCTGCAAGGACACATAGCCAAGGCAGCCTAGGGCAAAGCAGGCAGATGCCTACAGAGTAAACCAAGAGAGTGACCTACCTGACATTTAAAACTACATTGATTTAATACTTCTATACAGGCAGAAACAAGAGATTAAGAAAGATTTGAAAAATAAAGCCCTTTGGGGCACTGAAATGCTGTTTTGATCCTTTAGTGCTGGGGCATCTTGATAATATAATTCCTTGGAAACATCTTGCAAAGCTTATATAAACTATATTGACTTACCTTTTAATTTAAAAACTCAAAGAGTCTGCATGTCAATAAATTATGGGGCTCATGAGCAATGATATCATTCAGCTATTTTCTGATTCCCTTCTGCTGAAGACTGACTCAGCAAACAGTGGCCAAGAAGGACAGCTGAGCTGAATCTTGTCCTGCACCACCATAGTCTGGACCTGGCAGCATGTGAGACCCATGCCATAACTGGCAGAGTTTTTTGTCTGGTTTGCAAAGAGCTTGGGTTAAGTATGCTTTTTGTCATATAGCTTCCATCCCTCCTCAAACATTGTCTGAGCATGCTTTCAGCTGGCTTCAGAAATGGCTCCCTGCATGAAAAATTCCCATCAGCAAGATTTTCCCCTGTTTATATTTCTGGTTTCCACTGTTCATACCACTCCCCTCTGACCTGAATTACTTATCCCCCTCTCCCTCTGTTCTTGCCAGAAATTTTCACTTTCTTTATACATCAAGTCCCACAAATTGGAATTAACTTTCTCTTTAAAAACAACCCTCTCCACCTCATGGAAGCTCAGTCTGCCTTCTCTCAGCACTCCATGGTTGGAGCTTGGCTCACTTGCTCTCCTCAAACACAGCATTAAAGAAAAGCTGTAATCATGTCCCTTTTGGCATGAGTAATGCAACCAAGAGAAGGTTTGTGTTTCACCTGGCTCTCCCCCAACACCTTTTCAAGTCAACCCCACTAACGTACCCACATCATTTTATCGTGCATTGGCATAAGCTCAATCCATGGGCTTCCAGCTGAGGTCATTGCTGTGTAGCCCTCAAAGAACAAAGTACTTAGGGGTATTTAGGTATCTAAGTGCTTTGGTCCATTTGGATCTGGTCCACTTAAGGTTTATCTCATGAGTCTCAGTTTATCCATCTTCTATGGGGTGCTTTGGCAAAATCTAGTTAAACACCTGAGAGGAAACTAGCCTGGGAGGGAGCCTGACTGGAGGCTGATGGGGCCTTACAGTGGCCGTCAGTCAGGGACTGATGGTTGGGGACTTGGTCTGATTGAGGGTCATCTCCGTTCTGTGAGGCTCACTGAAAACAGGGTGAGATACCCATGCTCGTGGAAGCCATCTTGTCTTGCTGCCTGAAAACAGCCAGCAGATAGCATCATATGGAAACCAGTAGGGAACAGCAGAGGGCAAGGAAATGGCAGGGAGCCGGAAAGGATAATACTGTGAAAGTCTGGGTTGACCTTGTGCCAGTGCTGTACCCCAAAGCCACGCTCCTAGAAGCAAACAAGCCTTACCAGGGAGTGAGCAAATGCCCTACTTTAGCACCTTCCTTCTTTCAATCCAGTTAAGTAGGGCTGAATACTTTTTGCCTCCTCCACACAATGCGGAGGTGACAAAACTGCCCAGCGAGTCAATTCCCATTGTGTATCAGGAAACTCCACCTTTCTCTATGGAGATGATGCTTTGCAGAGACCCAAGCTCTTCCCTCCTTTCTAATGACTGGTTATTTGTTTACAACTCTTTTGAAGCCTTGCATGAGTGCTGCAAAGTGCTGCTTCACCAGGGTTATATCATTATCCATGTGTTTTTGCTAGCATTTTCCTGGCTTCTTGTGGTTCAGTTGCAGCCTGAGGACTTGATGTTTATTTTAAGGCAAGGCCAAGAGAGTTCAGCTTTCTCAGATGCAACAAGAGGATGAAGAGTTTGTTGGGGCTATTTGTACATAAGCATCCAGCCTCACTCTGAACCACAGCCTCTCGTCATCAGTGACACACAGAGGGGGAGTGCATCGCCCCAGTCTGTCTGCTGCAGTCCAACATGAAACCCTCCAGTCCTCATCGAGCTGTTTCCAGCCTCCTGCTCTGCCCCCCTGCCCTGTATACACCTTCCCAGCCAGCAACAGTCCCCACAGCAAGAGTTCAGTGAAGCACAGCCCCTTGCAAAGTGTTTTGTATGCCCAGCCACAGCCCTGCACCAAGCTGCCTGCTGAGGCAATGCAGAGTTCGCAATTGCTCCAACAAGGGCTGGCTGGGAGGTCTAGTGCACCCCAGAGGCTTGTACAAGAGGAGGCATGTCCAGGGCACTGGGTGTGCATGCTAAGCACAGCAGCATTTTCTAGGGTCCCCATCCCAGCTATCTCCCCCTGGGAAGATTGTGAGATGTGCCATGGCTCTCTTCCTGATCCTTTGCTGATCCCAAGAGGGCTTACTGTGTTGGTGGGCATGGTAGTGGGCTTGGCATTGATAGGGCCCCAGGACTCAAGCATCAGTCAGCACATCCATCCCAGGTATTGGTTGCTCCCAGAATTTGGCTTCTAGGAGACATCCTCGGAAATAAAGGTCTTCCCATGGTCAGTGCAATCAGCCCTCCAGATGTCACTGCTGCCACACAAATCCCCACCATGCAAGCCTCCCCATGCAGTCTGCAGTAACAGAGAATGTGATAAAGTAGCTTTGCACAATTTTTTTCTTCCTTCATCGACTTTTCTCACCGCTACAGCCACACTCTAGATTGGAACAATGTCCAAAACACTGCCAGCTCCTGGTGGCACACTGCCCTGAATTCACTGCAAAGATGACACATGCCTGGGAATGAGCAGGAGCTTGCACACTGATGCCACATTTAGTGCTTACTGTAAAAGCTTACTTCCTGGAGATCCCATTGATAAAGCAGTGGATTTGGTTGCCAATTAATCAGGGCTCAGACAGAGTTAGCAGCAGACCCTAAGATCTGGGAGGCATTTAGGATTTTTTTCTGTTGCTGTTTGAGTTTTTTGTTTGTTTGTTTGTTTTAATTTGGTGGGGTTTTTTGTCCCCATGTTATTGCTGATGTGACAGGTTAGCCCCTGCCCCTTGGTCTTGCACCATGTGAAACACTCGGATGCTCTTCGGTCTTTAAACTGTGGAGGAGTGCAGGGCTGGACCCCCACAATTCTAATAGCTTCCTGGACTGCCTGACCTAGTCAATTCAATAACTAGAACATAATTGAAAGTCATCTTTAGTGCTAATGCCCATGCTAATATTTGTAGCACTGGTCCTGCCTAGCCCTGTCCTTCACCTGCTACAGCTTGTGGTGCTCGGCTTCCTTACACTACAGACCTCATTTGTGTCTTTTTTTTAAATCTTCTGTTCCCACTCACAACTGAAAACACCGTACCAAATCTCTCCCTCCTTTTAAAGCATTTTAATCAAACCTACCTCTGCAGAGGAGATCCTTTGCCTCTCCATTTGCTTTCCCATTGTGCTGAGGCCTCTCAAAGACACCTACAACTATTAGAGATGCGATGTCCTCACCTTATATGGGACTACACCAGAAATGATGGATAAAATGGCTCTTTTATAGTCCTTAACTACTTTGTAAAAATACTCTAAAGCTTGGTGCATGCCATTTTGGGTATGCAATGGGGTGAAAGGGATTTTAGATGTCCTAAGTGTGTGTTACTAAACAAATGCCAACAGCTGGTAACAGCAGAATGCACTGCAAAAATTCGTGAGCTGCTGCCACCCACTGGCATCACTGTGTTAGTTTTGCAATGTCTAAATGCTCCCCTGCAAATCTCCAATCTCCACTTTTAATTCTCATACAACCCAAAGGAGAGGTCTAGAAGGAGTTCCCTTTCCCACCGTGTGCCAGTAAGTCCAATAGACTATCCCTCTTAGCACAGAGCAAGGAAAGGCAAAAGAAGACAGAAATACTCTTCTGTGTTGAAAAAAAAATAACCTCTTTTTCTTTATAGACATTGGGACCAGAACTGGCGGGTAAATCTTCAGGCTTGTTTTCTAATCCCTTTTCTGACTTCCGCAGTTATTTACTAACCAGAAAGGAAGTCCACATCTGACTTTTCTCCATAGGCATTTCTGATATTGTGTGCACAAGGGAGAGGAGAGCTCGTGTTACGGAGAGCACACAGACTGAATTGCTGTGCTTGGCCCTAGCCAACTCCCACCGAAATCACCAGTGCCCTCCCCCTCCTCCCATGGGCTGTGGAGCAGCATTATAATTAAATGCCCAACTATTCCTGGCATAGGGAAGGGCAGAGGCTGGCGTGAACCTTCCCAGTTCCCCACAAGTACCTGTGGCCGGTCTCCAGATGCCATGTACCCAGGGCTCCGGCACGTTCCAGCTCTCACTGCCAAATATGATGGCAGCTTCCTAAGCAGGGGTGAGGAATGGGGTGTCTCCTGGTCTAGCTGACCATGAAAGGGGGGGCAAGGGGCTGCAGCAATGGGCAAGTGGCTGGTTGCTGCAGCTGTGAATGTGAGAAATGGACAACTGGCTGAAATGATGTGCTTTGCTGTGCGGGATGGCAAGGGTCCTGCAGGTGTGAAGGAAGCAAGGTAAGAAAGCTCGTGCTATTCATCACAAAGCAGATCTGGCCTCTGCAACCCTCCGCAAGCATGTTAATGGGAAAGAAATACTCAGGGATGCTCTTGTATTCACAGCTGACACCACTGAGTGGAGAAAAAAGAGATCTCTCCCGCCTCTAGACAAAAAGACGGAAGCAGAGTCAAGAACTGGGGGAGAGACCAACCGAATGCCTTGGGAGGTGGGACACAAGCCACTGTCTTCCAGCTGCGTGCTGCTTGTGGGGGTACACCTTCCTGCAAGAATGAGAAGAAACAGGCAGCTTTATAGAAACACAACACAGGTTTCTGTTTTAATGAGAAAATAATTATATACTTGCATTGTAGGCCTCACAGTCACTATAAAACAGAAGCAGGATAACATTTAAGTGGTTAACATACAGAAAGCCAGGTATCGTTGAAACTGGTCGATAAGTCATGACAAGGATGCCGCCTTTTTGTTGCCAAACATGTCAATGCTACTGTATTTTCGTTCAGATAATGTCAGTAGGGAGCAAGATGAAGCCCAAACTGGCAGCTTTTAAAACAAATTGTTCAGAAAACCTGCACTGTAACCCCAAACTGATTATAATCACAAATGCTAATGCTTAACTATTTCTCAATACACAGTTTCATTAAAACCAGTCTTTGCCACGGGAAAGGATCTGAGCGTTTCTATTGTGGAGACAAAGTTAACTCTGCAATAGTGCTCTTTTTGTTGCATTTGATATAGTTATATATAGGTAAGATACATATTACTGGCATATACTTATAAACACCTAAGCTTGGTAGCATGCAAATGAAATAACAGAGGCAAGTAAACTGCATCGCACTCATGTTACCACAGCACTGAATGTGTGCTGCTGCTTACGAGTGCCCATAATTTCTGGAAGAGAAAACTGTGCTGGGTGGAAAGTTTGACTGCCCTGGACTAATACATGCAAGTACTTCTGTCGCAGGGGCTGAAAGCGAATGCTTCTAGAGCACAGGACTCCTGCCTGGCCTCTCCCCACCACCACAACCCCTTTCCAGGGGAACAGTTTAATTTTCACTTCAAAGACTGAGGGCCAAACGTGGCAGTAGGGGAAGATGCGGCAAAGCATGAAGAGATGTCTTATGATGGGTGATCAATATCACTGGCTCCCAATGAGAGAGAAGGAGGAAAAAACTGGCCCCCAGGCTAAAGAAAATGAAGATACAGGTTCCTGGGAAGGCAGCCCAGGGCTGCCCTGGTTTCAGGGAGCAAATATTGGGGGGAACTCTGAAGAGCATTGTTTGGTGCAAGACCACCTCATCGTAAGTACAGGGGCTCTGCTCAGGAAACCCCTTTTTCCCATTCTCACTTAAGCTCTCCCCTGCGTGGAAGGAGCCAGGACTCCTCTTGGTACAGATGCACAGAGCTCACGGATGCGGCTACACAACCTATGGTGTCACTAGAGTGCTGCATTGGTGGCATTGCTTTTCCTACAGTTTTATGGTAACGACCCACCTGCAGACATAAATCACAGTCCACTGTCGATTGCCATGTCTGAACAAGGGGTCCACTTCATTAGGTATGTAATTCCTTCATAGGTGTGGTGCCTCCCCATGCACCTGGGTTTAGAGAGCATCCTTGAGATAATCTCGCTGCCTTTATCACAGTGAACACTCGGTTCAGCAGGGTTTTCTTCTGTTCAATAGCACTTGGGAAGACAATTGACAGAACTAAGTTAATGGGTATATATAATTGTTTTTGCTACAATTCCCTGAAAATAAGCCTCAAAATGATAGTGTCCATGGACAGAAATCAAATGCTAGAGGAACTGCAGGTGGGAATAATTTGGTTGCAAGCTCTGTGTTTGTTTAAGAAAAGCACCAGAAGTATGTTCACAGTATCGGTACTCATTTTAAATGAGCTCACTGTTTCAGGATAAAACAGCACAGCAGGTAATGAAACAAAGGAAAGGCTTAAGGGAGGACCGGTATCCTGGCTGATGATTTTTTTAAAAGGTGTCAAAATAATAACTGTTTGTTTATAAAAAAAGGCAGAATATTTTATATAGAAAAAAGCTCAGTGTCTTTTTTTCTGTCACCTCCCAAACTTGTTGGTTTCTAGTCCAGAAATTATGGTTCTCAGTTGTAAAATATTCCTATTGTATTGCTTGCGTGAAAAGAAAGAGTAAACCCGCAGCCTCTATACTACATACAAATACAAAGCACAAGAATAAATACCACATTTCTTTTCCTAATTGTCAGCTTACAAAACTGGTCAATACTTTGCAATTGTGACTCATGCAAATACCATGTTGGGTCAAATTTTAATATCACAAATACTGCATTAACTCAGTGCCTTGTTTTTATATCCCCTTTCAGAAAAAAAAAAAGAAATTAGCACTCACCCCTACAGCTGGTAAACAGCTCTGGAGAAAATAATCAGTACACGCACTGCCATACACTTTCTGGTATGCCAGCCTCATGCACACCCCACACACACATGTGCACACACGCACGCACACACATGCGCACACGCACACACAGATCCACACTAATCCTTCACTGCTGATCCCAAGCCTAAGTAATAACTAAAGGCTCTATGGTTTGCTTGTAGCACTGAAAACACTGGCTGAACGGCAAAGATAGTATTTTCTTCCCTTGTCTGCTCTTCCTTGCTCACTCCTTCCAACTCATTATGCCCTTTAGCTTCTTTGTTGCCTGGAAACGTGAAGACTTCCACAAAGCACTCTACTTCAAAGGCTTTTTATGTTGTATAAATATAGTTGAAGACGTAACTATCTTTCTTCTTTATTTCATACCTCTTTATAGGCCAGAGTCTGGCTTAGTTCAATTATTGCCTCATTTAAAAATTAAATGTCCTTTATTTGTATCCCTTTCCCACTACCTTTCTACTTCAAATTATCCATCTTCATAGATTTTACACATACGCCACTCTTTTCCCTCCCCACCATCAAAAAATAGTTGTCATCCACTAAATACAGATTTTCTATTTAGAAACTTGTTACGTAAATATGCTCTGAGAACCTGGAGCTCAGGTGATATTGCAAGCATATAGGATCCTAAAGCTAAGATAATCCATTTGGCTTAGCTCTCATCCCCATCTATTCCACTCCTAAATTGTGATGGCTTGTGTTTGCAACACAAGGACTGTTTTACTGAGTCTACTGGATTGTACATTTGCAATAACTGCCTCCCTGTTTTTTTTCTTTCCTTTTAAACAGATAAATTACTAGTAAGGGGAGTAGAACCCGCCCCCCACCCTCCCAAACCACCCCAATTCCAAACTGAACCTTTCGGTCCCCTTAAAGAAACAGCAACAGAGAGCAATATCAGTTGTGTTTTGTGGCTGGATAAGAGTACGCTGAAGTAACGCCGACCACCTCGGTGCAGCAGCTGTGGTAGGCGAAGCAACTGCAGGAGGGTCCGACGGGAGCAAGGTGGCAAGGCAGGGCTTTCAATTCGGTCAGTGGGAAGCACAAGCGTGAGCCCTGGCCACAGGCTCCTCCACACTGACCTCCCACCGCGCACCTTCAGCCTCTCCGGTCCGTGAGGACAACTGAGTGCTCCCACCCCCGGCACCCTCCCCATTGCGTTATTTCAGAGGGGGGATGGAGGGAAGAAGAAGGGGGTATTTTCTAGGTGGGTTTTTCCTGTTGTTTTAGGATTGCCAGGAGTTGGATCATTTCTGTGTCTATGTGCATCATTGAGTTTGTTGTGTATTTAATAAATATTGGACTAAAATGCTGCTGCTTTCGTGGTGTTTTTTGTGGTTTTGTTTTTTTTTTTTTTCTTCCTTTCTCTTTTTTTGGTTTCGGTGTGCCTGGCCGCTGTCTTCACACTGCAGCATGGTTATTCGTCCTCCTCCCGGTTGGCATAAATGCCGGCTTCCCAACGCAGTGCCAGAGCACTCTTTCTGCGGTTCACCCTGGTCGCCTCGAGGACCTGGCCAGGAGAGAAAAGGAAAACACAGCATGTCACTCTGCTGCCCCTCATCCCCGTGCCGGGGTGCCCCACACTGCGTGCCCGGGCAGGCAGGGACCAGCCGGACCAGCCCTTCCCACAGGTCTCCCAGGGCTGCACCTCGTGCAAACTGGGAGGACACATGCGATGAAGCACTTGGCGATGTGAAGGTGTGGGCGGTGTGGGGTGGCACACAAGAGCAAAGCCATACCATGGGAGGACAGAAGTGGTAGGAGTTGTCTGGCAGCATCCCGCTCATTTCGGGGGAGCCCCAGCTGGCCCTTACCAGCCCAGCTGCACATTGCCCCATCCCTGCCTCAGGAAGGCAGGGCACAGCGTCTTGGTCCTTTCCCCAGGGGCAGCTGCACACTTTTGGTACCAGCAGCCAGCAACCTTTGCCCAGAGGCTGCTTTGGAGCTGCATGTGCAGGCTGGAAAGCAGTCTGCTGCTTACTTCAGCATGTCACCCCCTTAGGAAGAACTAGGCAGCCCTCCCGCATCTTCTTCTCGTGGTCTTTGGCTTGCAGCTACACCAAGGGGAAAGCCTATGCACTGTAATCAAAGTGCTCTTGGAGTCAATAATCACCCCGTGCATGTGGAAAAGGACATTTACACAAGGAGGACCTGCACAGCCTGCAGAGTCTGGTACAAGATGGGCCCTGACACATTTATCTATTTTTCATACAGACACACCGAATCACACATACACGCACACTTAAAAAAACATATGCATTGTGTATGTATTATATATATGCACACACAGAAACAATTAACTAGAAAAGTAAGAAACAGTTTTAACGTGTTTTAACAAGGTTGGAAAAAAAATTAGACGAAATCAAAAGGTGTAATCGTGATGTGAACCTGATATACTCATTGGCAAATAATGCATGGCAGTGGGTCTTTTCCTCCCAGAAGAGAGACATAAAGGGGTCTGGGGCCTTCTTGCAGAAGCACATGGCAATCTTATTTTCTGACCAACACTGAACAACAGCTCCATGATCAAACTACAAAGCTGCCAACATCTGCTGCCCTGAATGTGTTTTAAAACAGCCCTCCCAGAGAAGTAAACTTCTGAAATGTTTAAACAGTTGGTTAAAAAAAAAAATTGTAAAAAAAACCCCCAACAGATACGTGAGTGTTCACTGAAACAATGCCTGCCGTCCTTGATCCCTAAGGCTTCCTGCAAGGTGCTCTGGACACTCCTTGACTGGAGAAGAGTAGATGGCCTTTTGAGAAAGGATGATGCTATTTTATTCTTCTGCATAGAAAGTCAGATGCAGTGAGGACGTAAGACTTAACTGGAAGAAAGATAAATAATTTAAGACTACAGTAACTCTTTTTTCAGCTCATGACAAGCTGTAGTTGGAAGAGTACTAGGGGCTCCTGTACAGGCAATATTGGGAAATCAGTTCTGAACTGTCAGCTGAAATTACAGGCCATAACTTTGCTTATGGGAATGAGAACACACTTCTGCATTTATGCTAAGACCCAGACCTCCACTTGGGAGCTGAAGGTAGAGTGGAGTTTTGCCAGCTTTATTATTTCTTTGCCCTCCTAGTTTCTTTCGACTATGACTACGAACAAGCCAAAGAACTAAAGGCAAAATCTAGCCAATAGAGACTATTTTGAGCTAAAGCTCCATCTGATTCCTGGCAATGACCAGGGCTACAAAGGTGGTCCAGGTCCATTGGAGGGATTTTTTGCTAAATTTTTGCTAAATCATGCCTTCTCTTTTTGCAGAGCAACCACTGGGAAGGGGGAGCAGGGCTGAGCAGTTTCTATTTTACCCACTAGAGGGCAAATGTGCTCACAAACCTAACAAATCTTTAAACCCACTCCCCAACTCCCCGCCCCCCGCCCCCCCAACGAAATCAGTAAAAAAATTCCTTCTGGGACATCAGCCTGTAAGCAGCGTACTGGAGCTATTCCTACTGCAGGGATGAGGACCAGAGGTTTAAACTACATGTTTGGGATTCTGAGTGCATGAACCAGGGAAAGACAATCCAAACTGAACAATGGAGAAGCAAAACTGGGACTGGGTATCTGTGGACACATATTTAGCTAACGTCGGTCACAAGAGCATTGCAGACGCCTTTAGAAGACCTTGAACAGAATAAACAAGAAGACA
>JAVJGG010000074.1:9910292-9965536 GCA_035590195.1 Aviceda cuculoides | reverse complement strand
GGGCCGGGCGGGGGCCGGGGCCGAGCCCTCCGCGCCGCCCCGCTGCCACGTGGATGCCGTGGGGGAGCGCAGCCGCCTTCGCGGTACGTGGGGGCGTCGCCTATGCACCCCCTCTGAAAGTCTTAAAAAAAAAAAGAAATCTAAAACCTATGCATTGTAATTTCCTGCTGCAAAGCTACAACTCACTGAATTTGGAAAGTGAAAAGTCAGCGGATTTGGTGGTTGGGGGATTTGGGTTTTTGCTTGCAGCGCAGGGACCAGCACGGCAGGCTGCGGTAGCAGCAGCAGGCAGTACAGCTCTTGTGAGAAGGGGCAGCAGCACACTTCAGCTGCCTGGTGCCCCACGAAGGTGCCCTTGGGAGTCTCTGTCCACATTCTGCCTGGAATTCTGGTAAGTTTTCTTGGGGAGTTAATGTCCTTCTCACCCCTTAATTAGAGCTGAAGGGTTGTGTTTGGAGAAAAATTCCAGCTTCCTTAGGGTAAGGCCACAAAGTCTTAATGCAGCTTGATTTAATTCTGTAGTTGTGGCACTCCATTTAACCAGCATAGAGAAAATAAACCTGCTGGAACCCTGCTGACAGCCTCAGTTCACCCATCTCCCCCGCCACCTCCCGCAGCCTGCCTGTCCCTGCAGCTCTTCCCGGGGTGCTGCTGGACATGATTCTGCCAAAAGGCTGCAGGTTTGCAGTGTCTCGCTAAAATGTCATTCACTGCCTACAAGTACTGAGGAATAACAGCACACACACGAAAGCATGAATGGGATCCTCCTTCAGCACTGCTGCAGTTTCACACCCTCTGTTCAGTGCCTTTTCAGAAAGATGTGGGTTTTTTGGAAAACAGAGGGAGTTAACACTCGTCCCACAGCCCTTGCTTTGCAGAAAAGCCAGAGGGATTCAAGGGGGAGAGAAGGTAGGCAGACCTGGATTGGCTTCACACAGCAAATCACCTGTAATCCATTCAGGCAGAAAAGTTTAGGGAAAAAGTCTGATTCAGCAGTCTCCAAGCGCTTGTCCGTGCAGCCGTGGACATGGAGTACCACACACAGCAGTGGACATTTGGTGTGCCGGGGGGAAGATGTGTGCGAGGCTGCACCGACCACATCTTACAAGTGGTTTTCGTACTGCAAGGTCTGCTCGGCACCACAGGTCCTTTTGCCCAGGCAGTGAGAGGTACCAACACCATTCCAGAGAAGTACTTTTCTGCGCTGCTGTGGGTGAGCTCAGCCTCTGTCCCTGAAACGGCCACAGGGACGCTTCTGAACGCTGAAGGAAGCCTGTGTGCCCAAGATTATTCACATCAGCCATGTGTCACACTTACAGGGGATAAGAGCACAGGTCACCCCTCCGGACTCGAAGCTGAGTCACCAGATTTCTCATTTTACCAGTGCAAGGTAAGATGACGATTATGGGACTTTTTCCAAATTAAAATGAACTTACAGGAGAACTCAAAATATAAAACAAGCTACCAGCTTCATCATATTGCTTTCCTGGCACAGGAGTTAGCCAGAGAAAAGCAAGCACCCAACACTTGCATCAATTATGTCTAGACTAAGGACCAGGCCTGATGGTTACAAACATGCGAGCTGCCCCCACAAAGCGTTCAGGTCCCCAGCAGTGGCAGGCATGTGAGAGATGCCCCTGAACTTAAACCTGAAAACAGCCTGACTCACCACCAGAAGCACTGGCCCTGAACCCAACCCGAGGTTCAAGCAAAACCCTCCCTTTCAAAATTCAGATGAGAAGTCCCAATTCGGCCCACCTAAACTACACCTGTGTCTGTCAGCAGCCACTCTACTCTCAGAAGTTAAATTATACCCATGGGGAAGAGAGTGAGATTAAAATCAGTCCCACGGACCAGTAATGAAGAAACAGGCGATACCGTTTACACTTTATAAGCTGTAAGCGTTGGCTGTCTCCATGCTTTCTGATGGATGCTATCCCCACTTCCTTTGTTTTTGTTACACTTGCCAAAGCACTCCAGCTCTCAGTGACAGCAGCTAAAGACTTGCAGTGCCAAATTTCACCATTTTTCATCTTGATGACACTACAGTGGAGTGGAGAGGCCCTGCTGGGGCTTTTTTGTTATGAGATTCTGCTATTTCACAGTGCCTTTGCTAGAGAACAATTTTATATCATTTAAACTACACGGGTATAATAAATTATACCTGTCTAAATAAAGCAATGAAAAAACAACAGCAAGAGCTCAATTTTTAACAGTTCAAAAGAGGTAGTATCAGACAGTTTATTCTTTAACAGGAAGGGGAATAAGTCATACTGAAGATGACAGTATATCATTAGATACTTCTAGCCATTACAGAAACCTCTCACACCTCAAATCATAGAGGCAGAGTATTTCCACTCTTTTCTCTGGACTAAGCAAGGACTGAAGGCATAAGGATGCCTCTGTAGCAGTCCTGCAAATGAGCACTTCAGTCCTTAACATCTTCTCCCATATTAGTTACAGATACTGCATGTGCAACTGAATGCAAATAAAATAGCACATTTAGTTTTCCTGAAGAAAACAGATCTGATTGGTACATATCTAGTTATTTCCTCCCAGTTAGTTACTGAAAGTGAATGAAAACAGGGATGGAATAATAAAAACACCACAGAGGATTTCTGGAAGCTTGCAATAGTAGGATTGAACTTTGGCAAATTATAAAGAAAAAACCAAAAGCAAATCCCCACATGCAATGACCAAAACTCTACTGAGAAAAGTGACAAAAAGAACAACTTTATTGACCAGCCAGTGAATGATGGGACTAAGTGATGCAGACAATCAGTATTTGCATGTCTGACATACAAACAAAGGCTTCCATCTCGCTGTCCTTATCCAAGCAATATTCCCACTGACAGCCGGAAACACTGAACTTGGGTAAGTTCTGGCAGGCTGGGCCTGAAATTTATTTTCATATCTTTAAAAAATACAATTTTTATTTATTCACTGTGAATAGATTAAAAATACAGCATATAGCAATATCATTCCAAAGGTCTGTCAAATATATAGTTTTTCTATTCAAAAGAATGTCATAGAATAAGCTGTGCATATTTCTGTAAACAATTTCCATTTTCAAATTATTGACACTCTTGTTTATTGTATAGCAAAATAATATACCACCACCTTAGGACAGAAGGTAGTCTACATCACTTAAAAAACCAGCGTTTGCAAACAAAGAATTAATCGTAATTTTTTCACTGAGCTGTGTGCACATTTACATACCAGATCTATGAGAACTGTCAGCAACTTTAGCAACTCCTGAATTTAGCAAATCAAACTACACCAAAAAGCGTCAGTAATTACACTCTACGTCCTTTATGTATACATTTTGGACAAGCACATTCAATCTCCTCTCCTCCCTACACAGTTGGTAGTGTTGTTACACGTTTCCTTCTCAAGGAAAATCTCAAAGACTTGGCATCAACACCTTCTGAGGAAAAGAAATCCTTTTGTCTGAATTTGTTATAGTGCCTACACCATATCGGTTCTGCACAAAACACTCTGACTATTCAGCTGTCTTCAGAAGTGAATGGCACACTCCCCTTTCATTGAGAGCTGATATTTTAATGCTATGAACTGAATGAGTAAAAAGGCCACATCCAAAAGAGGCTTTAGGCACCTAAAGCAGAACTTCAGATAGGCACTTAAAAAAAAACAACTTGCGATCCTACAAACTCCACTTCTATTTCACCATATTAGGTCCAAAAAATATTAGGTCCAAAGATTTGGTTATTATTTCAGTACCTAGCTTTGTATCTGCCTAAGCCCAACTGAGATCTAGAAATCAGACATTGCTCCATTAATGAGTGAAAAACTTCACCTTCACTCTCAAAATAAAACAAAAAGGCCATAAGCATTACTCTCCCACACCCCCTGCATTATACAGCAAGAAGATGTGGCTATGTATGGCAAGGTTACTCACGGCTACAACTGCCTGGTGGTTACAGCACCCACTCAGAGGTACAACATCCGAGGATACCTCTTCCTTCTCTCCTAGAAAGGATTCAAATCTTCCCACCTCACTTCCTTAACTACCAGGATATCGCCTCTTTCAGACAGTGGCAGTTGTTAACTAACATCACGCTTGGATACTGTTTAAACAGTAATTCAAGATCCACTTGTCAGAAAGAGAGTTAATGGGGAGCACAACTTTGGAGCCCAGTGACGGGCACTCACACAGGAAAGGAAGAACTGATTTCTTTTCCTTGAGTGGTTTCTACATGTTACAAGAAATTAACATTACTTGGCTATGCATGCAAGAAGTCCCAATGAAATCAACTGCATCATCTAACAGCTTGCTTAGTCTTAAGCATGCTTTTAAAAAAAAGCTTGGTTGAGGTGAGGCTGGCGAGCATTATAAGTCATTCAGCACTTCACAGGGGCTGCCCCTTACCCGTATCAATTTACACCCTCAGGAGACTCTAAAGCCCAGAAGGCAAAAGCTTCCAGCTTAATCTCCTGCAAAACGACTGTTAACCATGACCAAGAAATAGGAACAGCTTCCGTACTATCCGTATAGATGGCACAGCAGCTTTGGAATAAAATACTGGATTTGGAAGAAACTTTATGCAATGATAATTCAACCACCGTTATGTATTTGTCCTCCCATTACTGGTTAGGATTATGGAAACAGACATTCAAGTGTTTGGGATAATACTGTTTTTTCTTTTTAACCAGCAGTTTTCTCTAACTGGTGTTTGAAACCATTCGCAGATAAAACACTATTTTAAAAGCTATTTAAACCAGATAAATAATTTTCTATACATAGAAATAAGTGAATCAACATGCTCTAACCTTTTCAAGCATCCCTCTGGAAATGGTGGAAAGTGTACTCTCATTTTAAGTGAGATGATCTAGCTTCACTGAGAATTGAGATGTCACTGTAAAAATAACTTCAAGTTACCCAAATATTACAGACCTTGCTACTGTACATTATTGGACAAATATCATATAAGATCAGTAGAATTTTACACAACTAGGTTATTATATGGTCCAAAATCTGACAATGAGAGAGGTAGCTGGATGCCTCACCTCATCAGGAACATCAGTGATTTTCTGATGATAAAACAGGCACTGTTGGTAATGAATAAAACATCCTCCACCCTGAATAACCTCACTGTCAATCTGAAGCATCTTCCCTGGACCTCCCCAAACTGTAAGGATTCTATCTGGAATTTGTTTGAGAAGAATAACAGAAGTGCCCAACAACACCAGCATAATAGAATGGGACTACTTATTAAGATGAGTAGCTGCATGCTTAAATTGAAAATTTACATTCACATGCAAATTTGGTGAGCTACACCAAAAATAATGAAGAAACACTGAGAATTTAGGAAAATATTTTTCTGTATGTGGGGAGGAGAAGAAAAATGTAAACACACTGATCATTTTCTGCGTAAAAACAGGACATATGAAGCCTAAACGAACATCAGCTTCATTTTTCATCACAAAAACCTAGGACCCTCCGTTCTAACAGTTAAAAAAAATACAAAAGGTCAAGTGTGTCTGTATTACAGCTTTAAAACACTAGCAGAAATACGCTATGGCACCCTACATACCACTTACATTTGGATTTCTCCCCTGAAAAAAAAAATTCAAAAACTAAAATACAAAAAAAGAAACTGGTAACGCCACATAAAAATATATCTTTTTAGCTGCAAATGCAGCAAGTCTATAAAAAAATTATATACAAGAACTGCTTAATTGTGGTGTCATTCTTCCATCATTGCCCAAGCCTCTTCCGCTTTTTGGTAGTACTGATTTGCCAGCCTGCCTTTCATGGCTTCCATTGCTGCTTCTGCTGCTTCTGTGTACAGCTCACCTAGAGCAGGAAATAGTATCAGTTATGTTGACAGCCTGAAGAAAAAAATACCTCTTTTTCCTAAAGCAATTAAAGGACAAAAAGAGAAATTGAGGTCAAACTACAGGGCTGGATGTATGGGTGTATTTTGATAGCGTCAGGAGAGTTACATCAGCTGGGAATCTGGCTTTTACTCTTCAAGCTGGAAGTTATGACAGGCTGCTGATGGCTCTTCAATGTATTTGGAAGGACTGGAAGTATGACCAGCCCGTAGGATCCCCCAAGAAAACTCTAAGACTTAGATGCGTGACATGTAGATTACACAACAACTAAGACAATGTTGTGTAGGGCCTGGGAGTCATGGGTGTAACTCAAAATACAAGCAGCAACCTGCACTTCAGTGGCCTCACAGGGAGTAAAGGTTGCTTGCTAGTGACTCAGTGTGTCACAGGATTGGACCTGGCACCACCCACTACCCCTGTCATTGGCAAGATTTTATTTCACTGTTTCCAGCCTTGTATCACCCAGGATAATTACAGCTTCATCCACGAATCTGAGGGTACTGATCCTCTGTATGCTCTATAACAGCTGAAGCAGGAAATGTATTTTTGGGCTACATGCTGGGGGAAAAGGGAAGGAAAAGCAGGATTACTGATTACAGAAATAAAATGAGGCATCACCCGATCTCTGTGGATCCTTCTTCAGGTGGAACCCTCCTGTCATTAACATCTCTGCTTCCCTGGCCAGGAGTAGGTATCTGGGCTCATCCTGAGTGCCATCATATTCACCTCCCTCATCATAGTCGGTCATGTTCAGCGCAGCATTGTACCAGTACAGCGCCTCCTTCCAATCCTGTACTCTGAAGTCAAAAATAATTTTTGAAGATGGTTACCTTAGGAAACAAATGTACTTTGCATCAGAGATTCAGAATTCACTTTTGCACTAGGTTTTCAGAGCCTTGATGCTCTCCAAGAAAGCAAACGTTCTCATGAAGGCTCACTAACTCTGCACTGCAGCATCAGGTCACTATATCAAAATGAGGCTGGGGTCACTTTATGCAGTAATTACAGAGGAGGAAATATCAGACTGAAATGTCTTGCTGAACTCCAGAGTCTGAGCTTCATTGCAAGTTGTACGGGTTTGGTCTGGCATTTTTATTTGTGAAGATAACTGATTTAGAAACAATCTGAAGTTGCCAAGAGTCTTGTTTCATAAATACTTTAAAACCAGTGATTTTCATATTGAGAATGCTCAGTGCACTTCAATGAGAAGTTTAATGTTATTTTAAATTTCACCATTGTCAAGAGTTTCACTGTTGTGCTAAACAGAAAACTCATGTAAATAACAAAGACATACTACAATACAAAAGCAGAAAAATCACTATCATCACCTATTATATTTGGTACTTAAGGAAATTAGTATCTGTCCATTTTTAAAAACTCATCTAAAACACTAAAAAAAAAAAAATTAAAAAAAAAAATCAAACCAATATCCTGTGTAGCCTTTTGGCAAATCAAAATCTAGTTCTCAGTCACAATGCTGCTCCTGTCCCTCCTATCAAGATAGGAGTGCTGGCCAAATTAAGAGAGTCTTACTGAGGTAAAAGCATTTTTAAACTTCTTAAAACTTAAAAACATCCTTAATTAAAAGTAACATCCTCAGCATTAAGACTATGTTCCTGTGAAATGTCCATTCCTATTTTTATTATGAGCAGTGAAAGACTACAACTGTGACAAATACTTCACTCATCTGACTGCATCTTGTCCACAGCGATTTGGGACTTCACCTCTTTCTCCTGTTCTACAGCTTCTTTCACAGCTTTATTAGAAAAACACCACCACTTTTTTAAAAAAAATGTGCTTTCAAAAAATCACTAAGGAGGAGACATGGCAGTTGTAAATACTTTTCACTTATTTTTAGGGTACTACATCTCCAAAAGAACTCTTGTGTTTGTTTTTTCCCACTGATCCCAGGATTTTCAAGTATGCAACTCCCAGTGAAGTCAAGGGGAGTTTTGTCACCAACTTCAGAGCAAAAAACAACCTGGCTATCCTAGGGTAACGTCAGTATGATGGCTAAACTCAAACATGCAGGTGGATTCAACACACATGCAAGTGTCTAACAGCAGAAGTGATCTCTGACTTTCTGTGCTGACATATCATGACCTAAACCCTGCCTTTATTCACACCTGGATAAGTTTGAAGTAACTCCATTACTTCATAGCATTATTTATGACATAACAGCTCTTTATGTGAATGGAAGACATGCAGCAAGTTCTTGTCCCCCTGCTCCCTCCCCCCAGTGGAGTACCACAAAGTTAAGTCACTCAATCATGCACAGTACCTGTCTGAACCGAGATTTACACCTGTATCATATGCTCTTGCTACCAAAATCATGGAAGGACGGTCTCCAGCTTCTGCTGCTCTCAACAAGTAATCAAATCCTTTATTTCTGTTATCCTTGGTGTCCTAGTAAAACAAACAAAACCTTTAAAATGCATGTTTCTAAGTAAAACCATCCCTTCCTTTTTTTAACACTAAATGCAGTTTCTCTAAGTCAGTAACGGCTGCAAGTGTTTAGTATGTCTGAGAAACAGGCTCAGCCACATGAAACTAAGAAGTTGAAGAGGAAAGATCACTTCAAAAACTTCCCAAAGGTATGCAGTAATTTGCTCGCAAAACCAAGAACAAGCAGCATTTTTTGCTGCTTTGTCTAACTCCTTAATTACAAAGTCATCTATTCTTTCTGAAGAGGCTACAGAATACCTAACCATGGTTACTGTTTTGTCTCCATTTCCTGCTATTCTCATGTTATTTTTAGTGGAACACAATTCTGCATTTCTGCATTTTCGTCCATCTTTCTGTTTACCTCCAGAGTGACCTCAGAAAGAATATGATGTGGCAGCTGAGAGTACATGAGTCCTAACCCAACAATGGCTTCCAGCTCCCCACAGTCTGCAGCATGCTCCAGGTGAAACAGGGCTGACTCCTGATCCCATTCCTTGTCTTTCTCACAGAAACGCCCAGCTTCATGATAGCGAACCATAGCCAAATGAACCTAGAACACAGTTGTACAGGAAAGAGACACAAGTATTAAGTATGGATCTGATTCTTCAAAAGCCCTGTGCCCATACTTTACTTAGGCACAAAAATACCTCTCCGAGGTGACTACTTAAAGCTAATTGTGTACCTCTGTGACTAAGCAGAGGACTAGTTTGATAACACACAGATCTGGAGCCTGACTTGTGCCTGAACAGATTAAACAGGCAAAAAGTGATAATTATATGCAGTGCAGCTGCCTCTCCAGTTCCAGTAAGCGTAGACACGTACAGCTTTATAAACCTGACTACTAAAGATAAAAGACCTAATTCAGCATGACAGTAGCTGCCACAACATCTTCCCACATCCATGTTCCCTAAGCAGTATCCCAGCAGGTTGCCACACCAGAGCACCAGGTCCTTAGGGGCATGTCCCAGCTTATCTGCTGGGGCTTTGGAGACCTTTAGGAGAGAGTCATAGTTAAAAGCACCGAGCCTGCAACTGCCTAACATGGCAGCCAGCAGGGCAAATAGCAGCGACCACAGGTCACAGACTTTCATGTACAGCAAGGGGCCTCACAGGAAAGGAGTTAACCTGAGGCATAGAAAATCAAGAAGGTTAACCAGGGTAAAATCCTCATACCACTGAAGCCTTTATTATCAGTGGGGGCAGGATTTCATTCCAAACATGCCATGGGATTTTTGACGGTGTTTTTACCTCCCCTCCCCAAGGGAAAGTCAGGTTTCTTCTCAAACCAAAAGGTTTGAAAACATCTGAGGCTCTCGGGATGCTCACGAAGATCTACACCATGTGTTTTGAGTGTAGGCTTAAGCACATACATAAACCCAAATTTAATTCACATTTGTATTGTCTGGGACAGTCTAGAGTAAAAAGAGTTGGTCCATGCTACCATTTTTCAGGAGCCCAACCTTGCCTATTTCCAAGATGTATGTGGGTCAGACACACCATATCTATCCCACTCTATCTTTGTTGCGTGATGCCTCTGGAAAGGCAGACGAACCAACAGCAGGGTCCTTCCCAAAGGAGACCAGATGTTGCAAGTCCAAAACCAGATGGAATTCATGGGTTCCTGAGCTTAGATGTCCCTTATAAAATATGATTAGGTGACAGAAAGCTATACACATTATGTATTTTCACCTGTATTTTCACCTGCACAAATAACTCATGCAGGGCAACACCTCTAAGTAAGTAATAAATACAATATGTTTCTTTCCAGTTGGAAAGAACAGCATTACTAGACCCATCCTACCTTCCCAAGGACTGACTTCCCAATTTTCTTTTCAAGTTCTAGCGCATTGAGCCTCTGAATTTCTTGGGCAACACAGGACGGTCTGTGGATGTGAACTCTGGAAGAGTTGTAGAGATTCCATTTTTCCACACTGATCTGAAATACGAAATATACTGTTATTTCTATCCAAAATTAAAATTTCCATATTATTCATATGGATTACCATCCAGAAATCAAGACCTCCATTGATATTATTACTTATTAGTAAATACGTAAATTAAGACACTGCTTTCAAAAGTAATGTTTGTAGCTGAATAAATGGTTATTATTCTTCATTAAAGAGACAGAGTAAAGACTTCTATTTCTACTCCCAACATGAAATATCTTCCACAAATGACAGCAGCAAAGCAAAGCATTATCTTTTAAGTTCTGAATCAGAAAAAAAGTACTTATAAAAATAAGCACATGAATAGTCACACTGCAAGCACTGAGGTTATCCATGCACAAAAAAATTAAACCCATACTCTTCTGGTCAGAATTTCAGTTCAAAACATTTTAAATGCTGTTTGCATTCTACAGCTCTAGAAAAATGGAAAGTAACTAGGATATGCAACACAAATAGGATAGGACACAACTAGGATATTTCTCAGGATATGCAACACAAATGAGAACAAACAGCTTTTCAACATAATGAGTGGATGGGAAGCAGTAGCCGACATCAATCCTATCAAAATGGAAGACTTTTGAGGTACACAGGGAAAACACAACAGGGAAGGTTACTGGCACAGAACTTCAGTCTGTCAGAGCTGTTTCAGTTTCCTGAAACAGCAATATATAATTATTAAGAGGAAATTGTGAAAAGCATATCTGATTAAATTATTCTTTGTTGTCAAAGCTCTGTTTTTTCCTTCCTTGCAGAATAGAGTTGTTTGTTTAAGTTTATAGGCACAGAAACTAATTATCACAGAAGCTATATTTTTTAAAAACATAGACGGTCTGTTCTTCCCTAGCTCAGCTAGATACGTAGTCGAGTGAGCTACTGTCACGTTTCAAACACTGCATGATTTAAAACAAAACAAAACAAAAAAAAAATCACCCAACCATGTATGGGGCACAATTCCAAAACTGAAGTGCAGGAAGGAAGGAAATACAATCTAGTTAGGCAGAAAAAAAAAAAAATCCATAGAACTACTTTTTTTTTTTTTTTTAAAGTGAGAAACCCATGCATAGAATGCACTAATTTATATCAGGCATCAGTTACAGAGGTGACAATTTGTTTATAACAGTACTTCTTTAACTGGAAAATAAAGACAAAACAAAAAAGGAAACAACAGAGTGGTAAGTTAATATTAATAAACACATTCTGTAGCTCAAAAGGAAGGAAAACTGACATCTGATTTAGTGATGTGAAGTTAGATGGCAGATGTGTAGAACAAAGAACAGGCAGATTTGCAAACTCATCGTCTATGAACATTTCTGCTTTATTTACCCTTGCAGAGCTTCCCAAACTGTCTTCATCAGATTCATGTCTTCGGTTGTTGTTTGAATGGCCCTACGTTAATGTAAAGAAAGCAGAGAGGGTAAAAGAGTCTGAAAGTAGATCATATTCATAGCTTCCATGTGATAAGAAGCTGGCTGCATTTCTCAAATGCAATACAGAATACTTAAAAAAACTCCACAACAGTATGCAATCAAATATAACGTTTGAAATTAAGCTCCTCATTACGAATAGTCTTTTTCCTGTAAAAGCATCATTAACATTCCCAAGTTAAGTAAGTAATTTTGCAACATGTGGGGATTTCTTTCCAACTGTTTCCTCTGTTTAAAAAGTCTAGATCAAGATGGATAAAAAATAAGATTCTTCTATGGAAACAGTTCAAGTATGAACAGGACCAACTCTGCTAAACACAGAGTCAGATTCTTACCCTCTCTCTATGATCCAGATCTTCTAGCTCACTTCTCTTTTCACTGGGATATCCACTGTCTCCACCATTTTCAAAATCCTACAGAAGGTAAGAACAAAACATTAGCACTACACTTTGTAAGATCTCAGCTTGACATTTCCCACAGAGAAAACCTTCTGCTGATTGGATGGATATATGAAAATGATTGTTATATTGTGCTACCTCTGACAAACAGAGCAGGACTTAATGGCCCAGAAGGTACTATCCAAGTTTGTGTTCTCTCTTAGATACATTCAAAAGAAAAAAAAAAAAATCAAGGACTCGCATACTTTATCAAACCAAGAGTCCACTTAATACAGTTTTCAGAGGTAGACAGTTAAAAGACAGAACAGTAACTGACAGCCCCTGGTACTAAGGCCCTAGTGTTGGAAAATTGCCATTGCAAACTTATTGCAGTCTCCCAAAGTGAGGTTCTCTAACTTCCCATAGTACCAGTATTTGCAAAGACCTAATCAATGGGGATTCTGTTTAGCTTTCATATCACAGCAGTCGGCACAAGTGCCAAAGACAGAACATGCAGGCAGGGGAACAGACACACACTTAAGTTATCTATCTGTTAAAACGCACCAGATGCAAGTAAATTTCTGAAGGGGAAAAAAATGAAAAAAAAAAAGAATACTATTTTTAAATAAAATGTTCTTCCTTTATTGGGTAATGTGACCTGCAGCAATGAAAGCAGGCAGAGCACCTTTATGCACTTTCAGTCCTTTAAAAGCATATTCATTAAGGAACTGCAATCTCATTTTCTGTTGGAAAGACACTCACCCTTTGGTTATCAAGCTGATCGTAGTCTTTGTGAACCAAGTTATCTACTTCATTGAACACAGGCCAATCTAGGAAGAAAAA
Organism: Aviceda cuculoides; assembly: GCA_035590195.1. Classification (NCBI taxonomy): domain Eukaryota; kingdom Metazoa; phylum Chordata; class Aves; order Accipitriformes; family Accipitridae; genus Aviceda; species Aviceda cuculoides. The sequence goes on along the minus strand of JAVJGG010000074.1, from coordinate 9,952,642 downwards.
TATTTGCTTCTTATTGTAAGGATAATATGCTTGAGGAAAAGCTCTACATACCATCATTTTACCGCAGTTTTTTCACAGAAGCATCTGTGCATTAATTATCTACACAGAAGTACTTTTAATTTTATTTCTGCTCAAAGAGGAATGTTAGAGAGGAGTATCCTGGACTAAATACAACACGCTATTGTGTTTAAAACCAACAAAATAAAACAAGTCACTGTCAAATGTTCAGGAACCCCCAAGGAAGTTATATATGAGGCTCACTCACTAAGCATGTCCATCTTTTGGCTGTGAGGAGTTGCTGAGGATGGAGAGCAGGGTAGAGAGTCAAACGCTACATCGCTCATGCTTTCATCCCCAGAGTTTTCAGACAGGCGGAAGAGCAGAGGAGGCCTACTACCAGAGACTGTTCTCACCCGGCTGCTGCCACATTTTTCCTCTGTGCCACGGAGAATTGTTTGAGCAGATTCCTTGGCAAATTAATAAGAAAGTCCCATGAATAATGCTTCCCTGTATTCTAAGCACGCTACATAAGCCAACATGAATGTTTATTAGGACTCCTCTACAAAACAGGGGGTATAAATACACACATGTATACATAACTATTTGCTTTGAAAAGTTCCACACCCCAACAAAATATCAAGTCCTGGCATTGTTAAAGTCAGAGAGAGTTCTGTTTATGACTGAATTTCATTTAAAGTGTTTCATCAAGTCCCATTCCCACTAATATCACTTGAAACTGAGATCAGTTAAAGACAAGCAGTTCTATTCTTTTTTTCTCCCCAAATTAGCTTTGTGAGATATGATACTTAGTAATGATTTCAGCATTCAAAGATATACTTGGTCCTAAATATACATGTGTTACAAGGTTCCCTATTAATTAAAGCTACAGCATTAATTCAGAGACAAGTATGGATAAGTCAGCTTTAAACTGCTGTATTTTAAACTGCAGCATTAGTGATTAAGGTGGTTCTGTTTGCCATGTAAACAGCATACTTCAGTTTTATTTACAGGGCTTTTAAAGTCAGAATAAACCAGCTATACTGCTTAGTTACACTTTTTTCATGAAGCACTTACAAGCAATTTTTTATTACAATCCAAGGCATCCTTCTCTTTGGATGAAAGATCAAATGGTGCAAGCCCCATGCTTTTGCAAATCTTATTGCAGAAATGAGAATGAAAGAACAAGGCCATACCTCGAACACCTATGGCAATAAAAAAAAAAAAAAAAAAGCAAAGAAAGGGTTTACTCAAAGTTTATATGATGGTTTATTTATTAAAACTGGAAGTCCCAAAGCATTTTCTAAAAATTCAAAAGAGAAAGAAAGAGAGAAAGTGCTTTGTAGCACACACAGCTCAACTCACTTCCATTTTATTTCAACACTTGTAAGGGCTTTTCACTCTCTTGCAGAGAGGGAAAGAAAGTCTGCCAAAATTTTCAAAAGCTATGTATGCACAGGATAATAATAATAAATTCATTTGCATCATTGAGAAACATGCCTAAATTTGATCCTGCTTACAAAACTTGATGTGTCCTATGAACAACTTCATGTATGGACACTTGGAGCTTTAAAAATATGTGAGCCTTATCTCTCCACATTCAGCTGTATCCATTCCTGTAATATGACAAGGAAATAAAAGGCCATGATTATTGCTCTCACATTGTAGGAAGCTACTTAATTTCATGACTTGTTTGGTTTAAGAGTAGGCCACGAGACATGAGCCAAGATCAGCTCTCATTTTAAATCTGCCCTTGCATGACAGTTGCTCTGTTCAGGGACTCCTTACAATAGAACTTCCCCAGCTGTTTGCAAGATCCTCAGAAATGTGCCTTCTCACTCAGCAGTGTAGTGGCTACTCAGCTGGGAAGAGAAAATAAGCATCCATTAGCATGTGAAACAGGATCACTGATTTTACCTAGATTGCCATCTCCAAAATCTGTGCCGTTCTCTGTATGGATCTGAGGATCCGTGTAAAGATCTCCAACTCCCTGGATATCAACAATAATGAGTTGGTGTCCTGAGCGCTCAAAGGTGAAGTGACTAAAGGCCTGGGAAGAACCATAGAAGATATCTGAGAAAACTCTTCCTTGATCTACTGAAAACAGCAACACATATTCACCCCTTATAAATGTGCAAAGAAGCTTGATAATCCTGTTTGTCAAAAATAACTGGTATAAACATCATGATGAAAGCAATGAGAGACTAAAAGCATGTGGCAGATTGCTTCTCCAACCAGCCCCCACTCAGAGATGAGCTAAAAGATGTAGGGTGAAAAACAGCAGTGGGAACATGCAGGAGAGAGGAGACTGCTTTATTCTTCTTTCCTGTACTGGAGAATCTGCTTTCCACTACAGTCTTCACCTTAAGAAGTGGGGAGCTGCCCTGCAGAAGGAACGACAGTCAGCTCTGAAGGCAGTGCAGAATAACTTCTGCATAAACATCCTGGCTGTGCCTGTGGATCGCCAAGCTCTGCAGCCCTGGGACACTGCTTCCTTCTGCTAACAGGCAAAGCTCTACCACATTTTGGGGGTTGGGGAGGGGAAGTAGGAATCCGCAAAAATTCTCCTTCCTCTACTATGCCCTCTGGGAGGTGCCCCTGAACAGCTGATCTGGCTCTACATTCATGTATCAGATAATGAAATGTACATTTGTGCTCTTTAAATGCAATGTTTCAAGAATCGGGTATAAAAAGCCCTTCTCTGGCATACAGCTCAGACATGAGGAATCTTCTGGGAAGGTCTCCAAAAAAGCACTGCCAGGCCTGGGGGAGGTGACTGGTGGTGATAGACAAACATTTTAACTGCAGCAAATCTCATGGAACATTTTGTTCCTAACCTGTGAAAGCACAGCACTGATTCAGTGTACAAAAGACAGCCCAGAACATAAACCCTCTGCTTACATTAAGCAGCAAGAGAAATACCTTAAAAATGGGGAGGGAAATGAAAAGAACAAAACCCTCAAGCCCCAGTAAAACATTCCTTTGCTACATTGACCACTTTACATTTTTTGCCAGTATTTAAAGTTCTTTTATGAGATCAGGAATCACTTGAAATCTCTACTTGTATTTCTATATGCAATCTCAGATTCACCTATTCAGAGATTGTAGCTGAAAAAACCCAGATTCTTATATGCAAACAGACTAGATTTTTTATTTACGAGTTGGATATCTGCCACCTCCTTTTGTACATTACATAAGGCACCAGAAGACTATTTACTACATAGCACGAGAAGTGTCTCTCCCCGCCTTAGTTTGAAGAGAGTTTGAAATATGTCAATGCCTGCAATTATAATTAGTCAAAGGGCTTAAGTTTCCAAAGAGTATTAACCATGTTCAACTCAACTAAAATCAACAGACACTGAAATGCAATAAAGAAGCACTCAGCGCTTGAAAGAGCAGGGCCCAAATAAGGGGCAGACATACCGCAAAAAGAGAAATTAATTTGGCATTTTACTGGAAAGCCTGCGGTTTCCCTTCTTGGCAGTAACACAAGACCTCTGGATAGAGCCAAGAAATTCCCTGCAGCAGACTCTATGGAAAGCATTAAATAAAGCCTCACCTGCGGAGTAAGACGAATGTTATCATCTCGCACAAATCCAGAATTTGAGTTGTATTTGATGTATTTGCCTTCAATATAATGTTCCAGATGAAAGAGAGGCTTTCCAGGTCTGTTCTTCATTTCAATAATACAGGTCTGTACTATATCCACCTGGGGAGTGAAAGAAGATAAACAATGACTAACAGAATACTGTCTTCAGATCAAAGTGTGTGTGAATCTGCCAGCTGTGAAAATTTCCTCAATGAAAGAAGCTGAACAATTGCAAAGATCTGTTTGTTTAGCAAGGGGGTAGGGGAAGAGTCACGTGCTTCTTAGGTTATTGGAGGAATTCCATAAATTAAAAAGTCACTTCAAAACAGCTCACTTCTGCAACAAATCCCTCTGAAAAATTCTTAGTAATACAGTTAACTACTGCAGAACTTGAAGAAATGCCTTTTCAGAGAATGACTGAAGACATCTACCATTCAGGTATTTCTGTATCCTGCATCACCTCCTCCCTCTGTCCCAGACACATTCCTGAAGGAGAAACCATCACAACTCTCACTTCACTTACATCTCTTCCCTCACACGACATTTAGATTTCTAGATTCCTCTCTGTGCACTTCACTCTATACTTCACCTTGCTGTTGTGAGACAGGTAGTTATTAACTAATCCTCATATGGGAGGCAATGCACATAGTCCACATATTCAAAAGCACTCATTTTGGCATTAAATTGTTAAGGCCTCCACAATGAGGCATACTACTTAGCACAAGCATCTCGTCACGTCACATACAGTCTGTGGTAGAACTGTATGTGAAGAGCAGGAACCAAGATACCACAGTGCATGTACAGCACCCTTCCTACAAGCCGCCTCTTCCACTCATTTGAAGTCACAGTTAACACTCAGGCATTCAGTACCAGCTGCAGATTAAAGGGACTTGACAGTTTCATTGATACATACTGTGGAAACACTCAACAAAGAGTAGCTACTAGCTGGGAGTGAAGGACAGTAGCTGAGAATGAATAACAGTTGCAGTCCTTCATCCCTGCACTTCAGTTTCTTGTCTTTTAACAAGCTGACTGCTGACACCTTGCAGGAGGTGTTTTTGTCCAGGATGCAATGGCCAGCCTTGACCAGCAGCTATCCAACTTACCAGCATGGAAAAGCACAAAGCTATGCTGGCTGTACAAAATGTTTAGGATGGACCCCATTGTGACATATATTTAGCTAACGCCAGTCACAAGAGCATTGCAGACGCCTTTAGAAGACCTTGAACAGAATAAACAAGAAGACAAAAAAAGAAAGATGATAATAAAGCCAATTAGAACACAGCTGTGCATTCCACGAGAAAGGGAACTTGACACAAAACCCCTCAGTTTGGCAGTTTATCTTGACCAATTAGACTGAGACAAGCTTCGCGTGTTTAAGGAGTGTTTAAGTTAATATAACCAATTATATCTTATGTTTATGCGCATGTACAGAGCTGATATAACCAATCATATTTTATGCTTGTGCGCGTGTACAATGACTTCGCAGAATATATAAATATGTGTGTGTTTTAGCAATAAAGGGTCATCTGCTTTCAACTTTACAGGCGTCTGCCTGCATCAGTCTCCTCAGGTATCAACATCACATTACTGTCTTCTCAGAATAAGAAAAGACAGTGGCTGCTCCAGGCTTAGAAATTAAGGGGAAAAAAAACCCCAGTGATTTTTTTTTTGGATGGCAACAGACAAATACTACTGGACAGGAGACTATCAAGACCGCTATGTGATAATGATTAAACAAAACACAGAATATTACTTTCTCCCCACTGGATATTGAAATTTACATGAAAAAACAGCAAATTCAGCATATATTTCAAACCCAAACTGCCACTGTCATGGAGTAGTGGTATATTTAAATGAGGTCTGCTGAATTTGGCCTGTAGATTTATGCCAGCTGAAAATAAAATGGATTTTACATAACTTACAACAGTTTCCAGTCAGTTTTCTCCCTTGCTGGAAATCACAATGTTGTGATGGTCTCTGGTGATGGCTTGCAACAGTCAGGACCTTTAAACTTTGAAGATTTCTGCTTTAGATCAGTCAGCTCATCTTTGTCTTAAAAGATGGCAACAGGGTTTCTTCCATTTATCCTATCTGCAAAAATGCCCAGAAGCTTGTCTACTTCTGCAAACCTTGCTGGTTGCTCCAAGGAAAACTGTTTCCAGAATTATATCAGAGATACCATGAGGCCATTGAATGTGGACTTAGCCTTTGCATGAAAAACAAGTACTGATGTCTGGCTTAGTATTAATAAACAAGCCTTCTAAATAGTAGAGTAGATGCTAGTAGGTTAAAGGTCCTTTTGAATAGTTACTCCAAAATTATTCTTCTAATCTACTGAAAAGAGTGTTTGACCTAAAATAACCCTCATTTTGACTAGGCTGTGTCAGTTTTACACCCGCTACGGGAAACAATGGGGTAATTATAGCATGGAACTGGAATGACTGAGTGGAGAATTGGGACTCCTCAATGGAGCATTGAATTCACAACCCAGAAAGCCGCTTGCCTAAAATAGCAAACGATCTCTATTTTAAAATACTCTTAGTAGGTATCAGGGCTGTCTGTAGACCCATCATGAGTCCAGCACCCAGAGGCTCTCTGCAGTAGATGAAGGGAAGGAAAGTCTTTTGCTTTTGTTGTTGTGGCTGTTTTGGGGGTCTGTAACATGCTGCATTTTAGCCATGTTACAAAATGCTACCTCAATGCTTTGTAAGTGTCCTCCCTGATGATGTCTCACGTCAGGTCAGAAGATGCAGGCAGGGCAACCCAGGGAGGGTTGTCAGGGCATCCTAAGGCAGCCAGGCTCATAACTGCATGCAGAAGGCATACACCAAAAATCAGAAAGATGATGAAGCAGACAGTTCACTCAAGCTTAGGCTGAAGAACTGAGCTGGCTATGCCCTAATGGTAAGGCCACATTGGTGAAAAAAGCAATGTCTTATTTGGAGAGGCGATTTGACTATTAACTGCAATAGAAGAGGAAGAATTTGGAGAGCAGAAGTAGGTGTGAAGGAAAGACAAATATACCAAGATACATAGGGCTGTCAAAACCACTCTTCACCTCTCTTTGCAAAGAAGTGCTGTGTGGATCTTGTGGTTGAAGCTCTGGGGTCTTGCGAAGAATTGTAGAGGGCTCTTTCCTGACAGATTCCATTATTATTGTGGATTTGGGGGGGGGGGAGATTGAAACAGCTGCTGCTGTCAGGTGTAAGATTAATTTATCTATCCATCCTAGAGATGGAGACTAACCTGTCCTGAGTTTCCCTCCAACAGATGTAACAATAATTGCTTTCTTACTGGCAACAAGAGAATAAAAAGCAAAATACAGATATGCTTTAGTCCCAAGTATATTTAATCCCACCACTGAATGAAACTGACAACTATACAGTACAGGCAAATTTTTTTTGCACAGCAGCAGCAAACTAATGTGGAAGCAAAACGATTTTTCTGGAGCTTGATATTTTACTGATCCTTCCCATTTGGGTCTGGAAGAACTAAAAGCAACAAAACCAGAAAATGCTAAGGTCTGGGTGTCTGAAATCTACCAGCACCATGTGGGAAAGTCACTGCACAAGACAGCTCCATGGAGCACACTGTGCACAAAGAGAGGGAAGCACAAAGGCAGGGAACAGGCTGCCTGCTCCAGCAGATGTGAGTGCTCCCGCTCAGGAATGATAAACTAAATGCTTTAACATAAAACTGGAAGTACTGAGAGACAAAGAACATCTATTTCTCCAGAATAAAGGTATTTTCTTTACTGTACCTACTTAATGCTTTTCACTGAATATACTAGAACTCTAGTGAGCATAGTGAAGAGCTGGATATCTGAGATAAAAATAGGTTTACCTGAAACATATTAAAACATAACTGTGTGCCCTCTGCCATCAAATCTAGTAAGCTGGTTTTCTATTTTGCAACACAAAAATTTTCAGCAGTAGCCTTTAATGTTGCATATAAGGTGACTTATTTCCTGCAGCATGATTGATATTAAGCAAACTCAGGATAATGCCATGTAAATGTGAAGATATGTGTAGTTTTAAGGACAAAAGCAGAAGATGTTGAGGATAAAAAAACCATGTATATGTGCAGGCACATATTTATCTGTGGTGTCTTTATAACAGCAGACAGACGTGCTTTTAACATAGGCTGCAGGAATTTGGAGGTGATAAAACCACATCAACCTAATGAAGCAGGCTGTGGTTCACTGCATGTGACTTCAGCAGCTACTGTACCTTGCTGGGGGTTTGCTACTTACCAGAGCGGAGCTGCCAGGCAGATTGCGTGGAAGCCCCCGCTCCTCCAGTGCTGCCAACAACGATTAAAATTGAGCCACCTGCCTGCACCGGAGCCGATTACAGAGGGCTCTGGTGAACAGGAGACACAGCTCAGCTGTGGGGTCAGTAGAGACTAGCGGGGCATCATGCCTTCAGTCTTGCTGTTCCTTCCAAAAAACTGCCCAGCTTCAGCTAAAGATTTCCAGTGAGAACCAAACAGTTTCTTCAGCCTGAGGCTTAACACTGGGGATTAGCCAGGTGGCATACTTCCACCTGCATACAGAATCAGTGTGTCCTACAGCCTTTTTCATTTCTACCCCCTTTCCCATCCATGCACCTTCATTTCGAGTTCATTACTCCTTGCATCATTATCCTTTTACAAGGCGGACATGCCACCCTTCCCAGCAGAAGGCCAAAGGCTGGGCGTGTAAAATCTACACCTGAGCTTCTGTCTCTCACACAACATCAAACGCTCTGATCACTACTTACCATTCATAAATTGTAACTCAGGTTATTGTGCAGATACTATGGGGGAGAAGAGGCCCAACCTGTGTCTAAAACCAGGTCTTTGAAAGCACACTGCTCTTACACTGATAAACTCTCTATAAATACTCTACACAAAGATCAATCGCTGGCTTGTATCAGTGAGATAAAACCCACGCTAAATTATTTACTGAATAGGAAATGGCATAGACTTGACTTTCCTTTACTTTCCAGGCCAGAAAAATGTTCATATGGTTGCCTGAGGTATATCTGATGTGGTCAAATATGTTATGGAATAGGGAAATAGTGGAAGGTTCATGTTTATACAAAAATGCTGATGCTGGACAGATGAATGTCAGTCATTACCACAGTCTGCATCTCTTAGAGAAGTCCAGATTTACACATATGTCTGTGCAGAAAATTACATGCAATGGAAATGTCCACATTATTGAGCACGTTGTTCCTAAAAAACATTGCAAAAGTGTAGTTGGTATCAATGCCCTCCTCTTAAAATTCTTGCCTGTGGCAGAGTTCAGCTTTGAGGGATAAAGACTCTGCAAGCTACTGCCTTGCTAAAATACCAAATGCCACTGTAAATACCCTTTCTTTAGCAGGTCTGGGTTTCTTCTACTCTGAGACCAACACTGATGCTAAGTTGTGGGACTGTGATCAGTTGTCACATCACAACAGACAGGGGCAAAGACAGGTTCACAAAATTCACAAGACTGAGGCTGTGCACTTGGATCTGACTCTCTTCTTCCACAGACGAAAGGTTGGTGTGCAGATTCTTTACAAAATACTAGAGATTTTGATAGTGCTAAAAACACTGTAATCAGAGACAAAGGAAAGCCACAGCAGTTTCACTCAGCATCTAAGGATGCTTGGATCCCAGGTTTAGCTTTACCAGCTAACTGATAACAGCGATTAAGGAGAAGTTCTCATTTCATGCCTCAGGAATGATCCACTCCTGAGCAACAGCTCCCATCCCTTTAATCACAACCCCTCCCATGCCAGAAATTGTAACTAAAATCCAAAGGTTAGAAAAACAGCTACACAAATATTTGTTGATGAGAGATACAAGGGAATATCCCCCACACACATTTGCATCCCAGTTTTGATATGAAACAGCACTGGCACACAGTATGAAAATGCAAACTGCAGCAACATGCACTTGGAATCACCATGCAAGAGGAAGCAAAAATAAATAAGCAGTTGAAAAGTACCTCAGAAGTAACCTTGCTAGACAGTAATTTACAGGTGTACTGGTAGAAAGGGAAAAGACCAGCATTAGTACATTGAACAAGCATGTTACAACTAGGAAACAAGAACAAAATAAAGAAATTGCAAGAACTGGCACATTCCAGAGTACAAGATTTCAAGCAACTTGGTGTCATAAAAAAAAAACCCCAAAACAACAAAAAACCCATTACTCATGTTGGTGGTTTTTTTTAAATGACGTTGCTTGGCCAGTCTCGGTCTTGTTTACCATCAGTGCTTGACCCATTTTCTTGCAGCTGTTTTTTCTCTTTTTCTCACCTGTTGAAACCTCTACTGGAACACATTCTCTTTGGAAGAAACTGTCCCCTTGCCTGAGCAGTGCAGTTCTTCCAAGAGCAGATGTGCTTGATTTGCCCTGTTTCTGAAAGCCAAAACCTGCAAGCTCCAGCCAGAGTGGTCGTGTTGTAGCTGCTGAAGCCAGACATAAAAACAGAAGGCGGTGATGTTTAAAGAAGAGACAGGGCAGATGTCCTACTGAAATCATCCCCCTGCCTTTTGGTGTGTCTTATGCAGGGAGGAACTGAAGCTCTATACATCAGTACTGCTGGTGTGCTCAGCATATGGCAGGGAGTTTCTGCGGACATCAAATCCCTCCACAATCCCATTCAGGAGATTGTGGCTGCTGCCTTCTGCCCCTGGAGCAGCTCTGGCTCTGTTCGGCCTCGGGTGCCACAGCACCCTGACTGCTCCTAATACTCGAGGAAGTCTCTGGTTCCCCTCACTCACAAAGAGCAACGCTGAGCCACATTCAGCTCTCAGGACTTAACACTCTAAGCGGCAGCTGCCTGTCTGGTTGCCAGTTATGCTCTTTCCCCTGCTATATTTCACACATATTTAAAAACAAGACAGTGGTGTGGTCTTTTGCTTTGTTAGTTACAGAAATCTTTTGCCTGAGCACATGGTCAAATGTCCTCTGCCAACAAGTCAAAGCCATTTGTTGTTTAAATAATTGTTGCTTAGCCTGGCATGTAAAATATTAGCTCAAACTAACAGTGGTACGACTGCAGCGCTTCTTATTTGAATTATCTTTCCCCGTCAATGGTGGGAATTGTTTACAAAAGCAGAGTAGAAAAAGGCATGGAAGAGAAAAAAACCACTCCTGCTGATCCAAGGAAGCTCTCCCTGGGCTCTGCAGGACACAGCCTTCTAATAGGATTTTGGGTAGGCAGCAGCAAGAATGCAAATCTTGTTTGGCTGTATGCAATGGGCTTAGAGAAGAGGAGAATGACAACACTGCGGTAAATTCACTGCAGCCTTGACAATTTGTCCCAGGAAAGGATCCACCCCACAAGTTGCCTGACTGGCACCAATGCTCTGGCAGTGCATCTTTGGGTGGTCAGTGCCTGGGCAGCTTCAGCAGCAGCAGACAGCTGAGCTGGCACCCAGAGCACACCTCTTTGGTTAGACACTGCCCAGACCGCTTCGGTCGGGACATCAGGGCTCACTTCAAACTGCAGAAGAGACTATGCAGTCACAGCCAGCCTGGTTTCTAGGCGGCACATGTGCAGCTCTGCAAGCACTTGAGGAGTTGTACTCAGGCAACTGAGCAGAGGGAGTTAGGTCTAATGACATCTTACATGTCTTCTGTGTGCTACAATATGCATGACAAGTGGGATGTGACCACCGCAGCTGTGGGAGAAGATTTCAGCCACAAGCCACTGCTTCATGGGCTGGGCAAGTCACATTCACTCTTCACCGAGGTGGAGGAAAAGTGCGGGATGAGTACCAGCTGAGTGTCACCTCTTTAGCAGAGCAGCTTCTCTGCCACGCCAAGGTTTCAAGGCACTAGACTGACAGATGTGCGCTCCGGGACTCCTGAGGACCAGTTCTGGTTTGCATAGCAGTTTTATGCCCCTCTTTTTTTTGAAGTTCTTCCTGGCTTCTGCAAAGGGCGTGAGGGTGTGACACATCTCCTGGAAGCCTCTGGGTACCCTTCAGGGAGAAAGATTCTCTGGGGAGGTGCCAGAAAACAGCACTCACCAGAGTAAGTGGAGTCACCCCATTTCACTGAGTGCTTTTGGGAGGGAGGGGAAACCAGAGACCAGCTCCTTCCCAAGAGATGGCCCCAAGACGCTGCTGCCACAACAAGGCACGCTCCGCTGCACAAGCTGGCTTCCTATGTGGCAGCAGGAGCCTGATGGATGATGAGATCCTGTTTTTCAATGGCTTCAGTAGAAGAGGGGACAAGCAAGTTGCTGGTGCGTGCTGAAAATTTATCTATTTACGTTTTGAGTCAGCTGTCCTACTACGTTTTAGTAAACCAGCAGAAATGTAACAGGACTCTCCACACTGCATTCCTTCTGATTTCAAGTATCTTGTGCTCCTGTGCAATATTCACCAGTAATGATTAAAAGCTGCCAGACTAGTGCAGTATTCACCTTACAAACCTTCACTTAACTTCTGTACAGCTAATGAGACTCCACGTTTAATGAACATTACTAGAAAGCAGTTTGTTTGGAGCAGGAGCTCCTTGGTGCTGGGGTCATCACACTGACATCTCCAGGAAATGCATGGAGGACTGTGGCTGCTTCAGCAAACACTGTGTCTGTTTAATAAGTTTTATATTGCACTTATATCTCACTACCTTCTGCACTCATTGCCCACAGTAATAATGACTCTGAATAAGAAACACCTTGTGCTCTATTGGGAAACAGGCTGTATAAAGGTTGCATACAAGTTGCACCTGAATTTTGATACTTCCAGCTATGGAATTGATAGCTCTTCTTGTTAGTGCCTCCAATAAAGAACATCTTAATTGGGTTAAACTCTACAATAGTAATGACTGAAATGCAGGCATTCATTTCACAAACTGAAACTCTTGCTGATTTTCTGTTTGTGTGGAAGAAAGATAACAAATCCAGTGTGAAAGAGCATGCTGCCCATTGAAGGATCTAAGTTAATTTCTGACACATTCCCAATCCAGTTCTGCAAGGGGTGGTTTCTGGGGAAGTTATCCACTTACGCTGAATCCTGAGCACACTGGGACAGGATTTTGGGTGTCTACAAACACAGGCATGAATACATGTTTGATCCATGAAGTTCAAAAACCCATTAAAATAACCCATTGGAGGGTCCTGGCGTTGTGTGAATTAACAGAGTCTGCCAATTGCCCACTGGCCTTATTATTAATTAACTAATTAAAATGAAATTTAATATGAGTTGCCTTTGATATTTGCAGTGACACTCTCTCTTCCTCTCCATTGGCCCTCATCCTTCCATTTCAAACACACTGGCCCTTACAACATGTTAAAATCCTATGCACTTGCATGGTGATCTGAGCAGATTCTTGGGAAATAAGTATTTTTGTTGTCTGAATGTTGGTTCTCATGAGTCATGGTCTCTATCGCAGAGCAAAAAGTGAAAAAGAAAAGTGCACTTACGCTGCTGTCATCCATCCTTTCTCGTCTCTTAGTTTTGTGTGTTTCGTAATCCTCCATGAGGGTCTGCATCAGGTTCTTGGGTCGCTGGGCTCCTGCAGGCTCCTCGGGTGGCGGGTCAGATTGCGAGACGGGGCCTTCTGTAGTGGGGGATGGAGGAGGCTTGATCTTCTCTATCTTTCCTGCAATGACATGAAAAGGAACGACCCTTTCTAAGCTGAAGGACTCACAAGTTGTTTCCAAATGATGACAGCTGGAGAAGTGTTGTCAGTGGGGTTTGAATGCAGAAACAGTTTAGAAAGAAGCCTATGAAACAATCTGGTAAATCAGGATGGTCGTGGGCTTTTAAAACACTCTCCCTCGTCCTGAAATCCACTACACCAAAACACTACAAAATCTTTTTACAAAACCTAGAAGAGTTACCAAATGATACAATGCAAATTTAACCCACCACTATTGTTTACTGGTTGAATTACCCCTCTTTCATCCTAGAGGACACATTTCAGTGATCTGGAAATGTTTGTAAGATTCTGGAAAACTGCAAGATGACTTTTTTTCTGGCTCAGACAATACAGCACACAGGATGCCACCACTGTATGCCAGGGACCATGTGCAAGATATCCAAAGAAGGCATCTTGGTAAGTGTTGCTGGCTTTTCCTCTTCTTCCAGTGCTTTTTATCTGCTTTGTAAGCATGAAAGGCTTTGGGTTGGTCCCTGGTGCAACTCATTCCGGCAGCTGTTTTCTGCAAGTCACAGAGGGTGCTCCTGGAGGGAGACCTGTGGCAGAGCAGGATGGGGTCTCCATCCCACACACCCCTCCTTCAGACAGGGCCCTTCAGTCTCCTGGTGGGAGGAAAGTCAGCAAGAAGTCAGGTTGCTCTCTGACTGAGCCCATTTCACACAGGGGAGCCTGTTTTAGGCAGAGTGACCCCAGGTGAAGAGGTGGGTAAAAGGCAGGCCAGAGCAAGGAGACCACTGGGAAGAATGAGGATGACAGTGGTAGATCCTGGGAATAAGGTGTGTGTGTGGGGGGTCCTCAGCTATGACAGGAGAAAGCAATGCAGAACCAAAATCAGGTTTTCTTTTCCATCGCACGTCAGGTCTTCGAAATAAAATGGTTCAAGGGATGGGAAAGAGAAAAAGGAGGAAAAAAGCCACCCCCAAACCCTTACAAATAAGTGAAGTAATTGGAAGGATTGTGCAGATTTTCATGAAACTTCTGTTGCTGAGACAAACAAAAACCCTAGTTGCTCCTCCAAAAAGCATCCTAACAGTGGTAGCCACTAGAAAGCAGCCTTGAAACCCCCTGTAAGGATCAGCAGGATTTATTCTTGAAGGAAGAAGTGAAACCTGAGTCGACACTGCAGAGGTCTGTTACAAGAAATCCCCTTGGCGGGCTTGTTTAATTTCTCACCAGTATGGAAAAACCCAAGATCACCAGTTTCTCGTTACAGGCTTAGCTTAAGCTGGCCAGTGCAGGGATGAGGCTGGAAATTTGTCTACCTTAAATCACCCCACCGGAGAGACTGGAGGGGGAGTATTTACGGGCACAGGTTCTTCTCTGGGTTGCACCAGCACCAGCTCCACAGACAACCAGGAGATATGCTGCCAAAGCAGAGGCCAACAGCAGGTCCTGAGCTGCCCACCTGCACCCATGTATCACAGCTTGGACTGCTCAGCAGAAGAGAGTAAGAATAACCATCACCTTGCCCTTTAGGTCCAGTGGGTAAGAAAGTCTGCTGAAAATAAAAGGCCTGATTAAGGGTGAGATATCTTGCTGTATTACTTCATTCTTAAATTAACTGTCTTGGATGTATGCAAGTAATGCAGGAAGAATCACGCTTCTCGGATGTCTGCCCAGCTTCCACTTTCCACCAGGGATGCAGACACATCACAGGATGCTCAGACCTACAGACAGGCCTGAAAAGAGCTCCTTCCACTCCACTTTCCCTGGAAAACAATGCAAACTGTAGGCTTTGGGGATCTGCATTTTAGAAAAGGGGTATCTCCAAGCAGATCCATCCTCTCTGGATGTGTGCAGCAACACACAACTGTTCTGAGCATGCTGGGCAGTGTTACCATGAACAGTGTCACAGTTCCCTTTTCACAGAGAAGCCAAGGTTATAAGGGGATTTGCCCACGAGGGAACAGTGGTTTGTTGGTTTGTATCCACAAGAAATTATACTTATATAATCATTTTCTCTGTGTAAGTGAATTTCACTAAAAACTCAGGAATTCACAGCATTATTTCAACTACTCTTCACAGAGGAGTAAGTTCCTAAAAATTTTGTGAGAACAGGTAGGCAGGTGGAAGAGAGAGATCCTACTAGTGCCAACCATGTCAGAAAGGCAAGCAACCAGCACAGCCGTCAGCAAGGTTGTGGTTAGATGATGGGGTGTCTGAGGCTTCAGGGCTCTCAGAACAACCACAGAAAAACTCTGTGAACCTCATGCAGAGTTTCAGTCCAGTGTAGAGCTATTCTGCCAGTTTGGACTGTGTTAGAATTGTTGCTGGGTTAATTTTCTTCTGGCAGATTTTCATCCAGATAAGGTACAGTTCTCAGGCAGAAGAGTCATTCAGCATAAAATCATCATGAGACACAATGATCACAGGCACTTTCTACTTCCACAGTCCCATGCACACACCTGATGCACACAGACATTGCTGGTGGTCCTTGCCCAAATGCAAGCTGAGCAATAAAGTACCTGTGCTCTGACTCGAATGGAAACAGGGTCACACTTGAGGAATACCAGCAAAAACTGCAGCCTGATGGTCACACTTGCAAGTTAACACTGGTTATCAGCAGTGTCTTCCTCTCCAGGGGAAGGTAGTCCTCTGAGGTCACCTTTAGAGCTGTTGCAAGCTATCGAGTACAGGCGATAGCATCACAAATCTTCACCTACACATTTACTTTTTTTTCCTCTTTCACAGGGACTCAAAAAATGTTCTGTGGCTTCAGTTCTGGTAATGGTTCCCTCCACTCTCTGGCTTCAGCAATCTAGTAGGAAGCTCCTGGAACTTGATTTCTCTTAATTTCCTGCCTCTTGTGCTATTTGGGGCAGACAGGAGCTGCTCCTATGGAAAACGCTCTTTCTCAGCCCTGGGGAGGGGAAGGGAAAGCTCAGAAAAGGGGCAGCTGCTGCTGTGTCCCAGTCTGGTGGCCGCAAGACATCGCCTGACCCCTCTCTACAAAATCAAAGATGTGTAAAAGCTGGGGACAAATTAGCTTTCCTCTAACCAAAACCTCTGCAGAGCTCTGGGGAGCAAGAGGTGTTGGGATGGTGATTTATCCACCCTGTGGAGCGTTATGGGTGTTCAAGCACTTGCTGCAAGCTGAGGAAGGATGCTCAGCTGATTTGCTGCAATATCAAGATGAAAGAGTGAGGCCCTGGGACAAGGGCCTGAGCCATGACTAAGTAACCAGCAGGTACCAAGGGCCACCATATAGTGTTAACTAAGGTACAAAGCAGATGAGAAGAATGGGGCTTCACAGAAGTAAGAGCAACAATTTTACAGATGCTGTTGGGATTTTTTAAGACACCTGCACAGCAGAGAAAACTAATAAAGTATTTCAGCAAGACACTGTTTTAGGAGATTAGTCTGTGCTGGAGTCAGGGGATAGTTGAAATATGTAAAAAAAAGTCCCTCTGGTAATGTGGAGCCTCATTACCACTCCAGGTGAAAGGTGGGCTTCTTTGGTCTTCTCGAACACCAGGTAAAGCAACATGAATATGCAAACGCACAAACAAGCAAACACTAAAAAAAAAAATGTCTCAGAGTTCCTCTCATTTCATACACGTTCTCCACTAGGGAGGGAATAAGAGACAAAATGGCAAATAAGCTGGGTTAGTATGCTCTTAAGGCACTCCTGGAGGGGTTCAGGGGATGAGTGATGAGCACTCTGGAAGAATTCTTGAAAAAATGCTGAACTTCGCTTTTTTCATACTGGTACTTATAAAGGGGTACGGAAACAGTATCTTCTGTAAACTCAGAAGCTTAATTTCTGCTGTAGCCTTGCTCAAAATTCTTATTTTAAAAAGGCATTCATGCATACGTATTATACCAGATCCTTGTTCTTTACATGCATACAGGGCGTTAAAAATTTTGCAATGGCCACAAACATTAAAAATATCTTGCCCCAAAGTTTCTGCTTCTCCTCCCACCATACAAAAAATATCTTCAGGCTGTGGTTGAACCTGAGAAGCTTCCTTAGTGTGGGTATTTACTAGTGAAAAAGAAAGTGGAAAATGGTTTTCATGCTGAAGTGGCTCCTCTGACAGAGGCTTACCCTCCAGAGCTGTCACTCAGGAGAAGAAGCAAGAAGAAGAAAGAACACAACAGTATCCCCCACCCCCATTTGGAGGGAAGTTATCTGAAATTTAAAGGTTCCTGATCACTTGCATCTCTAAACTGCAACTCCCCTCCTGGGCTATTGCCATTCACTGAAATTCTCCCATCTGGTTCATCAGCTGAGGACAACAGAAGATGACTGCTTGGTGGGCAGCTCTCCCAGACACGTGCGCAGCTGGGTCTAAGCGCCTGCAGATGGGTGCAGGGAATGCAGCGTGACTTCTGCCTCACCTGGCGTTGCTTTGGTGGCAAACACCAAAAAAGCAGACGTGGCAGCTTCAGGAAAGCTTCTCCCAGGCATGGCTTCTCATGTTAGGGATTTCCTCATGCCTTGTCACGAGAGAGCAAATACTCACAAAGGGTTTCTCTCCAACAGAAAAGCCTTCACTGAACCAAGATCCCTCATGTAGTGATTTTCACACCTCCTTTGAAGAACAGGATTACTTGAGCCAGGCACTACAGGAAGTTAGACACAAGTTCTCCATAGTCTAAGTACTCCTAATAAAAGGAACGTGGGAATTACACCACCAAATGTATGCTGGATCCTCTCGTGTCACACAGCCCCAGTTGGTCTGCCCAGGAGGGATGGTGTACTGACCACATGTTGTAGGAGAAAACCACTGGCCTGCTATGCAGCTGCTCAACCCTCACCAAGGGCAGCAGGTGCTGCAGCAAAACAACACAGGAAATGTTCAAATTTAAATACAGCTCCACAAATATTTGGGGATCCACAGTGACTCTCCATTTAGCCATGCTCAAGCATTTTTTTTTTCTTTCTTTCTTGGGGTTCCTCATGTGGGAAGCCCAACTTTTTGGGAAAGGAGTTCACATAGGTTCTCCCCTTCACCTGTCCAGGTGTAGCCTGGAGAAGGTCTTGTCCTCTGTGCACATAACACATAGTCGTTGTTCCACTGAAATTACTCTGTGTCTTGCTCCAGTGATCTGAGATGGGTTAAAAAGCTTCTTCAAAGCATCCCAAACAGCATTAAAGGATACTTATTAGCAGTACAGACATTACTAGGAACCATGTTAGCTTCTGCTGGGTGGTTGGCAGACACCAAGTTTAGTGTTACTGTCGGTTGTATGAAAGTTGTATGTCAGGGTGGTAAAAACAGCCTGTTTGCTATCTAAAGTAATTAGCAGTTATTTCACACATACACCCACATGAATTGTGCTAATCTTGCACACCTCAGTCAAAGTAGCAATTCAGTTCCCTCCAGTCCTTTTTTGGGGTTTGTGTTTCTGTTATCCACATAACAATGGTTCAAAGAAGTGAAATGGGAGTAATAAATAACTAGGGACCACAAGGAACCCTAGTAAAGCTACTCTGCCCAGTCCACCACCAAAAAGCAACCTGATAGGTAGGCCATTGCTATTTAAGTTAATTACTGCACCTCCTCAAAAGAGTTCTGGTGAGTTTACACTTGCCCACTTATGGATTAGCAAGAGATTTTTCAAATTTAGACTTGACCTGCTAATCCCTTTCTGCTGAAGCATCTTGACGTTAAAAGAAAAGTGCCAATTCTTTCTTTGGGAAAGGCAATTTGGTGACAAAAGTACATCTGTTTCTTCTTCTTCTTCTTCTTCTTGTTATTACTAATACTATTACTATTATTATTATTATTTTTCTGTGTGAAACTAGGTATTTGGATTACAGTATCAGACATGTTCTACAGCATATTCCTTACTGTGCCTACCACAAGTAGATTTTCTTTTCTGCTCTGAAAATCACCTCTGTAAGTGGCTGCAATGAAGCTTTACAGCTAGATTTTGTTGCCTGTGCTGAATTAGCTTCTGCCTCCATTTTTGTAAATATTGAAAACATGCTGTAAGTATTACAATAAAAAGAAAATTGCTGAAATCTTCCACGAGATTGCATGGTATCCCTTCTCCCTACTTTTAAGGATGCCTGCAAGCTTTAACTGCAACACAGCTGGCTACAGAGACAGCAAGGATGAGATGAGCTAAGGGTATGCACTCTATAATGCTAAGGGTGCCGAGCTAATTTCCACCAGCTGAGAGCTCTGCTGAGCACATCCGCTGTTTAGAAAGCACCAAATGTAGCAGACTTAAGAGTGACTTTGGCAATGCTCTTTGTGGTTTTTTTGATCAATGACATCCTTACACATTGCCACATATTCATGTTTTCCTAGAAATTAATTCTTTGCCTTGTCACCAGCTGCAAATTGCAGTAGCTTGAGTCACTGGCTAATAGATCCCAATTTCCTTTTTTGGACATACAGCAGTTGGACTTTTAAAGGAAACTGTCTGGAATGATTCATTATAAACGTAAGTTTATCATTCTCACTAGAATGTAATTCACAACACACATTATTACATCAGACACAAAGTAAATGCCTTGTTGTGTAGAGAAATAAGAACAAGCAGAAGTACACTGTTTTCCCAGATGCTCTGTTAAAACAAGCATTAGTGTCAGCAGCCCTTCCAACACCACTTGTGAGTAAAAAGCAACCATTATCAGCCTCATTTCGAGCACCTGCAGCTACAGGTGATGCTGGTTTTGAAAGTCGTCATGAGCACACCTTTGCACGAGTTCTCCTAGTTGAGGTCTGTGGTGCCCTGTCTCACATCTTGTCAGGCTCAAAACACCTCAGTTTATGGAGACTCCCTATCAAAAATGCTGTTCTATGGGAGTAATAACAATAGCACTTCAAAGAAATTATTGACATCTGCTGCATTTTTTGCAAAAAACACAGGTTAAAATCATCCTCTTTGCAGAAGAAACAAACCCAACAATTAGCTATTTATGTGCTGCATAACAGTCCAAGTTCACAGTCAGACTGGGTAATGGACTAAATCCAGACCTTATTCAAGTTTGCCATGACTTTTAAAAGAAAAGGATCATCCTGCACAATTTTTTGAAGCATCACTGGCTCAGATTTACACCAGTGCAAATAGGGACGGAATTTAAGTACTCTGGGTAAAATTAATACTTCTTCACAATGATCACTCTTAATAAAAACTTCTAAGTACTTGCAAAGCATATGTAGGTCTACACTCATGAAAATCACTACACAGAAATAAGCCTGGCATGTTCCTATTTTTTTTTTAAGATTTCCTTCTTTATGTTGTATTAACAAGGCATGTGTGCTTGATTTTATTTTTGAAAAGAGGAAGGAGGAGTGAGATATGCTGCAACTGCTGTGAATGCCACCACAAGGACCCAGAAGCTAATCAGTCAGAGGAGGACTTCTACTGAATCTATTAAGCATTTTGTTTGTGATGCCTGTCTCATCCGTTAGTGAATGACACCAGCTGAAATACATGGCAACTCACAGCTCTGGAGATCTTTTTACCAGACAAAGTTCATTAAGAAGAGCAAGAAATACCTGAAACCAGAAAGCAAAACACACACAAAAAGAAATCCAATGCAAAATCCCCAAATCTGTACATCTCCACTACCTTTGCACTTCCTTAATGACATGCAAGAGAACAGAAAGCCTGTTAAAAAAGGCTTTGTATGTTTATCTTTCAGAGAGCCACACAGCTGCAAATAACCACTGCTGTCCTTCCTTGTGACAATCCTAAATTTCAGTGGGTAGACATGTCATGCCACAACGTGACAGAGGATGAACAGAATGCAGGGTTTCCTAATGATGATCAACAGAGTAAGTAAGTTACTTCTGTGCTACATTTGGGAAAAAACAAAAATGCCCACAGGCATGCTCACAGACAGAAATTGGGGTTGTCCCATGCCCTCCTCCTGCCTGCAGTTTCCAGGCAGACAAAGTCATGACAACCCTCCACTCCCTGCAAAACAACATATTCATTCAAAAACAACATAAAACTGAATCTGACCTGACACTTCAGTCACATTTCACTTCTCCTCTGACGCTTTGGGCTCTTACCTGGTGCAGTTTTGTAAGACATAGTTCTGGTGGGCATCGGTGGTGCGCTTTTCATAGTATGACTTGGTGCCACCTGCAGACCTTGCCGCTGCCTCTTCAGCTCCTCTTCTCGTTCCTGGGCAGCTCTGATCTCTTCTTCTATCATGGACAAAGTCCGCTGCTTCCTTGACCGTAACTTGAAAGGGCCCACGGTCACTTCAGGCTCCTGCGTGGCCAGGATGGAGGCGGTGCTCCTCAGCTCAGCTGCCTCTGAATACTTGCTGAAATAGCTGACTTCGTGCCTACTTTCCTCCACAAGGAACGGCTGGTTGGCTAAGTACACAGGCGACTCCTGCAAACTCTTCCCTTCCCTGAGTTCTGAGTCTTCCTCTTTTGAAGTCTTTGGTATGGTGTCCCTTTTTTCTTGAACAGGTGAAGATACCTGGGGTGGCTTGAACATTGGGTTCTGCTGCTCCTTGGAGGCTGGAGCTGGCCCAGTGGTGGCTGGCTGCTCTTTGACTGAGATCTCTTTCTCCCCTGGGATTTCTTCTTCCTTGCAGTTTGCTTTATCCGCCTGCTCGGCTATGGCCTGTTGGATGGCGTTTTGAACCAGCAGGCCAGCATGGTACGCCAGCTGGTCATCAATCAGCATGGAGTCTGCCCCAGCAGAGGAGGGTGAGTCACAGCCCAGGTCACTGAACGACTTGGAGATGCCTTCGCCCCTGCACTCAGCCGGAGTGTCAGCTTGAGGGGTCTGTGGGAGGGAGAAATCGGCCAGCGAGCTTTCCTGCAGGGCGCTCATGGTCTCATTGGAGGCACCACTGTCACTGATGTTATCCATGCTGAAGTCATTGGATAGGGTCTCCAAGACAGTGGTATCCTGAGACCTGACAGATAAGTCATCCAAACCGGAGTCAAGCTCTTCTGGAGGGGAAGAGGCACTGCCTGACTTTGGGAACTGGTCTAGCACACCCGGTCCATCATCCTTCACCACCGTGAAGACAGCTCTCGCACTCATGAATTCTCCATCCTCCACCCAAAGTTTTGAGGCCTGTCCGGCTCTGGGGCTATCACTGCACGGTGATTCTCTTACTGGGTCAACAGTGGTAGTCTGAGCACTTGTATCATCTTCTGAGGTACAGGAGACCTTCTGTGCTTTGACAACAGTGGCATTGTTACCCTCAAGCTGTCCTGTTTGCCCACACACTGAAATGGGTCTTGTCATGGAGGACAGTGGCCTGTCTACATGAGGAGAATTGAGGCTTTTGTAGAAGGGTTTGATGGAGAACATTTTGGGTGTTCCTGATCGTCTCGGTGGTGCCTGACCCTGAGATGGACCTGAATGCGCCATCAGCTGGA
The DNA here is from genome assembly GCA_035590195.1 of Aviceda cuculoides. Taxonomy (NCBI): domain Eukaryota; kingdom Metazoa; phylum Chordata; class Aves; order Accipitriformes; family Accipitridae; genus Aviceda; species Aviceda cuculoides. The sequence continues at coordinate 9,930,085 of JAVJGG010000074.1, read as the reverse complement.
ACTGCTTTCTGGCAGCTGAGAAATCAATTTGCTCTGTGACAATATCCTCTTTCTTGATATTGACTGGCTCTGGTGGTACAAAGGAGCAGCTGACTTGTTTGGGGGATGTTGGTGTTACACCTTGCTGCTGCTGTCTCTCCTTGCGCTCCTTGTACTTCTTGTGGGACTCTAGATGCTCTTCATCCAGTTGATCCTCCAGGGTCTTCTCTTGGGGAGGGTTCCACCATTTGGTGGCAATGTTGGGGTTTTTCTTGACAGCCTGGCTTTTAATGAGTTCCCTTCTTTCCTTTTCAAGTTCCATCATTTCCTCTGATGGTCTCACTTTGCGGACCCTGTATTTTTCCTTCTCTTCCTCATCTTCAAAGAGCTTTGAGGGCTTTTTGTCTTCATGGAAGGCTCGTAGTTCAAACTTAGCCTCTTTCTTAAGGGTTGTAAGAGTTGTCTCTCCATCCTTAGAGGATCTTCTAGAACTGTTTGAAGAAGTGGGACTTCCTGGCACCTTCAGACTCTCCCTAGTGTCTTCTTTCAGTCCACCCAAGGAATGGCCATTAGATTTCAGGTTCTCATCTGTTATGCTACCTTCACATGGTTCAACTACCAAGGGTGCCTGCTTGTCAGCTACATTTTCTTCCCTTTCACTGGGTACTGAATCATTATTGACATTAACAGATGCTCCTGAGCCATCCATAATGGAGACTGCACTTGGTTCAGGGGACGATGTCCCATTAAAGGTATTATCTGCAGCAGAATCGCAGCAATTTGCCTCCAGCACTTCATCTAGGTATCTGATCTCTTTAGCAACTTCACTGTCCAGAGATTCGTGCCTGTCCTTAAGTCCATTGTGGCTGGCAGCAGGGGAGAAGAAGTGGGTTGGATTGTCTATAGGATGCGGTGAAGCCACTGTGGTGATGCTTTTATGTTCAGAAACTGGAACTTCAATTTCCATTTTCTCTTCCTTTGTAGCAAGCATAGTAGCTGGCTCCAAGGAATTGGCACAGTTTTGGTCTCTGTTTTTTCTCAACCTGATGTCATCCTCAGGGATTCTGGAAGATTTCTAAAGTAAGAGAACAAAACTATGATGAAGTCCTAAAAAGCAACATTTTATTTTTTGCAGAGTAAACACCATCTGGAAAGCAAATCCTAGAACTTCTTAAACTTGAGATTAAAGCAGCTCCTCAGAGTGTGGGAAGGCAAGGCAAATTGTCAAAACAAAAATTAGTAAGTTACTTTACCATAAGCTGGACAAGGCACTAAACCAACAACAAACTTTCATTTAAGTATTTCCCATCTGCTTACCATCCTCACTTTGTCATTATTGCATGCCCGTGTTCTGGTTTGCCACTAAAAATGAGCTTTGGATTTCCGAGTTATTAATGACTTGGCAGTTTAGGTTCTTTAAAGGTTTGCACACGCAGGACACAACGCCTATCATCTTGGCATTTTAAAAATGCTTTCTGTGCCTAAAGGAAATCTCATAATGCTTCTACAGATGAAGTATTACTGCCCCCATTTTGCAGAAACATATGCTAACACGTGGGAAGAGTAGCTGATTCATCCCAGGTTAGGAAAAAAGACATGGCAACAGCAAGGAATGTTCATTTCTCAGTGATCAACCCCGGTCATCAAACACAGGGTAGAATTACATGGTGCTGGAAAGACACGGGGTCTTTCTCCAGCCCACACGGAAACCCTCACGCAACTGGACCTGGGAGACAGGAAGCGTTTCCAACTCCCACGGCATGAAGACCACCACAAGGGGCATGACGGACCAGAGTCATGGTCTCCTCCCTCCCACGGCTTTGATCTGCAGTGCAGATGCACTAGATTCATATTTCTCCCTGATGTGTTGTCTCTGCTCTCAAGGAGGGTATTCAAAGAAACACTATTTATGTTTGGGTTTGGACAGATTTTACTGGTCAAACAGCCTAGTGAACTTCCTGTGAGTAAACTCTGAAGGGACTTCTGATTAAGCTGGTAACACGTTACTGAATTTCTCAATAATTCTTTACTGCTGAAAGGCAAAAAAAGGAAACACCAAAAGAAAAGAAGAGGGAGTTTTCAACACTATTCTTCAAAACAAAACAACAAAAAGAACTTGCTAACTTTTGCTAACTCTTCCTAACTCCTGAAAACCAAATGTGACACATCTATTTAACTAACACTTTAAAACAGAAACTTGATATCTGAGGTCTCCAGCTCCTTTTCCACATGTGTTTCTATGTGTGAGGCATGGGCTTGGGAAGCAAATGGCACTGATCAAACCCTGTGAACTCAGTGGCCACCCAACAAGGGCACCATTGTCTGCTAGTCACCCCCACCCTTGCTGTCCCTTACCCTGCATGCTATTAATACACACTGCAGCAGAAGATGATCAGCTAGGAGCACAACAGCACTTACCAGTGACCTGAACAATCACATTGCCTCTGGGTTTATATAGGCAGTAAAATGCATTTGACACACCTTAAGGAATTATGGCCAGCTATCCAGAAGAACTGTCTTTCTAAAAGCATTTTGAAAGAGTTTTTTGTCTAATTATGTAGTTGTACACAGTTGAAGACAATGATGGCTTCAGCCATTAGATACTTTCTTCTTAATTGTGCTTAAACATTGGGAATAACCTTTAAAAAGTGAAACAACCAACCTGCTTTTGACTACATGTTTTACTTGACATACTTCACTCATTCTACTTGCATTTCATCTTCTGTGGCCAGTTTCTTCTTCAGCCCTTCTAAGGATACATTCAAGAAATCAGATACTTTGCAAACAAATACAGAACAACCAGTAAAAAAGTCCTTAATTTTTTGAGTGGGCACAGCAGGAATGAAAAAATAAACTTTCTTTTAACCTGAAAGGCAAAAATTGCTCTTAATTTGCCTGAAGAGCTTCAGGTTTCATGACATAATGGATAGTCAGGTAACAAGACTAAGACTGCAATACCTTTCTGATATTTTGAGTTTAAATCTCCCCTGCCTGACTTGCTGGTCCAAAACGGGGCATGTTGCTACCTGAAGCAGTCTGTGCAAAGGGACATAAACATCAGTGCAGGACTGATGGCTGTCCCCTTTCACACAAACCATGAGTATGCCATCATAATCCTGCTAACATTTGCTTCTGATCAGACAGATCAAAGCTGCTAGTGACACTGGTAGCTAACTACATGTCCTCTGCAGCTGCAAGAACACATCTTCAACAGATGCAGAAAATCAAGTAACGAAGCTATGCACCCCAGCCACTGAAACACATTGCCCTACAGAATCAAACCAGAGCCGAAGGGCCCCCCAGTCCTGTGCTTCTGGTATCTCCATGCCATGGAGCTGGGAATATGTCCCCGGTGTCCCAGAGACCCCATTCACTAAAGCACGTCTACTTCAATCACTGCTTTAATGTATGAACCACTTCAGATCACACAACGTTTGGGTATTCAAGTTAGGCAACAGAACCACAGGCGCAGTATTTTACCAATTTCTTAACGAGTAAGAGCCCATCGTCTCATCATAGCTGCAATCTATAGCTCACAATTAAAGCATATACACATAACTGTCTAATCAGGGCAGGCATTTATGACAGTATGTAATTCTGAAAGTGCATATGTCTGTGCAATTACTGTGGCACATGTAATTATGTAGTAAAACAGACAATTATGCAGTAAAACCTATGAGGAAACATTGCTACTTATGGGAGGGAGCCTTTCTTTGCCCGGGATTAGTAACCGAGCAAGGAGAAGGGCTCCCAGCAGGGCAGAGAAGCCAGGGAGAAATGCTAGAGGAGGAAAAAACAAGATTACAAAAACCACCCAGTTTTTCCCTCAACCAGATTCTGGCAGAATCTGGGGACAATATTTTGAGTATGCTCCACACACTCCCGTGAGGAGCAGAAGTCAATCTACTGATTAATTACCTGAAGAAGATAACTGAGAAGTTCACAAGGATGGAAGCAGCTGACAAAACAAAGCTTTTCAAGATAGTCCAGGCCACAGAGCCTGTCCAGGATAACTGGCTGGGTCTAGGAAAAAGGCACACATTGGGATGATGACACCATGGGTGGGAGGAGGTCAGTGGGATGCACACAGACCCCCTGCCTCAGCTGTTTGGCAGAAGGAGGTGAGCTTGCCTGGAGGCTGCTTTTGCTCCTCCATGATAAGTATGTACCAACAGCTTTGTATTTGCTGCCTACAGGGAGGAGGCTTTTCAAAGCCTGCCCCATTACAAAGGCCTGTAAATGGGAAAAGGGCTGCATTCAATCCTAATTGTAGTCAGCAATAGAGTGTTCACAGTGATTCCCATACAGTGCTCATCTAGACCCAGATTTTCGAGAAGTTACTGTTACATTTACACAGTCTCTGAATGTGCATTCATTTCTGTTTAAGTCAAGATGCAACAGGGTAATTAGCGTCATTTCTACAATGCCGCTGCACTTTACTAAACTGCAGTTATTAGCAGCTTAGAGAATTATTAGCATATTTCCTCCTTGGTTGAATTCTTCATTTACAAAAGTGTAAGTGTTTGGGCAATCAACTCTTTTAGAAGGAAAAAAATGTGGGTGTGCTACTAGCAATACCCAGCAAATGTACTGCCAGTGCTTTCCTTTGTTTGATGCAATACAAAATGCCTATGACAACAAGTGGGAGGCAATCCTTCTGAGCCACATCGACATTATTCTGAAACAACGGGGGGGGGGGGTGGGGGTGGGGTTGGGGTGTGGGAGGGGGGGTGTGGAGCAGTGGAAGATTAAACAACTAAAAAAATTTCATGGTTTAAAAAATCTAAAACACGGTTTCCTCATTGTGGGCTTCTACCAATCACTCCAGCCAAGTTTCAGGACAGCTTTTGATGCTGTTGGTCTCCTGGCATCATTAGCATTGTCGACTTTCCATTTTTTCAGGTTTCATCTTCCTTTGGAGATGTCCTGTACTGCACCTGCTTCTCCTCCCACTGCCTGATCACTGAGCCACTGCTTTGTTCAACTCAATCCTTCCCCTTCTGCTCTTGGATCTAACTCTCAGGCCTGCCATGCCTCTAGCAGTTTTAGTACAACAGTGTAACTTAAAATCACATTTGCATATGGTTGACTGGCTAATCCACACCTCCCTGCTGGTGTCAATCATCTTCTCCCTCTTCACCTACTCTCTTGGCCCACCTCCCTGATGCCTCTTTGCAAATGGGAATGAACCAAATGATGCATTTTGGTGGGGGCTGACTCTGGCAAACCTTCACGAGAGTGGCTGCTTTCATTCAGCTTATCCTTTTGAAGAATGCAGTCACCATCTGCATCACAGATGGAGCCAGTCCCAACCACTGCAAAGATACAAAAGTCATCTGCACCTCTGTGCTTCAAGACGACCACCCTGTACAGCAAGAAAACCCCTAGCCAACATAGGTATTGCTCCAGTCTTGCTAGCAACAGCAAGTATTTCTTTAGAGAAGCTGTTTTCTGCAAAAGAATGGCATGACACCAAACTGTTGCAGTTCTTAACCAGCAAGAAAAGCAAAAGCAGAGTCATACAAGGTGCTAGCACCCATCCCTCATAGCTCATGTTCACTACCACATAAGAGGTGCTCAGAAAGGTGCCACCATCCCACCTCATCCCAGATGGGAATGACAGCCCCAACCACTGTGATGGCTCCCATCTTATGCCGGCTGGTGCACTCTGTCCATCCCACAGCAGGCTGTCACGAGGTGGCTGCCACCCCATCCACCTCCAAAAATGTGGTGATCCCCCTCATCACTGGAGGGACAAGAATGCTCCAGGTGGGAGCCTTTGCAGAAAGCAATCTGAAGAAATGGGCCAAACACTTTGTGTTTTGGACATGGCCTGTTTGGGTGATCTAAGAGAAAGCAGCAGCAGAGAAAACCTCTTCAAAAAGATCCCGGAATTGGGTTAGAAAAGGGATGCAGCTGATGATGCAGGGCTCAAGGAAAGGAAGGGGATTTCTACTCACATTACCTACACGAACCATGCCTTTTCATTAAAAAAAAAAAAAAAAAAGCCCCAAACCAAAGCGTTAGTCATCTTGCTCCTGTGTGAAAAGGTCCCATTTTTCCATATGATATTTTTAAATTACAATTTTTCACTTAATGAAATTGGACAAAATTCAAGTGTCAGAGAAAAAAAAATTATTCCTAAATCCTGTTGCCAAATTTTGTTGAATTTAAGACATGTTAGGCACATGCTGGCACTACCTTGAATAGTTCCATTCATAATCCTACTTGCACACAAAAAGCAAAACCTGGCCTGCTCCTCTCACAGGGCAGTACACAGAGTCTTCAATACACAGATGGAAACCATTTCTGATGACCAAAATGTGTAAACATTGAGTGTCACAAGTGACATTCTCCACGAGCAGCTCTCTATGCTCTCCAGTGACTTGTCTGAGGTAGCCAGGCAGTGCAATAGGCAAATTTTCTTTATGAAAAGCTGGTTTATCTCCTTCTGAGCACTTCAGAAATTACAAGAGTACAGTCTAAAAATCAATGCAACTTCATACTACCTCCCCCTAAGAAGCAGTGGGGGGGCTCTTTTGGAATACAGATAGTAATAAGGGACATGGGGATACAGGGCCCAAACAAGTGGCTGCTTGGAGAGCTTGCTGTGTGACACGTTCTGAGTGATTTTCCATATGTCCTTTTTTTCCTGTTTTTGAGGAGTTGTGACTACATTTGCTCAGAAAGCACATGAAAGGCTTTGCAACATTCTTTTTCATTCCAGCTGAGCCACAGGCTTCAGCTTGCCCATGTGACACACTATAAAGCTCTTTTATCAAATCAAAGTCCAATCTTCTTCTGCTGCTGTAATAAATTAACGATGGAGAAAAATGGCTCTAAAATTATGAATACTTTAATGATGAACATATATTGTATGGTAGGATGTTTTAATGATGAGCACGTAATGCATGATATCGTATTTTTCCAAACATGTCTCTATAGCTCCAGTATTTTCTGTGCCCTCAATGACAAACAGCTGAGGTTTTTCCTGGGCAAGCCAGGATCCACCTTTGGAATAACCCTTACTAACTCCCACTAACTCCAAGGTATGTAAATGGGAAGCAGTTTTTTACAGGTAGGAAGCCACCTGATCCTTTATGCCAGTTATTTTCTCTTACTCCCTAAAAATACAGATGTGGTCACTCTGTCAAGAATTTGCAACCCTCATGACTGGAATTCAACTATTGCTACAGGGGCAAGAAAAACAGGTATCTTCCTTTTTTAACTTAAACGCTTGTGCAGCTGTTGTGAAAAAAACAACAACCCACAAGTCTCACTACTTTTTATTAAATATTTTCATTCCTGCAAAGAACTGTAATTGCACGAAGCACCTGCATGGACAAAGTGATTTATATGGAAATGAACGTGTAGGGACAAAAGGCTGGTAACTTCTGAATGAAAAGAAATATCACCTCTGACAAAGAAAAAAACATTCCTGAGGTTATTAGAGTATGATGGTTATGTAGCTGGCTCTAGGGAAAGCAGTATATATTGAAGTGGTGTAGACTTGGATACTACAGTGCGCAGGGCTGGTTAGCTTTGCTGTGAAAGCTCTGTTCAGTTCTACAGTAATCCAGATGCAAATCTGAAATTACAGGAAGCTGTGATTAAACTTTCATTCAGAAACTGCAGCACCATTTGGTACTGCCACTCTCCACCCCCTGCATTTTCTGTCAGCATCCAGATAAAACAATGCCCTGAAGAGCTCCAGAATAGCGTTTCACACACATGGGAAGAACCAGGAGCTCCTAGTACCCAAGCCATCAGTAAATTGGTGATAGTATGATTGCAGGTGCAAGAACCTGAATTTAAAAGAGCATTCTCCTGTTCTCAGCACTGTTAGCTTCTCATAATGTAGGTCAGCCTGAAAGTGCAACTGAATTAGAGTAGTAAATGCATGCATAAGAAGGCATTTCACCCAGAAAAATGTGTTTTTCTCATCACTCTTATCCATTCAAATCCCACTCCTGATGGTCCTTTCACTTCCAAATTGACTTTTATCTCACCCACCCACCCCCCCACTCCCCCCCAGCTAAGTATTATTTCTTCTATTGCTTCACTCAGTTCCCTAGGACAGAATGACCAGGACAGTACACCCTGTGTGAGGGCACAGGAAATAAACAACTCTGCAGAGAGGCAGCACTAGACAAGGTCAATACAAATATTTTAGCATATTAATCAACCACAACACCACAGATGGTTAGTACTTTTTAACTTTGTTACACATTTTTCCAAAGGCTTACTTTTCCATGCCTTGTCTCTAAAATCTGTCTTTGCTGAAATAAGAATGAATGCTTCCAACAGCTGGAATGTTTGATTTACAGAGCACGTGGTGCTAAGTCACTTAAAATGGTAAATACGATCTCCTGAAGCAGTCTCTAATGCTCCCTGGGGAAGTGCAATGGTTTGCTGGAGGAGATGAAGTGCACCACATCCAACCAACACATAAGGAACATCACACAATTAGAAAATTGTCCACTACCTGGCAGGGAATACAAGTTATGATACAACCCTTAAGGAACAGAAGAATTTCTTCTTCGCAGCTGAAAGTCACAGATGAGGTCCTGTACCATAAACTGTTGCATTTGCACAGTCCACTTCAACAGGCTCCCCTCAGTCGGTGCTGATGGATCCAAGCTCAGGGATCACGGCTCTGTTGCTAGTAGCACTCTCTCATATTCAGCCTCTGGCTTGATGTTAATTGAAAGCGGAGAAATCCCAGTTGAATAAGGACAAAAAAATGTTCAGCTTAACGAAGTGCCCAATATATATACTAAGCTGAGCAGAACATGGCTTCTGAATGTATGCATGAAAAATCAAGAGTTTCACAAAACATAGCAGTTTAAATCTGCCCAACAGCCATTGAGGATGGAACAATTGCTCTGGTAAAGCATGATCTAATCCCAGCGGGGAGGGGAAAGGATGCTAATCTAAGCCTCGCTTTTAATACTCTCTAACCCATCTAGATAATGTCAGCACAAGAAAAGGATGACCTTTACGGTCACGTGCACAAAAAAACAATGAGACAAGGGGATTTCCAAAATTCCTTAGTCTTTGCATTGGGGGCAGGGGGTTCCTGTTCCATCTAAAGAACAGAGCTACAACCCTCCTCTGTAAATGCAAGATCTAGAGAAAAATACTGGCATATTAATAATTTTGGTGCATGAGAAAGGGACCTCCTGAAGAAGGAATTTGGGTTAGGCAGAGGCAGGAGGAAGGCAGTAAATGGAGACAAAAGGCCACACAGTTCACTTGTTCTCTGAGCCGATATTATGGCTGCTAGGAAAACTGTTTTAATACATTGGAGGAACAGAGATAAATGTGCCTTAAGCACACAAGTAGGCTTTCTGAGATGTATTAGTATTGAAGTCTTCTGACGATACAGATTCTTTCACTGGCTTATACAGTTCTGTAAATCTTTCATAAATGGCCTAAACTGCATTTTCTGAACAAAGATACGTGATCTTACTATGCTGGAGCTCTTTCACCCCTTACTTTCAAGGGCAATATAGTAGGAACTGAATACTTTTAACTGAAGCAAGTACCTACAAACCTTTGCAAACAAAGCCTAAGATAGATTATTTTTCACTTTCTTTCACTCCTCTGCTTCATAAACACCAACTGTTGGAGATCATATTGTTTTTAACTATTTCCTAAAGACTAAGAAATACTTGCTGCACTTCTAAAGGGCACGGCTGCTCAAGATCTACTGGAGTTTGACAGCTAGGAGTGATGCCGCAGAGAGAGCTAAAGGGAAAATTATGCTCAGAAATGTGGAAAAAAAAAAAAAAAAAGGCGCTAAACACCTCTTTCTCTTTGAGAGCTGAAGAAGATTAAAAATTATTATTGATGCTTTGCCTCTGTCAGTAGGACTTGTTACAGCTGCTCTCATCCATTAGGTTAAGACCCATCACAGCAAAATCTCCTTAAACAAAGGCATGCCTAGGTAACTGCATGGTGCAGCATGTCTCACTGAATGGTTGCCTGCTCTGTCGGGAGCACAAAGAGCAGGGCAATGTTTATTTCACTGCAGGCAGAGAGCCTTGGGAGGGTTAGAGTACCAGGGCCGAACCAGCCAGCTAGCTTGAACACCCTATGCATTGCCTTTTTCCCATTTTTTTCAAGGAAATAGACTGTTTTCAAACCTAGAGATCCCTAAAACTCCACAAAGAGAGTGCACATAGTGGCTTAAAAAGGTCACAGTTTATATTTAGCTTTACCCAAAATGTATTTTAGGCTGTTACATCCAGACTTAGGCAAAAGCAGATCACTGGAACATTATCAAAGGAAAACTAAGAGGACATTAAGAAAGAGGAAATCTAGCTTAGTCCTAGCTCAAAAATCACTTGAATTACATAGATGGAGAGGGGGAAAATACGACGGTGAGCAAAGGACATAACTGAAGTCTCTGCCAATAACTGTGTTACGCACACAAGTGGGGAGAGAAGCCACTGCCAACGAGAGGCTGGCACACCACCTCCGCTGAGTCATGCTCTCCACTGTGTCACCATGCTCACAGTCCATCAGGAAACCACCATGCAAAAATGCTTTCTCGGCAGTCCCCTTTTCCAGAAACACACCATGGTGAAAACAGCATTTGGGCTACAAGCTAGAGGTTTTACACAGGAGCCAAAACATTGTAACTCTAGCGGACTGCAATTAGCAGGGCTCTTCCTCTAAGGGCATGCACGTAATTTAACTTTCTGGATGGTGCATGTAGAAAAAATACCCATTCAAAGACACACAGCTGCAAAATGAAAACCACTATCATTAAACGATGAGTCCTATGTAGCCAGGAAGATCAGGGGACTTCGACACACCCTTTCAACAAACAGACAGCAAATAAGTAATATTTAACAGAAAAAGAAGTCAGACTACAGGGTCTACAGAACAGTTGTGCTACTGAGAGGCCAGATGTGTACAGTCTCTATAAAGGAGGATGTTGTTAAATTCTCCACATGCCATTGCTGTCCCCAGGCTATAAATATGACCTACCATGTGAGTTAGGCGTTGTCAGCAGTTAGCAACTTCATCTAAGCTTTGCTCATTACACGAACTAAGCACTACAGTCATCTCACTACCTCCTGCAGGAGAATATTTCATTGAAAGTGAGACTTGGATAGGATTTTTTTCTAATTCCTTATTTGGGAAAAAGGCAGTTGAGAAATCCCGGGGAATAAGACATTCCCTTTCAGCACCTACTACTTCCTGTCCCTCTGCCCCTGCTCCCCTCCCCTCTTCCAACCAAAGACTCATTATTCCTTCTTTTTCTGCTGAAAAGCCACTGATTAAATGACCTACAGCACATCTGGACTACATTAGGATATTATTTGATTAAGGCATTCATCAGTTGCTCTTTCAGCAAGTGGAGAATTAAGATAATGGTGAGGGAAAATGGTGTTAACTGAACCAGCTATTCCAGCTCAAACTGCTCTGCTTGAAAAGTCTGATTGCTCCAGTCCCTCAGTTGTGGGTTCTTTTTTTTTCCTAATTACAGAAAAATGAAATAAATACAGGTTAATTCATTTAATGTTGGCAAGATCATTAATGCTAAGTAAGCTGTTACATTAAGGGTTGCTGTCATCTGTATTTCTCAGATAATTTGCTATCTGATAGGAAATGCTTGCTTGGAGGTATTTTAAACAGTTGTAAGAAGGCTCCCATCATACTGCAAGCAGCACCTCACGTTTCTGTACAAACAGAAGTTTGACACATTCTGGGTCATGTTGCTTTAGGGGAGAGGGGGAACAGACTAAAACGGCTTAACCAGATCTGCTGAAAGCAGAATTGTTTACTAGCCCATCACACAAGCAGTAACTCAGTTTTCAGTATTTGAAGTGACTGCATGAGACGTCAGCTATGGAGTCTGTGTAAATAAAAGCAAAGCACAGGCTAGAAGATCAGGTTGTCTTGGCTTTCAGATACTTTACCCTAAAATATCTTTTCTCATTTCTCAAGAGCTAAAGAATGTGCTATCCTGGTGCATGCACAGAGGTACCAACTAAGTGTCACAGCGTGCATCACATGCCATAGAAACCAGGAATGCTGTTGCCGCTAAATGTGGCTGCTCATAGTACTACGTTTAATTTCTTTCAGTGCTAACTAAACAACTAAAAGATGAAGCTAAACAGACAGCCTTAAAGCCTCTTTATCAGCTGAAGTTTGCTTTACAGTGTCAAGAAGGATAACACACTTGACTAGTGGCAAATGTACCCCTCCACAACTAAAGAATTCAGCCAAAAGACTTTGCAAATGCTGCCTGAAGAATATAGACACTGAATGTGTGGGTGGTTTTCCTAGTTAACACATGCACAGGATATACAAAAGTATCTTTTCTCCCTAGAACCAATATTCTCCTATATTACACCTAAGGAGGAAGTTGTGAATTTCAGAAAGCTCTGCCTCCTGTTTACAATGAACAAACCATCCACAGAGCTACAAATTCCACAGCCATCATAGGGAAAAATGGTATTTTAAATACTTATCCCAATATCAAATTATAAAGGCTCAACAAAGATACAAGTCACAGGTCAGAAATCTTAGCTTACCCTTTCTCTCTCTCTCTGTTCCTGTACACTCTGAAGTAAACCCCAAAAATGTCATTTTCCACAAGAGTCTTCAATTTTTTTGGCTCGTTAAATAAAATTCCTTCCCCAGCTCCTTACAGAACTGTGATGTCATAGGCTGAGGGAGGGCTGGTTTAAAAAAAAAAAAAGAAAAGAGGCAGCCCCCATCCTCAGCCCATTCGCACAAAGAGTCTGTTTTAAAAGGAAAATGCCTGTTCACACTACTCAAAACCAGCATGACTTCACTTGATCTGTAAGGGAGCCACCTCAGACCTGTTTTCAGCTAGCATAAGCAAGGGTTTACTGCTGTGGGGTGGTTTGGTTTGGGGTTTTTTTTTGTTTTTTTTTTTTTTTTTGAGGGGAGGAGGCACAACCCAACAACACAGCATGTGGCTGGCTTTGTACTAGAAAGGAGGGATTATACTAAGGGCTGCTGTGAGACACAAGCTCCAAGCAGTAATTAGCAGTAATTTTTACCTATTAGCAAACAAAAAACCCGATTGACTATATTCTTTCCACAGGAGAGGCTTAAACATTAACTGAAGTGCTTAGGGCACTTTTGGTAACCATCTGCTTCAGAAGACTCAGGTCAGGGCAGTGGTCTCCAGCCTGTAGGAAATGTGACAGCCACGTGGAGAACAACTGAAGACAGGGAACATAAAAAAAAATTAGAAGGGAGGGTGACTGGGAAAAAAAGCACAATGTTTTCTACAGCAGAGTTCTCGTTCCTTACTGCTGCCTGTGGGCTAGTGACATTTGAGCACCCCTGGATTAGGTTTCCTGAAGGCTGGATAGTTAAAGCTAAAACATGAACTATGCTGACCAGGCATCCCCCACAAAGGCCCTCTGGACTTGTGTTAAAATGGCTTGAAATAATGTCACCTTACACGTGTTGCTACAGATGACATAGCTTAAGTGTTGGAATAGCATATTTTTCTCACCTGACAAATTACATAAGATACTAATTTGCTTTCTCACTTACTTCTAGGGCATCAGCAAAGGGAAGGCACTGCCATCCTCTGCCAGCAATGATGAAAAAGAACAGCAGTGGTATTTTTGGCACGAGAACCCTTCAAGGCAGTAGTAGCTCATTTCAACCGATGCTCGACCACCTGCCTGAGCCATGTTAAAGGAGGCAAGTCAAGCCTCTACAGTTTTAAAATGTGTAGGTAAGAAGCACCTTGTCACCTGTTGAATGAATCTATGCAAACAGAATGGAAATAAGGTTCTCACAGGAAAAAAAGACAAGACATTTAACATCCCTGTCCTAAAATAAAACAAAGAGTGGCTTTGGTGAGCCTAAAGTGACAGGAAATAACTGTGTGCTTTCATTCACCACCTCTCATACTGTCTGGACAAGGGGCAGATATTATAAAATACGGTTATAACTTTTCCCATATTAGCTTTTTTTTCCTTGGATCATCCAAGAATTCTAAACTATGATGAGGGAGAAATGCCTCAGAGAGAAATTAAATTCTATATTAAACTGTATGGATTTAAAATGCATTTTCTATAGCTCCTTATTGATTAAATAAGAAGTCCAAGTAACCCTGCTTCACCTCTGGTCACTGAAGGAGCAGAAGGCTGCAAGATATTTATCTTATGTATGCTCGCTGCCACCAACCGTCTAAAGCCCCACATGGCTTGGAGGTCACTGGGGGACAGAGCTGTAACTGCAGCACTACCTAGGTGTGCAGGAGATGGTGCTCAAGAGACTTGTTTGCTACAGACTTAAGGAGTTGCCCACTTGACATGCAAACGCTCAGTTTTCATTGAAACCTAAAAGAGTTGCAGTAGAAAAAAAAATTTTTTTTTTTAAATCATCTGTTTCTCATACCAGTTAGTTTTGGGAAACAGGAATAACAACATTTCCTTAACATACTGGTATGTTGCAAGAATGAACTTGGCTATTAGTAATGCAGCTCTTGTGTACAGTACAGCAGTTTAGCTTAGTAGCAAAGGTAGCAGACACATGCTATTAAACCCTCTCCTGCTAGAGCTGGCTTCAAATAAACCACCTTTTTTTCCCCTCAGGAATTCAGACCCACCATTACCATCAAGTTTAAATATGTTGGGTTTTGTTGGTTTTGTTTTTGTTTTTTTTTTTTCCTTAAAGCCGTATTCCCTTCCAATAGAACCTCAAGTTTATGAAAAAAAAAAAAAAAAAAAAAAAAAAAAAAAAAAAATTCTAGTATTCTTGGTTGAAGTGAAAAGTTTGAAAAGAAACTTGAAATGGCTGAATGATCAAGAAACAAAAATGCCAGAAGTCTATCTCAAAGTGGTCCAAGAATACTTTAAAATTATTCCTCTTAACTTCTTGAACTGCAAAGATTCTTTACATGTCTGCATTTTAAACCACCTCTCCTGCATGACTATAAGCAGTAAGTCACTGCGCTCTGTGTCCCCTACATCATGCTGTACTGAGAAACAGTAAGTCTGTGATGATTGGAATGCGTAGGAGAGCCTGTATGAGTATCGCAGATCTACTGAACAATCAGCAAGTATTGTCTTCTGGAGGCATCAAGGGCAAGATTATAAAAGACAGAGTGATGCTGACCTCAGTATCTGAGAAAAAAAGGACCATTTCAAAGTGGTTTACCTGTTTCAGGCCTCTAATATTTCAAATTTGCAGCACAAATGCACATTAAAGCCAAGGATGCTGGATTTTGCAGCTAAATCTGTGTATATGAAAAGTGATGTGCGGCAGGCAACTCCTGGTTTTGGCTGCAGGTCTGAGGATCCTCAGGTTTGCAGCCAAATCTATCTCTCAGAATGGCAGGTCATATGCAGTTTTAGTGCTCAATTAAACTTATCAATGAGAAAGACTCTAACTGCCCACAAGACTGCTCTGTCCATGCCAGGAGGCCACCTGTAGAAACACGTAAGAGCTCAACCAGTCAAAGAAAAAGATGGGGGTGACGCCATGTTCCCTGCAAGGGCCCCGTGTCTTTGGGAGCCCCGTGTTCTTTAATTCAAAACAGCCTTCCTCAGTCAACCTTCAAGATCTGTGATGAAGCACTGGATGTGGGGCACAGTCTATACTATGAGTGTTTCTGGGAGAAGCCATCTCAGATTTTAGCTGCTCGTTGCAACTTTTGGTTATGGTTAAACAAAGCAGGGGCCACAAATTCTTTAAAAATGTGGCAGAAACAGAGATTTGCAGCATTACACCTCCTGGTTAAGCAGTAATAAAACTATAGTGTTCACATAAATGAACCCCCTTTCAGCTACCTCAGGACACAGGTGTTTCCGTATCAGCCCAAAAGACCTTCCCATGCTGGAGATAACTGTACCACTTGAACCACAGGCTGATCATTACAACCTGTTGCAGAGGGCTAATTTTATTCTTGAAACATGTGCTTGGAGGGAAAAAAAAAAAAGAAGAAGAGGTGCTCCTCTTTATGGAAAGTGTATGCAAGCTTATGGTAAACCAAACAAATGCAAACAAATCCTCTTGTGCATCCCTTTCCTGTTCAGGGAATAAAAACCCTACCTGTCTTTCCGAGCTTGTCAGACTAGCACCTTTATACGACCACTAAATTCAAGATGTGCAATAGCAGAAGAAAAAACAAATACCAGAATTATTCCCCTACCTCCTCCTCCTGTACCAACAGTCTTTTCATGACATGTATCTCATTAGAGAAAGTGTTATCTCTCTCCTCTGCATCACAGCAAAGTTGCCTGCACACGAAGGAAGGTCTTATGGGACCAGAGTCACCATTTCAGCTCGTTATCTTCAAACTGTGCTATTTCCACAGTTGTCCCTGTCTGGGACCATAAAATGAAAAGTGCCCCACAAGGCTGGCTGCTGGAAGCAAAACTGGTGCTTGAGCATGCAACTGCTAAAGTTTACTAAACAATTTAAGGATCTCCTTCTCATTTTTCAGTACCTCCTCTACAAATCTACCCTATCAAGCCAGCAGAGAAATAAATATGGGCAGTGAACATCAGAGGATGTCATGTGCAAGGGACCAGAGTAAAACAACAAAGATACAGGAGATACAGTAAAGCTTTTAATGCCAACCCTGTCACTAGCTGGTATGGTGGTTTTGGGGTGTTTAAGTGAATTGCTCCATGCTTCAGCCTTCTCTCCAGGTAAAACATTTCTGACTTCTCTGTATGGGCCCACACAGTGCAAGGAGATGCAGAAAGCACAGGTCAGGAGAGGGGGGACAGTCTTCTGTGCAGGTGCCCATCCACCCGTGATGCTGGTCATGTCATGCCTGCTCACAAGACCATTTTCAATTGTCATCAGAGAGGGCTCATAGCAGCCAGGGAAGCCAATCTGGCAGAATTCTTTCCTGAAACAAATACTTTTTAAAAATAGTTTTCTTGGATATTTCCTCATGTTTAAGTGGCTATTTGATAACCAGCAGTTACAAAGAATTTAATCTGGTGAGCAATCTTAATTGTTCTTCCTCCTCCTTTTGCAGAAATCAAACACTTTAAACCCAAAGGCCACTTCTATTTATTTTTTGAGAACAAATTGGCTCTGTCAGTTTAATTTCCCCTGGTGCTGTAACCAGACCTGCTGTTCTTATAAAGACAACCGGGATGAGACAGAAATAAAACCAATTTCTGAGGATAGACTGCATGAACAGCTCGCTCACACCTCAAACCTCTCCTTTCCAGAGCAAACCCCCCACCCAACACCTGCGTTTCACACAAAGTCCCGTAGCAGCAGGAGAATAACTGCTCAGCATGAATTACCCAAGGATGGCCACCGAAACAAACATCTGAGAGGAAACTGTCACATTAAACCTTGATGGGGGGAGCAGAGGGCTCTTACATTTCACTCGTGCTTTGCAATTTCTTGGCGATTCACTGCAGGGAGGTGCAGTGTGGGACCAGTGCCAGGCTCTGTCACTGCTTGCTGTTGGGACTGTGTCTTCTCATGATAAAGACTAGACTACAGCTTCTTCAGAAAGAAAATTCCTCCTGTGTGTACTCAAACTCACATGAATGTCTACTTGTGGTAGCAGCTGGCTTGGGTAATGTAAGTAGGACTCAACACCTTGAAAACTTTTTAACTCTAGTGAAAACCAAGAGTTTGTGTTCAACCCAACTCAAAGAATACCTGGAGGTCCTCTGTTGATGCTACTTGGATTGAAATTCATTTCCAAGGCTAAAAATGGTCTTCATCTTTCTTATTTCCCATGCTGAACAGGTAAAACTTCTTAAAAGATGTGTTTACACTTGACTGCTCTGAAAACTGGGGCTCGGGGGCATTCTCCATTCAGAGAGAAAGCGGCACATGGCACGGTTACCACTTCCAGCACAGCAAACATAAAATATCTTGTCAAAATTACAAGGACTGGAGCCATAAATGCCAATCAGCTGACAATGCAACATTTCACAAAGAGATAATGGCTGGAAAAACAAGTGAGAAAGGTCATACAGCATCCCACTTACTTGTTTTCCTCATATACTTAGTGTTAATGTTTCGTGTTCATCTCCTTATCTACTCTAGCAAGTAAACAATTGTAAATGAGAAATTACTTGTTTGTTGAAAGCCATATATAGAGGGAAAGACTTCCTCTCCCCTCTCATCTTTTCTCAACTTATTCAGTACCTCTCAAAAGCACGGGCTTACCTATATGCTTTTGCTGTGGGTGCTCAGGTGGGTGAAAGATGCACTCCACAACCTGTGACAGCAGATGCGACCACTGCCACCCAGTGCAATTCCTGTGGCCAGGTACCTAGCCACTTCACAGTAAACTTTTTACCTCCGCTCTTCTGAGGTTTAAAAGTCTAAAGCTCATTTCAGCATCCCTTGCTGGAGAGGTATGCAAGCCGGTCAGCTTCTCCTTAGTGTTAAAGGCGAGGTAACTCAAGCTGGCCTGACCAGCGCTTGCAGGAGGAGTAGGAAGCCACTCTGCCCTGCTGCAAACCATCTTCAGCTGCTTTGTGCTCCCAAGTGCTAGATGTGCACAGACACCAAAGGGGTAACTGAGCAGTCCCCTACCAGCTGCCTGATGGCAACGGTGCTGGGCAGGCTCTCACCTCTCCATAAATGCAAGGTGATTTGAAGAAGCTTCCTCTGGACTGATTTAAAAAATTGTTAGTGCTTGAGATGATCTGTCATCCCACATGCTGAGGCTGTTTCTCAGGCAAACACAAAAGACAAGACAAAAAAAACCCACTCCACAACGACCTGAGTTAAAACAAGCCATTTATTGTGGTAGCAAGGAACCTGTGCACAGCATTTGCTTTGATTTGTTTAGAGAAGGTGGCTGGAAACAAAGATCCTTGGGAATTTTGACAAAGCTAACAGAAAAATGTTTCTTTTAAAACAGAACAAAATGTTTAGGTAACTCCCAGTCTTGCAAGCTGGAGTTCAGCCTGTTAATTTCTATTAATTCAGCCTAAATCTGAGTGTTTTAGCTCTGGTACCATCTTGAAGAGTTACATATCCTGCACTGGCAAAAGACGGAGGATAGTTCAGGGTTATGTGAGTCAGGATTTCTTTAGTGGAGTCAAACCTTTTCCAATGTATATAGAAAACCTACGGAATTTTGAAGGAGCTAGAGATCTGAAGTCAGAGTAAAAATCCTTCAGGCTGTCTGCAGTTTACTTGGGGTTTCAGAAGAAAGTCAGGTATTATCAGGAGAGCCTCCCATTACCTTCTGTTGAATATATTAAATAAAACAGACTTACAGCAAGTTCCTCTGTGTGTGGGTTTGTTGCAGACACAGGGTTGCCGGAGCTTTGGACAGACAAAGTACTTTAACTAAACATATACAGAGAAAATTAGAAAGAAGAAATCCCAGCAGTCTGGAAAGAAAAGAACACTTGGTTACAATAACAGCACACACTGCTGTCAGCCATCTACCTAATGGAGACCAGTAAGCACAAGGCAACTTATCAACATAAACTGAATACGACTAGCCTATTACAAACCAAGAATCAACACTACAAAATGTCAGACAGCCCCAAGCTTAGAAAAGATGTGTATATTTCAAGTTGCATTTAATGCTTCTTTTGCTGTAATTACTCAGCTGCCATTTCTTCTATACTTAATATTGGAAAATGTCAAAACAAACCCAATTTTGTTCTATTACAATTGATTGATTTTATAAATAAGGTAGCTGTTTTTCTTAACAGGGTAGCTCTGTTTAATAAACAACAATGGCAATAATAAAATTACTTTATGTCAGGGAAAAGACCATCCAGAGTCCTTTTCCCTGACCTCCTACCTACCAACCCAAAAACATAGCAACCTTCCCCACACAATCACTCAGCACC
>JAVJGG010000074.1:9875231-9906378 GCA_035590195.1 Aviceda cuculoides | reverse complement strand
CGTTAATAAAGAAGTGTCTGCTTATCTACACTAAATTGGTGTTGATAAGTTCTTTATTCCGAGTTTTTCGGCAACATGCCAACACCTCTTCTCCCTCCAGTGCAGGAAGCCCTCTCTTGCGACAGGGTAAACTGGGCCAAAATTTCACCACAGAATTGTAACACAGGCCAGGGGAGAGGCAGAGCAGCTTCGAACTCAGGTAGGAAAGGCTGGATTACCACCCTGTGCATTACTTGTGGAGCACCACTAAGTGAAAGACAGACATCAAAGGGGGAAACCACATGACACGTGCCTCTGTTCTTAGATTATTACTCTAGGATGAAACTGAGACAAAATTTGCCCATTTTGAAGCTTCCTCCCACCTTCCTGCACACAGACAACCATAGGAAGGGCAAAGGATGGTTGTCAGTAAAAAGAAGTGTGGGACTTTTACAAGAAATTTCTCATGACAGCTGTATTCTGTCCACCAGAAGAAAACTAAACGCCCATGCTGGCATCAATCCTTTTTAGGGCTTTATATTGATCCTTCTTCCTTCCGTAGCTGAACAGATGCCCATGGAAAAGGGCAATAGCATAACTGTGGAGGACTCCATAGTCTCTGGCACCGTATGCCTTTCTAGGGTCAGAACTTTAGACCAAGTATTAGCTTGGTCTAATCACTTTCAGACAATCACTATTAAAATCACTTTTATTTCTCATTGCCACTTTTTTGACCAACTGGTTAGTAAACAGGGGTTTAGCTTGCAGGAAAGGGTTAACGCCAAGATTTCTTCCGCATTATTAAAAATTATTGTGAAAGTACTGGAACTGTTACCACTTTTAGGCTGAAAGCCTGAGGTTCGAAGTACAAACTGTTTGGTGCCTGCTTAGCTCTTGTCTGAACAGGATTCTCTGGTCATACAGCAGATTTGGGAAAAACCTTATCTGTTTACTCGGTTAGGAGGTCCAGAGGAAGGGGCTGGGGCAGTGGCAGCTGCCAGCTGGAGCAGCCACACATGCTTGTGGCATCAGTTCAAAACTCCTGCCCCTTCCCCCAAACTCCTTCCCCTTGCCATAGACTCCCAAAACATGCTTAAGCACCTGTCTAACTTTATTGCCCCCAGGTGGCTTCTCTGGTTTTGATGCAGGAGCTTAGGAACTCAGGATGCTGGGGAAAAATCTCAAGCTGATTTTCATACAAAACCAATGCAGCACTTCCCGCCCTGCCCCCAACTGACATGTTAGTTTTGGTGGTTTCCCTTTCTGACTGACAGGTTAACAAGAACTTGCTCATTCAGAAAGAACTTTTATGAGGAGAGGATAAAAATGCATTTTATTTTTCTTTTTATATACTTTGCAACTCACTGAATGACAGCAGAGTCATGTGTATTCTATGAGTTGAATATCATTTATCAAAATTGACACATTCAAAATAAGGCAGGGACCTAAATTAGTTATCATAACTAGAAAAATAAATACAATAGCTAATCTCAGAACTCAGTTTGTATTCTTTATGATGACTTAAAGCTGGCAGTCCTCATCATGTGAGATCTGTGAGCTATAAATAAACTTAGCTTAGAACAAACCAACATTTTTTACATGCAGGACTTAATGCATTACAGTTTTCTGGCAGAACAAAAAATAACACCAACCAAAACCATGTCTCATTTTTAATGAAAAAACAAGCCAGTAAAGTAGACCTCCAAAAATGGAAATCTCTAATCTACAAGTGCAAGTATCCACGCATGTCTCCAACTCTTCTCATTCAGTTTAGTAAGAGAGGAAACCAGGCCACCAGAAGTTTACAGACTAATGCAATTACAGGGTGGCTCAAGAAGGACGTGCTTGTCTGTTATCTATGACATGTAAGATAAAGCTATGCTAAAAGGTCTGGTCTTCCTTTCACAAAGCTGAATGCCCACCAATCAATTAATCAGAATGAATGTTTTTCATAGAGGGAAGTAGCAGTCAGCTGCTGGCAAATATATGAATGACCATTTCTTATAGCTATTTTTAAGATCCATTAACTAACTAAATAATTGGATTTACCTATAAATAACAAATGCATTTTCATCAGATAGCGTTTAACATTTCTTACATCACAGGTGAAAAAAAAATCCTCTTAGTAGGTCTAATATTAAAACGCAAATAAAATTAAACCCATAATCATAGCATCACTTCAGAATCACCATGAACTTTCAACAATTCTGTGAATACAAGGATACAAATGTGCCATTAAAAAGTCACTCACTGAAAAAAAGCCACTTGAAGAAAACCAAGTTGTTTTGCTCTTTGCAAGTGGGATGAACGTGGGAAACAGCCTCTCTTCTGGAATGGTGAGCAGCAGCTTGCACATGGACAACAGCAGAGAGCTGGATCAGCTCCAGATGTATTGAAAGCAGAGCTCATTGTTTTTTTGGAACCACAAACACTGCAGACCAGGCCCTTAAAACAAAAATGCTGGAACCCTGGTGCTTAAAGTTAAACTCTCAGGTTCAGTTCCTGACACTTAAAAAATGTTTTTTTGGGGCTGATGTATCTAGATGTTACTGACGCATATATACATTCATATTTAAAAGCTGAATTTCAGGTGTTCGACTTTGCAAGTTTCGGATTTGTCAAGGTCCCATCATGAGGAAAAACAGAATATATGCCAGAAGGCCAATCTGATCACTAACATAACTTCTAATGCTTGAGAATCTCAGAGTCTAAAAGGAAAGCTGTACAGTGCTACTTAATTTTCGTCACAAACTCAACAGGAAAGTTACCCAAACTACTTCAAAAGTTTGCTGATGGCTGAATTTAAAACATACACACTACAGTCCAAGGGCTGACACTTCTCCAAACCAAGGGCAATCATTATTCACATTGCTGACTAGGAGGGGAAGTACCCAGCTTGCAAAAGGATAATTCAACTTGACCTTGGTAAGATGTCCGGGTTGTTCTGTCAGGGCATAGAAGGAGAACGTTGTTCTTCCACCCAGAAATGCTTTTTGTAGCATCCTGGTACTCCACTCAGTGGGCATGATCTTGCTTGGCTACACCTTCCAACTTTGGACTCTGTACAGACTTGCGTAAAGAAGTATTTCATATTATGTCAGCTGATAAAATTCCAGAAACACATCTGGACAGAGCTTCGCTAAGTCAGCTAAGCAGAATTTACCCAAAGGTAATATATGCCTTTAATTAGGGAACGGTGAACATCTCAGCAACCAAGTAACAACCTGGCTAATGTGCTTATCAGTACATTAGCACTGACATCTCTTCTTACCAATTAGCATGGTCTCAAAAAGGATAAAGAAAAGATCATAGCTTTTTGAGGTGATGTGACAGTCAGCTATTACAGAAGCACTGCCAAAACCTGCAGTGTAATTCAAAGTTGAGCTCACCCACACTCACACCTGCATGTCGCATGCCATTACCACTCTGGTTCATACACAGAAACCTTGTTTCTGGGTTTGGCAGAAGTACCATTCTGGGCTAGTAACACAGCCTGGAGTCCACCTGGCTGCTGTGTTCACCTTTAAACCTGCCTGTTCTTCAGTGAGGGATGCATGTGACTGCCAGCGGTCCTCATCTGACCCAAAGGATGAGGATGAAAGTCTCTGATGTCAACACATATTTCAATTTTGTTGTGGAAACCTAAGTACAGCCCTAAATGATGCCAAAACTGCACAAAGAACTCTAACCAAGACGCTTTACCTTGACCATTTAATCAGGTAATTTGATTAATGCTCAGAAGCTCTAGATACAGCTCAGATATGGACCTCAACGTACTAGACACTATCCTAGTTTTAACACAGCAATAATAACCTCATAACAGCCTCCAACCAGAGCTAAGTAAAGAGGTGGACACACAAAGGTAGGGTGCAATATCAGGTGACAACAAGGTGAAAGTAGTATGGATAAAAAGTGGAAGCCATGCACACACCATCAACATCACTATTCCCAGCCAGATGTGTGTATTGGCATCACAACAAGGGTGAGACTTGAAGGAAGACACTGAGAAGGTTCTTTAGATGGTTAGACAGGCTGTAATTAAAGCCATAAATCAGAACTCCTTCCAAGCGCCCACAGGTTATGCAAGGAAAAAAAAGCAATCACTCAACAATCTTCAGACAAAGCCAACTCCTCAGAGGAGAAAGGAGCACAAGACATTTTGGTCTGCACTGGGGAGTGTTCAGGGAGACCAAGAGTAAAATAATGCATGTCTTCTAACAGGAAGGTCTTAGCACTGAGTATAGTTAATGAAGGGAACAATTTAATACAGGCTGTGATGAATACTGCCTTGCAGGACATGTGGAATCAAAACTGGATGTTTTTCTAGAAGATAAGCTCTAATCCAAACAGAAGTCAATTTAGGGAAATCCAGTGGTCTATGTCACAATGCCAGTGATAATGTGATCACAGCTGACTCTTTAAACCTTATAACCCATGAATATAATGAGTCATGAATACCAACACTACTGTTCCTTCCTCCAGTGGTGGTGATATGGTGCCTGGATGTGGGTGGGTTACGATTAATGATGTATTTTACTGTGACTTTACTCAAGAACTTTTTTCCCTGATGATTGCCATGGCTTGGACAAGTTATTCTTCCAGGAATCATGATAAAAAATTGACTTCAGCAAAAGCTCTATTTTTTGTCCCTAAGTCCAGGTATGTTTTCCCAGCACAAAATGAGCAAGGATCTTCTAATGGGAACTGGAACTAAATTTTAAATATTTAGAATTTATACCAAAATAGCCCAGAATATATTATGAACACATTATCAGAATCTGGTTCTTATTACTGCCAGAAAATAGCAGTGAAGGTACACAGCTGCATGCTTAAACATGTAGTTATAACTGTCTTGAGAAGGGGCCCTGAAAGTCTTTCTCACTGAAGGAGGACAGTGAACATGGTGGTCGGCTCAAAACAGATTAAGACACTTATGCTAGCCAGCTTCTGGTTACCTGTCAGGGAACCTGTTGATGCCATCACTCCTTCTTTCCCCCAGCTGATCATTACTACCTTTCTTCTGCCTTCTCCAGTCTCTTAACACCAAGGCCACTGGGACCTCTATTTCATATGAGGCCTCCCTCTATACCTTCTGTTCCCAGTTGGATGGGTCTGTTTATCCCTCATTTTCTCCTCCCTTTGTTTCAGGTTCTTCCATCATTTCTAGGGTCTGCTGCCACCATTACTTCCTTTCTGCCCCACTGGCAGACAAGTGATTGGGATTCCTACATGCAGGGTTTTAAGATTTAAATCTGAAATCCAGGCTGAGCTCAACTGAGATGAATGCATGATATTCTGCAATATGTTAGCCATTTTTTGATGTTTGTAGTAAGTTCTGTGGATGTTTGGAGCTCCCATTTCTTGGCTTCTGGTTTCCCTATTTTTATTAGTATCACCAAAGTTCATGCTTTGGTGCCTAGACTACTCCCTGGATTTCCTCTGATGTTGCATTCAGAAATTACCTAGCAACCTCCAAGCTGACCGATGCTGGTATACCAAGGACAATATTTCTCATTTGGCCAACAACAGTGCTTAGTATCAAAGCTGATATATTTTACAGTGAAGAAAAGAAATAGTAAAGTCAAAGGGCATTAAGGCCTTGAGAGAAATAGAGGTTTACGTTCTGAAGTGCACAGTTAAAATTATGTTGCTAATAATTAGCCGGGAGTATTATATCAACCTAGAAAGTAAGGAACTATACAAAGAGTCAGGTCTTCTTGTTGTTAGAAGATGCTTCAGTAAATTAGATTATTGCTGTCCCAGATTTACTAATTCAAATTTATGTGTTTTGCTCTTTTGCATTTCTTTAATTTTGGAACAATATTTCTTGGTTTCAAATTCCTGGGGTACTCAAGGGCAACTAGATAAATATCACAAGACTTCAGTATGGGACCTTACCTCTTCCACTCAGTTAATTATTTTTCATTTAAAGTATGCTTGCTTGTATTTTTGCTTTCCAACCCCATTAAAAATCTTATTTTAAAATTCTAATTCTTATGAGGTTTAAGTTCCAAGATATGGAATGTACAAGAAAACAGTAGTTGTCTAAAAAAAAATATTTTTTTTTTTCCTCACAAGGATGGAAATACATAACAAATAACATTTGTAGTTTTCAAGAGCAAACTGAAAGTGTCTTCTGCTGAATGTGCAGCCTGGAAACATCACCCCCATATCCTTAAAGGACAACCATTCAGACCCCATTCCCAGAAGCCTCCTCTTCAATCCAGTAAAAATGTAATTTTTTGCTCATTGGTCATATGGAAAAAAAAGGGCAGTGAGTGCTTCTATTTCTTGGGCAGACCTGTGTTGCGTGAGGTCAACATTAAAGACTAAGACAGAAAATGGAAGTTGAAAAGAACTGGGAGCACTTTTGAACAGCAGATTATGGGCACCATGTAGCAACAGAAACAACAAGCTAGAAGTGGTTTAAATGCAGTTTGTAGAAGAGTGATTATCAATAGCAGAATCAAAAGGACCCATGTTACTATAATAATAATAATGTGCACAAACAGGTATTGCTGGCACTTGATGGTACTAAACCTTCTTAATCATACAGCAATAAAACTAATTCCATTTGCTCAGATGTCATTACTAAAGTCCCAGAAAACCAAGAAATGCCATTTAAAAGCACAAAAGTGTAGCTATACAGTCCTTTTTATTTTCTTCATGCTTTTTAAGCCCTCAGAGGCCAGTCTGACTTTTTTCCAAGCTTTTATCTGCAACCAGAAAAAGCTAGAAACTTTTAATTATTTTTAAAGCGAACAGAAATTCTTCTATGCTCCTTCAATTTCATGAACTGAGAGTTTCAGAGAAATGCAAACTATTCCAAGGCTCAGAACAGAACCAAAAAAACTGGCAGTACAGAAATGGTAGAACCACTTACGTGCAAGCATCACCCAGCCATGCTGGGTGTTCATTGCCCTTTCTTCTGTTTACTTTGTAGGACACTGAGGTGCTTTGCTAGGACCTTGTATCCTGAGGACTGGCAGTACCTGATCCAAATATATGCAATCAGAGTCATGTTCTGCTACCACATGATGTTAAGCGTAAGCCAGCTCCTCCTAGGATGCTTTTGTATTTACTTGTTACCAAGACAAATCACTGATCTGAAACACCACTTCAGTTGTAAGACAAGATGATTATTTTTCTCTGTGTGCGTCTATTTATTTGCCTGGGAACACAGGTTCTTATAAGGGCTGGAGAGCTATGTTAGATATCACTCTCAAGAGCCTCCTTATTGAAAAATGCCAGGAAATTGTACCAGCTCTGTACTCTGAACAGAACAAGCCATGAGTTAATTAATCTGAATCACTGAAGACATAACGAGAACAGTTTTGGTTAGGTATTAACATTTACTTGCTTTCAGTGCCAGATTTAATAGGTGGTAGTTGAAGTCTGGGAACCATCAGTTAGAAATAAATTATTTGCATGTAATCGTAACTTGAGTATTTCTTCCAAATCTTGCCTTTATCACATCACCCAATAAAGTACTAAAATCTGGAGATGTTAGAACAAACAGCTGTATGTATAAAGGAAAAACACCACCCAGCCAAGCAAAATGCACCCCAATGAAATTAAAGGATTGCATCTACCTTTACCGACAAGACCTTTTCAATTTTATCTGATCTTAAATTCAAGATGATTTAGTGCAAACATATAGCACCAACAGTTCAGTAAAATTCAGAATGCCAAACCTGACAGATCAGCTGCAGAACTCTAATGATTTATAGTCTTCATTTGTTTCTGGTAAGGCTTATGATGTTCTCTATTCACACATCTGGAAAGGCTGTGCCTCTGCTTTAGGGAATTTATGTTCTGCAGTTCCTCCTTACTTCCTCAGGGCTGAACACAAATTACAGCTTTTTAAATGAGCAGCATTTATTAAATCAAATTACTAGTAATACTGCACTGCCTGAATGTGCCCCTAATTAGTCTTAGAACAGTGTTGCTATGCACCAAGAGACTAGAGGTGGCCCTGACTTTTCACTAATTGTATCTGTGCTAACTCTAAAGCCCCTACCAATAATCTTTTGGCAAACTTCTCCACTTTCGGGATCACTATAAATAGTACCTTCAAACTACTGCCACATTATCTTTGTACACGCAGCCCTGCACCAGTTCAAACCAAGGAGAGTTTTGCCATTGACTTCATCAGGAGCAGGCTGTATGCCTCAATGTTGACCACAGCCTTCAGGGAAGTCAAAGGTGAACTGGACAGTCTTCCAAGTATGAAATGCTAAATGGTGATTTTGGCTGGACCCTAGTCTTACCTAGGAGTAGAGAAGAAATACTGCAGCCTTCCTCCAGGAAGGTCAACAGTGTACTCTCATCAGCTGTCTAATAAATATGATTTAATAAATATTAATGTACAACAGTGCCTGCACAGGCAAAAGGTAATGCGAAATTTATCACTGCCTTGACTAAATTAGCTCATTGCAATAGAGAAATGCAAATAACTTATAGAAACAAATACTTATATTAAACTGTATTGTTTGTTTTCAACATGTACAAGGCAGAATTGTAAACCAGGGGCTATGGACAGCTTCCACATCATTGACATACTTGAGGTTTCAAAGTGTCCTAACCCTACCCAGAGAAAGTCCCGTGGAATTCGCACCTTCTGAGCACAGCCATATGTTACGTTTCCCAGCTTGATCCTGGATAGTTGTCCACGCACATGTGTAATGAATGCATGGTATGTGGACAGCAGGCTATGATTTCATAGACTGGCACAGCCATAGCAGGCATGACTTCATGTATATGGGGGTGCAGTATCACTTATTAAGGGGAAGCCATGTCTGCCTGGTTTTGAGTAAGCAATGAAAGAAAGCAAGCTGAAGGCACTACTTAACTTCAATGCAGTGGCCATCTGCCCAACGGATTTAAATTAGAACAGAAATACACATATTCCTGTTTGAGCTGGTATCACAACCACAAGATTGTACTGCAAGGACATTAAAGGTATTTAATCTTTTAACCTTTTTGACAGGAAGTGGGCACTTGATTTCATTTGATGTAAGTGTTCCCCAGGCACCCTGTTTTATTTTTGGCTTAGGCAATACCCTGAACAGAAGCCCAGAGACTGAACTGCAGCCAATGCTGGCATTCTGCTTTCTGACACCTTAATGCATTTGGATCCAAACATCCAAAATTTATTATCATTGCTTTAGTACTTGAACAGCTCTGCACTGCACACAATTCAATGAAGAATGCTATGCCTTCAGGGATCCACTGGACACATAGCCAAATTTTCATCTACAGCTTCTGGTAATATACTGGGTGTCTCAGATATGCTGTAACTTATGACTGCAGAGCTGTCTGTGTTAAAATAGAACCAGGACAAAAAAGCACTTCATGGACTTTATGATTTTTTTATTTTTTTTTCAGTAATGCTTGATTAAGACAGCTGGGGGAAAAAGAAGGAAGAAGCTTCTGCAAAAACACAGTGTTTAGAGACATGCTAATTGTGAAAGCCATTACCACATATATTACAGATTTATATTTATCCAGAAGTAAGCTTTTATAATATAGTAAGGTATAGTTAAAAAACTAAAACCTCTGCTGACGGAGATCTCACAGCTATCCCAGAAAGCCCATTCCAGGGGGGTACTTTGCACAAATACCAGCACTTTGTAAGTCCTGGTGCCACCATTTTGACAGCACAAAATCCCACCTCCATCCCAAAGAAGATTACATAATGACTGATAAGTGATCCATACAATCTGTATAGTTTGGATCCCTTAAGATAAAAGGATTAGAAAGGGAATAGTCAAAATGGACTTAGCAACAACAAATGCAAGCTATCCTTGTACAGAGAAACAGTAGTGTATGTAGACCTTGATCATTCTGTTTCCAAGGATGCGCCTTCTAGAGAGACTGATAAAAAAGATCAATCTTCGAAAATCATAAAAGCTAGTGAGATGCAAGTCTTGCAAATTGTAAAAACAAAATCATCTAAATAGCATTTTAATTTTGATTTGCTCCTTTTGTGGGCGGGAGCAGAACGGCAAATCAGGGGGTAGTATTTAGAAGCCATATTTTTCAGTATTTCTTTGCAACTTTTGAGGCTAGAAACATATTTTCAAAAATTGAAGGTATTTCTGCCATTTGGCATTTTTTGAAAGAAAAACCATACCAAATATTTCAAGAGTTGTAATAAAATCAGCAGACTTGAGGAAACATAATAGGTATTTTTGAATTGCAAAGTAACTCTTTCATATTAAATGCCATCAGAGACTAGTAGACTGCTTTCATGGAAAAGAATACTGCAGTGTACTGTGAGAATAAGTGTACAAATAATGACAGGCCAAGTTGACTTAAATTTACACTTTTCAGACATCAATCTTGCCCATAGTTGTTCTGCTACAGTTAATTGTTGTACTTTCATAAGTCCTCAAGGCTAACAGTCTTGAAGAAAATCCAATTTAGAAGACAACTAACAGCTATTAAGCAACTAGAGGGACTCAGAATCAGAAGATCTGGATTTCATTCTCCTATCTGCTCATGACTTGCTGCATGACCTTGAATAAAAAACCTACCTTAAGATGCATCTCCTAAGACTGCTATGAGATTTAATTAATTAATTTGTGCCTATAAACCTTTTAAAAGCCTAGGGATAGAAGGGGCTATGGGAATGAAAATTATTAACAATATTTTCCTACATACAGAGGTACAGAGTGACATATGTTTGCTGCATGAATATAAATGCAGAGACATATAAACATACACAACATGTTTTCACATAACTTCTGACTTGTTCCCTCAAGTAACAGCAACATGGAAATACACAATTTAGGAATAAACACTACACATCCCTACAGATCCTTCATTTTCTGTGTAGGTAGCTCTGATGCTGCCTCCCCTTTACAGCACATTCTTAAGATTACAAATTACGCTTGTTTAACAATATTATGAAAATAATTTGTTCTTACCTTCAGCCCCTGTTCCATGGACAAGCAGAGGACCTGCCAGGGTGCTGTGTACCTGAACATGTTTGGCCCCTTCTGTAGACAGACTAAACAGCAAAAGGCACGCAAGCCTCTCAGGTCTCCTGGTTGCTTTTCATCTGAGGGATGCTTAAATTGAAAGAAATCCTTTAGTTGTACTCTTCAGGGGGCCCCGAAGCAGACTCTAAGACAGCATTACAGCCATTCCACTTGCATGCTGAGGAACTGAATAACTAATTCAATAAGAGGCTTTTTTTCTTGGGAAGAGCTTAGCTCAAACTCAATTAGCATAAATAGGATGATAACCTTTGAACTTCCCACTCCTCCTCTCAGAGGAGCCGATGGTGGATAGCACGTCACAGCAGGGTCACTCCCGCCCTTGCAAATCTTGAGTTTGTATGTATTTCCACTGCTTGCATTTCATTCGACTCTGCTTCAGAAGTCCAGAAGCAGCTATCAGAGACCGTCTTTAGATTTGCTTTTTTTTTTTTTTTTTTTGCTACTATGTTTTAGCCTGGCTCAAAGGCAATCCCTTTTCCTCCTCTCAGGAGGGATTCACCTTACCTGCCTCCAGCATCCTGACCCCTACTTGGCAATCGGCATGATTTCACTGAATAAATTCACACAGAAGCTGCTATAAACACTCTCACGATAAAACCACTATAGTAAATAAGGTTACCACCTTAAATGAGACTGAAAGTTTTTCTCCAAAATACACTGAAGTTAGCTTTTTGCAACATGGCAAATATGATATGCTGCAGCCATGCTGGTGGTTAAGTTTCTCTTAATGGATTGTCAGTTTTTCAGTCAGAGACCAAGGCCTAGTTTCCAAGAGATCAAACTGGTAAAAGAGTAAAGATCTGTTATTTTCTACATTTATGTTATTTCAGTAATGAACTGAAATGGTACTTTTGTACCCTACTGCTGCTCAGAAAATTGAGATGTTGTATGCACACCGTGGCGACGTTTGCTTTTCTTTTATGGCAGTTGTTTGTACTCACAAAACATCACCGATGCAACTCCAGCCACACAGGTCAAGGACCTAACTGACCCTGGCTTCACCCCCCCCCCCCCCGCCTTTGGTAGAGGAAGGAGAAGCAATTTTAGGTTTATATTAACTCAAATCTGACTCAGTGGTCTTCAATATTTTATCTCCAGTACTTGTACTGCTGCAATCCCGCCCAAATAAATTACAGGGATGCAGAAAAAACTGTGCAAGACTTGTCTCTACAGCTACTTCCAGCAGAGAACTGAGGTATCTTTGCCCAGTGCTGCTCCCCCATCAGCTTGGTGTACTGAAAATAGTTATAACGCAGTTCTGCAAGTCCGACTGCAGCACGAATACCAGCCAAAGCACTCTCACACGCTCGGTAGTTTTGTTAAAAAAATTCTGAGGAAAATATATCTCCTCATAAATATTTTGTCTTTTCTTGACAGTGAAGTGATAGACAGCCATGGAAAAAACCTAGAGGAGTACTGAAGTGCTGATTTCACCAAGTACTTGGCAAACAACAAACACACACCTGAGCTCCATCTCAGCTGAGAAATTTGTTACTGTACCGGTATTTGTTGCACATACAGAATTAACACAGAAGTGGTGCCAATTCAAAAAATTTGAAACTGCAGATCTGTTTAAAATTATTCAAATTATACACTACACACATCACTTAGCAGTGGCTTTAACAATTTCTATACAACCTTGACTGTGCAGTACATAAAGCCCTGGCTTTTGCTCAGCTTACTGAGGTGGCTTTCCTTGATAACCAGGTAGGAGCAACTTTCTTTTCCTTCACGTCTCTCTATATTTTGACCTTTTGCTCTGACACTTCTGAAGTCCATTTTGGAAGCAACAAATTACTTTGGTTATTTCTTCAGTAGCTGAAAGTGATTTAGGACAGAACAAACCTGGGTACCATGGCTAACATTCCACCAATTAGTATGGTTTCATAACAATCAGAAGAAGAGCAAATGACAAATCCTGTTCCTCAGTAAGAATCTGGACATGACTCTAACATGGATTACAGGGGGACTTAGGTTGCAAACACAGAAGAGATCAAGTGCCTTCTGCTGAAGTAACGTCGAGTTATTTCAGTATGGCTAAGGGTAGAAATAAGAATTTTGGTGAGCAATGGCCATTCCACACATCCTTTGAACCTTCCCTTGGTCAGACATGTGAACAACTGCCGTGCAATGGAAACAAACCTGTCCACATGCATCTTCATCTTGTAGCCTCCTAGTATCTTCCTTTTTCTTGTTAAAGGTTGTGTGCCTTGCTCATTACCTACATGATGAAGTCTATATCACAGAATTTAATTCTGAAGGTAAATGAGAATATAGATACAGAATGGATCAACCCAAGTCCTAAAATACGAGTCTGCAGAATTAACAGTGAACTAAGTCTGCCAAAACACCTGAAACCTAGGAGATCCCAGTGCAAATCCTAATGACAAAATGTTTTGGCCTAATATAGAATATTAAACAAGCTTCTTAGAAAGAATGCCTCTGATGTTTGATTTTCCTAGCGGATGAACTGAGTCCTCTTGAATAGCTCAGAAACTGCTAGCCAAAAATATTGTGATATATCAGCCATATTTAGGATAGTTAACTAACTGTGAACAACACATTAAAGCCACTTTTACATCTTTTGCATTAAGAAATATTCATACAGGTAAACAGTTAACAACACATAATCTGAACTTTTGTGACCTTGCACCCACACAAATACAACCTGCTTACTTTCTGCAAAAGTTAGCCTTCTTTGTCCCCCTTCATTTTGGGCTTTCCCCGCTCTCTTTTAATAAAAAAAACAGGACTACTGAAACAGCTTCTCCCCATAGCCTGTTTTAAATGAGAGATCACAGAGCCGCTGATGACAGGAAATTAATATAAACATTCCCATAGCACGATCAGAAAGTTAATGCAATTGTTCACTTGTCTTCAGGGAGAAAAAGTAAACAGAGATATACTAAAAGGAAGCCACAAAGAGATATGACTGTGCCATCCAAGCAAAGGTCTGTTGAGACTGATGGTACATGCTAATGAATGGTCACTGCACCTGAAAGCCCATCCTTCTCCCCCTTACCAGAAATCATTAACACCAGGGGAAAGCTTTCAGGACTCACTCAGAAGTCAAAATGCTAACCCTCACAGCATTTTTCTCCAGCAGGTTGTCTTCAGAGGAGTTAGTGTTGAAATCTCCTTGAAAGAGGTAGGCAGGATTTACAGTAGTGATGCAAAATGCCATCAGTCCTCACAGGAGAATGCAAAGCACATACCAGTAAATACCACACCCACATTTTGTGGTTTGTGGTTCCCAAGCAAGGGTCATTCAACTTCCTGTGAGATCTGACAACACAGGATTTACCAGTGCTGCCTTTCTACACTTCGTTTTATTTCCCAATAAATACAAAGCCTTTGGATAAGGTTAAGAACTTACTCAAGCTGATGAAGCCATAAAAGATGTTTGTCTTCCAGTCGTCCATGAGTAAAGAAAATGAGACATGGCATCAAAGAGATGAAACCTCCTGCTGTGAAAAAGCAAGTGGCTAAAATACTAGACTGGAATTTATGAGATCAAATCCAGTCCCAGGCTCTGACATCTTGGGAAAAATCAGTTAATCTCACCATGCCTTTTATCAGAAAGGTGTTTATAGTGTATTTTGCTAGTTGTGTGCAAAAAGTGTGCTTACGAGGACACTTACTAATTTATTGCCCGCTTTGAAGAATGCAGGAAAAATAACCTTTCACATAAAACCAGCCTGTGAGAGGAGTACTCATATTGTATCTTTTTTAACTTTTTAAATTTTGGTATTCAAAGAATCCAAGAGGGAAAGACACCCGAGATTTTCAATATTATTTTTTTCATTTTACTCCCCATTAAAATGGTTCACTGCATTTTCCTGGTCTCTCAGTGCTTTACTAAAATGCCATGTCTCGTGCAGTGTATTGCAGATACAGTCCCAGCAGAGTGAGGAAGATCTCAGCTCCCCTTCTTCTGCTCACCACTTCTGACATTTGACATCAAGGCATTTGAAATTTCCTGAAATGCCTTTGGTTTTGTCCATGCTGTATGTAATGTGCAAACACAAAACTGGTGTGAGAAATAATACATCACTATGCTCTGTTTTTCCCTTACAAAAGGTAGAAAACTGCATTCATACCAGCCAGAATGTAGCCTGGCTGACATAGGACACTGGTATATAGAATCCAAAGGCTTTCTCGGTCCTGGAAATGATGACTCGGAGACTTTAAATAATTGCAAGGTTTGGCAAAAGCAAAATACCTGGTGTGATGATCTGAAATTTGGGCAAAAGTACTTAGGAGTCTAATCCTGCCTAGTCGCAGTCTCTAATTACTGAACTCCATGAGTACAATATTCCAATAACAAGAATTGCAGGACTGAATAAGAAAGACCAAGAATTCAGTCTGGTGAGCTCCTCAGGAAGGAGTGACAGGTATTTCTGGTATTTGTTGCTTTATTATTACTACTATTATTATGGTTCTACTGTACTGCTCCTCCCTCCCTATGGCAAGAGTCCTTCTACAGGAACAAGACCTGGTTTTCCATTCCTACCTCCTGGCTGGAAAGGAGAGTGAGCTAGAAATTTTAAAGCAGCCAGTCTCTAAATATCCTGATTTAAATTTATCACTTTGTTCATCTTACCTGTTCTCTTCTGTTGCACATCATTTTATTATCTCCATTTTATATGTGACACAAAAGATCATATTTGAAGTTATCTCTATCACCAGACAATCTATGCAAGATCTCGGACAGTATACAAAAAATATGCAATGTCAACAATATGAGGAGCCGGTCTTTTCTAATCACGTATCCCAAAGGCTAAGAGTATTTACTTACGTGAATGAAAAAGCTTGGAAAAAACAGAGAAGTTTTATCTGGGGCCTGGATGGAAGTCTGCAGCATGCAAACCTGGAAAATATCCTGTGGCTTCGTGGAAGAAAGTTAAGTTACCATGCATATGAGCTGATGACTGGGTGCTAAGCCTAAAATATTGGTCTTTTCTCTTACTTCTTTCATTCAGTCTAATAAAAGGTATTGCTTCTTTCTAGAAAACCTGTCTCCCTTGTTGCACAGTAAACCTTTGTGGATATAACACTGGTCCTATTATTAAATGTCCATCCTCCTAACCAAAATATGCCATCTCCGAGAAAACACAGTGTGTAGTGATTTCATCAGCTGATACTTGGTGCTCCAAGGAGTAATACCATAAGGAGTATTTCAAGAAAAGCGTAGGAAAGAAGTTGCTCAGTACCAAATAATTTTCTCAATATTGGGAAAAGCTTACCCCATCAAGAGAAAAAGCCTTTATTCTGAAAAAGAAAGGTTAAAAAAAAAGGCTAACTAGGTGACTATGGGCTGGACTAACATTGTCTGGAAAGATTAAATCGCATAAATAGCAGAAACTTCAGAAGCACAATTTGCTACCTTCTGTTTAAGAAAGGGTGTAAGAAAAAGGTAGTCTGTCCGAACACTCTGCAACGCAGCTATACATGAGTGTGGTTCTGTTGACTACATTTCTCAGAAGGAATGCATGAGATCAAGAAGACTGAGAGCTTATCAGCCACTGGATGCAAAACTTCCCTTGAATACATCATTCTGTGCACTGCATACAACTAGTGATGATACAGAGGCATGAATTATTTTCACATCATACGGAAAATTACTTGGCTTGGTGAAGATCTGTAAGAGCTTACTAGCATGTTGTCAAACAATTCTGCCACCAAAAATTCAGGAAGACATTTTGTAAGTCACCGCTTAGCTCTGGGATCTCAGCAACCCGTGCTTTTAAGGCATGGCTCAAAACATGTGGAATTAAATGGGTATCCAACTAACTGTACAGTGCAATGAGCTTTGGAATGGGCTCATTCACTGGTATTCATACGGCTCTCCCTAAGCAGGAAATCCTGAATTCTCATTCATATTCTTTTCAAATCAGATCCAACTGCTGCTTGCCCACCTTTTAACCTCTGAAAGACCAAAAGCCAAACACTTTTACAAGCGGGAAAGATTACAAAAATCCTGAAACAATTAGTAGAAGAGGAAACTCCCTTAAATTCTTCACTGTAACCAGGATTTTTTATATATATAGCTTTCTAACTCAGTACCTCAGAGACACCCAGTATAAAAAGAAGAAGAGGAACACATCTGCATCAGAAGGTAGTGTGGGATGGATGTAAATTGGCTGTCCTGGAAGATACTGAGTGACTGCCTAACAATTCTCCTTCTCAGCTTTTCTAGGATGTCCCTCCATAGGTAACATGCCAAACTTGTCCCTGGGCCGTCTACACAAGAGATCATGCTCCAATCATGAGAGTGAAATCTCTTGTGGTTTGGCAGAAAATATCACAAGTACTTACATAACCACAGTCGGCATCATCTGTAGCAGCCCAACAGCACTGACAATGTGCTAGCACTGTGGTTTGATACCGATGCAAGGAGAGCAGGCAGCTGTGGTCACACGGCAGTGCAAGCCAGTCCTGAAGGAGTTGCTGTAATCCTGCTCGCCTCCCTGCTGGCCATGCTGGTTTTGGCTGTCTGTCTGGTGATATGGCTAAAGAGTAATCTCAGTAAAAAGGGAAAAAAAAAAGTGGTTCATGGCTGGCTGGACTCAGCTTCCAAGTGAGCAAACATGACCCTGCGTATACTGGCACTGCAGTTTCCTAAGCACCGTTTTTACCTTGGGTGGTGAGCTACCAAGCCACTGGCTAGGCATCCCCCTCCCAATCCTGTGAAACTTGTTCAGCTCATAGTTTGAAGTGGTGTTTGTGTACAGTTCAAATCCATGAATGCACTTTCCATTGCAGTATCTCAGGCTCCACTGCAAAACTCCTGCAGGAACTTTAATAAATGCATGTTGTGAATAGACTGATACAAGAAGGAAACAAGATGTCCTGTCATGCAGTCCCATCACCCGTTACGGCAGGAAAGCCTGTCAGCTCATCCTCTCCATGAACCTACTCAAGCTCTGTCTTAAAAGCAGCAAAGAAAATTTGTCCTCACTGTTGCCATGGTATTGCAAGTCTGATGCTTAAGGGCTGGCTTCTAGTTTTCGGTCTACATCTACTTATTGCTAGTTCATCCCTGTTTGTTCTTTTTCCAGTACTGACCATTTGGTTTAGTAACCTACTGCCCTTCTTGGTGTTTCTTTCCCTGATGCACATATAAACTTCTGATATATCCCAATCTGCATTTTTCTAGACTAAACAAGTAAAGCTCCTTTAATCTCAAATTGTATGTCAGGCTTTCATCTCCCTGCTGTCCACACAGACCCCCCCGGCATCCACTGCAGTGTCAAGTCACATTTTTGGAGTATGAGTGGCCAGAAATGCATACGGTGTTGCAGGTACCAGTCTTACCAGCAGTGTCTACAATGGTGTTCATGTGTCCCTATCCCTTTTGGAAATGCCCTGACTGATGATTAATCATAGCTGGAGGTGGAGAAATCCTCTTTGTATAGCCACATAAGTAAAGACAGCCCTCAGGGGACTCCCTGGGTACATAAGGAGGGTATTTATACAGAAAGCATACGGACAAAACCAGTGCATGACACAGGAGGTGCTGGCAGTTGGGTGAACAGTGCAGGAGACGCTCACATTTGTGCTACACTCATCCGACAGGATTACGCCAATTAAAAGAGGACAACAGCTGCAAGCAGATGGGCACTTCAAATACAGACGTTTTCTCTAAAACTGGTAGCAGCAGCAGCAACAGCTGTGCTGGAAAGGCAATGAACTAGTGCACCAAGAAGCCCAGAAAACATGTTGTGCTTCCCAAACCATCCTATACCTGCTCCTTTCAGACAGGCTGACACAATTTCTTACCCTCTATTCGTCTTGAAGCTGAACCGACACTGATCTAATGAGTGAATGATTAAGCACCAGCCCATGCTACTCTATGCCCTGGATATGATTACCAAAGTTACAGTGCCAAACTAAACACTTGCAGCTCATTTCCTTTGCATGAAGTGGCACCAGAAGGGAAAAACGAAACTGAGGATGCTCACGCAACCACTTTACTTACACAGGAGAAAGTTTCAACAACTCAGTGGGGAACTTGGGCAGAAAATCCCTTCTCCCTTTGCATCGTGCTCTTTCTGATGGTTCGTATCGGAGAAGTCTGTACCACCACAGCCACAAAATCAATCACCTCTAAGACCACCAGTTCCCAGGCACCGCCCTGCCACGCTTTATTACAGAATGCAATAAATAATAAATAACTGTCATAAATATGGATCCAAGCCTCCTTGGATCCAGCACCGCACCACCACCCCCTCCCATGCTCCTGCCGTCTCCTGACCCCCACACCAGCCCCATCCCTTCTCGCACCCCGCTCCCCGCTGCGCCTTGGCCCCTCTGCCAGCACCTCCTCTGCACGGCCAAGCATGGCTCAGGCACTGCTGGCACAGCGTCAGGCATAGGCGAGCAGCGCTGACGCTATCTGCAGGCATTCAAAGGCTCTCTGCCGTGTTGATTTCAGGGCTGTGAAGCAGAGAAATCCACACAGGCCTTGCGAAGGTTTAACAGAGGTTATTCATGCATGGTCAGGCGGGTCTCGGCGCTTGCAGAAGAATGAATGCCCATTGGCATGCTTTCTGCTGGGGCTGGGATGCCAGGTATGCAAGAAAATTTCGGCTCTCATCTGCTCCCTTGGTCTCACCATCCCTCCTAAAGCTTCTCATAAAACCTCCATCTGGGTCTCATGTGCATTGACGTTTTCGCTGAAAGAGCTCCAGGAATGGAAGGAGGGAAAAGGGAAAGTCACAGTCACAACTGGAAAGTCCCAGGTAGCCCCAGCCACATGAAGATGTTCCTCTTCATCTGCTGTGTGAAGAAGTTCACCAGCCATATGGTATGGTTTTATTATGGCTTCTATGTTATATTTTCTTTTTTTTCTAGGGGATAGGAGTAATACCATACATAATTGTGCTAAATAATTTGCTGGATCACACAATTAATTGGAGGAAAAGCTGGCAGTGTGAAACATTAGCCTGAAACTCATCTGCATTTCCTTGGAGCAGGTAGGTTTTGCATCCATACGCACAAAGTACAAAGTAAATAGCTTGTAAACATAACTTGGGTAAGTCTCAGGAGCGGGGACCAGCTCCACTCAATCCCAAATCTTAGAAACTTGCAGTGTATTAGCCTCACCCCTCCTAACTCCTTTATGGCTTTTTCCTACCTTGTTTTGATCTTCCATTTTATTGCAAAACTGTGTCTTGTCATGTCTAGGTCCTACCTTTCCCGCAGTGAGCTGCCACAGCTAACGGCCTGTACCCTGCTTAGGTCTTTGGAAGACAAGCTTTGGCTCCGAAGGGCATATTCAGGCACTGTATCCTCATATAAGGACCACCGCAGAACAACTGGTGGATAAGGAACAAGGATCTGTGAATATACCCCATGACAAGGCTGCACATAGAAATACTTCTCAAGAAGAAAAGATACAATGACAATACAACAGTCTTGGCAGCGGGGTTTTTCAGAGAGGTAAAAATCAGCTGGACAAACATCAATAAAAAATCCAGCCGTATCAAATTCTTCTCTGTCATTTCAGTTAATAAATACTCCATTTATTCAACTCTGGCCACACGTGGCTCCAGGTGCGTCAGGTGTTTTATGTAGAGTTTTGATGAATGCTCAGCATTGCCCTAGCCCACCCCATAATTTCTTCATTTTCTATCAATACACAAAGTCTCATCCTATTTTAAATCTCAACAGCTACAACATCCTCCCACCACATGCAAAGCACTCAACTGCCTTAGGGCAGGCTCTATTCCTCTAATTCTCCAGTACAGTGATTCTTTTCTTCTGCCTTTTAGCCCAATCCCTTTAAAAACAGAGAAATGTTGTAACAGGATTTGTACAAATCCCCTCATTTTCTGTTCATTAATTAGTTATAATGAAGCACTGTTTATACATAGGCTATGAAAAGTTACTGTCCTGCCTCTTGAACACCTAGAGAAATTCTTACACTGAAGGCTTTCTACTAAAAACCCTTCTCTGACAATAACTACGGATGCCTGTGCATACACCTCCTGCTCCCATCCACTGAACAGAGGCTCTAAGACAGTAGCCTCTATTTAGTACCAATAAGTAGCTTCACCCACTTAAAGCATTTCCAACATGCAGTACAATCTGAGTTTTCTTTATGGCAACTGAAGTTTTCCCTTCATGGCATTAATTGTGCGTAATGAGTGTCTGCCCAGAGCAGACCAAGGCTGACCTAGTCAGAGCTCTCTCTTATCCAGATGTCACTGCTGTAGGGCACAATTATGTGAAATAACCTTTGCAGGGGGAGAGGACGAGGCAGAAGGCTGCTTTGGTGTACATACACAGTAACATACAGATGTCTGTACACACTCATGCACATACATGTATATGTCTGTATTGGTGCACAAGGAGATATCTTCCTGCAGTGTGTGCCCACAAGTGGGTTTCTGGTGTGGTAGTATGCACTTACTGTTGACAATAACTTCATGAGGCTTGCACAAAATTTCATTTTGTACCTGCCAGGTAATAGCAGTTAAGGGCTGCTATTGCACAAGAGTCTCACTTAAGATATGGAGCATTTTCAAGGATGAAAGCTCTCTGGGCATTAGCAACTGCCTGGAAACCCAGCAGTAGGACTAATTCCCTGACTAATGCTGTACCATGATGCCTTTGCAGCATCATTTGTTATGTGCTGCTTTTTTGCCTGCATAGAGTAGCCACAATGCATTAAGACAAAATATCTGCTACTAGTGTTTAACTGGTAGCCATATGGTTATTACGCCAGCTCCTCCATCTGCCTGGCTGGTGTGCTGTAGGGATACTAGAAGTGGCTATTCATTACACAGCCATGAAGGCTCCTTTGGCTCAAGATACTGAGGCCAGCTGTGCCTTCCATAGAGGACTGTTACGGCTGAAACACTGTCATTTGAGTACATGTGAAGAGAGATGTTGATAAATTAGTCTAAAATCCCAGATTCAGTTCAAGAGGTTGCTTCTGAGCATGCAACAGTTTTGGGCTGAGGTATGATGTTGTTTGCAGGACTTCTTTATCACTGCGTGCAGCTGCCATTTCCAGTGATAGGCATAACACAAAAAGAAGGAAGATCTGCTAGATTAGGGCAATTCAGATAGAGAGACTGATCTTACTCATCTTTCACAGACAACCACCAACATTCAGCTAGGATTCAAACTTCCCGGAACTGGGTGCTGCGCTAAATGGAGAGATACTCTTGTCCTTGGAAATAGCTGCATTTCACTTCAAGGTATTTTCTAAAGTGCAAGACTGAACAACTGCTACAGAACCAATCCATGAAAGTTAAGATTCCTGCAGCTAATCATTCAGCTAGTGATATAGGTTCATTCAAAACCAAACACATGCATTTTAAAATCTGGTAGGTAATACAATAATCACAAAGCATATAGATAATGTATGAGGTAAATACAAGGTATGTGATCTAGTTTTCAATTGAAAGGTTACAAACAAGAAAAAAGTCAATTCCCTGATTTTTCTTCCTTAATCTTATATGCAGCGCTGCAGTTTTGTCAGTTGCCTATACATCCCTTCAGCCTATTTCAGAGACGCTCCTGCCCTCACACAGAGAGGGACAGTGTGTTGTGTGCTCCTACTACTGTTGCTGTTGGCAAGAAAAGCGAAACACAGTAATCCTTCTACCTTGTATAATTTGCAAACAAAAGCAAAGGACAGGTAAGAGTCAAGAGTTGTATGGAAACAGAAGCTTTGACTAACTGGAGCACCTTTGGATGTAAGGAGCCAGAGTGCTGGCTGCAGGTAGCAGCCAATCTCTTAAGAGAGTCAGAAGCAACATTTGAAAGGAAATGCTGACACTCTTTGATTAGTATTGTTTAACAGTGCCTTGTTGAGCCAGAAAGGAAGCAGTCAATTGGTTTCTAAGGAGCACCACCAAAAAAACACCACCAAAACAAGATAAACATTGCAGGCTGAACAAGTTTCTCAGCACATAACTCCACCTAGGAATTTCTCTTATGAAATTGGGCTCTCCTGTGCTTCCAGGTCCACTGGCTGGGAGCAACCAAGCTTGAGGAGTGCACTTCCACTGCTGTGGCACTTAATGTGAATGGGCTTTGTGGAGGTATGTGCAGATTCGTATTTATTGTAAAGCCTGCACACCAGGCTCTGACACCCAGATGGTGCCTGAACCAGCCCTTGAAAGTTGAGACAGGGCGCAGTGACCTTGGAGGCAGAAGGTCTCTCCCTCCACGGGGTTCATCTGAAGAGCCTTCCTCACCCCCCAGTGCTCCACGGGCACTGTTCCAGAGCACTGGGTAGGAGGAAGGCACGGACTGCCCGGCGCTGAGTTGTGCCAAGCTCACCCAAAGGCTATCCTGAAGGCATAGCAACACTTCCACACCCTCCCCTGCCCACCCACTGCTGTTCCCTGCCGGGAGGTCACAGCTTCCCTCTACACTCTCTCTACACTGCTTCCAGCAAGGTATATTCTCCACAAAGCACGTCTTATTAGCGATGCTGCATACAGCTGGGGAGAAATGCAACTTTTTGTTGCTTAACAGATCTCTGGTGAAAGCAGTTCCACAGAAATGAGTTGCAATGCATGGCACAGGTTACCAAAGCCAGCCTGTGAACAAGACAGCCAGCAGCAAGCAGCAGAGAACCACTCACATCTTTAGAGACAGTTGGAATTACCTTACTGCCACCATCTTCCCTCTCTGAGATGCCATTTCCCAGCTTTTGATGTCTCCTCAATGGTTTCTCTGTTAATTTAGGAAACAAGCCCTTCCTGAAGGACTGTCCATTTTATGTACCCTAAAAGCCTCAAACAGAGATAATGCCCAAACCATTTTTGTGTTTCCCTTTTCCATCTGTATCTATTCTTTAAACAGTTGTGACTTGGTTTTAATGGTGCTTTTACTCCTGCGCCTTTTGTATGAAGTATGGCAAAAGAAAGTCAAGGTCAGTGCAAGGCTTCTTTGTAGTTAATTGAAATACTTTTATATTATAGTCAAGCAGTAAGGTGACTGCCTTCAAATGGTGCTGGTGAGAAATAGCAAGAAATGGAGGCAAATGAAACAAAGTCACTGTTTGTACTTCTCTTGGAGCACTTCTCCGTGGCTGTCATTGAATCTAGCGTATTTCCTTATTTCTAGTAGGTTAAGCATGGAAATCTTCCTGGGAAGGAAGGCTGCAAGAAAGCCTCCTTGAGACCTTCCTCTTAGGTTTACACCTTACTCCATGGGAGAACAATTTCAAGGGTCTGGGATGCTGTGGACATGCTGGTGACACCTTTGGAGCTCCCAATTAATGGGTGGAGGCAGATGGAGGGAACTGAAACTCCAGCAAGCATCACAGGGGTGGAGGAGCCAAAAGAGAACAGACACAGCAACTTCCATTCAGAGATGAAGGCTGATGTTAAGGCTGTGGAGGTGTATCAGCAGGGAAGAAGGAAGCAAGATGACTAATTAAAAACTAGTGTTGTTCATAACATTCAGTTTTGTCAATATGTGTAGTCTTCACTAAGATATTAAAGAATTCCAGACAGCTGGAATGAAGCATTTGCCATTGCACAATTCAAGTTAAAACCAAGCAGAAAGTGGGGAACATATCCCACGTTATGTTTCTTTCTTGGCTAAGCCTTATCTTTTTGTAGGTTTTATAATTCTTCTGACAGTCCCACTCTGGTTTTCCCTGATAACTGCTGGGGTGGATGAGACAATTGTTTATGACCAGAAGGAAAAGAAATGGAGGCCAGATCAGGACAAATGCTTACTCTGAAGGATACTAATGAAGAGTAACCCAGTGTGCCTGGCCTTCATGCATGTTAGTGGGGAAAAAGCCCAGAAAATATCTTCTTGATATAATAGACTCTTGAATTTTGCCCTGAAGTACCAGATTGGACTATTAGCATAATTACATTATACATCATATAGCTGCGCAGTTGGAACTGCCTGGCATCCTTTCCTCTCATTAAAGAGCATTCCTCACAACTCAGCATGGCACTACTTTCAGCAAGGCCACCATTTTGGGGTATGCCGTTTCTTGGCGGATGCCTGAGTGCTGGAAAGGGCTCAGGGAAGATTTAACTGGGCTGATGCAAATGCTGAGCACATCAACCCTGTAGGCAGGCTGGGCA
Source organism: Aviceda cuculoides (assembly GCA_035590195.1). NCBI lineage: Eukaryota > Metazoa > Chordata > Aves > Accipitriformes > Accipitridae > Aviceda > Aviceda cuculoides. Next base: position 9,881,318 of record JAVJGG010000074.1, on the reverse strand, counting down.
CTGCCCAAGTCACTGGAACAAGGGGGATGTGTTGTTCACAGGCAGAGCAGGCACTCAGCAGACAAAAGCAAAGCCTTTAAACGAACGCATGCATTGGGGAGATTTGGGGCAGGATGCTGTAGCCCCACACATTTTGCTCATATTCTGTTCTGCATGGTGGCTAATCAGCTGTACACAAATAATGGCAGTCTCTTGTGCAGCTGCTCTGTGGTTAAGGATGGCCTGGGGGCATCATGCTACAAAGGGCAAGGACCCATGAAATGCTTTACAACCAGCTCAGCCACCTGTTTAGGAGGGGCCATAGATACTTGAAACTTTAACCTACCTGCCAGGTAAGGTAAGCCCTCCAATTCTTCCTGACACTTTATGTATCACACCTTTGTTACCTCTTCACAACTGGCTTATCAGGATGAAGGACTTGGATGGCACTTCACCACACTTGATAATGAGTATTATCACCCCATGTTAAGCACTACCAGGTCTGTTTGCTGACTCAAAAGGAAAGCTATTCTCTTTTACTCTAAAGGACAACTATCAAAGAAAAGTCTGCACAAAGGGAAGACTGGTTATTTGCACCACATGAAGGTGAGGGCTCTGTCCTGTGTTTACAGGCAGCAGCTGGAGGTGTTGGTATTCCTCTTGGCAGGCAAGCTAAACTGTGAGCCAGCACAGGGATTTGCCCCAACCTAAGCAGGAATGGCTGGGTGGATCTGGTGTGAGAGAGACCCGTTTGAGGGAGAAACATGAAATGCTGCACCCCAGGACTCCCAGCCAAGCCTACTGAGAACCTGTCGGCCCATCCCCATTTTTCTCATTCTTTGCTGCTCTCCCTACCAGGACTCCTAATCCCTCTGATTTCACTGGCCTTTTCTCACGGCTCAGGCAGTGGTAAGAGATGCCATTTAGTATATCTTAGAAGCACTATGGGAGGAATCCTTTTCAAAAGCACCAACACTGGCCAATTTTGCCTAATCCATTAATCACAGCTTATCTCATCAAAATTGAGTGCAGAACTTCAGTGGGAACCTGACTTCATGGGAACAAAGCAAAGGCACTGCCGAAACATTAAGCACCTTTGCTAAACCCACGCCCCATTTTACAGGGGAGAAACAGGCAAAGGCAATATGAATTCCAGAGTGCGTGTGGCACTCCTGGGGCAGATCCACCCCATGTTTCTTCCATATGAAATAAACACCTGAAGCGAGATCCTAAAAGCTGTGCCTGAAGATCTACCAGAAAAGGCAAGAGAGGATCCAAGGAGCAACTCTACCTCCCCTTGCCTGCCTCCTTTCAGAGGTCAAGTCCTGGGAGATGCTGGTTTGTTAATGTTGTAAAAGGACAGGATGAGGGCCCATCCATGTTAAATAACAGCATGCACACATGGTTTGCTGTCTAGGTTTGCCCTTCCTCCCCAAACCACCTCCTCATGCTAAACACAGTTGTGTGTACTGAATTCTCCCCAAAGGGTGCACAGTGTAAAACTGCCAGCCCTTCCCTCAATCCACAGGTATGTGACTGACCTGTGTGACTGCCTCAAAGGTCAAAAGAAACTGGAAAAACATTTTTAAAGTGTTATTAAGACATTTTAACAGGTTAATTACAATGTAAGTGCATTTCACCACACAAGGGCTGTTCTTAGTGACAACTGCTCCACTGTTCACTGCTCTCATGCTGCATTTCACCTTGGGCATCCTCTATGATTCCTTAAGCTCCATTAAAAGAGTTTAATATGTATATATTACAGTTATATTAGTCGAAAAGGACATTTTTCATGTGCCTTTAAGGAAAAAGCATATGCTGTTTTAAAAAAGTATACATTCGAGGAGGTAACTGGTATGAAAAGAGAAGGGGACATTCTTGAAAAATTATGTGAAGTAATGTATGAAACAAAAGTTCTTACTTAAAAAAGTAACTGTGCATAAAAATCTGAATTGTGACTTTGTATTAAGCTCATTCATGGACAGTTAGTGCAAAAAATAATCTAGGAAAAGGATGGGTCTTCTTGAGACTGTTACTGCTTTGAAGACACAGAACAGTATGACTAAAATGAAATATTTCTGCAGAAAAACATTTATGCATATTCCCAGACATGGTTAGGATCTTGATTCAGTTAAATTAAGAAGCCTAAGTGACAAGGTTTACTGTTTCTCACAAACTAGCCAGCTGTGCTAGGAAAATACTTTGACATTTGTTATTTTTTTCTCTCTTCTTCTCTTGGGTCATACCAATATAATACTTCAAACTAAGAAAACTCCATCTCATTTTCTCTGCCCCATTTCCAATCCCTATCTTAGCAACACTGCCTTAGGAGAAGCAAGTAAGTGCTAAGTCCAAAAGAGATGAGAGAAACCTGCCTGTCCTTGAAGTGCACTGCTGGTTCATCCATCCTGCCTGCCCAAGTGTTTTCATCTAGTCTTTCTGAAGTTGAAGCTGACAGTGGTATGAAAAAACTGGCTGACTTTTTTCCTATCTCCTCATTTTCCTCCTTGCTCATTCTGCAATTTCTGGCTGCCTTAGACTGTACACTTTGATGATGGTGTATCTGCTTCAAAGCAAACACCCCTTGGAACTGCGAGGGACGCAAAAGTGAGTGACGGGAGCACAGCACCACCTCCCAGTGAGTGGGGTGGGAGACAGGCACAGTCTAAATCTTTGTGTCTCAGAACAACCACAAGGACAGCCTCTGATCTATATGCCTCAAAATGTCTCCCTTGCTTTGAAGGTCCTTTGAACAAGGCACAGGTAATCAAGGAGCCTCTGAAACTTCCATGCTTCAGTGCAGATATGTAAGTAGCTTTTGTAACTTATTTTATTATTTCTTCGGGCACACTTATATTCAAATTCTTTACCTGGAAGGAGGTGAGCTATCTTTTAATACACTTGTAAATCTTGCATAACAAAGGGCACATAAACCTCTCCTGACCAGGAGGAAGCGCGGAGCTCCAACTTGTACTAGCTGACAAGCAGATGCTTGTGATTATCTCCTTCCTCTAGGACAACCAGATAATGGAGGCATTTGCTCCCTGATTTTCTATGCAATTATTTTCAATGGAAAAGTTATTTTGTAAATCTGTAAATGAACCACAATCTTGAAATGCAAAAAGGTGTGCTCTGGGCTGAGAACAAAGGCTGAAATAAAAGGCTGGCTGTGATCTGGCTGCCTTGTCTGAAAGTTCCCTGGAGAGGACCATACTGTATGAATTAAAAGCCTGGTAATTTGGTTTGTAGCTCAGCATGGTTTTCTTGTACTCTCACTTCACTTCTTCCAGAGTCAGACACACTACATTAAAAAATAATAATGATATGGACAACGACAAGAAAGCTGAAGATGATCATGGAAGAGATTCCAGAGGATTGAAAGGTTGCATCAAGTCATCCAGACAACCTTCCACCTCTCCTTTGCTTGAGCCCTCTGACAGCAGTTGAAAGTATTTTTAAAGTTTCTAATATTTCAGTGTCTGATTAGCAGCATCATTCTTGCGTGTTTGACCTTCACAAGACTTGGGAAGATGAACTGTACTAAAAGTGATACTCTGAATATGGCAAAACGATTTAAAATAAAAAGATATTTCACTCATGTTTCTGCCTGTCCTCCATGAACCTTCAGTGCTGGTAAGCACTATGGCATGGTGGTAACACACTTTCTGATGTTTTGTCTGGGAAGCTGCTGCAATGTACCTATGCGCCATGCAAACACGCAAAATACAACCTTTAGCCTCAGTTGGCCCTGAACCCTCCTCACTTACAAGCCCAGAACAGTATGCATCACATAATGTGCACTTTGGCATGCAGAGGGAATGCATATTTGCTCATACAACAAAGGACATCTAAATTTTGGTGATGTTATGGACAGAATTCCAGTTATGTGTCAGGATATGATACTCGTGTGATCAACGCTAAGCTTCTCATCTTAATTAACTTGTTCACCTCTTCTCATTGTGTTCTTACCCCATCACATTTTGGATGCATATCTGGGCATGTGAAAGACCACATAAGCATCTCAGGTCACCTAACTCAAAAGACTGAAGGGGCAGACATGCACACAGAACAGAGGGATGGGATCCCTGCATTTTGTTTCATGACAGGTGTGCTTTGAGATGTGTGACAGGGAAGGATGGCAGGGTGCAAATTGCCAGAGCCATTCACCCATTTGAAGGGGAGATGTTGGCTGTTCAGTGCCATGACTGCCTCCAACGGAGGCATCACACCCCACTCCTGCTTGAACCACCTGTGCTTGGGGGCCAATCTTGACCATTCCCCCTGGTCAATCAGAAACGTTCAAGCTCTCCCTGTTCAATCTTGACCTGTCGTGAACCCCATCTTTTGCAGAAAGGGTCAGCTGCAGGTTAAGTAGACTATACTAACAACTGCTCTAACTGTTGATGGCATTTGTCAACCCTGAATTCGTAAGGGATTTAAGTGCCCTTTCAAAACCGCTCCACTCCCCTGGAAGGAGGCACCAGGATAGCGCTGCTCCTGGTCTGCCAAGAACAGGTGTCATATTTGCTGAAAACAACTCAAAGGCAAAAGATCCATTAACATTCTTGCACAAATCCAACAGTTTGCTCCGACAGACTTATAAAACCCTTCTGGAAAAAAAAAAAAAAAATAAAGCAACCCAACCCCAAAGGCAATTAAGTCCTGCCAAACGAGACATTTCCATTGCTGCATTTTTTAAGCAATGTAAGAATAAGAGAACATTGAACAATTTAATGGATTTTACAATTCATAGGTGTAAATCTAGTGTAATAATCAGGTCATAAATCCTGGGAGCACACAGGGAGCAACTAAGAAAACAGGTTCCACATGAAAAGTCCAAACTTACCTACTACAACAAAGTGCAGGAGGTTTTATCTTTAAGGTCACCTCAATGACAAGTAATTCTGTTTTATTTAAAAATACTCTGTTCCTAAGTAGAAATTAAATCTTCTGCAAGACATATGCTTTTAGTATGCCTTAAATTAGAGGAAAATCTTCATGTGCATCAGGATTACTTCATGAACACCCAGAAATCAACAGTGTGTAGATGTCAGTGGTCTCTATATAGCCAAGTTTAGCCCTCCAAAACCAAAGTGCGCAACTCTCAAGTATACTAGTAAGAGCCGAGGATGCTGTATGCAAAAGCAGAACATGACCCAGAAGCTGTAAAGGTAATACTATGAAATAAAATCAGGTTTATAATATTAAACATAAGCAACCAAATGATTAGTGGAAAACCCAAAGGCAAAATACTTTGTCTTGGCCTATTTTTGTTCTCAAATGTATTTCAAGAACTCCTTCTGGCTGTATCTTCAAGTAAATTTAGAGATCTTAGCCATATGCCATAGCTCTGGGTTTCCTATTTCAAAGACCAATACAAACTGTGCATGGCAGGACTTGTGCTGAAAGTACCCCAACAGCAATTCCCACCTCTAAATGGTGCATAATACTGTATTTTAACCAAGCTTTTCCCCTGGACTGAGTAAGACAGATGTAATGAGTAGGCATTGTCTGGGAGGTCTGTCTCATTGCCTAACATAATATTTTGCTGCTAAATTCTGCTCCATAAGCACACTGAAAATCTCCAGTGCATGTTCAACCATTTGCCCTATGTGACAATTTGCCCTCAGTTCATGTATCCTTGAATCAGGAGCATTATGCGATTTTATCTGTTTGAGGGACACTTGCAACAAGAGAACAAACTAGTATTTCACTAAAAGAATGCAAAGTTTAAAATACTTAATGCACGCCAGATTAATTTTGAATTCTTCATGAAAAGTTCTAGGTTTGCTTTCGTTTCAGACTGTGGTCACTGGCTTTGCAGCATTTTTCCCTATTCCAGATTTATAATCACGACTCCCCCAAGAGGCTCCCCCATGTTGTGCTGAAGGCTCTTCAGGTGCTGAAAGACATATATAGCTTAGTTATCTTGGGGCCCTCAGGTGTACTAGATGTGAAACTCATCTCCTCTAAACCTGCCATGCAAAGCCAGTGCATCACTTTTCTTGGGGTCTCCCATTGCATAGGGGGCTGTTTGGGGGTGGGGTGGGCATGACCATCCCGTGTCCCACTCTCTGCAAGCACTGAGAAACATCAGCAAGCTCATAT
>JAVJGG010000074.1:9849908-9875131 GCA_035590195.1 Aviceda cuculoides | reverse complement strand
CCTCTCCTCGCCTCTCCTCTCCTCTCCTCTCCTCTCCTCTCCTCTCCTCTCCTCTCCTCTCCTCTCCTCTCCTCTCCACCTGCGAGGTCTGAGCCCTGAGCCAGGCATTCGGCAGATATTTTCTGATCAGGAGTGTCTGGCGTAACAACCCGAGTCTCCTAAGCGTAATGGAAAGTGCCAATAAAGTAACTCAGTTATTCTGATAAACTCCCCCCTCGTCTTTGATGATACCCTCGTGGCCTCCGCGGTCCTTCTTATGAATAGGGTATGACACCCGCTAGCTGGGGGGGGCGTATATTAACCGGCAACGCGGCCGTGGCCTCCTCATTTGCCATCTAGCCTGGCTGCCGAGAGCCCGCTCGGCGAGCCTTCCGCTGAATTCATCAGGACTGGGAGTCTGCCTGCTCGGGAGCAAACTTTATCATAGACACCTCATCGAGAAGTTGAAGTAATGTTATGAAAGAATGAAAAATACATTTGGGAGCTGCCTGGAAAGTGAAGTACATTTTGATTTAACTTACATTAACAGAAACCTAATGTAAAAGTGAAGGGATCTAACAAAACCATTAATAATTTAAAAATAATTACAGATAGTCTATCCTTACTATTCATAACCACTCAACATTTTAGACAAAGAAAGCTGAATATTCTTCGTGGGAGAAAGATGTGAGCAGACTGCTAAGCAGCAGCCGTCCGGCTCACGCTGCCTCTCCTCTGCTCGCGTCCACTGCACGTTCCCCACGGCACCATCCCAAAAGTACTTTGCCAGGAGGGAGGGTGAAAGCTGGCTGGAGGTGGAGGGCAGGGCCTGCCTTTGTGCAAGGCTTTTTGGCGGGCATAAGGCACGGATTTCAACCCCTCCTTCTTGCTGGAGTTGCTCTTTGAGGTGGGCCCGGTCTGGCAGGGGAGACCAAGTTGGTTCTCACGCCTCCTTGGGCTGTCACGAAGCTCTGCCAGCCTTGGAGGCCTCGGGAAAGGCCTTTTCCATCCGTAGCCTTGGTCGACACCCATGGCAACGGTGACTTTCCTACCCATGCTGTGCCGCGCTATTTAACGGCAGCTGATATCAGCACCATACATCATCTGCTTGGCTTGCCACGGCTCCCTACAAAAGTTATTTTTAAGGTGTCCATTTTAATTCAAGTTTCCATTGTACGCTTTATAGCTCAAGGGTCTTGAGCGTGCCGCGAGGCTGTGATTTTGCCTGTGTTTCTGTTCGTTTGGGTTTTTTTTGAGATACACCTGCTGTCCAAACACTATGTAAAAGCAGCTGGATATGAGGCAAACTTCACTGCTTTCTTTTCCTTACAGGTAAAGATAAAATTGTAATGAGGGAAATTCACATGCATAAAGTGGCTTCTAAAGGAAAACAAATAGCGGACAATACGAAAGTCAGATTTAACTCTCACAGGAACCTATCTTACAAATAGCCTCACAGGTGGGATCCCTTCCTAACCACTTCCCCAACCGCTCCTTGCACTGAAAACATAAAGATCTCGTGGATCATTAAAAAAAAAATCCTATAAATCACACTGCGGATGTCCTTGGGACTCTACTCTTGCTGATTTAGACAAAACCCTGGTATCTTAGATTACCCTTCATTAATTATTTTCATTAATTTCCCTTGTTATAGATGTATTATCACAAATCATATTCCAAACACATCCCCTAATTAAGCACGAAATTCCTCTCTACCTCCGTATGCCATTTAAATGGAGCAGTGAGAACGCGCGTGTTCAGCCCGGTGCCCGGAGGCTGGTGGCAGGCAGTCGGTGCGACAAAAGACAGTGCTTGCGTGTCAGCTGTCTTTTGGGACTTGCTCTAACTCAGAGAAAATATTTTGATTTTCCATTTGGCCATCAACGCGGGCATGTTCTCAGCTCGGAGCTCTTAGCCCTTCCAAATTATCAGTGCCCTCCATTTTCTTCTGCGGTGTTTGCAAGGTAGAGCTGAGCTCCTTTTCTCCCCCTTCCACCATGCGAGGTGTTGCCTGATCTCTTTGTACGTCCCCAGGTTTCACCAGGCACCGCAGAGCAGCCTTCCCTTTTCAGCCAGGAAGAAAAACTATGACAGGTGATAAGCATTGAAAAAAGGCGATGAAAACCTCGTGTTTCTGAGAAGGCTGTCACCGATGGGCAGATGCAATTTAAAAAATGGCTTAACAGTTGTGTCACTGGACCGGCGTTTGTACCTCAGAGCCGTTAAACAGCGTGCTAAAATACTTGTCTAGGTAGACAAGGTCCTGCGGCCCCACGTGAGAGGTGTGTAATGTGCAGCTGTGGTATTCGGCGTGTGCCGTGACATGTTCTGTTTTCCACGGTCTCCGTAGTTTTGTTGAGGTCTTGCACGGACTCACCCTGCTTCGCGAATGGGTAGCGGAAAACGTCTGTGAATTATTCTGTTTTCTCCCTCTGATTCGAAGTCCGCACAATCAGAGCATGGCGGGACTTGGCCCCGGCTGGCGAGGAGGGCCCACTAGGACCAGTATCTGGGAGAGTATCAGGTATGTGCTGGAGCTTCGGTCCCTGCAGGACCAGGCACGCTGAGCTCAGACCTAGTCTACAGGCTCATCCTCCGTGAAAACCAGGTTTTAATTCTCAAAAGATACATCCGTGCATAAGAGCAATGGTAATGTTTGGGGGTGGGTCCACCTTATATGTGGACATAGACACTTGTCTATGTTTTATTCAAAGCTAATCACAAATCCTCAACTTTTTTTTTCCCTCTCTTCTTTTTTTTTGGTTAAAATTCAGTAGAAATGCATTCCACCTTTCCTACAACCTCTGGGCATACATCAAAGCCCTTCCCTTCACACATAGAGCATGGGCAGGTATCTGCCTGTGTTCTCCTGTCCCTTTTTGTACATGAAATATTGCATGTTCTGAAGACTGTTAATATAATGAAATCAAATTGTGAAATGCCTCTGCAGCTCATATCAACATTTCCTATTGGAAACAGCCTGTTAGGACTACGATAGCACGTATCTCTCGCAGTCCTGAGACAGCAATCAAATTCCAATGAAATCTCTTACCAAAGGCAATCAAGCAGATCAATAGGAGTTTTGCCAGTAACATCAAACCTGATGAAATGGTTCTGTGTTAAGAACTGCAAATATACACGTGGCAAAGAGGACGGATCAGAAAACAGGACTATGAAGGTAAAGAAAAAATGCAGAAAGAAAAGAGATTATACCCCAAAAAGAAAAATGCAGGAGATTAGTAATCGACTGACGTATATAGCCAACCCAATACAGAGTCTAAAATGCAGACAACTCAGTTTATAGCCTGTAACACGAACTTCTGTAGAGGCATTTACTCAGAAGAACTCTTATCCACACATCCTGCTTTAAATATTTTGCTGAATTGGGATGAACTGCACTTGTGCTTAACTGCTTTACTGTTTGTTTTGATGGGGGAGACCTGGGACAACCCAAAGAGGCTGTCATTTTTAAACTTTCAGATATCATCAAGCCGCATATGTCTGCATGTGTGTCTGTTGCTATGTATATATAGTAAATATAGTGTCACATCATATTTTTACTTGTTAACCCCTTAACAGTCATGTTGCTTGGTAGGTACTCTGACATAGTGAACTTATTTGAGTAAAATGCATTTTGTTTTTCTTTTTTAGGCCAGCATGTTTTCTTGGAGTAAGCGAATTTGTTGCTGCACACCCGTGAGATGGAGGGAACACTTTCCAAGAAGTCCCAGTGTCCCTGTCTTTCCCAGTGACTTGGGCTTCCAGCGCGCTTGCCTGCCTCTGAAAATGTTCCTGGTGGGTCCAGACACTCTAGTCGAAAGTAGGACAAAATGGGGGGCTGTGTGGGGGTGGGGGGGGCATGACCATCCCGTGTCCCACTCTCTGCAAGCACTGAGAAACATCAGCAAGCTCATATATGGTCTGCCTGCAATTAAAAGATTAGCCATCATGGTCAGTGACTTTTCTTGCTCAGGTCAGATTCTGCAGTAGATGATGTTGCATTAATTACAGCAATAAATAATTACAGCAGCATGCCAAGTTGGCCAAATGTAAACTCTTTCTGCTGCAGTGCCTCTTCTGTATCTGTTTTTGTAAACTTCAGCCAAGCCATTAACCATAGAAGAAAGAGGCTGATAAAAAAAAAAACACACAACAGTAACTCACATGGGATTTCCATCATAAAATATGCAGTGCAGTGCAAATATCTAAACATGCTGAGATGAGAGCCTCTATCGCTTGATTAGTAAGAAAGAACAGGTTAGCAGCTGGGACTGCAGGAAAATGAGGCATGACTCAGCAATTACTGATTTTCTCGCCCCATCAAGTCTATGTTCATTCAAGTTTTTTTAAGGACTGTCTGGCATTTTGGTGAAGAGGGAGGTATATGGAATTTAGATTAGTAAAACCACTAACAGCATATAGAACAATCACAACAGTGATAGATAAAAAGAAAACACATTCTTACTATTCTCCAAGCCATGAAAGACACCTAGTTAACAGAGTTTTTCATTTTGTTCTTGCTACTGAATTAAAAGTGGGATACACAAAAAAAAAGATTTGTTTTTGCTTTTCCAGAATGTTATGGATGAGACTTCAGTTTTAAAAACTCAAAACTGAAATCTCTCTCATCTTGCTTGCTCGCTATCCAAGCTCCTTAAGCTGATGAAGTTCAGAGAGACGTCACTTATTTTTACTCACTTCACTATCAAAGTAATTTACAAATTATTTGAGACTTGCAAAGATTAAGCAATTGGGATGCTGGTATACAAGAAAGGCAGATTGCGAATCACTGTATTTCTTAATTTTGCCAAAGTCCCCAAGAAAAAGGGCATCTGAGATAAGTATGTCTAGATTTATTTAATCTGTAACTAATAAAATAAAAATGTTCCAGAAAACACTTGTTTTCTAGGTCTTAACCTTTATAAAAAAAAAGAAAAAAGATGGCAAGCTGTGCAGGAAGAGAGCAAACTGTTTTGTGTTTGCACAATACAAAACACATTTCTTTGAGCCTAACAGAAACATAATATAATTTCCTCTGACAGGTTTTATCTTGCATTTTCCCATATAAGTAAGCTGATTTTTTTCCCTTTTATCTAATCAAACAAAATTATTATTTTTTTAAGCTTAGAATAGGCCTTCTTCTGGGAATTGGAGCTGAACAATGCAAGTAGTACACGGCACTATAAATGCACATGGCAATAACAACAAAATACCCAGAGAAATGCAACAGGTGATATTCCGGTCACAGTGGAGTTGATGAGGTATCTGCCATTAATTGAACTAGTATGAGGGCTTTATCCAGTATTTCTGCTGGTCTCCAGGGTTGTGCAGCAGGTCACAGACACAAGAGTTTGTAAGTAGGGAAGCTGGGCAGGTTCCTCCAGCTCTGGGCTCACCTCTCCCTTGCCTCTCTTTCTCTTCAAAATGAAGTGATGATATTGTTAGGGGGAGGAGAAAAAAAAAACCTGATACAGTGTTTTGCTTTTAAAACCTGCTTTCTAAGCACTCAACCCTGAAGTTAGCACTCTCAACTTCATACAAACAGACATGTAAGTCCAGGGGACAAGAGCGAGAGGCTGAGGCTTGGCACAGGTTTGCGTTTAGTCTGGGACCGAAAAGATACCCTAGCCTTTAAGTTCTCCCAAATAACAAAGATCATTAGCTTTAATTTTGTTTTCTTCCCTCATCAACGGCTACAGCTACTATCCTTGCTATATTTAGTTGCCTTTATCTTCTCTCATAAAAGGCACATCAAGATGGAGAAGGGCCTGTCTCAGTCTCAGACATTTTTAGAGCAGGACTGTGCTATCATCGTGCCTTGCTGATAATCCTCAAATCCACTTCTTGCAGCACTGTTAATGGAACAGCATCCTATTTGTATGAGGGTAGTTTTCAACAAAAGCAGGATCTACCCTCTGGGATTCATATGCTTTCCTTTTAATTAAAAAGAAATCCCATTAAAATTTGCCACTGCCACAAGTGAATCAAATTAATTAAAAAAAACCCCCAAAACCACAACAACCACAAGACGGGAACAAAACTGTTTTCAGGATGCAACAATTGCAGCTTAAATCTGTACACTTTTAATAGTATAAATTAAAATTTACAACTTGAATGTATTTTCCTCAGGTCTGAGGAAATCCACTGAAGTGATGTAACAGTGAGTAACACTGTGCCCACTAAATCTACCCCAGGGAAAGGAATGCTGCTTATTTTTAGGTCCAATTCACTCAAAACTGCACACATGCTAATGATGGTCATAAAAATTTTACTTAAGATGCAGAAACTGTTTAAATATTTACTTCCTTATATAAAAAAAAAAACCAAAAGCAGAATAAAATTGCTCTACTTACAAATGAAATCACATTTGGGACATCTTTGTTCTAAAGCTTTCAAGAACTGAGGCAGGATGTGTTTGCTTTCAATTTACTACTATTAAGGAGTATGGGTTTGACCTACTGTTGCAGATGAACTTTGCAAGGGTGTGCAATTGAACTAGGTAAATGATGGCAGAAGATTAGACGCAAATTAAGTTCCTGCTGGCTCTGCTGATTGCTCGGTCCTTCACCTGTGGCTGAAGAGCCAAAGACATTCCAGAGAGAGGGAGAACGAAAGGACAGATAGCCGAGGCTCTGCTTCCATGGCTCTGTACGGCAGCACAGCTGGTAGTTGCAAGCGACTGAGGAAGGAAAGCATTGCACTAGCAATAAAATAGCAGTTTTAAAAGAACATCTGATGGTCAGGTTGGGGTGTGACCCTCTGCACTCGCTGGGGCAGGTGTGTGAGCTGTTCAGGTAAGTGAGACCAAGAAGTCCTCCTGGCAAAATGGAGAACGCAGATGCATCCCTGGCGAGGAAGGCTTACTTCCCGCTCAGCCCAGCCCAGCCCAGCCCAGCCCCGGCGGCCATCAGGGATGTGGGAGAAGGTTCCCAGGGTTCACACGGGAGCACAGCCCAGCATGAGGTCATGATGGGCTGGTAAAAAGCTTTCTCTCGGGTTTGAGGGCAATCTTGGACTGACGTGGGCATGTCTGCTCAGGGCTTGGACCCCTCAGACACTGGTTCCTTGCTCGTTCCTCCAGCTGCGATGCTGGCTGTGCTGTGACAGCTGCAGCCTTGGTGCAGGACAAGATATTAACTTAATTAAGCAATAAATTACTAAACCACATGAAAGCTCTGACAGCGGTCCAAGCTCTCTTGCATTATCAAGCAGCTGGATAAGCTTCCCCCTAACTTTTGTCATGGAGGAGAGAAGACATAGAAGGGGTGGGGGCTGCAGGAGCAACCTTTTTCTTTGCATTACTGGAATTGGATGTTTGGAGTGGGAAGATGCTGTCTGCACTGTGGCAGAGATAAAAACCTCTGGTTGTGGTTTCTGAGCTGGCTCCAGATTTTTGCTAGCTCAAATGTCAACCCCCATTTACATTTCCACATCCTTCATGAAACTCTTACACACCATTACCATCACTTCATCTCTCCCTGCTCTGCTCAGGTAGCCAAAGTATTGCCAACCAGCCCTATTTCCAAACTTTGTTGGCCTCTTCCAGTGAGGAAAAAGCCACCATGGGAGCACTTGCATTGCCATAACCCAACCACCCCTTCTCCAGCTGTTTAAGCTTCATCCTAGACGCTCCTCCCTGGATGGTGGTCTACATTCAGTTATCTGTTGTGGCCATTTCCATGCTCAGCTATGCTTCCGATATGTGCTGTTTGTGCTAGACTTCCCTGCAGGCAGAGCAGGTGACTTCCAGAGTGAACCTGAGAATCACAGATACCATCCTTAAAAAGATGATTTTTTCACACAAGGGGATTAAAAAAACCCACACCATGCAGTACATATGTGGGGAGTGATTCGATAACACAGTGGAAGGAAAAAACCAAGTAGGAGAGGGTGCTACCTCAAATTTTTGTCTTGGCTAAATATGAAGTGCTCTTCACATTAGCCAGAGGCCTTAAGGACTTGAAACTTTATGACAGTCTCATCTGAAAGTTTGCCCAGCTGTCCTTGTCTACAGATGGAAATCTACTTTTCACCTTTCTCTTCCAAAACCTATGCAAACTACTGTTCCTTAACACGCCACTGAAAATAAGCAAATGCAGGCAATAAACCTCAGTACCAAGCCACTGTGGAAAGCAGCAGGCTGCAGACCTCTCATTCCGCCTCTCCCACACCTGTCCATGCATTCTGAAACCTCCCACTTTTTAGGAAAGCTCCCACCCACTTGGAAAAAAAAAAAATCATAAAATATGCACTGCCTGCTCTCACCTTCCTCAGCATGTTTGGTTTTGCATTTATTCCTGAACATATTCATGGGCAAAACCCGACCATGACACTGGCACAAACAGCATTTGTTAGAATCCCTCTTACCTTGAGAGCTCTGCTCTCAAGGTGAAACAGACTTGCACATGCCTCCCTTATAGGGTAAAGAGGATAAAAACCAGAATTCTGGCAGGACAGTGGTTTTCCACATGGACTGTCACTGTTGCAGCAGCATTCATGACAAAATAGGACGGCTATGTTCTATCTGCTCTTGCCAGTTCCTCCCTGACAGGGCCGCTCATCAGATTTGGGTGGTGGGGCTGGATGCTGGCTGGGGTCACGGTAGCACAACCAACAGCAAAATTGGACCTGAATAAACTTTATTACAAATGGAAAAGGATCCTGCCTGCACCCAGAGAGCGCTTGAAAGGAGAACAGGCATGCTTGTAAACTTAGAAAAGTTTGACAGAGCAACAGGAAGGATTCCTGTTGGTTCTCAGGCACTGCCTCTGCTTATGGCACACCATGGCTCTCTCCTTTCTGACCTTGCATAAAGGCAACATTAGAGAGGGAGAGAGGAAAGCAGAGGGTGTCTGTTCATGCTTGCCAGAAGGCACAATCAGAGTCTTATGAACAGCAAAAGAAACATGTTATTATCACTCATTCATATCATATCATCACAGATTAGGAGACATACATGATCGTTTTTGTAGAGAATGTGGATTATGGACCATCTGTTGATCTGTTTCACCTTGGGTAGCACATGTGAGCATTTCTGATAGGCGTAAGGCTGCACAGCATGCTCAGGCTGCATTCCTTGACTGCCTTGCTCCCCACGGAGATGTAGCTCGTCTGGGGTGTGTGACATTCCCTCCCATCCTGTGCAAGCCATTTTTCATTGCTATCAGCAATCCCTTGACTGCTTGAGATGACAAAAGGTGCTTGGGGAAGAAGGTGTGAGCTTCAATCCCAAGGATTAAAACTGGGAAATGTTGGACCTGAGGGATAAATTTTAAATGTGCACAGAAGCGTAAAGAAGCATGATCTCAGTTAAGATGTTATTTTCTGCCTTCTGCAGATGAAGAACCCATGTTTTGGGTTAACAACTCATTGCTCTCTTTCAAAATGTTGATGTGAAAAGAAAGTGTTTCTGCCCTGCTAATGCCTTTCTCTTAGACCTTCTCCTTCCTTTTGTCACCCAGTTGTTCAAGTCTACACCTACACTGATATTTCAGTGATGTTCTAGTTTTAAGCAATGTGTACAGGTGAGTTATTCAAACCCAAAGACCTCAGGCAACTTGCCAAAGTCATGCTAATTAGTTGGCTGAGCAAGGAGTATGTTAGTATGTAAGTTATAGTAACACTTAGAGACTTATATTAACAACAAAAATGCTGCCACATGGAGCTGGAGAGTGTACACAGTAAGAAAGCAGTGTATAAAAACAAGCAACAGAAGATAATTCACTGATCAGAAAGACTTCAAGTTAATGGTGACCAGACCAAATCAAGGTTTTATTACAAATGGATTGTGACCAAGATACTCTTTACCAACTGAACTAGGGAGCACAATTTGAAAGTCAAGTGAACACAAACTCAGATCTGATTTCAAGGAGAATTTCCATATGGAAAAAATGTGAAGAACTGCTGGCAAGTAATGGAGGTATCTAGGGATAGTAAGATTACTTGCTGGGAAAACTATGCATGACAAAGCTGAAATTTCCAAACTGCAGAGGATTAAATCTAATCGGATTTGAAGTTGCTGATAAAAAGCCTTAAGTTTCAAGACAAATGAAACCATATTTGAGTAGAATGGTCTCCATCACTGCATTATTTCTCTGAGATAACCACCAAAGCTACATACAACATGCTTATGAGCCTTTACTCATTCAAACTTGTATTGTTCACTGCTGTACCCCTGGGATTTTCAATCACTTTTGTGCAGTGCTGTCCCACATATTTTCCATTTAGTTTCTGTTGACAGATGTCAACCTTCAAGATTTTTTTTTCCCCTGCACATTCAATACTGTCCCAGTTATGCATCACCAGGGAAATTTCAAAAATTTTCCAGTGAGTTGTCTTAATTGTCTAAAAAATAGTAAGGTTCATATGACACAACATTTTCTCCTGGCTTTAGATTCTTCCTATAAACTTGATCGGCCTTATTCTCTGATCTCGAGCACCGACACATTGATCAAAAGCAGCAGTAGAGTGGTCCTAATCAGATTTTAGACCAGGCCGCCTCACTCTCTCTGCCCTCCACTGCCTCCCCAATTTCAGCTTCTTATCTTAAATCAGTCATGCCATCTGTACGGGACTGCAATTAAATCCAAATCTACCTGAAATCAACATAAAACTTTTTGCTGGCTTTATTGTTCCAGCACAGCCTCCACTGCCTGGCAAGACTGCTGGAAACCTTTCCAGAGTAGGACATACTATGGGCATACTATTTGTTAGGCAACTCTTTCTTTAGTATGAAACAGGCTTTAAAGAATACATTGAAATGGATATTTTATCAAGGAAGCTACAAATGCTGCAAAGCAAAAGTTTGGCATACACATCCCTTTCTGACCACATGAGTGTTCTGAAGACCCAGCAACATGGTGCACCACACACACATGCTTTCAAATCAAAATATTCATATGCACCTCTCCAATTAAAAAGAACAGTCGGTACTCAACAGCAGGCACTCAAGTAAAAACAGCTGTGTAAAAAAAGGTACATTGACATGGAGACCCCGTTACAAATCTGCTTCATGTGGTCAGCTTTATGAAGACGATGAGTTGATGCAAAAGTCACATGTTTGGGAAGGAGCCAGAAGCCATTCACATTTTGGGACAGTTAGCCTCTTAACAAGGAAATCAAGGGGAAACTTCCTTTGAAATTAAGTAACCCTGTACCCTCCTCCTGCAGAACCCCTTGCAAGTTGCTCTGTCTAAATCTTCTCCAAGTCTGATTCAGCCTGAAAATCCCCAAGCTTCAGTATGTAGTCTATTTTAGTTGATCTATTGGTACATGCAAATAAGGTAACTAAAATACACTGATTTGAGAATATAACATATCTAAAAGGCTAGCTTTTGTTTGTTTTTACTTGCATACATTCATATTTTTGCAAGATATAGGTGATGTTCTACAACTTCTATACTAAAACCAACACCTTGAACTTAATGTGCCATATTCTTTTAAACTCCTCTTCAACAGATCAAAGCATCTGGCAGACAACAGACATGCTTTAGGAAAACTGTAAGAACCAAGTACAAGGTCTTGTTAAGTCATTGTTATCCATGTGCCTCTTAGAGAGGCTACTGTAGATTTGAAAGCTTGCCCTACAACAGCTCTACTGAAACAGGATAAAGCCATGAGCTACCATTCTGCTTTGATTATCACACATATGGTGACTGAGTCACGGTCCAAGCTGACAATTCAAAGGGGCTTTGGATCAGCCCACACTACCCACTTATATCATCCCTGCATCTTTCATGACAAGCCAAAAATCAACGAGCACTCAGGTGACTACTGCCCCATGAGTCAGTGCAACCGTGGCACACTGCATTCTCACTACTTCCCCACCCATGTCAACTGGGCTTGCATGATTCAAGCTAGCAATTAAGAGTACAAAACAATTATTCTTCCTGATATCATCCCAGCCTCAGACCGTGAGAGCTTCCTCTCACCCTGCCTCTGCCTCGCTGTTTCCTCCAACCACTTCCCAGGCTTCAACTTATGACAGTTTCAGGGTGCAGTAACACAAGTCCAGAACCACCAAAACCGCTACACATTTTAAACTATTAATATTTGTTCCACCTGTGACCAAGGAATACCCACTCCTAGCAATGCAAAAGTCTGGATAAGCCATAAGCAATATGCCTGATCCCGCCCCGTCGCAATGGAAAAAACGCCGGTAACATTTGAAGGCTCCTTCTAACTTCTGTGAACAGCTGGTCCTGCAGGGGGGATACAGTTACAGCTTCTAAAAGTTTGTCCAGAAACAGTGAGAGTTAACCTAGGAGCCTGAAATTAAGAATCTACCCCACATTTTACATCCTTCTCCTCCACGGTAGAGGAACTGACTTGTTACCTAGAGTCAAACCAAGACCTGTAGAAACTTCAGCCTGTCAATCAGAACCATTAAAAAATAGTTTAGGTTTGGATTTTACTGGAACTAGTATGCAAAGAGACAAGATGATTTTGTTCTTTGCTGGGACTTGGCAGCCCACTGTGGAGTCAGCAATGCTGTCTGCTAAGCAACTAAGTGCACCTGCTTTCTGTACTCTCTACTTTGTCTGCTTAAGATTTTGGGACAGAAACTGTATCTTATAATGGGTTTATATAACTACTTAAATCTAATTTCCAATCTTAATTAGGGATGCAACGATGAACTATTAATATTATTCAGAGCAGATTAATCTATCCCTGCTATTTCACTTGAGTGGTAACAGGAACTAGACCATCAGGGAAATAAATTAAAGACAATTTGAGTTTTGAGAGAAATGTCAGAACAAGAGCTTGGGATCTGCCTTCCTGCAACAGTTTGTGTCTGTGGGAAATCCTGCGGGTACCAAGGAAAACAGGAAAAGGTGGGATGGTGGGCCTACTCACAGTCTGATAAAGTAAAATAAAAGCACAGGACATCACAGGATTCAGACCCTGCTGCTGAGCGTGTGCTTCAGTAAAAGTAACTTCAACACAAACTAAAACAGGCTAGTGTCAAACCTGAATTTAGGCATCTTGCCTGATAAACACAGAAATGGAATATACTCCATCCCGCTACCATCCTTAAAGAGCATTTTCCATTCCGTCGCTGGGAGTCAGGCTGGACCAGGAATGAACTTCTTGACCAGATGTCAGATGCCAGCAATGCTTTACTTGGTTAAGAAGCCTCTAATAAAAAGCCAAAATGCTAAATAAGTAATTGCTACTGACTGACAAAACCAAGTTGTAGTCATACTCCTCAGAAAAAACACAAGACTGTACTCTGCGTGGCTTCAGTGTTTTGCCAGAGCAAACTCAGTTATCTGCTGGAAAAATTACCAAACCGCTTCATAAAGAGCACCGTAAAAAAGATTTCATTCTCACTGAACTATAAAATTAGCCAGAGGAATCTCTGAATCTTCAGAAGGGCATGTCTTCTGTGGAAAGTAACTGAACTGACTATGCTTTAAATTAAAACAAGCAAAGAACTAACTTTTCAATTCTGAATGGAATTGCTGAAACCCTTAGAGTGACAGTTGTATCTTTAAAAGTTTTCAGTCAAATCACACGATAATATCCTGAGGAAAACTTGCTACTTTTTTCCCCTCTCAACAATGTCAGTTTACAGCTCAACAACAGAAGGGTGGAGGAGGAAATTCCTTTTTTTTTTTTTGGAAGGTGAGACTAAAAGTTCCTTTTCAACAAGCTTTAGTACAATGAGTTTGTCATCAATTGTTTGCGGGAAACATCTCACATTTTTTTCCTTCTGTGCAATGAGTTTGATCCCAGCAGGTTTACTTAATTTTATAAAGAAAAAAAAAAAAAAAAAGCCACATACATAGGAAAGGCAAAGGAGAGGCAAAAGCCATGCTCTTGTAAGAAATCAGAAATCCCGACCTCAGTAGAAGTACCCACACAATAGTCACAGAAGATCCAGGCAATGTCTAAATGCAAGAACAGAGCAATTTGGATTTAAAAGTGAGAAAAGGCATATGTGACTTCACCAAATAACTCAACAAAAGCGGCGAGTAGGAAGAGCTTACTCCATTCTGACAGAGTGCCAAATTTACCACCGCAAGGAAGAAGAAAATAACAGCACATAAGCAGCATTCCCACTATGAGACTGGACTAACAGGGATTCCTAAATATCTTTTTAATTTTGGTTGTTAAAAGGTGCTGTGAATAAATTGTTTGGCTTGCAGCAACAATACTGCAACATGCAAGAGCAAGAATTTAAGAACAAAAATTAAATCTTTACTCTTTCTAATTTCCTTCAACAGGTTTTCTCTACTGAAAAGCTATTTCTGACACAGCTTTCTGATGCTGCTTCTCTTGGTAACTTCCACTGATGGCAAAAAAGCCAACCACTGCTCTTGCTTGGAAAGCTCTCTTCTTTCTTTGAAATAATCAACAGCAAGGCAGTAACTCACAGCTGTTCCAGAGAAAGTAACACTCTAGAAAGAAACAGAAAGGCATGGATGAATTGTGCTTTTTGGCAGTTTGCATTAACTCCTGCAGAAGCTTGTGTCAGGTGAGATCCTGGTCTACCCTTTGTAAGGGGAAGCAGCACTGTGGGAAGAGACCAGGAGTAAGGGCAAACCTTCAAGGTCTCCTCCTGGCTTCATGTTCTGGGTAAGCGTTATGCATGCCACGCATACATATCTGATGGTGAAAATGTAGATACGGGATGTATCAGCAAAGTGAAAAGACTTGCCTGGTAATTGCATTCCAGGAAGGCTTTTGTAAGTGTAGGCAATATCCCAAGAGCAAAAATGTAATTCAGTCAAGCCCTTCTAAGGTACAACGGGAATAATTCTGTGGTGAATCAGACTGAAGGACTGTCATGGTGACAAGGGTCAAAATCTTTTTATCTGCCCCACCACCGGATCTGTATTAACTCTCCAGCAGCTGGGGCAGTTACTGACATTTGCTGGTGCACATCTGGCAGCACAATTTGGTTCAGCTGATAACCACCTCGTGGGTTCTCCTACTGCTCCTGTCACATACCACGTTACATTTTAAACACATGGCTTATGTGAGTAAGAAACCTCTGGTATCAATTGAACACTCAGAGCGCTTGCCTGAAGAAAATGAAACAGCCTTCCTCTCAACCTCACATAAATCAGGCAGTGACCAGAGCTGCAAAGGGTTTAGGATACGTACACTTTACTCTTGTGTTTAGGCTCTTGACACCTAGTGCTAGTAAACACTTCAAAAAGAAACTCATAAAACACTGAAAGAAGAAAAGTTTTGACGTGGCTGCAAGAGAAGAAATAGGTTAAAGATGGAGGGAAGGGACAGCTTGCTCTGGAGAACAAGAGACTGGGGATGCTGGCATTTGGGAAGAAAGGGAAGACAGCACGAAGGTGACCCAGACTGGAAAATATGCTGGTGCAAGGGCTGCTTGCTCTTGCTGAGCAAGGATGTGAGCCAACGCCATGGCCCTGGCCAAGCTGACTCCCCTTGCCGGTCCCCTGAGCAGAGTCGCCTGGCACAGGGGAATGTCATTGCCCTCCATCTCCACACCTCCTTCCCATCCCAGACTTCAGGAGAAGTAGGACCCTGCCCTGCAACTCCAAGGACAATTGTTTTTTTATTACCTTTGTAACAGCCAAACCAAAGAAACTCTGGCAACACTGTCTCAGACTGCAGGAAATACTGAGAGACACTAATAACATATTTCTCTGTTCATCTGTGTTTGTTAGCAGAGAGGAAAATCATAGGTTCTTCTCTTGCCAAACCATATCCACTGGCATTATTGAAAGCTTAGGCCTTGGGTTTGAATGATTTGGTGTTTTGGAGGAGGGGTGGCTTTCATCAGAGCTTTTGGAGAAGGGTATAAACCTCAGTGTTTGAACAACAACAACAACAACAACAACAAAGGCTCCAGAGAAGTCATTCTTTCAATCTCTTCTGATCTTTACAATACAATAAAAATCTAAATGTTTTTGTTTGTTTTTAACTCTTCAGCCCAGGAAATGTTCTGAAACTTTAAAGATTAAAAAAAAAAAAAAAAAAATTACAGTTAACAAGCCAAAACTTGTTAACAGTGAAGCTGCTCTTTAGTTAAGTAAGAGAGGACTTTACTCATTCCTTAGGGCTTCTTGTAAGCTGAAGAAGAGAAGAATTTGGTTTTAGTCTCCTTATGAGACTTTTTTTTTGTGGAGAAATTTACATCATCTATAGCAAGCTCCGTATCAAGCCCACATAATCCAAGTAAATCTGAATTTACTCGAAAAAGTAAACTTCAAATACAGTTCTACAGCATGAATTATTACTGTTTGCTGTTTTGCAGCTCACTGCTGTCTAGCAACAGAATATACATACCAAATATGTTTCACCAACCCAAAGCTAACTCTGTCACCCAGCATCTAGTCCCGAACATGAAATGCAATAGAGGCCTCTTTTCATACTGCACAGCTACATAAAATGCTCAAGGTCCTAACTAGAAGAAGCCTGAGAAATTTTGTCAGCATGACCCTCCACAATGGATTTCCTCTGGTGCTGGAGCCTACCACCATGTTCTTGAGGAATGAAACCATCAAGTCACTACAAAATCCTGGCATCATGCCTAGCAAAGTGAAGCCCTCCTGCCATGAAAGTGGGTCACATTTTCTTCTTTAAAAAATTAATGTATCCTATTTCAAACTCACATTTGCCACAGTAGGAACTGCAAGCCCTGCAGTGTCTCCTTTTTATTTCTCCCCCTGCCTTCTGTCTCCCAAGGAAATTAAAGTATTCATTAGATCCACCAGCTAGAAAGAAGATTTAGATAGCGTGATGCATTTCCCAACGCAGGTACACTCTGGCAGACGGCTGATGCCAGTGGGATGTTGGGCAAAGCACACACATACGTGCAGGCCTTTTAACTACTGAGTCATTCCCCATCCATAAACTACAGGTGTCCCACTGTGCACTGCTGTGCACTCCTACTAAACTCACAGGTCCTTGCCACCTAAAACAGCATAGCCGAAGTTGCTGGCAGAGCACCCACAGAGGTAACTTGGCATTTTGGTGTTCAGGTGTTCACTGCTCACACCCCCAGTCTGGACCAGCAGCTGTACCTGTGCCTGGAGGACACAAACCCTCTAAGAGAAGGTGTGAGGAGAGATCTCTATTCTGACATTTCATGCTTTTTCTGCAGCAGTGTAAGCATCTGCAATGAGTAAAGCACTGAAGAATCAATCCCTCCCACAAAACTGAGAGAGGGGCACAACCTGAGCCTGACCTTGCTGTCCCCAGAAGAGACCATGCACCATAGCGTGCTGTCCATGTGTCACAAGGCTAACGTGAAGGCAAAGGCTGCACATGTTACGTTGGCAGAAGTGCTTTAGTCTTTAATTATCTCAGATCCTCTGCCTCTGCAGATGAATACTTCTGGTCGATGCAACCTGGCCACAGCTTTAAATGCCGCCTAGCTCTCCACTTAATGAACACTGGTGTAAGTAACCGCCTCTCACTCTCCTTCCACACTCACCACTATTTTTAATAGAAACTGAGTTGTTGGTGTGACAAGACTTTTTTTTTTTTTTTTTCCGCATCTGGGTTGCTTACCAGTGCCTAACATGACAACAGACATACCCACTGTAACATCTGCACCTGCAGGATCCCAGTTTTATTTTCCATCCTCCAGAAACATGTCCCACAGGCATGGGAAGAGGAATGCTTAAAAAATACCATGCACATGCTCCTTTGCCCCCACAGATCTACATCCCAGGCAGTTGGTGATCAGTTGGCAATACCCCTCAGGCTGTCTTGGAAAGTCCCTTTTTTGACAGCACACACTGCCGAGAACATAGAGTGTTGGCTTGGTTTCCCTTCAGAAAGCTTGTGATAATCCAGAGTCTTGGAGAATGCGAATGAACAGTCCTATTATCCTTTTCTTCCAGAAAGAAAACAGGTCTCCAGTGGGAGATAGTTTAATACAATTCCTATCCAGCAGGACACAGAAAAGTCATGTCATTTACCCAGGCCAGCAGGATACAGTGACTTGCCAGAGTCAACAAGAACAGTAGGCAAGACATGCCCAAGAGCTGAACTTCTGGGTTCCTCACATATCCCACAAGAAGCAGAGAAGAACAAAGAAATTTTGCTGTCGAATTGTTGCTGGTATACAGATGAAAGCCCTGAATTATGGAGAGGCCTGGGGAATGAATGAGAGGCAGAATAGCCTAAAAACATTTTATTCAGAGCAGAAGGCATCTGATGACATCTGACAGAAAGACATGAGCAAGAAACCCCCCTACAAGAAAACAGTAGTTCTATTGCAGGCTCTTCTTTCCAGCACAGCTGATTCTGAAAGACTGGTTTATGCACCAGCTAACCCCAGTTTGGCTCAATCGGCAAACACTACTTGGGATCTGACCATGACATTGGCCACCACCATAACTTCACCCCCCTCCAAGAAATCAGCAAAACCTCTGTGGAATAATCCGCCACTCAAAGCTAAATTCTGGGAAATCTTGCATATGAGCTAATAGTTTCACAGACTGACTCCAGGACTCTCTAAATATGCTAGTAGCTCTTGTCAGCTTTCCAGCTCCAAATGTGAATTTTTTCCCCCAAGGATGGTCCTCCTAGAAATTTCAAAATTACCTGAGCTCCCCACTGCTGTCTCTAAATTAATTAGATGGAAAAAGATTTTCAAGAAGTTTAAGGGCTTAAAATATAAGCTGGTCAAAAATGTCAACTAATTAAAAGGTATTTTTAACTTAAAGTGAGAACTATTCCCTAGAAATCTTTGTCAATATACATTCTGATCCACTGTACTATGCCACTTCTGTTGTCATTAACCAAGTTGATAAACACATTTTATACACCACGATGAGCATAAATCTGGGCCTTACAGATATATAACCCCTGAAAGCCAAACAGGCAACAAGATAAGGGTATTGAGAGTGCCCACCAAAAACGCTGTTAAAAGGCCTCATTTTCAGAAGGTGAATGGGCACTTCTTCAGTCTATGCTGGCTCCTCTTTTAAAGCATTTCAGGTGGACAACTCAAATTTCAAAAAAGTCCCCAAAAGTCTAGCTGCTGCTCTGCCTCCTCTGAGCTTCTGTTCACCAGGGATTCAGAGGGGACTCACACAGACTTGAAAATTAGAGAGGAAGAACAAGCTTGCATTGGCAAGAAAATATTTGAAGGAAGCTAGTATGTCCCTGTTTGACATTTCTAAATTAAACAAAGCCAGGAACTGAACCAGAATAGTGTAAGTGAAAGTAAAAAATACAGGCAGCACAAAGATAATGATGGGAAGCATCATGGAGAGTGGGAGTATCAAATGGATACAGGACAGACTCAGGCTCCTACTGGATGAAACAACATCTAAGGCCAGCACATGTTCTTCTGTGCTACTCTTTAGGTGTGACTAAATGACCAAAACAGTTGGTTTGATTAGGCCAATTTCAGTATATTCAGTATATCCACCGCTGTCACAAGAGGAAAATATAGAATTGGCTTAAATAGTTTACCCTTAAATAGTTTAAGGGTCTTTTCCAAACTAAATGATTCTATGAATCTGTAACAATACTGAAAATACACAGAGAAAGGGAAAAGACTTAAAAGAATCAGACCACAACTTTAGCTGAATTTTTCCTTTTGATGATCGCAACTAGCAGCAGGAGCAAGGAATAATGAAGGACTGGATCGGTCTCACTGCTCCGACAAGCTCAGCCAAGCCAAGTCAGAACAATGCTGCTGGGAACTTGCCCCAATGCATCTCTGTCCCAGCCACAGGCTGTGAACAGCCAAAACAACACAGTGTCGAGACCCGAACACCTCTGAACTCTTGTGGCGGCACTTCCTCCCCACACACCTGGTCCTCCAGCCATTCCTTGAGACTTTGGCTGGCCACAGTCCTCCTCTCCTTAGCTGTGAGAACAAGCTGTGCCAGTAAAGTGTGCCTTGAAAACATAGGGACAGCTGGAACATCAAACCAGGGCACAAACCACAATGGCCTCTTCAGCTTGCGTGTACTTTAATTGTTCTAAAATCAGGTTAAGTGACTCTCTGGGTTTATTGATAGTAGTTCCCATACCAACATGAGTGTTGTCCAGAGCATCACCAGCAAAAACCTTTTCTTGTGCTCACTCTTGGGGCAGGGTAGCAGCTAATGGGGAACTCTAAAATTGGAAATAAAATGACCTATTTACAAGGAAAGTTGATAGAATAATGTTTAAAATTTGAGATTGGTTTCGTGTTGTCTTTCTTACAAAGCTACAGGAGTGCTGTGACAAATTCCTATTAGAACAAAACTAGAGAGGTAAAAGGTTTGTACAACAACTGCTGGTTAAACCTCACCTGCTTTAACAAAAATAATATTTTCTCCTTTTCTTGTGGCAAAACTGTAACCTTTATTAATAGATTTATATCGATTTAATCCGTTTGCCAGTGGGGTTTGGCGCAGGATGCTAATACAGGTGTACATTTCATCTGGTTCCTATTTGTGGTCTAATGTCTTCCTGAAGCCTGCACAAGAAGAGTTATTAAAAAAAAAAAGGGAACTTCTTAAAAGTGAAGTTATTTCAAAGATGGGTGGATCTGGGTTGTGTATCAGCAATCCTATTAGGGAATTATTCTCAACTGGCACTACTAAACTTGTCCCACATTTAACGATACACAGAAATAGGGCACTCCAAGCATGTATACGGATGGAGCTGTAATTTTCCCTGGAGTACTGGGGAAAAAATGGCTGTTATTAAGCTCAACTCAAACAATGTTGGTGCTACTGCCCCAAATAATGAGGCGCAAGATGTCCACTTGAATCCTTGGATTTATTGGACAAAAAATAACAGCTGTGAAGTCAAGTATCAGTCCCTGAGAAGAAGTGTTAGGAAGGAAGCTACACACATCCTCACGTGCATTTGAGTTTGCATTTGCACCCACAGCCAGGCCCAGTCAACAGAATTGTCACACTAAGTTACTCAGTGATTGAGGCAGTTGTGTTCGTGGTTTTGGTGTGTTTGTTGAGTTTTTTTTGTTTGTTCTATTGAAGTCAGTACAATCCTAACATGTCACAAGTTTAAAGGTATTTTGCAGTTGTCAAGGCAGGAGAGACATTTTTCTCACTGCTTTAGGAAACTGGTAAACTCTAGCTGCTAGAAAGGGAATACATGACACAGATATAAGCCACCTTTTACTGGTAGTACTACAACCACTACACCCTTAAAAGGTTTTCCTGATTCATGTGTATATTATACAAACATGTGTTATATAAAGCAGTACAAAACCATGTAGAAAAAAGCTGTTAAAACATGGAGAACCTTCCTTTCCAAAGTACATACAGTAATATGAATTTAGCAATTTACATACAGAAAGTTTTCTGCTCTTTTTCCTTTTTAACACTGAGAAAATGGGAGAAGAGGGAAATTATGATGCGCAGAGCCACAAAAGACATCAGTGGAATCAACAGATTCTGGAAAAAATAATCCAGATCTTTGAAAGCATCCTTTTCCCCTGGATCATGATTCATCTCTTTAGTCAATTAGATAAAGCTGGAAAGAAAATTCTAAAATGAACAGGACATGCTTTCGTGATTCAGTAGCACATACCAAAGTTTTCCCAAACAGGTCTTTTAAAATAATATTCTTAACCCTCCTGAAGATCTATGTATGTTTTGAAGGGAATTTGTTCTATTTTAAATTATTGTTTTTCTCTGTTATTAATAAGGGATTAAAGAAATCATTCTCTCTGCTAAATGATACCTAGGGAAAATTCTCATTTTTGCAGTATATTGCATGTAAGTATCATATCCAGCGATGTAACACTTCAGTCTTGTTACACATAAATATTTTTACCATATTTCTGAAGAATTACTCTTAAAGGCACAGTTCTGCCTTCTCCCATAAATGCAATATCTTACTGTCATCAAATAAACAAAAAGTGAAACACTGAACTCTCATTAATTATAAACTTAACTCAAAGGATGTCTTTTTAAAATTAAGGACAGCATGATTTACAGTTGTAATGGATTACTGAAGATTGTTCATCACCAAAAATAAGCCCATAATTTGCATTGCTAACCCAGAATTTTAACATGAAAATTGTATCCTCTTTTTTGTTCATTTTATCATAATACCAGAACAACCAAGTCCTGTGAGTATGATTATTTTGGAGATAAGAAAAGGAATGAGAAAATCTAGATTTCTGTAGTGTATAATTTTGAACACTAGATACATCATCATTTTTTTGTAAGCTAGGATGAGTCTTCCAGTAGCAGCTGAAATTACAGTTTCAACACACTGTGCTTGAGCGAAGACTGTAGAACAGCCCTGAAGATCTTCCAATGTAAAGAAGAAAAAGGAAGAAACAAGAGTTCCATTTTACAGGAGGGAAACTTCTTCACTGAGGACTGAGACTTGTTTTTCAGGAAGGAGTGAGATACGTTTGTGGTCTCCTAAAGTTACTGTGTGCAACGCATCTTTTTTAAAGCTTTATACACATTTCAGTACTGATTTAGCATGATTCTCACCTGATCACAGAGAAAACAGCATTGGAAGGGCCCTGAGATGCCATCTTAGTCAATATCTAGACTCCTGCAATCAACCACAATGGCTATGATGACAGGTGACATTAGGCTATTTAAAAAAAATTTCCCAATCTGAAATTTATTAGATGACTGTCTCTCCGGAAGCACCTTCCACACTTCTTGGACCACAGAGTTGGTTTACATTACCAACTCAAACAGGATATCTCATTTTCAGATGGCTGATTTGAAAACCAACTCTAACTGACCTACCCCAGGATAGAGGAAGACTGCAAGGTTTGCTTCCTCATTGAAGACTAAGCCGCAGAACCATTCTCCAGGTCCCCCTCCATCAAGCCGTACTGTGAAGTATATTCTTAGCAGCAGAAGAATCCCAGATACCACAGTTCATAGAGTATGGACTTTGCTCAACTGCATTTGTCTTGCCACAACTAATTAGTATTTATTGTTCACAAGGATAAAACAGACTGATGTGGAATACTAATTTACCAGAGCAATGCAACCCAAAGTCTTACAATTATTTAAGCAGAAATAACTTAAAATTTTGGAGATGCACAACAAAAGGAGTACCATTTTGGCTTATGGCTCAAAAAGTACTACATAAATTATAGCTATAACTGCATTTGCTGGCATTCATTCAGTGCTGCTGTTATAGTTCATAATTAAACTTAATTTTATAGAGCTGTACTCTGGTAGTCTAGGTCAGCAGTCAATTAAAGTACATCCCTCTACAGGACAAATGCAATACTTGGGTAAGTGAGCATCATCATAAATAAGCAGGCCAACTTCTTTTTCTCACATAATTTGAATGCCAAGACTATCCATATCAACTTCAATGGACTGGCTCCTAGTGGGTGGGAGTATTGGAAAGGACTTTTCCTCAATGAATTGAGTCCAGAATTTTGCTAGGGTACCTTCATTAACTTTTGGCACTGAAAAAAATACAAAGAATCAGCCTAGAAACGGGAAGCAAGCAATGAAAAGTTCTATCAAAGTAACACAGAATTTAAGATGGACTTTAAGCAGCCAAACCACAGGGGACAGGTGAGAACCAGGGTGTGCCCCTTCAGCACAGACTGCTAGGAAAGACACCTGCCAAAGCTTTTTATTTTTTTGAAGGGGCCGGGGCGGGGGGGAGAGACACACACAATTTTGGCAGCATGAACCCTGTTTACCCCACAACCACAAATGAACTAACTATTGGTCAGATGAAGTCAGAACTGCCTGAGAATCAGTACTGCAGCACGTTGACCAGAGAAAAATCATGCAGTAAATGGTAATAATACAGACAGTTCTAGATGTTGCATTAAGTAGCTCTTCATGTCTTGCTATAAATGCAGGATCAACAGCACTTGCTAAATCAGCAGGTGTTTCCAGTAGCAAAAGTGATTTTGCAGTTTAGGCAAGACAAACCAGGCATGAATTAACTTATCCCATGATCAAAGTATACATCAAACTGCTCAGGATTCTGCTGGGTATACTTTTACTGGTGTAAGCCATATGATCCTGTATTCTTCACTTAGCCAAAACTCTGGCTGAAGTCAACAAGAGTAATTTAAAATGGCTGGGAAGTTATGCACACATCCCTTCGTACAGAAGCTCCACATCCACAGAGAAGGAAAATAACCATTAGCTAACACAAAAGCTACTTCTTTTTGGCACTACTATAATACATCTATAAATATGGCTTAATTTACTTAAGACCTCACCTGAGACCTGTACTCTTTGGACAAGTGCTTGGAAACAAACACAAACCCCAACATATCAGTTATCTAAAGCCAGTATCTGTATGTAAAATTTTAAATTTGTGCAAACTTACTTTGGCAGAGGCTATCAAGACGCAGCAAATGGACTGGCATTCTGATATAATATGAAGATTAACTGAATAAAAACCACTCAATACTGACCGGTCAGAAATACTTAAAATGAATACACTTAAATGAACAAATTTTAGCTATAACTTCATCCTCTGCTGTGTGCAGGGACAGAAAAGCTATGATCTAAAAATATATGAAATAGCTTGCACTTCTTAGGAAAAAGAAGTCATGTATACTACAGATACTGACGTATATATACCTTCCTTGGGTTCCTGAGGCTGGTGAGACCAGAAAATGTAACTGTGAAAGTGGAATAAATCCCTGTCAGATACGCAAAACCTCTGCAAAACACTTACACAGCATGAATACAAATTGACATACCAGAGCTATGAGACAATGCTAGAATCAGAGGATAACATTACAACGTTGAACTGCTCAAAATAAAACATGTTTATTTCATTGGTAAAATCACAACTGGGGGATCTGCCCTATCTCTTCAAACATTAGGCTGGTACTTATTGCCCTTATGTACATCTTCTGGGAGCTGATAGGTGATTCACCTTAAGATAAAAACCAAACTTCAATATGATGACTGCTCTTCACAGCTAATGATTAACGTTATCAGGAACTCAAGCACTGTTATCCACAGTAGCTGCCTGCCTGCCTGCCCACCTCGGTAACAATTTCAATAACTTTTTAGGGAGAGACACCAGTGTTTGAGAAGTTTACACTGCAGTGGTCCTAAGCAGAAGCCAAATAAAAAGAAATAAAATGTTTAAAACTCATGGTTCACTGTTACTCAGGGATCTAAAAATAGAAAGACTTGGAACAAAGATACAGGAGGGTTTTGGTTCAAAAAGGGGAGTCCAGGAAAAATTGAGATGGCCATGAAAAAAACATGCTGATTAAAAAATAATTACGTCACAGGTTTCTCAGGATCTTACCAAACCCACCGCACGCCGCCACCCCGCCTCTCACCCCTCCCCGCTCCCCC
>JAVJGG010000074.1:9818335-9848566 GCA_035590195.1 Aviceda cuculoides | reverse complement strand
GTGGGGGGTCTTTGGGGGGTTTTTAAAATGTATTTTAGGCAGTAGAGCTGGCTTCCATGGGCTTCTTCCATGTCCCCCTACACCCCAATGCGCTTGCAGCATTCACAGCAGGCTGTGTCAAGGATTTCCATTGGTCTGCCACCCCTCCTGTGAAGAACTCTGCCTTTTCTTTTTCATTTCAACACGAATTTAATCATCCCCTCAGCTCATGTGCTGGAGATGAGGAACAGCTCCCAACCCTCTCTTTGAGCTGCTCATGGGTTTGCAGACCTCCACTGTAATCCCTTCACATCATTCCTTCTCCTGGCTGAAGAGTTGTAGGTTGCTCATGGGGGCCTTTGTTCATAGACCGTTCTGTATCTCTTGCCATCCTTGATGCCCTCTTGAACATCATCCTGATCTAATAGATCCTATTTGAGGTGAAGAAATACACAATATTTAAGATGTGGGCAAACCATGGATTTGTACAGTGCCACAATGATGTTTTTCTCTTAACAATTAGTATTTCATGGGGAGTTTTTGAGCACGGAGCTGGTGTTTGTATGGAGCTGTCTGTCATAACCCTGAGATTTTACTCATGCAATGGGCAGCTCAGAGCCTACCATTTTACATAATTGTTTCTCTATGTGCATCGTTTCACATTTACCTACACTGAATTTCTTATATCGCCCAGTCAGCCTCATAATGTCCTTGTGTAGTTCTTCACAGTCTTATTATTACTGACCTGAGAAAATTAATACCGCTGATGATCTTTGCTATTTCACTCCGTTCCCCAGTAAGATATGATACACTGAAGAACACATGTCCCAGCATTGACCCTTGCAGAACCCCACACCACCCAGCACCTCCCTCCATTGTGAGAACTGGTCATTTATTCCTGTACTTTGCATTTTATCTTCTAAGCAGTTACTGAGCCATAACAGGGCTTTCCCTCTTGTTGCTATCACTGCTTAGTCTCCTTAAAAGCCTTTGTTAAGAGCCTTTTAGAAACCCAGTCTGATATGGAAATTAGATCACCCTTATCCACACTTTTGTTGACCCTTTCAGAGACCTCCAAGAGGTTTGTTTAAGGCAGGACTTTACAGCAGCAATGTTGACTCTTCCCAGACAGATTGCATTAATCCAGGTGTCCTTTAGTTCTAACCCAATTAGCATCTCTGTGTTTGCACAGCAGAGGCACGAGGTTTGCAAACCTCTAGTTCTCCAGAATAGAATACACCCCACAGGTGTATTGAAGTTTAGCGTCACATTTGCCACCCTCCACTCTAGAGGTTCCAATGTTTTAAATGGGAGGTTACAAGCTGCTGTTGGTAATTCAGCTGCTGCATCCTCTAGTGAGAACTCAAGGACACAGATGCTCACACACAGGTACATGCTACCTGAATGCCATGATAGTGAAAAAGGCTTATAATAATAGCTAATGGTATAAGGAAATAGATACATACCTACGTAACTGCAGACCTGTAAGCTGGTGCTATTAATGTAAGTAAGAAGCTATCTTAGTAATTAACTGTATGTGGCTGCGACCCTATTTGCAAATGTATGTGTCTGAAAGCACACAGAGTATGGTACAGACAAAGCCCCACCAAGGTCTTTAACCCAGGGAACTGTTTGTCATTGTCATTCTCCGTATCCACAGCCATCTTTTTTTTCTCTTTCATACTTTGCTGTAAATCCTCTGGATCAAGGATGGCCTTTTTTTAATGCACATTTTTTACTTGCCACTAGCATATGGCAGGGGAAGGAGGAAGGGAGACCAGCTCTGAGTAGGGGTGTTTCAGCCGCACCATCTAGGAACGTTCCCAGGAATGTCTGCAATTGAGTTACCTGCCCAAAGACAGAACTCCTACCCTTCGTCCTTCTAGGGCACAGTGCAGCTGTGCAGGGCATGTGCTAGAACCTCAGTACAGCTCCGTTCAGCCGATTTGCAGGGAGTGGGCAGGGAGCAAAGGAAAGCTGCACCTCCGACACCTGACTGAAACAACTGTGCACGGACGTGCATCACTGCTCACACCCACCAGCCTGCCCCACAGGTGTAAGGTCTGTACTCCCACAGGTAGGTATGCCATCCAAACAGCAACGTGGGGCTGTGGAGGAGAGAGGGAGGAAGAGGAGCGTGAGGGTTGCATCCCTTTTGGATATTTCACAGGTCTGACCATGTTTGTTGGGTTCTTAGAAACTTCAGCTGCTAGAAACAGAATAAGCCAGTTATCACAAGGAAGGGAGGGATGAAAATGAATCAGTCTTTTCTAGTTGCAGGAAGCTTCAGAACCATGCAGAAAGGTACCCTCCAGGCCTCGGAAACATAATTAAAATAAGCATAGTCCACTCTCATGCTTTTTGAAGGCCTCAAGTTTTGGACACTGGCAATACCACACTGTGGACAAAAATCTGTGAATTCATAGCAACCAAAGATGTTACACTACCAAAGGGGGAACTTCAGAGCTCCACTTCCTGGGTTCCCACCCCTCTGCCCTTTTGTTCCAACAGTTACCTTCTCCTCCTCTCCTGCTTACTGGCCTCGTACAGGATTGAACTGAACTGCATGACTGCAGCACAGATTTTGTTCCATTAGATCAAGAAATATCACAAATGACACCGATATGGTTTGAATGTATTTTTTTTTCCTCTTGTGACAGGGATGCATTTATTTAGTATTAATTAGGTAACGCATGACTGATATACCACAGAGGAAATCAAATGTGATTTCACTGTGTGTATTTTAATGAGTTTTCCCTATTGCTTCTAATTTGCATTTTCAACAGTTACAACAGCAGAAGAAAATTATGTCTTAAAGTTTTGTTTTAAAGATTTATTTTGTTAATGGTCTGTAATTTTTTTACAGCATTACAGAGGGCTTCAGGTAGCGGGAAGAAGGAATTAATCTTTGCCAGAGTGCAACCTTCCCTAATTTTTACTGTGAAGTTAAAATACCTTTACCTAAATAATGAACTGCAAGATTAGTCAGTATTGCCCTAAAAACTCTGAGAGTAGGAAAAGTATAAGGATCAGCTGCATTAACCCAATATTTGTGAAGAAAAGTTATTTTTAACACTCAAATGACAGTTCCTCACCCGTCATTCCCTTTCAGACCTGCTTTATGTGCCCTGTGAACTGAAAACAAATATGTCACCACCAGGATTACCTCATTCCTACTCCAACATCTGACCAATATACATCACAAGGCTGTGCTGAACATGTAGGAAAAACTGACAAGAACAGATCCTGAGATTAGTGTGACATCCTTGGGAAAGCTCAAGGAAGCGCGACTGCGTAGCTGAACTTTTGCTTGTAGGGGTCTGCAAAACTGAGGATGTTTTTCTACATACATAGCCTGTGGACAAGAGGACTAGTGCCACTGTAGTCAGTGGGAACCACAGACACTCAACACCTCTAACAACTGGGCCACATGCTTATGTGAGACCTTGTTATTGTACAAAAAGGCTCTTATTTCTCATCTTTTTTTCTCTGCCACATAAGCTGACCTAGTTTACAATCTGCCTCTGTACAGATGCGTTCTCTTCCATGGGCAGAAAGAGGACGGAGCCATTGCCAACAAAGCGTGCCTGGAGTTAGGAACGGGAATAGACACAGGGCAGCTCAGGATGGGGAGATAAAGAGAAGAAAATGAAAGAGATGTTTGAAGGAGACAAGAGAGAAATAGGGAGAGAAGAGAGCAAAGCTGTATCCATATCTGCTGCTACTGCTTTATCCAGGAGACAGAAGAGTTACTCAAGAGTCTTTGCTTTGGGACTTTGTCAGTATATTGGAGCCTAGTTTCAGCGAGGCAGATTTTTTTATTGTTATGCAGTGAACCTTCAAATGGAGAATAATTCAAAGGGGATACCCCTTCCTGTTAGGAAGAAATTATTTCAGGCTGCTGTTTTACAGCCCAGCACACTGTTCTTGCTCTCTATGAATTCCCAAAGATGCTGAGAGCAGTGCAAAATAAAGGAAGGAAGGAAAATACTGTGATAATGATGCTGGATATGCCAGGCACTTCCATAACATTTATAAAATGAAATGCAGTCCTGAAAGGTGATGCCTGATCTGGTAGCCTCCACACTGAATTTCACTCAGTATGAAAAATGAGTTTTGCTTGGGATGCAGATTTTTAAATGTCTTAGATTAGCTGTCA
This sequence comes from Aviceda cuculoides, assembly GCA_035590195.1. Lineage (NCBI taxonomy): Eukaryota > Metazoa > Chordata > Aves > Accipitriformes > Accipitridae > Aviceda > Aviceda cuculoides. The sequence continues at coordinate 9,844,428 of JAVJGG010000074.1, read as the reverse complement.
GAAATTTTGTGATTAGATTCGTTTTCCTTTCCTTGTGGTTCTGGTTATTCCTCTGACTGCAGAATAACATGCAGATGAGCTGAATGAGGGAATGCATGGGCTTGTGGTAATGCGTGTGAGATGAAAATGGTACTTCTGTGTATTCTCTGTGCATTTATAAAACTAATGAATGCAGAGATCCATCAGTCCATTAGCAGAAGTGCTGTGGGATGTTTGGAGGTCACATTCACAAATGCTTTATACTCAGTATGGGGATGAAATGCTGAATATTACAGAGGCAGGTGGCTGCCAGTAGGGAACTGACTGGAGATCCCTGTTCTATTGCTGATAACCTGTGATGTGACTGAAGGCAAGTCACTTTCCCTTATTTGTCTATATGAGTTGATTAATTTTGGGGCAGGGACTGCCTTTTCGTGGGTGTTTGCAGAAAATAATGGGACCTCAGATGTGATTAGGGAGTTCAAATACTAATGTAGTATGAACTTTAAAATTATTTTCTGAAGTTATTCAGCTGACTAACAGGCTCATTTACACACATCTATTATGTGGTGGAATAGCTTGGCAAGATCTCTATCGGCAGCTAGCTACATGAGTAATCTCATTGACTTAAATGTGACTCCTTGAAAGAGTAATGTTTTACTACTGGCTCCATAAACTGTTTTAGTCATCATCAGCTTACAAACTACATGTGTAGCCCTGCCAGCACTTACCACACAGTGTAGTGTATTTTACTGCAAGCAATTCTGTCACGGGAGTAATACCCAGTAGTAACTGTTTGTGTAATCTACGCCCACATGAAGTTACTCTGTTCTGCAGTTGCAAAGACAGCCTAGTTTCACTGGCATCGTGTTCTCTTTGGTTCATGGGAACTACTAGTTCCCCTTCACAAGAAATCCAAAGAAGTATTCAGTACCTGTGATGTTGTAAGGAGGAAATTTTTTTTATTGCTGCTCGTGGGGATACCGCTGTATAACTGACTCATGGCTCTCCCTCCTTCTTGTGGAACATGCAGTCATTGCAAATCTGGAGCTGTAAGGTTTCACTTAAAGCTCTTTACAGTCTTACTCCAGCTAATGTTTCTGCTTTGATTACTCCTGCCTTATCTTAGTCTCTTTGTGCCCTCCTCGACAATAGCCCCTGTTTCTTTCCCCTACTGTGGGCTTTGTGTCTCCTTTCAGTCTGTTCCTTTTCCTAAGCATAGAAAAAAATCCCATTCAGTAGTATCCCTCTTTTATTCTGCAAATCCCTCTTTCAAGTCTGCTCCATCAATAACACCAACATAAGGCAGTCCTGAAAGATGGCTTGCCTGTGTCCAGCTTCCCTGATTGAGCCTGAACATCCTCAGGGGCAGGGAGCATATCTCTATATATTTTCTGAATTACTGCATGCATAGGAAGAGCCATATAAATATAGCACTACTTGTTACCACAGCATTACATATTCAACATTTTATATCAACTGCTGGGGCAAGATAATCACAGACTACAGTACTTCAACAATTATATACAGTTGCATATTGTTACTCCAACTAAACAGGCATAGCAAAAAAGATTTAAAGAGCAATCATTATGTCAGAAATAGGGAACCTCTGTAACTCTTCTGTACAGTACTTGAATAGCATATTTGCACAAAGAGCATTTGTTTGTGTACTAAGGAGCTTGATCCAAAGCCCAATGGAGGCTCTTCCAATGCATTCAATGGGCTTTGGATTAAGTCCTTCCTGAGGAACAGATGCAGGGTTTTATTCACTACCACTAGAACAATAAAAATGACAAGACAAAGAATAAAGTTGTCTACAGAGAATAAAGCGGTGTTGTCCTGCAGCAGCTTAAATACTTTATAGTTAAAAGAAAGTCCTGTAGATTTAGTAAAATTGTTTGTGTAGCTCATTCGCAAAATAGACTGTTCAGAAATGTTTAAATATCTGCACATAAACACCCAAACACAGTGTATTTCACTGAGTGTTCAACTTCTCAGTATTTGGGCTGAGTTATTAATATAAGTACAAATTCCAGTTGTGCAAACAAAGATAACACAGAAATAGTTTGTTGCCATTAATCATCAAAATGGTGATAGAAGAGAGAGCTGGAAATGTTTTTATGCCATGGCTCTTAGATGGATCTGAAGTGTTTACTGAGACCTGGACTAGAGGCAGGCTTTCCTTTAGTAAGTTTATCTCATTCAACATAATGATTTCTTATCTGGCTGGTAGATGTTATCAGAATGTAAGCAATAACGAGTGTTGATGAGCAGAGACATTTGCCCCTGCAGGAAAAACTGGGGCCAGAGCCACCCCAGGAAAAAGAGTCCAACAAGAGAGATAAACAACTGTGGGAGACACCAGAGACTGGACTGAAGTAAAAATGGCAGCAAACGAGAAGCACAATTAGCAGAAACTAAGCTGTGTGGGAACTTAGGTCGTGTAGCAGAGACAAAATATGAAGGGAAGCTGATCAGAGGGTTTCAAGAGATCTGGGTAGATCTTGTAAAGAGATCTATTGGGAAAGAGAGCATGAAAGCAGCATGCAAAACAGCTGGTGTTTTGAAACACCTGCATGGATTTATGTAGTGAGTAGAAATTGGGAAAGAAGCCTGGATTAGAAGAGATTGCAGTTATAGCAAAAAAGACCCTTGTGATGAATATGTGGAGAGACCGGTGGATTTTGAAAGAGCTAAGGGACTGGCAGGGTCTGGTGCAAGAAAGTGTGATAAGCAGAAAAGGACATTACACAAAACTTTTTATACCAGGAAAGAAAGAGGGAATCAAGAGCTGATAAATAATATCACACAAAACTATTTCTGTAACTATTATTAAAAATAATACCATTTAAATTTTACCTGCTTGCATTTAAATGTTCCTAACTTTTTCAGCCCACAAGTAGCAGCCTCAGAAACAAGTCAGTACTCCTAAATTCTGTACGTTTAATTACCAGGCAAAGCCAACACAGTGCTTACTCCAGTTCCAAACATTAACTAAATGCAGAAAGGCACATTTTCATAAGTCATACCATATTTTCCTGGAGGGTTGCCACAGGTGTGCTCTGACAGTTATGGAGAAGAGAAATCCTTCACTCGTACATGAGGAACCCTATCAGCTTCCAGGGACTGAAATCCCTACTACATAGAAGAACAGCAAGACCCTCTTGCCATACTCCTAATGTTTCCACCTTTATGTTGCTACAGCCTGAATGAGCAGTCCTGCAATTCTCAACACCTTTTAATCTTCTGAGTTTTACACATTGAAGTACAAATCTTCAGCAGTTAAGCTGCCTTTTCTACACATCTTATCTAGCCCTCCCTATATTCAAGGCTGGATGCTTGCTCCTTCCAGTGCTCTCCCAATGGTGTTAAATGCCTCCAACTGGGATGTGTCATTTGCTGCAGGGTGGATGGCAATACTAGAAATGATTGAGAAAACCAAGCCTACCTGAAGGTCCTCGGAAAGTCAGAGACAAGTGGATAATTCTCAGGGAAGAAATTCTTTGTCTCATGACAAAGAATGTTTTTCTCCCCTCAAACAACGATCTCACAGTTCCCTAAAGATGTGTCTGTTTCTTGAATTAGAAAGGGAACAGGCCCAATGACTAAACCCGTGGCCAGCCTGAAGGGCTTGCTGTCCCTGCAGCAAGCCAAGGCCTTAGCTTCACAGCATTTTCCGATCATTAGAACTGAAATCAGGCAAAATGAAACTGTAATGAGATGATAAGACAAGCTGATTATAGGCCTGGTAATTAAAAATACACAGTATTCTGTATGGAAATCCAGCTCTGCACTACGAAACTGCTGTGCATTTTAATGTCTTAACTCACATACTGTCGGAGCAGGTAATCTTACTTGTCTTTGGCTATGAAGGTAGGTGGGCATGGCATGTTTTATGCAGGCACCACAGCTTGACAGTCTTCTTACTTTGCTTTGACAGTTTCCATGCAGAGCCACAGAAATAAAATTACAATGCCAGAGATCAAACATAATGTCTCTGATCACTTTGAATGACTGACAACCTTCTGGCTTCCCTGACCAACATTGCCTGCCTTGGTCATGATATGAAGACGCACTTGAGAGCAATTAGCAGAGACCATAATTGGAAATGAACTCTTAGCTGTGTGCTGTGACATGCAGTGCAATAACTCAGACTAATCCTCTCTGTTACCAAGCTCAGCTCTGCTGACTTCAGCACAAGGTGAACTGTGGCCAGGACCAGGGATGGAGAGCATGATCTGGGAAAACTGGTGATGAGAGCTAGCCGGAGCCAACTGGGGAAAGCGTCTTCTGCAGAAAATAAACTATGTTACTCCTTGAAGCAAGCTTGTAGCTTGCTTTGGATTTTTACTGCATACATGTCTGAATTTAAGCAGCACCCCTCCATGGCTGGTGTGGCAGCAAGATACATGTCCTAAACTGCCTGAAGGGTCAGGGAGGAGGGGATATAAAGCCATGCAGGCTTACACTTCGAAAGATGACCAGGGATTTTTGCTGTCTGGCATCACAAGCTTCAGATACATGTACTGTGCAGAAAGAGCATCTCCCTTTTAAACTGCCCCAGAGTGCTGAAAATATCAAAGCCGCTGTCATTATCAGTTATCTGTAAATTTTTTGGCCACAATGCATTCATGGCAGCAGGGCAAGGGGGAGCATGAGGGGAAGGGGCTGTATCCTGGATCTGTTTGGATTTTTTTGTTGTTTTTAAGCAGCTGCCCAGCGAAATTAATTAATCTTTCCAGAGATTCCTGGACTCACATAGGTTCTTTGGTGATACGATCTTTCATAAAACCAATGAAAGAGCAAATTGAAGTTCTATATATCTGATAAAATATTCCAGCAAAATAGCAGCATACTTTTCACTGCAAAACAAATTCTTTCAGCCTACTGCTGATCCTTTTACAGTCATAAAAGTTGTACTGAAATTAGGAGTTCACCAAGATAATCTTCCAGCCTCCTGTACAGCAGTGTTGCAGAGAAGCCAAATAGTGTATACCTATGTCTTCTTCCTTGTTACCAGTCAGCAATAATGATGATGGAAAAAAACCCAGAAAAACAGCTGCAGTTTATGTTACTCCCACACACATAGACGCGTGTGTGCTTTTGAGCAAAAGCTGCAAGAAAGGCTCAGTAATAGAGTACATGGTATTCTGAACCTGCAGTCCAAAAAGAGCTGCAGGCATAACAGGATGTGTTTTAAACACAACAATGAAGAGGCAGTATTTTGCTACTTAGTAAAGAAAGAAGAAACATAAAAAACTCTAACGTCATTCATAAACTTTCACTTGGTCAACAATAGGTCCAGCCTGGCTAGTTCTGAGCACATTACATGGAGTGGCTCTTTGGGAGGACCATATTTTTCTTTTCTTGTAAGGGAGAGTATTACTTTGTTTCATAACTAGGATCAAGTGTAAAATTTGTTTACTGATCCATATCCTGTCTTCACTGGTCATGAATGTCATTATCTATCAATTACCATTGACTTGAACCATACATCAAGAGCACAGTCTGGACCTAGGGTAGCTTGTTGCTTCTTGTTAATAGTTTGTGGTCCACATCCCAGCTTGGAGTAAGTAGGCTGTTGAAAATAACACAGATGCAGATTTCTATTTCCTGACTTTTAATAATTGAGAGTCTCCTTTGTCTTAGTATTATCAAAAAAATATTGCAACTAGGTCTGCATAGATTCTTTTCAGAGTTAATCTAAAATTGATGGTTTTCCTATATGAAAATAACATTTCCCATTTGACTGTTTAGTGATAGAAAAGACAATCGTTTTGGGTTTGTCTCTCTCAGCAAATGCAAGCTCAGAAGAGGTTATATTCAGCTGATCCATATAGTCTTTGCCTCAAGCACCAGGCTTCTCTCTTCCACAAATTGTTAGCAAGTTACTAAAGAAAATTTCAGCACTTCATCATTTGCTATAACTAAATTAATTTTCTTCCATGCTGGTAAGTATACTCTCATGGATTTTATTGACTTTCCTGTGCTAAGATTTTGCTGATTCTGCTCACGCTGTGTCAGTGGCAACACTGAGTCAGCCTCCCTCTTACAAAGTTCTGCCATTAAACCTCCTCCATCAGTGGGGTGTCATTATTAAAAAAACGAGACCTCTTTTTAAAAACCAAGGAGAAAACAATGCTAAGTCAGATTTTGTTCTACGTGGTGTTACACTCCCAAACATTGGAAGTACTGTGTTACTAAAACCAATTGCATTCCACAGTCATTGAACCTTTTTTCCCCTCTTCCTTAAGTATGACCTTAGCTTAAGTCAGAGAAAGTTAGGGACTGATTAAACTCTAGCTCAGAGCTTTCTCAGCAGTCCTACAGGTCCTGCTTGTGATATACGAGCTGCCACAAAGTGATACTACACTGAGCAGAGCATTGATAGCAACCAGTGCAAAATGTCTGGAAATGTCTGTGCAAGTCCATACTCCAGCTGCAGTCAGAATGATTTAAAAAAATATCTGATTTAACCATAGCATGAAAGTTTCATTTTGACGGCTTTGCATTATCAGTTTGAACCTTACTCTTATTGTTTGTGTTGTAAATTATTTGCCTAAAGGAAGGTGAATTCTCACTGACTGATATGCCCGAGGACATGTTGGTTTCCTGCTTTACATAGATTTAACCTTGAATTTGGTCATTGTTGTTAATAGCCAGGAGTATGAAATTCTGTGCTATATTGTCCATTCTAAATTGTTAACCACATATAGTCAGTTTCATATTTGTTGTTTATCTGCAGATCTGTTTTGTTTTGTTTTGTTTTTTAAACAACAGATTGATCTAGACCCTTTTGGATTTTATTAGCACTTAAATAAAAACTGTGGGAAACCTGGATTTTGAGAAAATTATTAATGTTTTTTTAAAAATTATAAATTTGTACTAGCAACTAGTAAATATATTAGAAAAATCTAAGAAAGGGTTTTCAAAACATGTTTTGCATTTACATGTTCTTCATTAAAAAAAAAGGGTTTTGCAGGTGCTGACCTTAGCTGATTATTCACCACGGCCTTTAAGATCTTAAAGCTAGCTAATCTGAGCTTCACATACCAGTTTTTACTATTAGGTCAGAAGACTATTAGACCAGAAGAAGATATGAACTTGCTGCATTTTTATCTTTAAATGCTTCTCTAAACGAAAGAGTTAGTTATTGGGCTAAATTTAACTAACTGTAATTTAAGAAAAAATTTCTCTGCTTTTATAGCAGAAGTCTGAAATCTGCCTCATCAGTTTCATCTGAACCAGTTTTATTATTTTAATTTAATTTAAAGAAATGTAAAACAGTAAAGTAAATTTAGGCATTAATATGGGCTAGGTATACCCAAGTTTGCATCTTTATTTAATAATCCCTTTATAATACAAAATTGTTGGAGAGGCCTTTAGTTTTTAACATGGTTGGTTTTGTCTTTGGATATATGTGATTCATGCTCAGCAGTATCAGCAACGCTGAAAATGAACATCTTGGCCCTGCAGGAATTGACTTACCCATTCGCTCCCTTTCCATTCCCACCATCTTATTGATGAATTCATTTGCTGCTGTTAAAAACACATGGCTGCACACAATCACACCAAGAACAACAGAGAAAAAGGAATATCCCCATCACTCCTTTTCCAGCATTACGGCATGTTTCCACATGCCACCTAGCCACACCAGGCTACCAGGTGACGGCAACGCATCTCAGATGCTTGCCCTCCTCATGCTGACAAGCTGCTCACATGTGGGTTTCCAGCAGATGGAAGGAGGTGGGGTAGCAGTAACTACAGAGGGGCCTGGGAAGAAGAGAGGGTGCAAGGGAAGACGCATGGGGGATTGACTGATGGTGAGGAAGGATTGAGCATTGGTTTGACACCATCTTGCAGTGAGTTGCCAGGAGTATTTAACAAGATCTCACAAGAGATGCACTTTTATTGAAGGTCCTCCTAATCCCAACCGTTGCACCAGGCTTTCAAATATTTAGGAGAAGACCCTGCAGTAGTGAAGCAAATGCAGTATACACCAATGGGGTCTGCTGTGCAAACTAGTCCCCCCATGACAATTTCCTCGCAGCTGAAGATGTGGCCCATCCCACCAAGCGTGGGGTGCCATCAAGCATTATGTTTGAGTGCAGCGCGGATCCCCATGCTTCCCACAAGGATGCAGTGGGAGAAGACTTACCCCTGCACCCTCCTCAGCTTTAGGACTTTCACAGGAGCATGGTCGCAGCAGGTCCCTTGGCAGCATATCCAATCCTCCTGCGCCTACAAAACCAAAGACATTTTATTGCCTACAGGAGAATATGCATGGCTGAGAGGTTGCTTTGCTTTGCTTGGATCCATTTCTGCCAGCCACGCTCTGTCACCAGCCCGGTATTTCGTCAGCGTTGTTAAAGAAAGCAGAAAGGGTACAAAAACAATGACTGAAAAATATCTTTGCCAGCTGGAGACAGCTTTGCATGCTGTAGAGAGGCAGCCACGGCTGGGAGAAAACGCAGCAGGTGCTTAACAGGTTGAGGCAGCAGGCCATGGCTCAGGAAGGACATACTCCATTTCAGCCCCTGCAGTGGCCATCCCTGTCCCTAGCATGGTGCCCAGTGCCAGGGCTGGGGCTGCCCAGGTCCCTGATGTGGTGGTGGGATGTCCCTGGCTCTCAGGTCCAGCCTTGCCACTCCCAGAGGGCCTCCCAGACACAGGTTGCTCTGTGCTTGCCTGTGTTGCTGTGCTGAAGGTGTGCCTGTGCTCACACCATCCCTGGGATGACGTCATCTCATCCTGGGGAGAAGCTAGAGGACTTTTGAGCACTTCTGTGCATCCTGAGGGAAGGGTAACTAAGAGCATCTAGGACCTTAACTATGAGCATCTCATTAGTGAACACTTTCAGCCAGGCAGTAGTCACCACTGCTTATCGGGTGAGGTCAGGCTACAGGTGCAGCTTGCAGGGCACGGTGCCGGCAGCCTGTTAGTCCTGTCTGGAAGAAGAACTTCTGTACTTTTATTTCTACATCAAGCTTAAGCCTTGAAGAAGGTAAGAACATACCTGCTGATTTCACCTCCAGGGACAATGTTGCTTAAGCATAGCTAGCCACAGACAGCTGTTTGATTACTTTTGGAGTTTCCACAGCAATGGCAATAATTACAATAAATAATGGTGGACTAGAGTCAGATTAAATCAGCTAATATTTTCTAAACTGTGAAATTAAATTATAGGGTTACATGTTCTCCTCTGCAGAGGATAAGGATGTATAAGGACTTATATAACATCTCCAGTAGCACTGTTGAATGTACACAGTCACACTGAGAATACATTAAATAATGTTCCTTGTGCTACCACAGCACTGTGTACACCTACTAAATTTGAAATACAGCTCATGTAATAATACAGTTTGAAATGGTTCTGCAGTCCTTGGTCAATACAAGGACAGTTATTCATGCCTTCTGCTGCTACTTCACTCTATAATCTTGAGTGTGTCTCTTCAAACCACTACTGTTTTTGCATAGTCCACAGTTTTGTTATGATTACTTATGCAAAAGGATCTGTACTTCAGAGATGCCCTTTGCTTATTTGTTGCTCCAGTAGACAGGGGGACATGCTAACAGTGCTAGCTTGAGCTGTAGTCTACCTATGCATGCATTGAGGCACTGACTACGCATCTGTATCTTTCTTTCTAACAGTATTGGCTGGTGGGTTTTCCTGCTTTGGGAAATTGGGACCTTTTTTTCTTGTGCTCTCAGCACTCTGGAGTAGTCCACAAAGCCAGAGGTCTAATCCTCTGACTTTACCACAGGACTGATCCTTCCTTTGCATTCATCTGTGCTGGGGTTCCCCTAGAGCATTGCTGCTTGGAAGGTGGTGCTACAGAAAAGGCTTCTAGTTTATTCTGTCCTGATTTCTTCCTTCTGCTGTTTTTTCTTCTTTCCAGGTCACTTTGATAGTTTTATTCATGCTAATCTCAGGCCAAAAGGATCTTCCTTGTTAGATGTCTGCAGAGCATTTTAGCATAGTGGGCCTCTGATTGTCTACTGATACCTATATGCTCTCCCGCTATCCAAATACAGATGTAAAATAAAGCTGTGTGCCTTTTTTTAGCATTTCACTAAAGCATCCCTTCATACTCAGGTCCCTGTGCATCTTATTCTGCAGCATATTTGGAAGTTTGAAGCCTTCAGCATGTTGTCCTTGTGTGGATGCCTCTGTTTGCATCAGCAAGTAGCTATGCAGTAGGAGTGGATCAGAGGATGGGAACAGTTAGTGCTGTCATCTCTAGATCCATATTTTAAGTATTTCCAGGATTTAATGTCAGACTAGATTTAACCTGATTCCCTGGACTGAGTGTTACCACAGTGTCAGAAGGAGTAGTACTTGATTTGAATATTTGTGTTTCCACTAGGTTTGAAGAGTATTTCATATGATCCTGCAGAAGAGTTTCTGGTTTGGTTTCCTCCAAAAGGACTCTTGCTTGCAACTCAACAGTCTCATCACATAGTGTGAATCACTCCACATCTGAATGAGTTGCAAGTGTGGTTGAGGAAAGAGGGAGGAGTTCACTAAAAGCCATACTACTGTTCTTTGCTAAAGTGCTGATGTATATGCAACCTATGCCCACCTTGAAAGGGCAATCTGCTGACTAGGATGCTAAATGAGTTGTGGGTTGCCTAATTTCGCACCTGTGACACAACCAGCATTCTGCATAGCCCATGGTAGGCACTGGTATTGACTTAAGGTGTCCACCTGTAAAGTGATATTCCCCATTGATGTGGCAACACATGAAAGATAAAGAAGAGAGCATTACAGTGGCAATACATGTACTTAACTAGAAAAAAAGTCATGAAAGTCCAAGGCCTAGAAATTAACACACATAAAAGAAGGATAGATTTCCCCCAAATCTCACAAACTTACAAATACCATAACCCTGAATAGACTTCATCTCCACACTCTGTATTTGATGACAGGCCATATCTGCCACAGCACGGACCTCTGACTTGATCTGCATGAAGGACATGGCAACTTTATAATCACCCTTGGATTAAAAAAAAAAAAATCCCAAGCATGTTCGCATCCACGGACATGATGTAAGGCTGCACATAGTACCAGTTTATGCTGCCATTAGCACAGCTAAAGTTTTAAGTCTACCATCATCTGTACAGCAATGATGAAGTAACTCAACCAGAACAGCTGCAGGGCAGCTCCATCAGCACTATTGGGGCTCAGTGGCTTTTCATCCATCTCTGTGCATGCTAGCTTCACTTCTGTGTAGCACTGTGCTGACTTATTTGTTTCCTTTTACTTGCTGTTGATTTCAACTGTGAATAGGGTTTGATGGATGACAGGAGTTTAACAATGAAGAGGACCGGACAATAGAACAGGAATGAAGCTGAGCTGACAGTCTCTTTCCTTAAGAGATGTATTCATGCAGACTTGGGAGAGAAATCAAGGTGCAGGTAGTAAGAAGGAATTTGGGCTCTCAGCTCAGCAGCATCAGCCAACAGAGAAAGGAACGGATGTTCTCAAGTCAGGAAGGATGAAATTTAAGTGTAAGAGGCAGATGTCCAGTTCCTGGTGATACAGTTGGTGTGGAAGTGCAGAATATGGATGAAAAATAGAGGTACTGATGAGGTATCTGGAAAACTGCTGTGCATACCCACTCATTGCTCTTAACAAACAAGGGGAGACTTCAGCAGTTCATTCCTTAATCACAGTTCTTTGTGGTCAGCATTGTGACCATGGGGGAAGCACCTCTGTGCTGGTCAGCAGTGACCTGGGGCAGTACATTCATCTCAGGGATGCTTGCTCCATCCATCTCAGCCTGTCAGCCCCTTTGGACTTCTGCTCTAATTCTATAGGGTCTGGACAAAGAAACAATCTTTAAGGTGCAATTCAGCTACTAAAGTATGTGACCTTTCTACAGGGCCCCACAACTCCCTTAGAAAGTCCTTCACAAATGCAAAAATTACCCAGAAACTGCAGACTTAGGGTCTTAATTTTGCTATTTGTTTTAGCTACAGAGTGCTCTGTGTTTTCAGCATATGGACTCCATTGCTGTGTTGTTAAGCTGGTGGGAAACAACTCAGAGCCGTGTATTATACAACCATTAATACTGGGGTAGGCTGTATCCATCTGAAACCTGACAGCCTACATCCTCTTGCAAAAGAAACTGGTGCAGTAAAGGGGCAGGATTTAGCATAAGAGGAGCTGAATCAGGGAACACATTTAGGGCAAAGATTTGTCTCCTCAGAGGAAAAGGTAGATAAAGCACTTATGGGTATTCACCAGGAGAACTCCTGCAGTGATCGAATCATACTGAATCAAGCCTTCTTCATTTCTCACATGATAGTCATTTATACCTGCTATGAAAGGTTAAGGCATAGTCAGATGCTTACTTGCATGGCAGCTGGAGCAGTTTAAGATTTATTATCCTTTTCCACTGAGACAGGTTGTTTGTGGGAGCAGTTTTAGTCCGTTTCAGAGCCAAGCCAGGTTGCACACATGTGCCAAAAGGACATGTTACTACTCCCACTTTGGCCCTCTCTGCAGGCTGGAGGGTGTTGCCATCTCAGATCTACTGGCTGGTCTGTTGCTCACCAGACTGCCCTGTTCAGACTGGAAGGAAACAGGCCAGCTCCAACCACATAAATCCTGGATTATCACTAAATGTGCCCATTTGGTCTTGAACAGGCCAAGAAGACAATTTATTAGAGCAACAGTTTTCACTTGACTTGAACCACAGGGATTCCTGCTGTTTCTCAGTCTGCTTTCTTTCAGCTACATATGACTTGTCATTAAAAACAAAAGCTAAACTACATCCTTGTGTTGCTATCTTGGCAGTGCCCAGCTAAGCCAGCAGACAGATGCCATGTTAAACTACAAAGTAGATTTTGCCACCAATTATTCCTGTGAATAATAACAGGTAATTCAGAAAAATAAAATCCTCAAAGAAGAAGAGGGAAAGAAAAAAAAAGACACAGTCTAGGAAAAAAGACCTTTCAGCAAAAGTGCTGATATGTTTATGTATCGAACCACTAAATGGCTTAGTGGCTTCATGGAGTTCAGACTGGGAGAGGTCATGTATCAGCATGAAGACAAAGGCATAACTCAAGTGGTGAAGAAAACCACTCATTTATCTGTTTTTTGCACTTTTCTTTAGTATACACTATGCTTAGGCATCCTTATTACATTTTGAAGGAAGGACCAAAACTTCCTTACCCTTTTAACCATGATTTGAGGGCTCACCTTTAAGAGTTAAGAAAATATTTTAGTCTTAATTTCCACAGAATCTTCAGTCTTAAAAAAACTATTATGGAGGATGCTGTAAGTGCCACTTCTCTTGTGATGTGAGTGTCTCTCTGATAGCAATTGTCTTAAGGGCGCTAGCTCATTTAATCTGTTTTTCTGCATCTGATAGTGGTGTTATTCACTGGGGTGGGTGCACAGGTTATAGAGCTAAGGGCACAATTATCTTTTGCTGATTTGCTTTTCTCTTCTAAATGCTTCCCCCCCCGCCCCCACCAGCTTTCACAGTGTGATGTATTTTGGACTTAAATACAAATAAGGCAAAAATCTCCTTATTAGGGTTAGGAGGCGGGAAGTCACGCCTCCTTATGCTCCATTAAAAAGGAGCCTTGGCTGGTGTCATTCCTCAGAGGGCGCTGGTTGGATCATGACCATGCCAGAAACACTGTGGTGCATCTGTACTAAGAACAAGTGTCAAAGGCTCAGTCTCCAAAATTCAGATGCAGATTTTAGTTGCACATGTAGTCTGGCGCCATTTTGGGAAACACCTAAACAGACTTACATTGGTGGTTGCAGATGGAGTAGTTAAAGCCATTTCAGATCTCCATCACTGAAATGGATTAGCTGTCCTCAGCTCAGTCAGGCTTTCAGAAATGATTTGAACTAGCCCAGGCTAGCAACACCCCGACATAGCTTTTGCATGCTTCAGTTGTGTGGGAAGTAATGGCAGCTTGGGAATACAGCTATGTCTTCAGCCATTCAGTATCAAACTTTGTCCCTTATTCGTTTTAATGAAGAATTTCTACCTACCAACATAATTTATTTCTGGTGACCAGCAGTGATGAACTAATGTTGGTTCAGATTATGCATGCATTTTATGGCAGACTTAACCCTGTGGGCAAAAACCTTTCAATAGTTAGTTGTAGTAGCATAAAATATCTGCAAGTGTGCTGTGAAGTTCACCATTTCTGCTATGAAGCTAGCAAAAAGCCCTCAGAACTATAATCTACATATATTTTGCAATGAAACCTTAAGTATAGACCAGCCCTAAGGTTAAAGCTATTCTAAGAGAATGAGATTGCAATGTTGCTTAGAAAATTGCTCCCAATCTCAGCAATCTTGTTCACAGTGAACAGCTTATGATGAAAGTGAGAAACACTGAAGTTTTTGGACAAAAAAATGTCTGCAGGAATAGTCTAAAACTCTGACATTAATTGGGTGGCATGAAGAAGGAAAAAAACTGTGAATTTTGTTTCTCTTACTTGTACTAATTTGTTTTGGAGTACATTCTCTTATTTGGAAATACCAGGTAAGAAGTGTGATGTTCTATCATTAAAAGAGCAGATAGCCTCCTAGCTTTGCCTAGAGGTAGTTGCTGTGTGTGGCGGCAGTGCAGCCAAACAATTCATTCATTCCCTTGCACAAGGGTTTAAAAATAGCAGAGAACTCCTTGAATGATGTAAAGAAGAGAAGCACAAGTTACTCATGCAAATTCTTTTTAATCATGAAATCTTCAGCTCAATTGCAGAGAGAAAGCAGAAGGTAGCAGAAAGACTATCTGCTACTGATAACTATTCTCTACTAGTAGAAAGAAAAGCCATCAGTTACACAAGCAGTGCTGAAAGTGCATGGCTGTAATGCTGTGAGGGAGACAAATAGCCTGTGGTGCTCATCTCACTGCATCTGCCTGGAGGATGTCTTGCCCCCAAGAAATGCATGTGTGTAAATACCAGAAAGATGAGTTTCTAACTCTCTCAGCAGAGCTAACAGAGGACTGCAAGAGCTGTGTCCAATTTCCTTGACTGCAAAGTGAGACAGTTTATCTCCTGTCTTCATCACGCTAATTTTGCCCACACTGAAGCAGACAAGGCATATTTTTATGACCTCTGCTGTTACCTGGAGTTAGACCTGCAGCTGCATGTACCAAGAGTTGGGAGTGCTACATGCATATGTGGAAGATGCTATGGATGCACCTCCAATAGTAAAAAGTGGTATATATCCAGCTAAATCCAATTTCCTCTTCGGTGACTTTAAGCAGCAGGCAGGATGTTCAGCATTAGTGGATACTACCGCTGAAGTAAATGACCATAGCTTTGCAGTGTACCTGGTAGGGAAGAGAAGAAAGCAATCTCAATTTTTTTAGCAAACTATGTCTTTAGATGACTCTTCCAATTATACTTTTCTGCTCTTCCCTGTAATGAAGAACCAGTCTGGCTCAACAGGGTAAGTCCTTTTATGTGACAGATTGCATTACTGCGGAGGAGGAGGGACAATCATATTCTGCTGACATTTAGCTGCAGGTAACAGAGTGCGTATAAGAGGACCTATCACTGTCCATTTTCCTCTCACCTCCTGGTCTCCTTCAGGGGTGACATTCTGGATCTGGTTTGCATTTGGAGACCTGACAAAAACAGCAGGTTCACTGAAGTCGCAGTAGAAATGATTGAACTGCACACATCCACCATGAATTTAGGAATAAATAGGTATAGTTTATACTGAGAAGCCTCCTTCCACACTGCTAAAAAAGCCATACTGCAAGATTTTCACAATTAACCCGGGAGTTAAACAAATAAAACAAGGGGGTTTTACAGCATAAGACCCTGAAGAAGTATTTCAGTCCTTGACAAGGCAACAGCAAGACCCCTGAGTAGTCTGAGAGTTGGCTTATCTGCTTGATCAGATTGTAGTTTATAAGGGCCAAACTGCAATGAGGCAGACCCAGCCCAAACTGCCTAACGTTTGACCTCCAGTTCTGCATACTTTTGAGTTAAGATTGTACTGTCAGTTGCTTTGAAGAAATGTGCAATTTTTTTCCATCAGACAAATTTGTATCAGCACTTTATTGCAAAGCTAAAACTGCCAGTTTTGCTTGACAGAAGATGGTATTTATTAATGCCTCGTCACTATCTTCTGTTGTGGTAAAGCGTAATGTGCCAGGTATGAAAGAACCCACCCCAGCCCTGCATTTGTACTAGACACACTTGTTAGCGCAAATCCTGTAAATTCTGCAATGGCAGAGTCAAATCTTGCTCTTCCCTAGACAAACACATGAGAGTTGAAAGGTGCAGCCGAACTGGTGTTATCATGGCATGAGCCACGACATTGCTGGAAAACCATGCAATCCGGGAGAGTGGACCCTTTTGGGACAGATATTTGGTTCACCTGAAGTTAAGAGTAGACATATTATCTGCGAGAAGAGATCCAGAGCTCTGAACAGCATTAGTAATTTTATAGTCAAATTAAAATCACTGCTTGATGTAAGGTTAATATAGTCTGACTTTTAACAAAAGGACATCAGAGATAAGATCCCAGTGTTTAAGGATGAAGATACCTGTCTTCACCTAAACTTAGCTGTGCTGCATGGTAATCAGTTTCAGTCATTTCAGAGGAGTACTTATAGAGTAAGTTATTGCTCAATTAGAGAAGATATATCAGCCTCTGGCCTCTGTGGATAAGGTTGGCAATCTTAGAAAATGACATGTAATTAGGAAAAATTATAGTGTTTGCTTTCAAAGTACTATTTGTTTTCCCAAAAAAGCAAACTGAGAGGCAAACATAATGTCCAGATATGTTATATTCTCCTTAGTTATTCACATATCACCTCCCTAGAATTAAAATAGGTAGTGAAATATTTCATCTCCCAGCCACAACATTCAAAACACGCATGACTTGCTGGTCAAAACTCCAGTGATGTTTCTTATCCAAGCCATATGCTTGAAAGAATTCAATAAAGGATTGCTTGTCTCTCTAATAGAGGAAGAGATCAAATGCTTTGAAAGCAAAGCCAAACTAAAAAGAAAATAAATTATGATTTTGGTGTCATGATATTGGGCTACACTTTGCACGTAAAGGTTTAGTGTTTAAGGAATGATCACAAGTTAATGTGCAATGTAAAATGATGCCACATACATCACTTCCTAGCCAATACTTAGGGCATTATGAGAAGTGTAACAAGGTGCATTTCATGAGTACTTTTTGAGTCCTGCTGCACAGAGATGGGCTAACTGGGTATAATTTTCCAGGCTGTCCTGCACTTTGGGGACTCATACAAAGATGGCATCCTGAAACATAAAACCTGGATTCTGCCTGGGAAGCCCACAAAACCTTCACATTAATAAACATGACAGGAGATTAAAAAGGTGCTTTCTGTGCTTTCTAAATGAGCATAGGCCAGCCATGTATTCCCAAGGGGACAGGATCCTGACTTTGTCCTCTCTCAGTTCTTCAAAGGCACAACATGGGCTCCTTAAAGCATGCCCTGCTGATGCAGTGCAAAAACTCTGACTCTTGTGTCCATGGTATGCTAAACATGGCTCTTCAAGGGTAGAACAAACAGCTACAGCACAATCCAAAGTCAACAAGAAAATGCTGGTTGACTTCTGCAGACTTTTGGAAATTATCAGCTCAGTTCTGCTTGTTCTCTCTCAGCTGTTTTCTGTCCCGTGATGTACATTGTCTAAATTTGAAATTAAAAACATTCCTGAGGCAACGAATGTCTTTACACACTTGCATTCTACAGTGTGTCAAAGAACAGCTAAGGCTGATGCTTTGCCTTTGGTAGCTATGCTTGTATTCAGGTTTTAGGAGCCTCATGATTTTAGCTTACGGCACCCTCAGTACCTGCTGGGGCAGAACTCATATGCAAGGCAGTCCCATGATGTGATAGGTTTTCCTTCGTGATGAGGCAGTCCACCTCTGCAGGCTACACCAAAGTGGAAGCTGATGCATGGACAATATATATGACTAAGGAGTTTTTGCAGAGCTTGAGCCCAGAGTCTAGCTGGGCATATGCTAAAGCTGTGGTAAACAAAACTGACCTCCTTTTAAAATGTAGCTTTTGTAGTGTATGTGCATCTCCCTTTATCTGTCCTATTTCTTTGATTCCCTCCACTCCTCCTTAGCATGAACAGTGAGGAGTGTTGATTCAGTTAAGTGTCTTCCTAAGAGAATTAGCTACCCTGTTGAGAAAAAGCAGTGTAGAGCCTGTACCAGAGTATCAATAAACATTTTTCACAGCTCTCATCTTGACAATAAGCCCATAATACCAGTGGAACAGAGCATGAAGAAAGCATAAAATTACACCAGGGCTTCAATTAACTTTCGTATTACCTGTAACTCAAATACTTATTGCTTCTGTGCTAGAGTTATTACAGATTTTACACTGTAACATTTTAAAGAGGCACCCTGCCCTGTAGAGAGATTCCAGCTCTGAAAACAAAGGAAGACCAGGAAATTTCCAATGGTTAAAGGATAAGGCCCAAAATGTCAGGCTGCACATTAAAACCTTTCCTGTTGAAATCTAGCAAGCTAAGTTTCCTGTGGAATTTCTAAAAATTAGAAATGTATTAGAAAGCATCTTTTTGAAAGAACTGCTGTGCTTTCATGTCAAGTCTTGCCTGGAAGATGAAATTGTGGGGACTTAATGAATAGATGAAAGGTGGTTTTTTGTGTTTTATTGTTTTGTTTTGTTTGTTTGTTTACTTTCCTTTAAATGACAACCAAATGACATGATCCTTAGCAGCTCTCAATTTGTGAATAGTTCAGTCTGAGTTTAAGTTAAGTTCATGGCTGCTCCTTCCTTTATTCATGCTATTCAAATATTCTCTTCACAACATGCACTGAGTAACAGATAAATATAACTGTCATGCTCAATTTATTTTAACTGTGCAGGTAGGTTGTTTGGATTTTCCACATTCTGTTTCCAAGAGCCACAACAAGTCTTCCAGCTCAGTAAAAGACAGTTTCTAAGAATACAAGAAATGCCCCACTGGAACAGAGCAATGGTCTTTGACAGCAGCAGTAAGAGACTTCATATAGGAAGAACACCTCCACCCAGTCTGTATCTTCAGACCTTCCCCTGTACTTCCTCCGTCATCCACAATCACTAGATAAGGGATGTCGTTAGACGTGTCTCTGCCTTGTCCCTTTAATACATTTTCTGGATCTGCTGTCCATTGGTTTGTTAACATGGAGACCTTATCTGCCTGGTTTTCTTTTTTCTTTTTTTTTTTTTTTTCTGTATAACACATCATCATCTACATGGTACATGAACTACCATGTTTAGCACTACCAGCTCAGAAACCTCTAGGGAAGACGGACGATGAATCTGTGCACTGTTTTGAGTTATGATTTGCTAAATGGCTTAGTAATTTTGAATGTCTAAGATACGACTGCAAAGGGATTGAATGCTCAAGAATTTAAACACTCACAGTCAGAATTTCAGGCCGCCTTAAAAGAACCTCACATAGTATCCAGAAGCAGAGCCAGTCAAAGTAGTCATAACTTTCAGGAATGTTAGCCTCTAGCAATGTTTGTTGCAGAGAAAGAATCAGCAGAATTGGTTCACATTCAGTTCGAACACCCTATTTAATAAGGAATTAGGTTAGCATAGAAAGACAGATGGCAAGAGCAGACAAGACAGTTTGAGACCCAAGGCCTAATTCAGCTTTGACATAGCTAAGCTGAATGGCCATTGAAGTCAATGAGATGTTCACATGTTTTTATCAGGGCTGAATTTGCTTCCCTATGTTTAGCATAAAGAGGTGAACAGTTGAATTCACATAGAATTTTTTTGTTGTTTAGAAAACAAGGATGGTCATATGAAATTTTCAGTGCTACCCTAAAGCCTACACTTTAAAAACTAATAGACTTTATGAGCAGAGATGCTTCCTGCATAATGCAAATATAGTTGAGAGACAGTGCCTGGCCTAAGGCTTTGTATGGACATAATGGAAATAAACAGATGGAGACACAAGCAGAGGCTTGTTCAGTGCAACCTAAGTGGAATGGGACTACAAATCCTTGTTCCTTGAATCTGAGCTATGTCTCTAATTTTCGGGTTTCTACAAGAGTCACTGCTGAGTGCCCAACTCTGCTTAGAATTATAAGGGGAAGTATATTCATTCTCTAAATGAACATTCAGGGAATGAGCATTGGAAGCTAGCCATTTCTGCTTTTCCCTTTTTAGTGCCTTCAGCTATGGGGGATCTGAGAATGCAGGGAGACTAATGGGGTACCAAATAGTCTCCCTTTGTCTTCACCTGGGGGACTGTTCACCTTTTGCTTTTTAATGGGTCAGTGTTTGCCAAGCGGCTCCTGGTTTGTAATTCGTTATTTTATTTTGGCTATAAAATGAAAAAGTAGATCTTATCCTGGTAAAAAGGGATATTGCTTTGCATTTGCTGTTGTGTAATGACATCTCTGGCTATGGTGATGTAAGGCATATTGATTGCTCTGCCTGTCTCTGTGAGGGTGCTCCTGCTGAAAATCAGTGACTCGGGTAATCTTCACCAGAAAACTGTGCATTAGCTGAGACCGAGTTACCAGAATGCTGCAGAAAATTGAAAACCGAAAGAAAAAGGAAGACCTAGCATTTGTGTTCTTGTGTTTTTTGTGCCCTCCAAAAACATTGTCAGAATGCTGTGTGTACAAGGAAGCAGGAAAAGATGCCCCTCTAATGGGAACAGTCATGCTTCTACTATGTAATGCCATGGCATTTCCCTCCCATCCTGTATCATTCCGCCAGCACAAAGACAGCCATAAAGAAATGGTGGGTAATCTTTCATTGGCTCTGTGTAAGCACACTCTCCAAAACAGCCTGGTCTATGAAACAAAAAGCTCCCAATGCCAATGTAGCACACTTATGGAGCACCAGATGATTTCCTCATGATGGTTGCTAGGTCATTGCTAGGCAGTGTTAGCTGATGGGATGTAATTGTACGTAGAGGAGGTTTTGGGTCCATAATTGTTCCCACTGTGGGCACAGAAGCACCCCATGGATGTATAGGTTTTTAACGGGGCTCCCTGCAGCTGAGAAGCAGAGTTACCCGCTTGGTACCTTTTCTGTTCATGACTTGTCCCCCATGCAGATGAAACGTACATGCATAATAACAGTGAAAAACCACATCGGCATCAGAAAATATTTGTTTCTGAGAAACTGGTTGGGCTCTGACTTTGTAGACAGCCACTTCATTTCCTTCTGCCTCAGTTCCTCATTTTTCACATAGCAATGATAGCACTTCTCTGCCTTAATGGGATGCTGTGAAATTTCACTACATTGAAGACTGTGAAGTGCTCAGATATGGCAGTGTCTGGGCCTGGGTCAAAATGTTATTAGCCGTGCTATATCCATGCACTGGGTCGAGGAACTTAAAACTGGTAACATCACAAGGGTGGCTTTTATGAGATGTAGCTGTTAGATTTTGTCAGAAATACACCAAAACCAACCTCAGTCAGAGACAGCAGAATTTCAAGTGCTAATTCCAGCAGGACGAGACAGGATGTCCCAGAATGCTTATCTCTGGAAACAGGTATCTGCTATCTTTATATACTGTGCTGCCATTCTTTGGGTCTTTCAGGGAGAAGAAATTGAACTATTTTATTGCTTTCTTAGGAGTTTTTTACCAGCAAACTATATTGTAGGGCCACAGGAATTTAATCCAGTTCATATTCCTTATGATGAATTATTTTAGTGCAAATATTCAGGGATGATTTGAAGTGCATTTTAGAGTACCCTGACTCCTATTCTGCAGAATGGCCATAAGGCACTAACTCTTATGGTGAGAAGCCATCCACCTTACACTTAAATAATAACTTTGCCTTGTCTTAAAATACACATTAAATATTAAAATATAGCTTACAGCATCTTTTGTACTTTAATTGTTAAAGACCATTTCAATTCTTCACTTACTGCCTGGAAAAAATGAGGGGTATTCTACAAATACTTAGGTTGTCTGGTACTTTACAAAATCAAGTGTACCAAGTCAGTTGCACAAGGCACACATGCTATAGTGCAAGATACTATCACTTGGCTATTAGCTGTATTACGTTGTCATTAAACTAGTTATGATTCTTGAGGGAGGTCTAACTTTACACTGTGTCAGCTGCCAAACCATATGTGTAACCACCTTAGGTTTATTACTTTATCTGAAAACAAAAATTATAGTCTCCTGGAGCCACATACTGTTTCTAAAATGTGGTCACTTTCATGATACTGATGGTTTTTGATTAAACACTTTCTGTGAACAGTTCTGATTTTCTTAATTACCCTATAACTCCTTGAGTTCACTTCTACCAGCAGCCCTACTACGTCTAATACATCACCCCTCATTCCCCATCCATTTTGCTAGATGTTAATCTTATTTAAGTTAAGATCTATATACATTGCAGCCCACACTATGTTGCCCCCTATCTTACTAATACATTAATTCATAGTACTGTACAAATGACAATTTTGATTCAAATAGAAATGAAAAAGAGGAACTCCAAAAGAAGAAGTACTTGTACTAAACCACACAGCTTTGCTGGTAATAAGAACTAATCCAATTGTCATCCTAACTTTTCTTTCGATGATTTGTATTTTCAGGAGCTTTGGAATTTGAGCTTGCTCATCTCAAAGCTGGGCATGCACAGATGTCACTGCAAAATCTTGAAGGTGGGTAACAAGTCACATAGGCTAAAGTCTACATAGGCAGAATTTTAAGAACTAAACAAATGCCAAGTAAAGTTTTCTGCATACCTTCAGTAGGCTGTCCCTCATGGCTGTACTGGAAGTCCTTTTTTAATATATATTTCATAAATATTTGATGTCCAGAGTGAACTCTCATATCTTTTTACTAGGGGAAAGGGACTTACTACACTGACTGTATTCATAGAATTATAATTTTTTTTTTACACTGGAAAGTTTTACAGGATATTCATGACTTTATGGCAGCAGATTAGACTTTGCTTTTAAAATTAACTTCCCTCCACGGAAAGCATGTATTTGTAATACTAGTATATTGATTTAAATTCATGGTTCATGTAAAGTCCATCCTTCCATGTAAATCTTTTAGGATCCAGGCCTGCAAAGATTTACACACGGAGATTCATTGTGTATCCTGGTCCCAAGAAATCAGAAACAAGACTCCTATTGATTGCAGTAGAGCCAGGACTTCAGCTGCTGCTTCCAGAGAGGGTAGTACTGCACAGCTGAAAGTTTACAAAGATTTTGTAAGATGTAGGTTCTGAGGCAAGCTTTTTGACATGAGGCATCAGAACTTTCCCATCTTTGGCCTATTCTTGCCACATTCTATGATACTTGTGATATATTGCCAACAAAAAAAAGTGACTCCTGTCTCAGTGAGCTTGAGATTTGACAAATTTGAAATACCCAAAGGCAAATATTGACGAAAGGATACACTGTTCTGAATATTTTTTCATAAACTCAAGTCTGTATTTGTTGTGTCAGGAGAAGGGGAAGTTGTTTGCACATACATGAGCACACACACTTACACACAAGTCAGAGTTTCTGCAAGTACAAAACTATTCATGACTATGAGATCTGTGGTCAAGCTCAGCCCAGCTGATTCCAGCATAAAGCCAATGCAATCTTTGAGATTGATTGAAGCCTTCAAGACAAAACTGACAACGTCTGATCCTGCCACAACCATGATTTTCCACAGAGAGATTATTTTTAAACCTAAACAGCAAATAGGAGGGAAGTTCGCATCAGGAGACCTAAATGCTATCATTTTATTTTGGCTGAAGCTGACCTTTTATCTTTAGGTCTGAGAATTTGTCTAGATGAGGTTTGGATGTTCTGTGTTTGAAGTCAATGTTACGGAGGCACTTCATCTTTGTCTACAAGTCTGGTTAATAGCAGGTATGATGTGGACATAATGCTCTGGATAGCATGGCCCTACCCAAACAACACCGATGGATCCATACCAAACCACATGTGCTGGCTCACCCATCTTATGGGGAAGCCTGGACCTAGGTCCAGCTCTAAATCATGCAGCTGTCTCTCACCCTTGTACAAAACCCATGTTTTGCCTAGCCCTGAAGTTTGGAGTTGGCTTGGCTCCTGATCTTTGTAGCCTATGCTCCTCTCAGCTCTGAATTACAGGGACAACAGACCCATATTTGGTATGTGGTAGTTCTGACCTAAGGAAGGCTTGCAATAGGCTGCGGTACAAAACAAAAAATTATCAAAAGCAAGCTTTCCAGTGTATTTCCCAAGTTTACTTTTGCCTGTTGACTCTTCATTTATTGCAGACTAGATAACATGTTGGTTGCTCTCAGAAAAGAAAGACCCTGATTTGTAAATGTCTTGAGATCTCCCTGATGGACCTGCCAAGCAGGCTGGAGCCCAGACACCGTGTTCATCATTAGTGCTGTGAAGAACTGGCTTTTTGTCCACCTGCAATTTACCGTGCTGCCTGATGCTTCCCTATCTCCTCAGGCGTGAGAAAAGCTACGAATATTGCCCCTTTTCTCCTCTCACAGGACTCCCTTCCACCAGTAGGTCCAGTTTCTCCTTGACTGACTTGCCTCCAGCTCAGATGAAGTGAGGGATGTCTGCCATGCCTTGCCCAAGTAGGCACTTTTCTGTCTTTGCTGATCCCCCCTGCAAGATCCAGAGAGGGAGTGTAAGTGTGTTGAACTACAAAAAACCCCACCCATCTTACAGCCTGCTGGGGAGTACTGATGCCACTTTGCCTCAACAGAGAGGGAATCCTGTTCCCTGCCAGTGCCAGGGGCAATTTTCTTATGTACCCTCTTCACATGACTAATCAACACATAGGCCCTGAATTATCTTGCATTAGTGTCAACACTTACACAGTACCACATGTGTATATGGACAGAGAGTGCTAGCTTACCTCTACAAAAACACATAGATTTTATTCAAGAGAGGATTTCTCCTTGAGGACAAAATTAATTGAACAGAGGTAGCAACTCTGTCTTGGTAACACTGTTATATTCAGTGTCAGTTATTCATATCGAAACAGGCAGAAGCCAACTGCTTTACAACCTACTGGATGTAGTCACTATAAACTTTAATTAATGATCACATTGCTTTCATGAGATGCACAGTGCCTCCACCTGAAAAAATAGACAGCAGATATGTTGAGGGAGAGAGCTCAGGTGACTTGAGTAAGAGGTGCAGAGACTAGTGCCTCTGAGCAGTGACCAGATCTGAAGAGTTTCTGGCTTTAAGGCTGTGTTCTTCTCTCTGGAGAATATCTCTCTGATTGCTTCTCACCTCTGAGACCTCTCTGGAGGGCTACCGGATCTGCAAGATGTTTTTTCACTAAGATCTTTTTTGCATAAACATCTTATATTCTTGCCTCAAACTCTACTACCAGATTTGAGTTTTCCTTACTTTATGCAATGGAAGTGAGAAAGGGAAGGTTTGTTTTGGGATCAGACATTACATCTGGCTTGAAGTCCTTTTTCCCACAGACATCAGTACTGCCTGGGGTTTTCATGATGCACACATGGCACTGGAAGAGTGATTTGTGTCCGGGAGAGGATGAGTCCAGTAATAGCAGTCACTTCCCATCATTTCTTTGTTCCTGAGAAGCTTTAGCATCTGTTAAAGAGCATGCTAGTCTTCATATGCATGGCAACGGATGTTAGGGCAGAGTCTGCCTTTCTGGTGGTAGCATCAAGCTGAATCAGTGCCGTCCACTTCAGTGACATCCACACAGAGCAGCATTGCTCAAAGGAGTGGTGTGCAAACATGCGTGTGGCTGAAGGGAAAGAGGTAGAAGGCAAGAGGGAAGGGAAAATCAGAGAGCTGGCCACAGTCAGCAGATAAAGGAGCATCGTCCAGTACTGACAACATACAGCTCTGGGTATGTTGCCCATGGCTAGCTCTTTATTATCACACACACTTGACTTGAAATTGTAGTGTCAGCTCTCCAGGCTTCAGCTAGGAGTGCTGTGCTGGAACCAAGTGAATTTTCCCCTAGAATCTGAACAATGAAGTTTCTGGGAAAAAAATGGGCTCTGAGAGAATGAAATCACATTGAATGCCACTAATAATAATTTTGGATAAAAAAAAGTGGAAGGGAATGTGCTGGTAATGTCAAAGCAATGTTTTTAATATATTCCAAATGAGATATTGGTGGGGGTTTTTTGGTGT
>JAVJGG010000074.1:9779626-9814058 GCA_035590195.1 Aviceda cuculoides | reverse complement strand
TTTTTTATTATTCATTCTTAGTTATTAGCCTTAGAGGTTTCTTCCTGTAACTTCAAAAATATCATAGTGTGAAGCAAGAAGTGTTGCTGAGTTGGTATGAGTCTTGAGGGATCAAGGGCAGGTTGCAAGGGTCCTGTGGAAAAGTAAGGGGCTGTCTGAAAATGAGCTATTCCACTTCTGCCCCCTGACAAACTACTGAAATACCTCGAGTGTTGAACTTTCAGAGTAAGCACCTATTTTCCTTCTGTTACAAGAAGGACACAGAACTACTAAAATTAAGGAAAAAGACCAAAAACCTGTGAGGGCTGGCCTCCCACATGCTGAATATGCCCCTACTCCATTAAGTCATTGAGCTCCAGGGAACCACTCGAGAATAGTTTCAGGAGAGTGCCATGCTATCTCACCAGCTGCTAAGCATTTTGTTTCTTCCTTCATGCTATGAGGGTGGAAAAAAAAGAAAAAAGAAAAAAAAAAAATCAAAATTTCACCTCTTTCCTAGAGATATAAAAAGGGGAAATGCATGGAAATATTTTGTTTCTGAAACTTTAGCAACAGCAGCGGTATCAAAATTGTCTAGCTTGGTTTTGGTGTTCTCTTGGATGACCCAGTTTTGTGCAGTGGAGGAATTTTTCAGCTGAAAACCTTCTCATGGCTATACAATTAAATGAGGTGGAATGAAAATAAGAGTATTTCACAAGCCATGGTATGCACCAACAAATGGAATATGTACCTGACGTGTCCAAGTATCCGAGCACTAAATTAGTCGCACATGATAATGCCCTTGTCATTTCACGGTTTTCACATAAAACACTTCTGCTAGCTGAGGTTCATGATCCTTCCTTTTGCCTTGTTAACACACCTACTGAATTAGGAAAGTCTTTGCAAAACCAAAGAAATTTAAATAGTTATGATCACTTCTCTCAGCTAAATCAATTCTAGTCCTTTGGTGACAGAAACATACCAGCTCTCCAGTCATTCACAGTGTCTTCCAGGACAGACAAAATTGACTTTCTGTCACTCAAGCACAAGTAGGAAAAAAAAAACCAACTTGAAGTCCCACCTACTGCAAAACTTTCAGGACTAAATTGTAAAGCAGCAAAGCAGGGCACATGGCCATTTTCCCTTCTGTGATGCTAAAAAGGCTCAGATACATATTTGTGTGTGCATATACATTTATCTGTATGGCTACTGGGTGAAAGGAGCAGAGGGAGGGTACTTATGTAGCAATGGGCAATTTGTTGTGAGTTTCTCAAATGGCTGTGTTTAAGCTGAATTTTTAAATTTCTGAGAAGGAGGCTTATGATGCCTGGCTATGTTACCCATCCCATAACTGTTCTAAGCTCAGGTAAATACAACATCTTGAGAAAAAACTACATGAGAGTTTTTTATCTTTTTTTCCTACAAATCAGACTATGGCAAGCTTCTTCCAGTCCTGAAATACAGAGGACACTGTCCGTGATAAGCCCGGGAAGAAAATGGCACACTGTTTATTTTGGCAGTCCTTAAATTCTTTAGTCATTATTTCTGGGGAATTATATTTGCTGTATGGAATACTTTCCTCAGTTAGGAAGTAAGTTGACCTGGGACATACTGCCTTGAAAGTCAATCCTTTATCTTCTGCAAATATGAAAAGATGCCATGTGATCCTAGAGCAACAGGGTCCGCAATATGCTTGGCAAAGTATCACATGAGAAGAAAAGGGAAGAGAGAAATGAGACAGTAACAGCTATGATGAGTTAACATGTATTGAAGCATCTAATAAAAATAACAGTTAGAGCAGCAGGGCACAGCAGTGGAGGAAAAAAAAAAGGAACAAACCAAAACTGTGGAGTTAGTGCCTTAATTCTTTTAATGAGAGAGCCAGCTCCAGTGCGGCACATCCTTGTGATCACAGAGCATCTTGAAGAGTGGTAGTTAGAGAGAAACACAGTAAAAAGACACAGAAGTAGGCGCAGTGAAAAGGCAGATTTATTTACTAGTAATACTGTACAGAGGAAAAAAAAAAAAAGAGAGAAGCCACAGTTACAGCATGGCTGTTGCTGGCAGTGTTCTTGGTTTTTATTTTTGTTTTTTTTTTTGTACTCATTTTTTTAATCTGAAGAAAAAAACATAACAGTCAAAAAAGTACACTTCAGGTTACAAAGTACAGCAGCTATCCCCAGCAATTCTAATCCAGTGTTAGCACAGCAGTTTTTCCCCAGCAAAATGGGATTTTATTTACATTAGCTCACAAAGAAAGTGGGAGACTAAAGCTTAAAAGAAATCTCAACCACAACCTACATTCACCATAAAAGCTGCATTTTACACAACATTTTCTTGACCCCCTATAAAGAGTCATTCTTCATCTATGGAGTGAACATAGTCAGGAGAGGCAGGAAACCTTCAGAAATGTGTTCTTTGCCTTTGTCCTGACCTGCTCTTGCTTGGCTACCTTTGCTGTGCTCAGATTCAGTGGCCACTGGAAAAGCAAAAAGCTTTCAAATGGATTTATCTCCTGTATCTGCCCCTAAGCAGTGCTTACATCCATACTTGCAAAATAACAGGGACAAAATTTGAGCCCATCCTCTGTAAAGCACCTTAATCATAGATACGGGCCAATCTTAACATATCCTCAAGGCTATCCTTAACCAGCACAGTGCTTAACTATGTGTTACACTTCAGGCAAGTGCTTAAGATCAGTGGAGCTTAAGCACCACATTCAATTGGGACTTTATATGGTTGCACAAAACCATCTTTATTTTTGAGTTTGCCTCTCTCTGACCAGCACATTATCTTGGAGGGATACCAGTAGCTTCTTGGCAGCTAGTTTTACTAAGAATGCCTTTGCATGCTGGATCAATCTGTGGGGAAGTTCACATTTTCTCCTGGCTCCTTTACCCTGCCAATAGCAACCTGACAATTAGGGAGTGGCTTGCCTTCTGCTTCTCCAGGTGGCTTTGGGATGCTGATATTTTATGCAGTTGGGCATAGCTAGCTCATACGGGCTCAGGGGGCTTAGTGCATTCCCACAGGAATGGGAAGAGAGCAGCAGATTTACCTAAACAGTAAGATTTTAGTGGAACCCACTGTCTGGGCAACCCATGGGATGTCAGATGAAAAGATAGGGAAAGCTCTGCTCTAGTATCAGATCTGCCCTAAGAATCTAGCAACATGCAGGAAGATGTCCAAACGCTGAGGACAGGATACTCTCATTTCTTTTTTACTTGGGACTCATGCCAACAGGCCTGAGAGGAGATTTTTAACTCCAGTCTCTCTTTTCTTCCCTCTGTCTTTGCTCGTAGGAGACCAGAAAAAGGGAAGCAGGCAGAGGGGGAAGAAAGGAGCAGCTGAGCAATGGTGTCCAGAATGAGAGCAAGTACAGAGACAGGGGACAGGCAAAGTCAAGAGCAGAGGTGTGCAGAGGGAAAAATTTTGAAGAAAAACTTACACTGCCTCTTTTACGTTGTGTTTGTGTGCAGGTATGAAATTCAACCCCACCTTCTTCAGGCACTGGGAGTTTTTAGAGTTCCCAGAGGGTGTTTGTCTACTTTCAAACACAGTCAGCAAGGAGACCATGCTCTAAACCCCTCTCTGCAGAAAAGTGCACCAGTTTCACAATATAATTTAAAATTCTATCTAATTAAAGGAACGAGAAGACACAGTTAAAGCAGCATAAGCCTTGCTTGTAGCATATTTTTTAAAGACCAGCCCCTAGAAGCATTTGTGCATGTGCCTAAATTTCACCTGTCTGGGTCATCCCATTAAACTAAAAAGGGCTGCTTGGGTGCTTAATTTTATGCTCATGGGCAAGTCTTCAAGTCTTAGAGACCTACTGAATAGATATGCAAGGTCTAAATTCAGGTATGAATCACTAACATACCCATGCAAGTTAAAAATGTACAAATATATTTGAAATGGTGGACTTGATTTACTTAGCTAATTCTAAAAAATTAATTAAGTTTTGTTTTGGTTTGGTTTGGTTTGGTTTTTTTAATTTCTTAAGTAGACTAATTCTTAAAACAAACCCTTAAGTCCTCCTTTGGAAGAATTTGGCAAACAATTGCAGGAAAGCTTTGCAAGACAATAACAGCAAAAGCCCTCAAAATAAAGGAAGCTTTTGCAAACTGGAGGAAGGGGCTCAGAATTCTTCACAAGTTTGCCCTTAAGAAAAGTGGCCTATTCTTAACCTGCTGAACAGCCTAAGTGGAACCACCACAGGAAAAAAAGCTATAGATTTTGCAAGACTCTTTGAACCCATGAGGAAAAAGGCTCAGTTTTATAATGCTTTGATTTTAAATACAAGTGGGACATTTTTTAAGAACTTCATGCACCCTTGTCACTATTTACAAGCTAAGTTATTATTATAAGTTTATACTACAAGTTGGATTTATATTCTCTTTGGACTAGATGACAATCCATTTATATTCTAAACTTAATAAATTCAACCATTTTATACAAGTTACTCTTTTACATACAAAAATTACAGTCCACATTTTTGTTGGATATTGTCATAGCCTGTGACCTCTGATTAAGCTCAGAACTAAGTTTACTCTTGCTGCCCAGAAGGCTCATGAAACATAATCCGAGCAAATCCTAGACTTTCTAATAGACAAAGAAAACTGGTTGAAACTGAGTGAGTTTACAAAAAATAAAAGACGCCACATCTTAGCCTGTGGGAAAATCCTCTGCTTTATCTAAATGATTTTGTTGTACTCTTTCCAGTGCCACTATCTCTTGCATTTTGAAATCTAATGTTGGATAAAGTATGACAAAGTGAAAAAACATATAATTCTCCTATTTAGCCATACCTCTCTACTGAAAGTAGGTAGCTATTGCCTACAATGTTGACTTATAGATAACAAAGTTTGTCTAGCCATAGAAAGCATAGGTCCACCTTTTTCTATGAAATAAATTTACTTATTTAGCTGTGTTCATAGCAGGTATATTGGATTCTACTCTTCTAACTTTACTCTTTAAAAAGTGTTGTGATCCTGCTTCCTGGAGAAAATTGTGGTTAGGTCTACAAAAGATCCCAAGAAGCTGGGCATTGTCATAAACATATGAAAAATTTCAAAGGCCATGGGAATGGCCATGTCATGGGAAAGATGATATTCAGAAACTCAATCTCCCATTTAGGGTTTGTATCTCATTACAAAAATATTTATTCCTTAAAAAAATACACAAATGTAAAATACTACATTTTCTATTATATCCCCACTTACTTTCCAAGTATGCCATTTGGATGTTGGACTAAATCAAAAGGTAGAACACCTTTTATTTCTCTAGCAACTCCGTATGCTATCTTTCTGCTCCAATTAATTTGTTTTATCTCTATAATTTTAATTGGTAGTGAACTTAGGTAGAACGGCAGGGGATGAATATATAAGCTGTCAGGGAAGTCACACTTAATATTTGCTCATGAATACCACTGCCATGGCAGCAATGCTGACTCGGGACCTCATTGGACTAGATGCTAAGCACCATTTTGTTTTGTGGTTTTCTCAGCAGAAGTAGCAATGCTCAGAGTTAGCCTCTAGGATTACACCACCCTGGGCAAACTCAGCAGTGCATAAAATCGGTACAGGTACAGAAATAACAACCAAACTACACCCTGTGTTAGTCGTTCATGCCCTGACCTTGCAGACACCTACACACATTCCCCCTGTGAGTAGTCCTGTTGACTGAAATAGGTCTACACACAGCAGAATTAGGTGTATGCGTTTTTGTTTGCAGGGCTGAGGTCTTCTATTGCACTGGTAGAGGTACGCTTCATGGAGAAGGGCTTGTGCGCACTTCTCTTGCTGGGGATTGAAAGATAATGTTGTGTTTATACAGCTTTGGAATACAGCCTGCACTTTTTGGAAAAAAATAAGGAAAAGAAAGGTACAAAAAGAAGAAGGAAACCCAAGAGTGCTAAGGCAAACTGTCAAATGGCACATCATACCTACTTTGTCATTCATTTAGATAACATCACAAAGGCAGACCAGAGGAGTTCTGTAAACATATACCATACAGTACATCAGCCACAGGAAATTAAAAAAAGAAAACAACCCTGTAATTCTTTTCTTTCTGTATTGATATTCTTGTAATTGAAAGAGATTGCCTAGCCACTAATCATGATGCTGTGGTTTTTGATTTGTATTTTTCTTCTGTTAAAAAAAAAAAAAGAAAGAATGGAAGTAAAATGCAGTGGTTTGCAAAAGAAACAGTCCCTGAATGCAAACGAGGGACAACATGGA
Source organism: Aviceda cuculoides (assembly GCA_035590195.1). Lineage (NCBI taxonomy): Eukaryota > Metazoa > Chordata > Aves > Accipitriformes > Accipitridae > Aviceda > Aviceda cuculoides. Next base: position 9,807,840 of record JAVJGG010000074.1, on the reverse strand, counting down.
AAGTGGGTTCATAGAAACTTAGAAAATACAAAATATAAAAAAGTTTCATAGGTTACTTTTTCCCAGTCTAGGAAAAGATACACTGAAAAGAGGTTTTTTTTTTTCGTTTTTCTTACAAAAGTTAAGGCGAGCAGTTTGTTGTGGCAAAATGCTATCACTGAACCAGTTTCTGACTCTACATTTTTGTATCCTCTCATGCTGAAATTGAAAATGTACATGTGATGGAATAAGTTAAACAGACAGGGATTTTGCTTAAAACAATACAAAAAAACCCCTGCCATAATGATCCTTACAAAAATCTCTCTCTGCTTGACCGTAGAGCAGACCTCTTCCTTCATGCCTGATTGTGCATGAATTTCCACAGGCAGCTTCCCATCTGAGGATGAGGGGAAAACCGATCCCTTCAAAGCCCAAAGCAGCCCTGGAATACTGGTTTACATTCATCAGCCTAGGCTAACACATCTGAATTTCCCTGTAACTTGGCTGAAAGCTAACGTCTAGAAGGGACAAGCCGATGTCCAGGCATGGTTGCTGCCCTTGTGGAGGATGATGATTGGGGTAAGCATGTTTCAGCCAACATAACTAAGGCCCTCCGAGTTCAGACTGATATGCTCCCATTTCGCATTTTTCCTCACCTCAGATGTGGAACTACCTTTGACCCATAAAGGCAAACCCTATGCAGACAAACCTTTAGCTTTTCTGGATCTATGAGGGCCCATTAACCATGTAGTTCATATGAACACATAAAAAACACTGGCCTTCCTAGGCACTCAATATTAGCTACAAGTACTGAGCAGTAGGTATTTGGCAGGTTTAAGGTTTAAGGCTTGTGCTCTACTTCTAACCACTAAAGGGCCACTTCTGGACTCTTGCATGCCACCATCTCCCTGCCACGTTGTGCCTTGGATGGTGCAGTGGTCTCAGACATGTTCTGGTCTCAGCCTCAGCAAGCATCTCCCAAAGCTGGCTGCTGAGGGAGTCATCCCCAAAACGCTGAGTCTGTGCTGAGCCAGAAGGTCATCTGACAAGGAAGCACGTGGCTGATTGAGATGTATGGACAGAGTGGGTTAGGGTAAAGACGACACTCCAAATTTCCCAAGCAGAAAGCTTCAGGAAAAAATTACTATAAGGGAGAGGAGCAGCAGGGGGAAAAGTCACCAGGAAGCCAGGGTGGCCATGAAGGTGGCATCACACCCAGAGAGGGACAGGTGGTGAGCAATGAGATGACCGTCCAGGAGGAGATGGCTGGCTGATTTGTTCCTGGTGAAGTGAATAGGCCCCAGTGTGAGAGAACTATTGCAAAGCATGCCCACCTCCTGTGGCACTCACGGGATAGGGGCTAGACGGAAAGGGCTTCACCCTTTGCGATGCAGTGCTTTGGGGTCCTAAACGTGCCTGAGGACAGCCTTGTCAGGCCACCCCAGGGCTGAAAACTCAAGGTCTCATTTTAAGAAATGTTGAGATTTGTAAATTCTTAGCATGTCTAGGAAAAAAAGAAAAAAAACCACACAACCCAACCCCAAAAACCCAAAACACACGTTGCTAATTACCAATAAACAGCCACCAGACCTGTTGTCACAATGTGGGGCTCTGTGGCTGTTCCCTTCTTTGATAAAACTTAACCACCTAAGCCTGAGTCAATGGATGATGTGCAGAGCTTCTGTGGGTGAATTTGGTCCTTCTCCCATCCAAGAGCTCCCAGGGGAGATGGAGGGAGCATGTGGAAGTCTATTAAATCTGGCCACTGCAGCAGATGTGGAGGCCAGCAAAATTTCTGCAGGTGTCATATGGATGTGGCTGTCTTTTCCTACTCTCTGCTTGCTTTTTTTTTTTTTTCCTGACTGTCAGCTGGTCAATGGTGAGAAGTTACATTGACCAGCTCTGTACTGATGGCTGAGTGACCTAATGCAGGAACTACCTTTCACATTTTTTTGTGTATGTTTTCAGTGTGCCTCATATTACCACCACCATGAACAAGTGTCTTTTTTACTGGCACAGAAAGAAAAGAGTACAGAGCAAGAACTCTGTTTAATCGGATGCTCTGAACTAACAATTAATGCAGTAAAAGCACCATCCAAGAAGAACAGAAATATTGTAGGAACCACCTCATACTGAAAAGAGGCTTTTTGTTGTTTGTTTTTTTTTTTTCTTTTTTTCTTTCCTTTTTTTTTTTTATACTTTTAATGTTTTTCAGTTGCTGTTACTGATTTTTGAAGTCTGATAGTTTCAAAGACACTTCAAAATAATCTTCAGTACTTTTTAACACTATCAGAAAATATAAATCCTGATTTTTAATCTCACTTATATAATTATAAATCCAGACTAACTCCACTACAGTGAGTGAAGCTACACATATGCAAAACTGGTGTGAGACAAGAATCAGGCTCATAATATCTTGCCATGAAAAAGCTGGTTGCTTTTTCATTGTAGTTAGAAGAATCAAAGGACCAAGAAACAAAGGAACATGTACTGATTTTGGATGCCTTTGCCTTTTTACATTTTCACCTGGAGTTGTTTTTAACAGGCCTGATTTTCAGAGAGGAGATGAAGAAAAATTTACTGGAAATCAGGTCTCTTTCAAGTGTCCCACACCAGAAAATGAAGCATCCAAAACCACCAGCAGTTTTTGAAAATGTTAGCCTTTCAGCTGCAGGATCTTTTCCCAAAATAGGTACTCCAATAAAACTCTGGTGGGCCTCCATGGGAGTTTTACTTGGATAAGCAGGGCAGGATCAGATACATCACCTGTCATTACATAGGTGCACTGGAGGTACACTCTATGAGAAATTACACTTCCCTAAGAACTACAGAATAAAACTCTGGCCCTGCCCCCATTCTGAGTACTGAGAATTTCATCACTGAGTCCAGTGGGAACAGGGTCAGACTGTGAGAGAAGTTCATTTATATTCTAAGGAAATAGAAAGCAGTATCTCTCATCTACTGGAGTTCAGCAGGAAAACTTCATGTATAAACATTGGCAGAGTTACTGAAAGGCAAGTAATTAGATCAGTGACTCCATTTCAGTTGGTGTAACAGCTGCATCTTTTTCATATCAAGTTAATTTCGACTGTAATTTGGGGAGATGAAGTACACATACAATACTGTAATCTGGAAGATTTATATAAGGCAAAATCATCATTCATACAATTTCTAGAAAGAATAATTAAGGTCCACTTTTGGTATCACCAATAAGCAGAAATGGCTGATGGGTTTTTCTGATGCCACAAACTAAACTGGAAAGTTACTATAAAACAGAGCTATGCAAACTTTTTGGGAAAGACTTGTCTGAGTTTTAGCAAGTTAAAACAGTAAAATGATCTAAGCCTTCCCCCAAGAAATAAAAAATAGGATCTATAAAATAATGTTTAAATGTGATTTTTCTTAAAAAAAAGAAGCAACATTTTTTTTAAGGCTCTCATATCTGGCTGCTGTGAAACTCAGAAGCCCACAAAATCCTAGGAATCTGATCAAGCCTGCCAGATATCCAAAGAAAAATGTAAAAACTGTTTTCATTATATATATAATATATATAAAAATCAAATAAATATGAAAACATTTGTTCCATTTCCCATTTATCTCTCACTCTGCAATATTAAGGAGAAAAAAAACCACCAAAAAAAACCAAACAAAAAAAGAAGCAAACAACCCCCCAACCCCTCCCTAAACCCCAAATAGTACATCTGATGGGAAAACAACCATGTGTTCCTCTTCCTGAAGAACTAGAAAGCAAAGCAACCCAACTGCAAGGCAATGGAGGCATTCACTTCCAGTTCACAGTATTGCAGTTAGAAGTACAGTGAGGTCTAGGTAAGTGATGGAGCAGGAGCTGCCTGGAACAGGGAAGGAGGAGGTGTTCACATAACAATACAGCATTGACAGCGCTTTTTCTTTTGTGTACCTGGGGCAGCTTCCAAGGGCAGGCTTTCTTCCTTCCCCTCGGGAGAGGAGGGCTCTGTCGTGTCCGACAGTGGCCTGCCAGAGACCAGCTCAGCAGCATTCCCGTCCATGGTGGAGATGTCTGTCACTGTCTTCTCCCGCAATGACTTCTCGTCATCTTCGTCAATCAGGACCAGCTCTGCCTTGATGGTCTCGTCATAGCCCAGCACTTTCTTTGTCTCCTCTTCGTCATCGATATTCTGGTAGCCCATAAATATCATTGTAACTGGCTGATCTGTGCTGGCCTCTGGGGCTTCACCACCGCAGGGTCTGTCTTGGGGCTGAGGGTTCACAGCATGCCCTTTGCTGGGTTTGTGTACCATTTCCAGCTTTGCCTCCTTGAAGAGCATTTGCTCCTTCATATGGCTAAGGTTTCCATCGGCTACCACATTTCTGTCTGACACAGTCATTGTTTCATACCCTCCTTTTACACTTGATTGTCCAGCTTTTTGCATAAGTTCATCTACGTCTTTTGAGCTTAATTTATGTACTCCATTTTCTACCACTGTGCCACCAGAGTGAACCTCATAGACTACCTTGGTACCATCATCACAGACTTTGAATCCTCTTTGATGGGCCTCATCTGGGCCAATAGGTGAAGCAGAGACAATCTTGGTCTCTCCTGTCTGTTTGTCTTTCTCCACATTAATTTCCATGGTGCACAAAGCTTGAATGAAAACAAGAGAGGAAGTGCATGTTACAACAAAAAAAGCCAGTGAATGGTTAATTGCCAAACAGACAAAGAAAACTAAGGTGCCCCTTTTCCTACCTCCTGCTTCTAAAGGGCCAAGCGTTCTACGTTAGAGGTAGGATGCAACGCTGTGGACAGAGATAGTTATTGCACTACAGCTTTTTATGCAGCTGGAGGCTAGGCATACCTGCGACAAACAGGACCTAGTCTTCCAGCTCACACCGCGTGGACCTGTCTCTGATCAATTAAGAGTGCTAGGAGCACTTGGGTTAGGAGTAATTTAGACAAAGGGAGGTGCCAGCATGCAGGTTACCCTTAACCTTTCCATTCTGAACTTGCCTCAAAATTCAGAGAGAAACTTATCTCCAGGAACTTCTCTACTCTGTTTTCCTTCTCTGTCATCAAACTGCCAGTTAGCTGGTAACAAATTTTGTTTGCTGCAAGTAACACCCAGACTGTTTTATTATGCACACTTGTTCTTGCTTAACTCTTCCATCCGTAGCATTCAAAACATTTTAGAGAGGTGAAGAAACATTGTTTACCCCTGTTCTACAGGTGGGAAAACAAAATCACACAGGAATGGGATAATTTCTCTTGCAGATGCATGGCAGTGCAGGTCTCAGCTTCCACACCAAGGCATCGACAGTGACTTCTGCTTGCAGGTTAAGAGAACGTACAAAATGGCCAAGAAATGCTCCCTCATTTATTTGAATTAGGCCCTAAGCACCATTGCCAAAGTTGAAGAAGAAAGTAATAATGAACTGATTTTCAAAGCGTCACGAAACAACAGGTAAAAACATGCGTGTGAGGGATGCTGCTTTAGAATAGCAACAAAGCTTTCCTAGCAGTTAAGAAGGATGTCGTAACAAGATGAAAATTGTAGAGACCACACAGTAGGAATAGATAGGCAGTGTACACTGCTCTAACACCCATTTTGAGATACAATTGGATCTCACTAGACAGCTTTTCAAAGAAAAATGTTCAAAGATCTCATAGATTTTCCAGAAGTGGTCATCTGTTTAAGCACTCCTTGTATGCAGATGAAGACATTTTGGCTCCTGGACAGACATCCACAGACACTTGATTACAAATTACCACAGGCAGCGACAAGTGTTCATGAAACTTACGGTGACCATTCCCACCAATGAACCTCAATGGTGTAATCGTGATTTGTCTTATCTGGGGACACCACAAACTGACATGTTAGCTTTTTTTCCTGACTTATTTTCAAGTGAGTACAGAATATCCTTGTCCCAAGAACCACTGTAGCTTGGTATGCTTGTATTTAAAAAAACATTAATATAAAAAATTACTCGTGCTTCAATATACTCCCTCGGTCTTACTATTCACACACGGTAGAATTTTTTTTTCTGTATCCTTAAAGCAAAGTATTTAATCAGCAATAGGAAGCTTATCATGATGTGCATCATGACCCCCCCTATAGCTCTGGACAGAAAACTCATGTATTTCTGAGTGGGTGCATGCTGGCCCCCACGAGGTGGTCTCCTCTGGCCCCTGGGAGTGTAGTCTGGTAGGCAGCCTAGCCAAATGGGGGGGTCTGGCCACCTAAGTGCTGCGTGCATTTGGCCAGACCTCAGTCAGCGCTGGCAGGGCTGGTTAGGTCAAGTGCAACACCACACAAACACCTGCATGGAGCTGGAGGATGGAGGTGCCGGTGGGTGAAGGAGCATTGTTACCTCTGAGAGCAAGGCACTGCTGAAGGCTGGAGTGGGCTGCAGAAGCAGGGATCTCACCTTGGCCATTGCAAGCTGGGGGAATGTCCCTAAGGACTGTGTTTTACCACTGCTTTGGGAGGTTTATGGACTAGCTGTGTCCGTAGCTGTCATGACCCTGAGCACAGGATGCCCATTTTCACAACAAAGTAGGGCTATCAGTTTTCTGATCTGGAGTTTTCATACCTGGCCGTCCCACAGCAGCCTGAGGAGCCAGGAGGCTGCGGGCGCAAAAGCTGGGCTCTGCTCCGAGGTGTATGGCAGGAGACTGAGGAGCAGCCAGCATGGACTGAAACAGGGGAGATTTAGGCTGGAAATAAGGAGAAACACTGTCGCCCCAGGGACGGTAGCAATTAAGCCCCAAAGCAGGTTGCTCTGAGGAGCTGCAGCTCAGAGAGCAGCTGGCATGGATCACTTGCTTGGGAGCGTCCCAGCCCAAGAGCTGGTGAGCAAGTGCCCTTCAAGTGTCTTGCAAGTACCTCTGCCCTGAAGCCTTTAATCCATCTTACAGAGGTAATGAAACAAAAAGATGCAGGTGCCACCACTAACACTCTGGAATTTGCTCCCTTCTAGGTGCAGTTTCTTGGATGGGCCTGATGGGGGGAGGAGAAAAGGAAGAGGAATTTTGTTTATTGGCTTTGCCCCTGGGCCTTGGGTGAGTGGGCTCGGAACATTGCTTGATCTCACCAGGGCTGCTCAGGTAGATATTGTTCAGTAGCTTCCAACATTACAGAGGTAAAAATAGAGGTCGGCTAGCCTATGGCAAAGATGCTAAAACTGACACACTGGCAGGTGTTTGAGTGGTAGCCAGCTGAACTGAAGCAAAGCTGAACTATGAGGGAGTAACAGCACATCCAGAAAATCATCTCTGATGGGCAGAAGTTCCTAATTTGTCCTGAGCAACACAGCCCTGCAGAGAGGGTGCTGCTGGCCCACCTGCTGGCCACCTGCTACCTCCGTGGTGAGAAGCAGCATGCTGAGCTCCTCTGGATATCCTTGTGGTTCTCATTTTCTTTGAAAAATAAAAATATTACCTGGGGCATGACTTTTCAGTAAAGGCTGCTGATTTTCCTGTGAAATAGTTGAGTGCAAAATATGTGTTATTGCACATATTTTTAATTCAGAAGAGGGCACAATCTGCCAGACCTTCCCTGTTTCAATGAATAAATTTAATTCAGTAGTATGCACTAAAAGAAGGCTTGTATAGTGGGCCTGAATTCACAAGCAGATAGGGAAAATCTGATAGTTAAATCACGTAGACCTGGCCATATTTAAGAAGAGTTACAAGATATATCTTTTTATCTATGGCATGGAGTACTGGTAAGTAATATCTTACTTATTAGGAAGACTTTGTGCAACAAGTTCTAGCACTGCTTGGAAGACTGTCCTACTGGCTGATCTGATCTAGGAAGTTAACAGTTGTGGTCCTGTGTATTTTATGTTTAGCTAATTTGCTTAAGCATTTGCCACTGTCAACATTTTCTTTTCATTTCTTCTACCATGATTCAGCAGCAGTGTTTTTAGATATTGGCATAACATGTGGTTTATGACCTGCCCCAGGGATCACATTAAAGCTACTTGTGCAAGTGAATGCGTAAACATACACGAGTTTCTTAGAAAGCTGTTCACTAGTGAAATGCATAGGTGTGGGAGAAGTGAATAGCGGAACTTGGCTTACTTGCCTGTATGCATAATGTTCGCTCTCTGCAGGAAAACCTAGCAGCCCAGATTGTCAAAGTCAACTAATGTTGATTTCTAAAATGTCTTTATTTAACCAGAGCTTATTTACTGCAAAATATACTCTATTAAAACAATACAAAACTATCTGACAATAGAGTTGAAACTGAAAGCAGTACTTGAAGATGACAGCCTGCATTCACAAATACAAGTTTTCTGCACAAGCTTTAATCACAGTGTAACATGATGCAGCGCTTCACAACAACAAGATCCTGATGTGCAGATGAAAGGATCTGGCTTCTGCCTGTTATGTGGATTCAGAGGCTGTTCTTTATAAAAAAAAAAAAAAAAAAATCTTAATAGACTTTGAGCTTGTTTTAAGCTGGATTTTTACAGTTTACATTTCAGCACACATGCTGGTGCCTTTTCTTTAACCTACTGTACATACGATATACTCTTATCAAGGACTACATGAACAAGGCTTCTGGGTCTTCCGAAGAATGAAAGAAATTATTGTTTTCTTGGTGTTGACAAAATGGCACAAAACACACAGGGAAATGCTTGCTTTTAAGACAGATCAGGGTAAGCACTGGTGGAATCGAAGCTTTTGGAATGGCTTGCAACAGGACTTTGAACAATATGACATATCCCGTAGCTGTGTACAGTGTCTTAGCTACAGACATTGCTTTGCTATGCTTGTTAACCTGTTCTTCAAGTAAACCACCTTTCATTCCCACTCCTTGGGACACCTCTTAAGTAGCCACCAGCAATTTGGTCTTGAGATAGGGAATACATGGTTCAGAAAAGAAGGGTCTTGAAAGTAAGAAAAACATACAGCTTTTAACAATCACGTTGTTACATTTAAGACACATCCTCAATCTGAAAAATAAGTGTTAGAAAATTCTCTGTATGACTCCAAGCACAAAACATGCCGTAATTCTCCCCACCTTTTCCCCAAGAAGAAAGAATGGCTTACAAATAAGTATAAAATGACATGAACATTTGAAGCACACATGGGGTCTTGTGAGTGCCTGTCTGTCTCATTCATCTTAATGGGAGCTGCACGGGTACAACAGAGGAGGCAAAGCCTTGGCCTAGATACCATGTATTTGTATCAGCAGAGATGGAAAGAACTGAATGGTTGCATGTAAAAAAACTGGATGCGTTTCCTATGCTACTTGTATGTATTCAACTACATTGTTTTGAGAGTACTCATTGCTGCTCAAAAAGCCTTGACTTATTTACAAAATACAAACGAAACGGCATTTCCTGGCATTTAAATTATATCGGGACACCAGACCCATTAAGGTACTATAACAAAAAAAGTTCATGGCTACTGGACTGTTATTATAATACTTTGTTCCTTGAGACTTACCAGCTACTCTGCTTGCTCCGTCCCACCCAGGAACTGGCTCTGCTGTTCGTGAATAGAGGGTTGGGAGTTCAGGGATCTGGGAGTAAATGTAATTTACTGCATCTGGTGTCAGAGAACAGGAAACAGTTAGATTCATGCTATGAGCCCCAGTGGCTTCATTGCTTAGACAGCAGAGTGTTGTCAGCCCTGACAATAGTCACTGAAGCTTTGTACTAGATAATTGGATCAAAGCAAACAAAATGCAAAGTCACTGTCGTGTGATTGGTGTTCAATAGACTAGCTGAGGCAGGAGGGAATGGGTCCAGATGACTCAAACCTTATGTCAGTTGAACACATAAAATTATTTGTCAGGAGGTTCTGGATTTATCAAGTCTGTGACCTTTAAAATGGCAGGGAGTGAGGGGGAAGGTAAGGAACAAACCTAACGTGATACCCAGAATACCTGACTTTTCAAATAGAGATATAAAAGCCTAAAAATGCTAGTGTTCACGGAATGGGATGAAAGGCCAGCTCTTTTGCACTGGTTGTTTCCAATATTGTTGAACCGGCATTTGGCTTTTTGTTCTTAAAGCTGAAATTTAGCTAATAATGAAATCACATATAGATACTGATAGGGTGCCCATTGTGACCTTCAGTAGGTATTAAGTGCCTGTCAGTTCTGCAGTGCAGAACAAACATTAACATTCATTAACAGACCCTGAACTAGTAGAAAGCTATCTTAAAGGACTGACTTGTTTTACATTTGAGCTTATGGTTGTTTAGCATAAGCTAAATATGTTTTTTAAAAGCGACATTAAAGAAATTTACAAATATTTACTGGGAGATGTTTTGTGGCTGAGTTAAATATAACTAGACAGTGTGTATCATTTTACTAGGATTCAGTGGCTGAGCTAAAAGCAGAGCTCAGAGGAGAGATGTGCAAATAACCAACTTACAGTTCAGGCACAAAACAAAAACAAAAAAGAAAAAAAAAAATCACATTCTTTCCTATCAACTGGAAATGTTTTGAGTTTTGTATGGAAATGGTTAAATTTCTGTTCAAACATAAGATCCTATCATCTGGTGTGAAACAGAGCATTCCTTTTCCTCCAAGAGTAATTTGCTGGTACAACGCATGTAATTGAAGTTGTCAAGCCCTCAGTATGGCCTGGTCCAGGTGGCAGGGTAGGAGGCAGAAACTGCCTTTCTTGGTGCCTCTTGTTGTTATAAGCAGGTGAGATAGGAAGACCAGTGCAGACCGTAACAGTGAACTGGTGAAAGGAGAGAGAAAATGAAATGTCCTGTTGTAGGCTACTTGACTGCATCTGGTGAATGGAGATACTTTCATCACATTCCCTAAGGGCTAACACAGTTCTCAGAAAAAAACCCTAGACCTGGTGGCATCCTCTGCAAAGACATGATGTACCACCTCTAATCCTAAAGTGTGCTCCTTTGGCAAGAAAATTGGCCCTGGTATTAGTGAAATGGTTTTACTGCCGTAACAGCCTGCAGTGGCCACCAGTGCTGCTGGGTGCAGGAAGATAGTAATCACAGTCCCCAAGAAGACACTCCATCCCTCCATTGTAGGTGGCTCAGGTAAGGAAGTCCTCTTTCCGTCTTCCTGCATCAGAGTAGGAAGGCACAGAGGCACAGTGTAAATTCATTCCAGAAAGCCAGGAAGTTAGTATATAAGTTCAGTTTGTAACAGATGAATTTGAAAAAAATCTCAGCCAGGAAAATATTATTTTATTTCATACTTCAGTGGACAAATGGCAGCCTTGGCAAATGGGCTTTTATGTTTTCAATGCATACTGTTTCCTCAAAGTTTTTTATTTTTAGCAGTAGAGCCCAGGAGAAATAATTGTTTAGGACACAGCTGAGTGAGCAACCGCCAGCAACAGCTGCTTTCTTTTGCAGGGTTTCTTGCCTCTGATGAGAAATTGGTACAATGCTTGGTGTTGTTATTCTGGGAAATATCACCAGTAAATGAGCAGGCCATTATTGAAAACTGAAGTCATTTCTCAGAAGAAAGAAGTGGGCACTGTGTTTCTAGGCCAGAATAAGAAGGCACTTTATGTTCTAGAAATGGCAGAAATTTAGTAATTATTCACTCCATAGAGTGTAATGCTGGAACAGTAGTTTCAGTATACACTTATCCAGTGACTTGAGTGACAGACCTGTCTGTCCACACGTGGGTGTAATCAATGCAGACTTGTGCTGCTTAACTAATCATCTTTGCTTCTTTAGCTGTCCATGAGAATAAATAGGCACAGTTAGAGTACAATTCTCATCCAAGGGCAGTGCAGGAGGCAAAATCCTTTGAAAGCATTTGTTTTTCCCTGGAGTCTGTACAAGGAACTGAGTTGACCATCCTGGCAGCTAGCATCACTGATGTCTAGCAGTTAGCAAGAGCAGTTGTACAGCTTGATGGTGAAACTCTCACTTTGATGTTGTACATGTCTGTGGACCTTAGTACATTGGGGGTTTTTTGCCTCCTGCCTTAGGAGACAACACCTAGGTAAGTGTTAGGTGTTGTTAATATTGACTCAGTTTAGAAACTTCTCTGGATGTTACTTAGAATAAAATATTAACAAATTAGCTTCAGGGCTCCTGACAATCTCTCATTGCCCTGAGAAGGGAACACCAGGGTGAGGGTGGTGGGATTCTCGTGTACTTTCTTCTGAAGCAAGTGGTGGTGCCATGTGTCAGAAATGAGGTATTTGACTAGAAGTTGGGGCTTAGTTGATTCTGACAGTTCCTGTCTTGTCCACCCCCCTGATGAAATGAACATGCTCATTTCCCTTTATCTCACTGGCAACAAGGTCTGTTTCATTTGGCACCTTTAAAAAGGATATAAGAGATCAATAAGATAAGAGATCAATTTTACAAGCAGCGGATAAGACACAAATTAGCATTTCATTCACATGAGAACGAAGACAGAACATAAATTTAAACTGACTGCATTCAATATCATCATTTCAACCTTTGCTGAGTTATTAATATCTAAGGATGCCAAAAAACATGTCCTGTGGCTTTTTGTGCTGCTTGCAACAAACTGTATTTTAGGACTATGGCACTCTTCCCTATTATCAGACAGACAAATGCTTGGGAAAGCATATGGGACAAGATAATCCTTCGAGGGTGCTTACACAAAACTAAACCTGCAGAACTGCTCAGAATAGCTCCCATGCAGAGGCTTGTGGCCAAATGTCAGACGAGCTCATTTTCCAAGGGCTGGATTATCTTTAAAAAGTCTGACTACCACTAAAATTAGTGGTAGGTCTTCTGCAAATACTGGCTTCCAGGGCAGAGCTATTCCACCTGCAAAGCACTCTGGGGCTCCACAGGGCTACATCAGAGGAAAGAGAGATTACAACCCTCCCACCACATTTGTAAGACCACAAATGGAGGTTTAAGTAGGAAGCTTTGCTAAAAGCTGAATAGCCTGGCTCTGACTTAGTGAATCATCCTTTAAATTAATGAACTTGTGGGTAGGGTCCACAGCTGACACCTGTACATCCATAAGCAACAGGGTGGATGAGCACACCTACCAGAGCAGTAAGAAATGCTCCCCAACACTTTCCAAAGGCAAGAACTCTAAGTTCAGCCACCTCAAGTGCATGTATACCAATGTGTGTAATCTGGGCAATGAGCAGGAGGAACTAGAGTTCTGTGCCCAGTCTGAGAGATGTCACAGGAATCACAGAAACTTGGTGGGAAAACTCACATGATGGGAAGACCACAGTGAATGGCTACACTTTCAGAAAGATAGGAAGGGAAGAAGAGGAGGTGGAGTTGCACTTTATGTGAAAGAGGAAATTGAGTGTAGAGAGGAGAGCTCTGGAGACCATGTCAGTTCTATTGAATGAATGCCTTTGGATCAAGTTTAGATGGATTATCACCAAGGGGGATCTTATGTTACGTATCTATTACTGACCTCCTGATCAGGATGATGAAGCCAACAAAACCTTATTTTAGTTGCTCGAGGACGTCTCGGGCCCACAGAACCTGGTCATCATGGGTGGCTTCAATTACCCAGACTTTTGTTGAAAAAAAAAAAAAAAAAAAATGGTGCACAAGCTGTCCATCAGATTCCTAAAATGCATTGCAGACTGATGGACATGCAGATTAGGAGCAGCACATGGTTAGATTTACTGCTTGCAAATGGAGACTTACTTTACAACATGACTACCAATGACAGCCTTGGATACAGTGACCACAACGTTGTGGAGTTTAAGATCCTGCTGAGCTCACTGAAGACCAGTAGTAGGACAAAGACCCCGAATTTTAGAAGAGCCAACTTCAATATGATCAGAGCCCAGCTGCAAGGGATTCCATGGGAAGCATTCATGGAGGGCAAAGGAACTTATAAGTGCTGGGAGTTATTTAAGAGTGCCTGCTGAAAGCACAAGAACGGTCCATCCTCTACGAAGGGAAAGGAACGAGGCTGAACAAAAGACCACCCTGGCTGAAAAATGAGCTTTTAAGTGCAATTAAAAGCAAAAAAGCAGCATGCCTGCTACAGAAAGGCAGACAAATAGCCATTGAGGATGACCAGAACCTTGCTAGGGCAGGCAGAGGTGCAGTCAGGAAGGCTAAGGCTCAGCTAGAACTGAAATTGGCCAACGATGTCAAATGCAACAAGAAATGGTTCTTCAGATCTGTGAGCAGTAAGCAGAAGCACAGGGAGGAGATTGGGACATTACTGAACAGGGCAGGGAAACTAGTCACTAACAGTGCTGACAAGGCAGATGCTCTCAATACCTTCTTTGTTACTGTCCTTACCAGCTGTAGCTGGACCCCAGAGCACAAGATCAAATAGCTACGATGACTCATTTGTTGACCTGCTAGTAGTGGAGGAAGGTCTGCAGCCTCTTGTGAGGGCTCGACTCACATAAATCCATGGGTCTTGTTGGAATCCAGCCCAGGGTGTTAAGAGAAGTGGCTAACTTTGTTGCAAGGATACTGTCTGTAATATTTGAAAATCATGGAGGTCAGGGGATGTCCCTGATGACTGGAAGAGGGAAATGTCATACCCATCTACAGGAAACAACCAAAAGAGGACCCAGGAAACTAGGGGCCCATTGGTCTTCATTCCCTGGGAAAGTGATGGAGTGAGTCCTCCTAGAAACTATTACAAACCAAATGAAGCAGGTGATTGGGAAAAGCCTGCACAGATTTACCAAGGGCAAATCATGACAGACTAACCTGATCATCTGTGCTACAACAAAATAACATCTTCTGTTGACATGGTGAGAGCAGTGGATGTTGTTTACTTGGACTTCAGCAAAGCTTTTGGGACTGTTTCCCACAGCCTTGCCCTGGACAAACTGGCAAGATACAGGCTGGATGAGTGGTCTGTGAGATGGGTAGGTATGAAATTGTCTAACAAGCTGCACTCAAAGGGTGGTGATCAGCGGTTTTTACTCAGGCGGCCAGAGGTGCTGTAATTGTGGCAGCCATAGATGCAGATCACATTAAAAAGTTAAACCCCTTCAACTGAAAAATTATCACTAATGAATTTTTACAGGTCATGTGGAAAGCACTCTATGAAGATCCGTACTGGACTCCTCTGAGGACATGCTTGTCTATTTTGCTTTTGTGCTGCATAGCTGGTCATGATCAGAGGAAAGAAAACCAGAAGAGTCTCTAAACAATGTGCTGGGAACTAAACAATCCAGGCCAGGTTTCCAGAGCCGCATCTTTGCCAAATATATGCTAATACATACCAATTTCTAATAGGGGTTTGTGCAAACTGCAGAGTTACTGCAGTTGTGGCTTCTGTATGTTGGCTGAAGTAGCAGCACGTAATTTGCATACAGATGGCCAAAGATTACAGAGGATGAATTTACCCCTGAGGCAAATTCAACAGTCAAGGGAGTTACAGTAGATCTTAATGTGGCTTTTGTTTTATATACACATTGAGCCATAAACATATGCACGCATGGAGTAAGAGCTCTTTCCTTTCCATTTATTCATTACAGCATGGCTGGTTGTGACTGCAGACATGAGCAGCAGCAAATGATGTCATTCCTAGCACCATCTCAGGCCTTGTTTAATGGCGAGCTTGTCAGTGACAAGTCACCAAGGAGCTGGCAGAAACATGACTGCAGGTGACAGGGCCACAGCCCCCAGCCTCAGCATTTCTGCTCTGCTTTCTCCCACACAGTGATCTATGAAGACAAAGTGTGCCCACATCCTAGAAAACATGGGATTTGTGTTTATTGTGCCTGGATAACCACAAGCTCAGAAATGCTCATTGCCAAACACAGCTGTTTTCTGGGAAGTGTGGGAACGACACAGAGAGTCACTTGATCAGCCACTGGTGCTCACCACTACTTTCCCCTTCTCTCGTAGCCTTCGCCTGGACCCCTCTGGGCTCTGAACTCCCTGCAGTTGTGCTTTCTGCACACTCAAAAGCTCTGTCACTACCATATATATGGCACAAAAACATGCACAGGGACACAATGGTGAGATAGATCACCTTCTGTCATAGTGTTTAGAATAAAGGAAGGGATGGATGCAGAGCAAACTAATATGAGATTTATGGACTTAAAGTCTTTAAGGATGTGGCAGCAACTGAAGAAATTGCCCCAACAGGTTGGTGTTAGTTTGTGTCTCTGTTTTACACAGCCTTCCTGTATTATCCAATGTTTCCTACCATTTTCCTCTGCAGCAGGTGTTACAGATAGTTGCCAGACAGATGGCTGATCTGCTGCAACAAACCAAGTCCTACATGTTTTTGAAAGAAGGAAAAATCTATGGTACCAAAGGGCTCACAGCTAGCTATGTACATGTTTTCTTCCTGCTCTGATCAGCTACCCTCCCAGACTGCTGTCAGAGAGCAGAAGACAGAGGACCAGAGAGGTCTCGCCATGTGAAGATGTATGGTCACACTGCACCCACAGTGGGAGGGCTAACAGGACAGGTTGCAGCCTCAGTCATCCCTAGAGGAGCAGAGTACTGCACCGCTTTGTGGACGACCTGGGCCTGCCTCAGCCCACAAGGACCAGCTGCCAAGAGGAAGAGACAAGATTATCTAAAGGAAGTGGTCTGGAAGAGAAGAGGTACCGATTAACTTAGCTATAACCCTGCTCCCTCTGCTTGCACATTTATTCCGGAGGCACTCTCTTCTCTTTGGCATAATTTTGCAGTTTTTGATAACCCTTCAGAAATCATGAGCTGTCCTTGCTTCTGTCTCAGTCAGAAGCTCCCTTCTGTGAGGGAGGGATCCACTGAAAGCAGGCAAAATCTGGAGAGCAGTGAGGCTCCTCTTGAACCCAATGAAATACTACATTGCTACAAAAAAATACCCCCAGGGATGCTACCTCTTTGTATTTGCTAGCTGGGGCTTCCTTTGGTTCCCATTTTATCACAACACGGATGAAAGGGCAGACTGCGTCTTGCCGGAGTCATAAAAGCTCCTGTGCACTTTGGGTGCTAATTCCTGTAGGCACCATTCCTCTTCTAGAAACTTACCAACAACCATGGTGAAACTCTGCATAGGTTTAAAATATTTGCCGTTCTGGATTTTTATTTACTTTATGGTAGCCAATTTCAAATGCTCCAGGAGGAAGGAAGAGTAAGTTCTTACCATGGAGCATCCTATCTGGGACTTTTTGGTTTTTTTTTTTTTTTGGCAATGGGATTTAATGTAAAGCTTGAATTACATTGCTAACAGAATTGAAAATTTCTGAACTAGATCTTTGAGTTAAAAAGACAACCCTCTTACTAAGTAATATTAATCATCTCAAAAAGACAGCTCCAAGTCAGCTCATATACTACATATTAACCTGCCATTGTGTCCCAGTGCTTTAACGTTAGAATCATCCTACATATCCCTCATCTATATTCACAATACAGTTGGGCATGACTTCGTCAGCAGCTGGAGGAGCTAGTCTTGACCTCAGTATTTTGAATCTTGTCAGTTCAAAGATATGTACTGAGAATGAGTGTTTAGAGCACAGATTTATCTGCAGATGGATCAGCATGATATCCTTCCTGGGTCCTAAGGGTCCTGGAGAAGCACTACAAGGGTCTCTCTAACTTCCTGGAAACCAACCACATTATTTGCTCACTCAGACACTAAATTTATAGCTCAGTATTTAGACTGATCACACATAGTGTGACACTGAGCTTATAAACTAGGAATTATTACATCCTCATCCACCCACGTGAGGTTTTCCTTCTGTAAGAATCATCACACAGAGGGTATCATTCATCAGTGAAGTAATCTAATTTTAATAGTTGTTCCTCTATATTAGGAATAGTCCTCACTCTATTTAACTGTTTATGAACAGAGCTTGAGCGCATACAATGGAGAAGATTGACCACAGAGAGGTGAAAAGGAGTCTGCAGTGCAGGGCTATCATGTGGTAAAAGGGGCCAATAACATAGGAGCTGTACGATGTCTGTTTTAAGTTTTCTATGCTGTTCTTTCCCCTTACTTCACATAAGAAGTGGAGCTCTGCCAAAGGAATACTATTTCACCACTGTAGTGATGTTTGTGTTTGCACTACAGCAATACTAAAGCAAAAGGCAATGGCTCTAGCAATAAATCAGAAACATATAATGAAGAGAAGAACTCCCATGCTGTAAACCTTTGCAACAAAGCTATAGTAATGACTCTTGTTAAATCCAAAGCTATACAATAATAAAAAGGTACTTACCACCATCCTGGTGTGAGAAATTCTGTGAAAGGAAAAAATAAGACATTTGGTTAAACTTTTTATATGTGGGTATAATTTTCATGAAGTCTTGATTTTTATGGTAGGCTTGCTTTTATGGTTCTTTGTAATTCTTAAATGGGTACTAGGGATGTGGCTCCTCAGGTTTAGGTGCCATTAGAGGCTGAGGGAGAGGGACATGGTGTAACTAAAAGGAGAACACTGCTGTTTGTTGCAAGCTGTAATGTTCAGAAGTGGTACTTGTGGTAAATGCCACTATCTCTGGGTGCCACTGGGAGCAGGGAAGTTTGAGATACCTTTCAGGATCCTGCTGACATCTTTCAGTGGGGCTGAAAGATCACATTGTTTCCCTGCAGATAAGCTAGGGAGATAGTCTCTGAAATCCCCTTTCAAAAAAAGCTGGAGTGGGAAGGGGAAATCCAAATAACCCGTTCAAAACAGATTTGACACCTCTGTATCTTTTGTAGTCTTGCTCATCCTGGTTTGAGCTACGTGCTCTGCAGCTGCCCTCAATCTTCCCGTAAGTGTATGAATTATAACTGCTGCTTTCAAGCAATGCTAAGAGTGTACCTTGGTTTCAATCTGTGACCAAGTGCCTTTTTTTTAAATACCTTTTGCAAGTTGTCAAAGGATTTCTCGGTCTCCTTCAGTTTCTCCAAAATGATTTGTTCTTTGGCAGATATTTGGGATTCCTCACTTTCTAATTTCTGTATTTCTTGTTCCAGCCTGTGGAAGACATACAGACATGCACACACACACAAAAATAAAACATGTAAAAATTATTTCAGTGAGCCATTGCTTCCTAGGTATTAAGTAGCATTTCAAACGTCATCAGGGACAACTTTCACTCTTGTTATTCACAACTGCTTTCCTAGCACATGAAGGGCATGTGAGTGATTTGTAAACCAGACATCTATTTAAAAGAGACACAGTAATGCTTTTATTATCCATTTCTGCAAAAGCATGTACAGATTGACTAAAAATATACCTCGGTATGCCTTCAACCCAATTCTGAAACACCTCTCAGATAAGCACTTTCATTTTCGAAATCACAGTACGGGATATAACCATAAATGTGCAGTAATAATTGGAGGAATAGGTGTCTTCTAACACTTCTGTACTCCAGACAATGAAACTGGAAATAGTTGTTGGAAGTTGGCAGTCAGCCAGTTGTGTTAGGAGTTTCTCTTGAGCCAGTACTTTGCCCATTCCTGACAGTAACACCTTCGGATATCTATCCATGCTTTCTACTGTTACTGCATTATACTGGGGACCCCAGAGGCTTCAGGTAATAAAATACACAGGCTGCTCAGAAAACAAACTTATTTTGCTAGGCAGTAACCATTCAGCACTCTCATTTCTCTTCGTGAGACCTAATGGGACTCACTCCTTAAGGTGTGTTGATTGTGATTTGCGATACACTTTAATCAGGGTTAGATTCTCCATTACTTTAACTCAAATCTCCTTTGATTGTCACGGTTTATGCAGGTGCAGTAATATTCCCTCTCTCCCTCTATTTTTACATACACCACCATCTTTATTTTCTCACTTTTGACCAAAAAACCCCCCAACCTGTAATATGAGCTAAGATGAACACTTTTGAGCAGGGATAGTTACCTAAAACTCCCTTGTCTACAGAAAGAACTGTAGCTTCTCACAGCTTGTTGGACCATATTTTTTCAAATGTGACAATTCAGCATTGCCCAGTACTTTCCTCACCCATGGCTGCTTGCTCCTGCCTTTCTGCCACCACTTCTCAAGTGAAGGATCAGTGCCTTGATCCAAGCCAAAGGGACTTATTTTCGCTCTTTCCCAGCCCTGTTCAGCACGCAACTTCATTAGTGCTTGTTCGATCACAAGGCAGAGGGAGAGGAGAAGGTGACAGTGAGCAGCTAGGGAGGAGGGAGGGAGGGACTGCTCCTTTCAGGGGCTTGACAGCTTGAGTTGCTTGTGAAATTCATGTGTCTAAATATAGATGCAGGGGTCTAACTTAAGGCACCCACCTGGGAAATTTTTACCCACTTTCTAATTGTGCAAGGATGAAAGATGTGTGGCACTTGCTGATAACACATTTCATTAGAGGGAGGCAAAAATGTCACAGCCTCAAGTCGTTGCAGATGGAAAAAGGCAGATTTTGCTCTCCTGAAGTATGTGAATACTTAATGGTCTCAAATTTGTGGTGGTTTGTCAAACTGCTGTTTTTCTGTCTTTAAGGCAACTCCCTCATCCCCAAGTTGAACTAGCTTAATTCCAGTGATTTTAAAAAGAAATGTTGGAAATTTCTGCTCCAATCCACTTAGTATTTTCTCCAAATTAATAAAAGAACTTTAAAAATGCAAAACATTTTGAAACAAAACATTTAGTTCTGCTGAAATGGAACAATATGATACAGGATTAATATCCCCCCTCATGTTGTCATTCAGGAAGAATTATTTCAAAAAATACTGTTTTATCTTGACTTTTCTTCCCAGGAAATTTTAAAAAATACCTAGTGAAGTGAAAAAATAATTTGCCACTGAGGTCAGTTATTGTCATACTCCTACTTAGCAAATTTAGAAGTCAATGGGAAGGTGGCTTCTTTTGCTTCCCTATCCCCGGGAACATTAGTAGATCCACATACATTTATACTTTGCTGATAAAGACATCTGAAGTATTCTGCTGTACTGTTTGCTGAAATTACATTGTGGAGCTGGGTGAGGTGGGGTTTACTGGTATATTTCTTTTCTTCCCAAGTTAATCACTAAGCAGCATTTTCAGGATACATATTCTGTATCCTGGTACATTTTGCTCGCTATATGATCCAGGAAAAGACTGGAAAACGGGAGTGCATGAAAGTCAGCAACAGCAAAATACAGCGGAAGAAAGAAGTCCTTTTTCTTTCAAATGAACTGGACATTAGTTAATAATTTATGACAATGAAAACACTGTGAGTATACGTGGTGTGAGGCAACTGATGTTGATGTGAGTAAGGTTACAAGCAAGTAGACTTCTTGTAATTTGGGGTGATCATAAGTGCACCATTTTTTGTACACCAGCTTAAAACTGTAGAAGGTTTGCCATAATTTGGTTTGGTCATCCAGAGAAAGTTTCCTTCGAATGCATGCACATGTGCACTTGCACATGCACACCCAGCAACTGATTTGATTTATATTTTCTTACTTTCTGGCTACTTGCTCTTTTGTTTTTACTTGTTTATGTCTCCTTTATTCTCCTCTCCTGGTTTACTTCCTCAGTTTCTGCTTCCTTTGTGCCAGCATACCATCACCATTAAAACAAGGTGGGCAGATACAACATTAGGTTACCCTACTTTGACAAGACATCTTGTGTTTTTTTTTTTTCCCGCATCTCTTCTTCAGTTCCTCTTAGAAGTGGTATTAGCAACAACATGCTAAAGAGGAAAGGGATGGAGACATAGCTGCCAGTATTTAGAAACATGGGTGAAGCTGGTAGGGACACAGATTTCCTCTGTGACACTGAATAATAATGCATACAAACTCATCCCATAGGTACAAATTGGCCTTTTTCCACTGAAATCAGTGCAGGCAGACTAAGAGTCTCCCAGGCCCTGTGTAGAATGGGTCTGAATACCTAATTGTGGCTGGAAAAATACAGATCATTCAGCCAGAAGGTACCTGTTATGTGGCACAGGGGTCATATACCAAGCATTAATATCCACAGGAGGTTGTTCTATATCTTTTTCCTCCATTTTATACCACTCTCGTCTGTACCCTCTAGGCTTAAAGGCTGAGGTAATGCTGCTGAGGTGCTGAGGTAACAAATACTCAAGGGTACAGTTTCCATGTGAGATACATTCATCAGTAAACCACCTGGGCACCACAGATCTCACTGGAAAATTTGGACCTAGTGTCTTCACCACTTCCTTTGGCCTTTTGAGCTAGGGGCCAGCAATGCAAAAATTAAAATCATAATGCAAACTGAAGGTTGTTTTGCACACTTTATTTTTTTAGTGAGCTTCACATGATCAGAATGGCTGAGTGATAAGAACTGCCTGCTTTTTTGGTAACAAGACACAACAAAGAAGCAAATTTGGCCTGAAAACCAAAATGCACTAATATCACACCTGTTTTGAGCAGCATGCTACGTAATGGTTTGAATAGCAATAAATCCATTCAGAATGCACATGTACACATATGTACATATACAAAGTGCTTACATTCTTCCTGTGTAAACCTGTTAAATATTGAATAATGTCCTTTTCTTCTAGCCCAGTTTAAAAAGGATGTGCTTTAATTGTCATTTGACACCTGGGAAGGAAACCTTATAATTCCCTTGTTCCTGGCTTCTTAGCAGATTTCAGGCTAGCATTTGAAAGACGGCCACAACAATAGTCAGTTAAATAAACAACTACAATATCTGGAGTGCTGAAGGGAAAAAAATAAGAAACAAAACAGACATCCAGATGAGGCAGATGTGGTGTAAAACAGACAGTTACTATTGCTGCTTATTGGCCCAAGCAGTTATCTGATCACAGATATTTGCTAAACTGTTTATACAAGGAGTAAAAATGGCTCAGGGAGACCAGAGTTGCTTTGGCATGGGTGTGTTTTTTCAGTGGATGTACATGGAGCCCTATTTCCCCAAATATCACAGAAACAAATGGGAGATTTTGCCAGTCAGAAAGCCAAGCCTGCCTGGCTACTAGTCTGTCTGTCCTGTAGCTTTCTTTAGTGGATGGCTGCCATAAGCACCTGAGGGTATAACGTGATTTTCAGTGCAGCTGAGAAGAGCTGCCCATGTAAGCCAGGTGACCCTCCTGCTCACATTAATGGTGCTGGCCTGCTATGAAGGGGAAGAAACCACGGAGAGCAGAAGAGATGCTGTCTCTTGGACAGCATTTTGCTGTTATTTGGGGACAACCTGATTCCTTGGTTAGTAAGATTAAAGGCTCGTAGGATAATTCAAGCTGGAAGTGACCTCAGGAGGTCTCTAGCCCAATCTCCTGCTCAAAGCAGGGTCAGCCGTTGAGATCAGGCCAGGATGCTCATGGCTTTTTCCATCTGGGGCTTGAAACTCCCCAATGATGGGGAAAAAAAAATATTTTTTTTAAGGCTACATAGTTGGTAGCTGTCAGACATCATGCCCTGCAAAATTCAGACCAGAACTGTTCAGTACTGCAGGGGAAGGGGATGCAACAGACTGCTAAAGGAATTCTGGTCTGTGTTTGGTGGCATTTTGACCTAACCAGGTGGCTATATGAGTGTAGGCAAGGCACCCAATGCAGTTTCTGAGAGGACTGGAGGCAAAAGCAGCAAATGAACCCTCTTGCAGAGGCGCTGGGATCAGGGACCAAAGGAGCTGTTAGGCAGCACAGAAGACTAATTCAGGTGATAAAAAAGGGCGTTAAGAAGAGACATCTAAGAAGTGAAGAAGCAGAAGGAGATGTTTGGCACTGTGGTATGTATACATGTGCATTTATGTTTAGCACTCAGTACCCTGCAAACATTATGCTTGGATATAGGGCTCTCTTTTGTGTTACAGCCTGAAGGTGCTGAATGCTCTTTCTCTAGGTGAAGGATTTCCTCTGTTTCTCATGCTAGGGTATTGAAACCCACAGACTTGGGCTGTCATTTTCCTCTCCACTGAAAGGCAGAGGCTGTTCTGGCACCGGGTGACTTTACCTCAACCCCAGGAGGGACCCCGAGCAGGATCCTGCAGGGCACTCACAGAGCTGGTGCAGAGTCACACTTCTTTGCAATAGGAGCACACAAATCCCAGATAAGCAGAACTATGCCTGAAGAAAACAGCCTCCTCTATCCAGCTAATTAACTGTGCCAGACATGTGATTTCTAGAGCTATCTACATTTGGCTCAGCAATGTATTGTTTTTTGGGGTGGGATGGTAACAGCATTATAAACAGGGAGAACAGCTGCAGGTTTATGGACCAGTTTCTTTAGCCTGTACGAGGTCTGCGTGCTGGGTTGCACCTGAGAAATACTCATGTCATTTCTGCAGTGAAGACAGAAAAGTAATAGAAGTTATGTCTGCAGCATACGCACTGACATGTCAGTGGAAACAAGAACATTCATCAGCACTAATAAGGAAAATATACAAGTGTTCAGAACTTAAGAGGAAAACAGGAAAGACCTAATCAGGGTAAGCACTCGAAGGGAAAAGGTGACGGATGCATATGTAGAATGGGGGACGGCTCGTCTATAAACTGATTATTTTTCTATTGCTTGACTGACGCCTATATAAAAGGCACAAAAAAAGACATGGCCTGTCTGTCAGTAACTAGTGCCAGGTCTCTCAAAGCTGAACATCCTGAGGTGTTACAGCTGGTATTAAAATGGCAGATTCACAAGCAGAGAACTGCAACAAACCCCTCCGATGCTTACTAAACAGAAAGTTAAACACCAAGTTTAGGGATAACTGGGCTTGCCTTTAAGGATGAAACTGATCTCTGCACAAACTCCATACCCATTTCAAGGATCTTGCCCTCTCAAAGCTTTTGACCATATAGAAAAAACAGAAACTGAAGCAGCATGCATGATCCAACCCTTCTGTGAGCAGAGCCATGGGCCTTTTCCCACAGTGAAAAAGAGCACTGGCAAAAATGCTCCACCCCATGGGCCTCTCATTACCACTTCTTGGTCATTGTAAAGGTTTTTTGGGGCAGCAGGGTACCTGTTAGCTCACCCAGGTTCAGAATAACCTTGGAAAATGAACTTGCAAAGGAAAAGGGTTCTCCCTGCAAGATGTGTAAGTTTTGCATTGAGGCTCTTGAAACCAGCAAAACTAGAGAAGATACAGGGAACTGTACCCTAAATCCCAGTCCAGCACCTCAGCCTTTGACACGCTTCCTATACCTGTATCAACTGCCAAGCACCAGCAACCTGGCTGTAAACCAAAATGCCTAAGAAACTGGAGCTGAAACTTACATCCCACAGCCCTAAACAGTGCCTTTCATCTGCTGTAGGGGAGGGGGGAGTCACTGACTAATACTTGATTTAGTTTCCACATTGGCTTAGTTTTCTTAGCAAGCACTGGCAGTTGTGCCAAAGCCAGCTGGACCATTTGTGGATGTCACTGTATATCAACACATGGCCAGCACTGATGGCAAAAAATCTGCTTGATTTCAGGTCTCTTGCAGGATCTGAAATGGGATTCCAGAGCTGAGTAATTCAATGCCTCTTAGTTTTGTCTTTCTGCAGAGCTCATCCTTTTTGAACAGCTCACCCTCAAAGAGGAAAGCTGGCAGTGCACATCTTGTGATTTCCAAAAGGCTGTTGTTTACAGAGTACAGCTGATAATCAAACATAATTAGCATCTTTGAAAAGGCAAAACCTCTGTGACTTGAAAGACTGGGAATACATTATCACCAATCAATGCTTGGAAGTGAGATTCAGGCATGATGCTGAATGAGTTGCTCTGGTAAGCTATATGAAACTTCCTGGATACATAGGAAGGGAAATCATTCCCTTTACCAAGCAAAAGTTGCATCCCAGTACCAGCTGATGAACTTGGGAAGAGAGGAAAAACTCGCTGTAATTCACTTTGCTGTTTAAAGTAAATGTATACATGTGTGCATAGAAAAAGAGCTGTATATTGATATTTTGCATCTGCCTTGTTTAGGACCAGGTTAATCCCTGCTGGGTTAGACAAACCAAGGCCAGCAAGTCAAGCACTGGACACAGGATTTCTTGAGCTAAACATGATGATGTGTAAAACCCAACAATCATTACCCTGATTTAGTTAGTAAAATGTTGCCTGCTCCAGGTGTAGAAGGCTTAGTGTCAACACAACACAAATGCTTTGCCTTGGAGTTGCAGAAGTTAGATGATCAAGTTCCTTTCCTTGCCAAAACAATACTGTTTGTGTATTAATTTTTGTCGGTGGTTTGCCTGATGCAGTGTTAAATCTCCCAAGCATGGGGAACTCCAGCGCTCTCTGGGGTAACTCCTCTTCCAACTGGAACAACTTTTTCATTACCTGCTTTTTCTCTATTTTAGAAGGATGTTACTTCATTCCAGTATCATCTTCTCATATCACCTTAACACACAACTTCTTACACCCACAGCATTTACATCCCACACTTGTTTGGGGACTTTTACAAGTGTGAGCCTTCCAGGGCCAAGTTCTTCCAGTCTTCTTCAAATAGGAGATGTCTCCAGCATGGGAGAGACTGCAACATTAAAAACTTCCCACTCTCTCAGAAGAGGGCAGATCACTGACTGGAAATCAGTAAATCACTATGCCTTGGATGCTTGCCCTTATAGCAGAGGAGCACATGGCTTGACCCTCCTTTGGGAAATAGAGGGGAAAAAGGAAAAAAAAAAAGCCCTGGTGTGAACCCAGTCCCCTGGCCAGTGGCCAAAGAGGTGAAAGAGCAAAGAGTCCACTTATTTTCTCCCTGTCTGCTTATACCAGAATATTTGGACCTGAAAGCTCCTGTTTGTGCTCCTGACCAGCTCCAGGTAGGACTTGGCAGATCTGACCAAACCCCTTCATTTCTCTGACCAGCCAAGTAAAGACCCTGAGAGCTTAATCCACTCTGGCAGAGTCTGGCTTTTGAATCATCCAGCTCTTGGAGCACTTGTGTTTAAAACAAGTAGCACAAATGTCCTGGTTTCCCAGGCCAGCCCTGTGAGATGAAAATGGATATTTAGGCTCCTCCTGGTAAAGCTGGGTTTTGTCTCCCATCTTCACCATTGCTATTGTTTTCTTCTTCCCTCCCAGCCCAGAGAGAGGGCAAGCCTCAAGCTTCTGGAGCCTCTTGGTTCAGTGTCCAAAATACTAAAATAAAGTAAAGGAATTGAGAGCCACAACTGATATAAAACACTCAGGCTGCACAAAACCAAACACGCAATTCTCCGTGTCCAGACAGACAGGGAGTCACACCAGACAACTGGTGTGCAAGTACAGGGGTGCAACATCTGTGGTTCATTGCTCTGTACTCACTGGGATGGCAGGAGAAAGGCAGGGAAGACACAATAGCCATCTGAGAGAGGACACGTGCACTGTACTTTGTAATTGGAAGGTGAAGGTGCAAAGACTCAGGGAAGACACAGAACCCTGCAGAAACTTGCTTGGTCTCCCACAGCTTTAAGTAAATTTGGCAGGCCAAGCACCAGGAGAGTTGTCCCTGGGATGCCTGAGGACACACAAGAGTACAAGAAACAAACACATCCATGTGGCTTGCTGTCGTGAAATCCTCTCCCCTTCCCATGCTGTGCTTTGCTCCTACCATTGAGGTGTACTTCAGTGCACTGCCCAGGCACTTTGAGCACTGTGAATAGGCTCCAGAAAGGTCACAATGATTGTGGTGGGACCTGGGTTTGGAGGGCATGTGTTGCAAGATGCGGTCCAGGCAAATGAGGGTTGCACATGCAGTTCCCTCCAGCATAAAGTCCCCATACACAGCAGCATGCACCCAGAGACTAAAAAAGCAACACAGGTGTGGCCAGCCCTGTGAAAAACAGTTTGCTGGCACATTGCAGCTATGCACATGAAAATTCATTTAGGTTTAGCAACAGATGCCAGCAGTTCAGATGTACAGTGGACTGTGTTATTTATATCTTGGGAGAGGTCCAAGAAATAGAGGGAGAGCAATTGGTGGACGACTTTTGAGTGCTCATTCTTCTATAGTGCAGCAACACTGGCTACTGCAGCATTCCCCAGGGTAGCGTGGATGTACAATCAAAAAGAATGTGTGACCTTATGCAGCACCCATACCACAAGCTGCCAAGGAAGGAGGATGGTTTTGTGCAATTCCTATACATACTGGTATACTGGAGATACACATTCAGTTATGTAGCAGCATTTACAGGGAAGGCAGAAAGCCTGGAAAAGGGTATGAGTTTTATCTCCACCTTCTTTTTTAATGAAGTAAAAAAAAAAAATTAAAAAAAATTACTAAAAGTATTTGCCCTGAAGAGATTTCAGGCTCCCATGTACAGACTGGGAATACACTTTTTGTCCCCAATTTATACTGTCAGCTGAGAGACAAGCTGCTAAGGGTCATGGGGAGCTCAGGGCAGAGCATCAGCCAGGCAAAACTGCCTGGTGGGAAAGGACCTGGAGGTGCTGGTCGACAGCCGTCTGAATATGAGCCAGCAGTGTGCCCAGGTGGCCAAGAAGGCCAACAGCATCCTGGCCTGTATCAGAAATAGTGTGGC
>JAVJGG010000074.1:9751863-9763614 GCA_035590195.1 Aviceda cuculoides | reverse complement strand
AAAGTCCTTGATTTTAGACTAAACACTACTGAGCAACAACTGAAAACATCAGGGTGTTATCAACATTCTTCACATATGGAACTCAAAACACAGCACCGTACCAGCTACTGGGAAGACAATTAACTCTATCCCAGATGAAACCAGGACACAACGTAATCACATTGTAGATGGAGATAGAAATCTACCTATATCCCACTTCTGTGCCTTAAGCACTGAACTGTCTTTCTTGGGTTTTTTTTGTCATCAGATGGATTTTGAGGAGAATCTTCAGAGGAGTCTTTTTCAAGGGCTAATTTCTTCACAGCTAATTTAAAGAAATAATTTTCTAGGCCTCAAATTCAAATTTGTTTAAAAAAAATCCCAAATGCTCTAACACTACAATGACTTGTGTGAGTTTAATGTTATTGAATGTGACAGCAAACATTATTTCACAGCTTAGATGAGAAAGACCAGAGCAGACTGAAATGCCAGTTTTCGATCAAGGTTGGGTTGATGGGTCTAGGTTGCTAAACTAGAAGATTAGGAAGCAGATGCAGGAAAGTGCCAGTGGGTAGAGGAGGAGGAAACTAGTAGGTGTCGCATAAAAATAGAAAGCTTTTCAGGAGAAGGACAAAATAGAGCTTTTTACTATAGATCACTTAAAAAAACCTTATTTGTTCTTTTTATACATTATGTAGTATTTAAGTAATGCTTCCCTTTCAGAAATCACCATAATTTTGTAGCAAAACAAGGTGTTTTGTAACAGCAAAGTAAAGTGTTAAAATATAACATTTCTGCACTAGAAAAAAAGGCCACACTTTTCTGTCCGTTGAATTCACCAGATGATTTTGGTGTATCTCACATGGCACCTTTTTTCAAATTTATGGAAAACAACTGCTCAGCTTGAATCAAAAGTCTCATTTCCTGCTCCTTGCAGTGTCCTCAATCTAGGAAGGATGTTATACAGATGTGAGACTTTCAGATATGCCAACTTATACAAAATGGCTGTCATTCTTTAAAAGAACATCAGGCTGATATTTCAAAAACCTGAAGCAACTGTGAAGGCATGGGATCAAAAATTTCTTATGGAGCTTTTCCTCATTCAGAGAATTACTGTTATATCCTTATAATTATGGTAGGATTTGTTACATGAAAACAACTTCCTATTATTGCATGTTAATGAACAGAAAACATTCTCAGTAACACTGCTATGAAAGAGCCAGTCTTTGGATTATTTCAGTGGAAGATGATACATTTTCTTTCTAGATTAAAGACTGGAAACTATGATATAACAGTAGTATTATTTCCATGCAAATAAAATACAGATTTGTTCTCAAAATTCTTTTCCCCTTGTTCCACTTCCCCCCCTGCCCCCGAAGGTTTTATTGCTTAAAATCTTGCAGGTGATCTGTCAGTTCCTTAAGCAGAAAAAAGTGGTCTCTTTCTTTAGGAGTCTGAATACCCACATTCCTGACTATAACTGTCTGGGACACTGTAGCATATATTGCCCAATGGATGGACATACATGGACATCAAAACTTGGTGCCAGATTTTAGGAACATAGACCTCTCTGGCTTTGCTACTGTAATTTTATGCAAATTTATTTTTATTCTAGGTAGAGCTGCCTTCTTAACGTTCTTCTCACTAGTATTCATTGTAAGATAAATAAATGCAAGCCACCTTGTTATCACACCAGAAACAAAGAAGGCATAAAAGATGGTCTTTGGGACCATATACTTGCACTATTGAACACGTAACTTTTGACCTCACTCCATCTAAAGCTTTCTCCTGTGGTCCATACATACATCAGCTTTTGCCTAGCAAAGAACAAGAATTTCTTCTTTAAAACATGGCAAAAAGACAAAGCACAAGGTTTCATTTTCCACTGGTTACATTCACTGAACTTCTTGCCCTGAAGCATCCCTTTGTGGATCCTCTGGAAATACGAAAATAGAAATTACTTGATTAACAAATGGCATCTTCTCTAATCTTAGTGACATGCCAGTTACTGTTGTATTTCGCCAAATTAAAAAGAAGACTGCAAGCTACCACCCTCAATCTGTTGCGCAGGTGAATATATATGACAAGGCCGGTAGAGTTTTCTTTGCTATCCAGCTAGTGCGTCATCCTCATGATTTCTGCAAGTTACAAACCCTAAAGCAAGCAGTGTTTCCACTGACAGCGGTATCAGGACAACACCACCTGGGGTGACTTCTCACAGGCTGCCTTTCACTTAGAAAATACAATGAAAATGGCAGGTTTTGCATATGTTGTACTTCCAGTTCTCACCCACATCTCCTTGGTTTAAAAACAGCTACACAGATCATGCATTGGTATCCTATGGCAAGGAGGAGGCTATTAATAGCCGCCATCAGAACTAATCACACAGTCCGAAATATGACATTGAACCTTCCAGCTGTAAATGTTATAATAGGGAAGAAGCTGTTCCAGACGTGGAGTTGGCCTGTGAGCTGTGTCTTAACCCTCTGGCAGTTACATTCATCTAGGAGTCAACCCCCAGGCTGCAGTGACAGCAAAGCACTGGAAATATGTGGTGGCAGGAAAGCTCATGTTAAGACCCCAGATGGTAAGAAGAAAGCTATAGTGGTGATGCAGGGCTGCTGTGTAGTGGGGTTGTGGGCGTTCCCCAAAGGAAATGTTTATTAATGAGTATTTTAAAGGGATATGTTAAATACAACGAATTTCTAGAGGTCTGACAAAATGAGCTCTGATACCTGCTGAGCACACTTCAGTGTAATGTTTGTTGATATTCTGGTCCTTGATTTCCAACAAACTTTTATCTTGAATTTAGTCACAGTATTTTTAAGAGGGGAAATAGTCCAGTGTCATTCTGGGTAGCTTTTGGGAGGCATCTTGATTCAGTTGATTTTATTTGTGGATTCGTCATGTTGGTCTTGCTTTGTTAAAAACATTTTTGATTATGGAACACATTTAAAATGTGACGTTTAAGCCTGGCAGAAACCTGTGCTGAAATGCTCTCCTGACCTGCGGCCAGGTGCAGCAAAGCCATCTTTGCCAGCAGACAGGCAGCAGGGCACTCCACTCTCCCTCAGGGCTGGAGTAGCAGTGGTTTTTGGTGAGCCTGGATGCTCTACGCATCACTGCAGCCTCTTCCCATGCCACATTGACCAGTAGGTGACCTGTGTGTCCCACATCCAAAAATAGATGAAATGTACTGCCCCCTTCCAGCTTTAGCTGAGGATGGGAGGGACATAAAAATACTTTTCTGTGGTAAACCAGAGCCTTCCTAGGGATGCTTCCTAATGGTTGCAGACAGCTGCTCACTCTCTGGGGTGGGGTCCTGACATCCTGAAAACTGGGTTATATAAGCCTCAGTATTCTAGTTAACTGTTTGTATTTTGGACACTCCAGTCAGGACCTAGTCTCCAGTAGGTTAAAAAAAAAAAAAAAGAAAAAAAAAAAGGTGTATGCAAAAAGCGCGAACTTTGCAACATGATGATTACATTTCCATTGGGAAGCAGATAGGGGGTCAGGCTGCTGCTGACCCTTTCCACATGTCCTCAGAAGGGGTTGTAGTGAGAAGAGCCTCTTTTCTGTACAAGAAATGCTCTAGGATTTTGCTCTTCTCAACTTAAAATGAGCAGCTGATGAAGGGGGAAGTGTTTAGACAGAAGACCACTATGCAGAAATAAAGACATGGGAGAGGGAGGCAGGCAGATGTACTCTTAGGGTAGGTGACCTGGTAGCATTTAGGTCACAGAAGCCTCTAGAGAAGGCAGGCACCATCCCACCATGGTAAACAACCTGCACTGCTAGGACAGAAAATATATCTGTTTAATTCTCCTCACAGACACGATGTGATAAATAGCTGTTAAACAATTATGCAATGTTCATACGCAGTATTAAGCAGTTTTCGTTCACTCTAGAAATGGCTTTATATCTGCCTGACTATAGATTATTTTGCTGTCTTTGTTTCGAAGTATCTACCATTTTGACATTTGTGGGGTTAGAGGACACTAGAAAATGATGGCATATGGTTGGTGATTTCCCTGAGAAGTATTATTCCTTTGGAAAACATTGTCTTAATTATATGTAAAATGTTTATGGGAATGTATCCATTTCATGATAATCTGACAGGGTATTATCTCAGTATTTTGTTTCTGTGAAGCAGAAACATCTGCTTTTTAAATTACCTTTTAAACTATGAACAGATACAAGTGTTAAAGTGGCAATGTTGATAATGTTTCAGTTTTAGCAAAATAAATGTTTCCAGAACATCAAACAAATAATATTAATTCCTCTCTTTCATAACATTTTAAGTAAACTTATTTTTCATCTGTATTTGAAACAAGGTGAAATTTCAAAGTCTTGGAATTTTCTGTAAGATGGAAGTTTTAAGTTTTGACCCATTCAAGTCATCACTTTATGCTACCATTTCATTCATAGCTTCAGCTTTTCAACATCCTGCCTTCTAGGGTCCACAGAGTCTAAAATTTATGCCTTCTGTTCCTCTTCACAGATGTCAATTCTGACTCTAATGACAAAGGATGAAAATCCACACCCTGTTTCAGACTAATGAAACAATGTAAAATTATTTGGAGAATGAAACTGGAGCTCTGAATGCAAACCAGCAGATTTATTTATGTCTTCAAACAAGAGCTTTGAAACAAGTGACTCCAACACAGAAATATTTTGCCAGCTACCAAGTGGAGGGGGAATGGAAAGAAAACTCCAACATGATTTCAAGCAGTTGTACTGGGAGCTGGCAGGCTGGTTTGCACTGGTAGTTCATCCAGTTCTGTGCCTGGCAGTGGCTGTTTCCAGACATTTCACGGAAACGTACCGAAAATTCAGGGTTGACTTGCATGCAGGAAAGTTTCTTCCTTACCTACAATGCAAGAAGTTGGCTTTGTCCTACACTGTAAAAGCCAACACCCGTTCCTAAACACTAATTTACTCTGTAAATCCCTGGAGACCCTGCCTTGAATTTTGCAAAATACGCCACTGTAATGAATCAACAAGTGCATCAAGCTGATTGTTTATAATGCAAAAAATTTAGGTTTCTCTGTACCTACATTTTTAATTTCCTCATTCGGGTTTCACAGTTTGTGATTCGTTCTGGTAAAAAGCAGTTCCTGCTCTCACTTCTCTGTTTCATTTCCATATACTTCTAGCACTTCCCTTCTCCAAGAGAATTACAGAAACATAGAAAATAGTGCAGCTGTCCCCCTTACCTCAAGTCTCTCAACAAACACCTGTCAGGCCCTTTCCTAAAACTGTCTGGGACTGGAGATCCCCCTGTGGCAACTGGCAACCTATTCCACTGCTTCACTGTGCTCAGTCTTGGAAAAGGTATGGGGGAAGAGTGCTTGACTTTTTTTTAAAGGTCTGGTGTTCTGGCATTTTAATCCAACTTCTCCTGTTCTTGGGATTTATTTGCCTCATCTTTATAGCTATTTTCAAACTAGTTGCATTGTCATGTCCCTGTTCACCTTCCTTTTGCCTGAATAGTTTTCTCTTGCACGTTGTGGATCTTTGTGATCAGAAACAGGGAGCAAAGTCTGGGAGGGGGCTGGATGTAAGTACTGAGCCCCAGTGCCTTGGGAAAAGGGATCTGGAGAGGTCCTTGATGGTAGGCTGTGTTGGCTAAACTAGCACTGCTCCTGATGACTGTATCTGACCTCATCTCAGAGACCTGAAACGATGGAGACTCCATGGCCTCCCCAGTGCTTCACTGTCTTGGTCATTGGAAGGATTTCCCTAATGAATTTCCATTGCCAACACTTAATCTCTGTAGTTGTTGTCCTTTCTACCGTGAACACAAAGAACACGTTATTCCTTTCCATTGCAACGGCTGATGAAATATATTAAGAGCTACCCTCTGCATTAGACTGAGCAGTCTTTCCTTGAAGGCCATGTGCTCCAACCACTTCCATTTTCTCCTCCTGATTTCATGGCAGTCCGTGTTGTACTTCCAGTGCAGCACTCCAACTGCACGTTAATCCAGCTGAGGCCTTATTAATCATCAGCAGAGGAGGTTTCTTTTATGTCTGATTACCTACATACCAATGTGTCTTTACAGCACAAGATCTTTGACTCACATCCAGCTTCTTATTCACTCTAACTCCTACATGCTTTTGAGAGAACTGGGCTGATAGCCACAGCCCACCCTGTCTGCACAGTTGGTTATGCCTGCCTAGAGGTAGAATTTTGTACTTGTCTTCCATTGTGCTTTTAAGACCATCCCTGATTTGTAATCATACTGTTCTTCACTGTGTGCCCCCAGGTTTGATGTTGTCTTCAAGTTTAACGAATAGATCCTCTACTCATATA
Source organism: Aviceda cuculoides (assembly GCA_035590195.1). Classification (NCBI taxonomy): domain Eukaryota; kingdom Metazoa; phylum Chordata; class Aves; order Accipitriformes; family Accipitridae; genus Aviceda; species Aviceda cuculoides. The sequence continues at coordinate 9,757,320 of JAVJGG010000074.1, read as the reverse complement.
CCTTCTCATCACCTACAGTGTTAACGAGATGATTAAATGATTAAAGACCCAGCATGGAGTCCATCAAAACTTCTTCCTTCAATTTGGACTGAATAGTTTCTTGCCAGTATTGTATCTGCCTCACAGAAGTTTTGTCCAAACCGTATCCCTACCACTTGACTATAAAAGTATCAAAGTCTCCTTACTGTCAAAATATTTGGCATCCTCAACTGACCTGGAGCTGTAAGATCTGCTAGCTGCTGGTCAAGGAAGCTTGTGAGTCTTGACAGGCCTTACATGATAAATTCAGGTTGTTTATAATTCACTAGGTATTATTCTAGAGAACCACAAGTACTTCTCTAAGGATTGAAGCTATTCCCTAACTTCTCTTTTCCCTGTACCCTTGGTAAAGTTAAGTGTGATGTTTGCTCTTCCTATGAACAGCCCTTTTCAAAGACAAAAGTCTCCAAGACTGCTTCAGCCAGTTCTCCTTTTTGGGGATGGATCTCACCATGCTCACATGATCTGAAACCAGTTTGATTTGTCTCAGTACTCTCCAACTTGTTTTTCCCAATTCTGCTCTGGATATGTACCTTGTGTAACTACACTTGCCATGTGATTGCCACACACCTTTCCAGTGAAGACTGAAGCACACAAAAAGGCTCTTATCTCAGTATCATCTGTTGTCTTTCCTCTCTGTGGAACAGGAGATCAAGATTTTCCTCTGCTTTCTCTCTACCAGCAATGCTGACACAGAATCATTTCCTGTTACAGTACCAGACACATTATGCCTCTGCCTTTTTGGTTTTTGTCCTCACGTGCTTTTGCAACTCTAGTCAAGTTATGCTTAGTGATCTGAACCATTTTCCATTTTCTGTGAACTTTCTTCTTTGCCACTGATTTGGTACAGTGAGTCTCCTACTACACCTCTTACCTTTCTTCTGGGCCAGTTTGTGCTTTTATGGTCGTTCACTCTGTATAATGCCCTATCCACCAAAGCTTTCAGTTATGAATTCTCTCAAGTTTACTGAAATCTGCCTACCCCAAACCCATTCTTTTTTAGTTTGCTTTTCCATTTGTAAGTCACAGACTTTGTAATTTCATGGTCATCTTAGAGGCTCTCTAACCTTTCCATCTTGAGGGGTCTCGCCATGGACTAATCACTTTGGTGCACAGATCATGAACTTCCTCTTTCCGCATAGTTAGCTAAAAAGATAAGCTCATGCTCCAAAGATTTGCTTTACTGTGCAAGGTGAGGTTAAGATGATTATGACTTTTTTTTTTTTTAAAATAAGCAGGTTTTTTTAATGACTTGCTCTTCCTGTAAGTGTTTCTTCTACTGGACATGTCAGGGAATGTTACTAGATAGATAAATTTGAGAATGGTAAGTGAGTCCCAGAATATTTTCCAGTATCATTAGGGTATCTTAGAAGCTTTTGGTTAGGAGAAAATTAAAATGTAAAAGCTATTTTTTCCTCAGTGAAACCATGGCTTCTTTTTAGATAAGCAAACAGTGAAGCTACAAGAATGTTAATTGATTTGGGATACGAAGAATGAAGGCTTTCATTCTCTTCTGCAAAACTACCCTCCAAGTTAATTAAAAAATAATCTCCCTTGGAGGATAATGAGGAAAAAGAGGGGAGCGGGGAGAAGAATTAGTAGGAGTCAGAGAAGAAACCCGTGCTGAAACAAAAGGTATAATTTGGACATTTCCTGATGTGTTCTAAAATTAAAGAATCACCCCCATACTACCCGTGATCCCTTTTTTCTGGATTAATAGGATCAACCTGTGCAGTCCAGCCCTCTCCAGCCATGCTCACGCAGGCTGGGCAATGCCTGAAGCCCGTCGTGGTGCCTTCTTAGTGAGCACAGATGAAGTAGCTGGCAGATAGAAGGGTCCACAATGCTGCTGAGCAAAACTCATGGGCATGTGTTTGCAAATCACCCCCTTTGGGATCCCTGGGTCAAAAGGAGGCAAAGACGCCAGGGCTAAAGCCTGGAAAAGCTTCTTGCACTCCCCAGCGCCCACTCTGCTGGAAAGGGCAAGAGCATCCCTGCCTGCCGCCCAAGGGAGAAGTGAGTAGGGTGGGACAGGGGTACAGGGAGAACCATACTGCTGATGGGTGCGGAGGGGTGCAGGCATGAGGAGGGAAAGGAGGAGTTTGCCATAGAGCCATGCCATGTTGCTGTTCAGAGATAAAAGGTGTTTTGGCGGTGAAAGCGGAGTGCAGGAACCCTAATGTTGCCTACTGACCAGTGGAGGCTGCCTGTAAGGCAGATCACCTTACTGGGATGTGAGAAGAGAGAAATCTGCAAAAAACAGCTGTTTCCCACATGCCCTTTGAATGGCAATGTTGAAGAAGCTATCAAACTCCTAAATATAAAACAATGAAATAAAACAGAAACTAGAGGCTTGGCAGGAGGGGAAAAAATGGCTATGAACAGCAATTAAGAGAGAGAAAGCTGTGGGAGCTGTTAAAGACTGGGTAACTTTAATAGCCCTGAGAGCTATAAATCCTTATGATCCATCCTACCAACCAAAAGCTAATCCACCCAACTGCAGCAAAAAGGGAATGCCTCTCTGTTCCTTCCCCTTCCTCTCATATGACCTGGCTGATGGAGAGAGAAGGGGGACAAATGAATCTTTTATCTCCTAACGAATAACTGGTGCATGTTCCTTAGGCTGTATTTCAGACATCTCACAAGCAGTATCCACTGCATGAAATCAGCCTTGCCCTGAAAAACAGAAGTGCAGCTAACCACTACAGAGCAGCTACTTATAAAAAAAAAGCAGCAATGGGAGCTGCTGGAGCACTTCTGGTGATTTTAAAGGTGGTGCTTTATCACTTCACCTTGATTCTCCTTGGGAAGTGCTCTGCCTGACATGGTGTCTCAGTTCTTTATTAAAGGTAAATTTTATCCGGCAAACACTGGACTCTTGCTCATCAGGAAAAGCTGGGAAAAATGGAATGTTCAAGCCCCTCATTATGCAAACCCTCTCAGCACAGTCTCACAAAACCATGATTCAGCATCCCTGGGGCAAACGGACACATTAACACAATTCGTACACTCTGGGCTATTTCCCAGTTAGCATTCCTCCCACGGTAGACAAAAAACTCTATTATTTGTTTTGAAGACACTTTCCTGTGAAGGAAAGAAAATAATTCAGAGAATTACATAAGATTGAACCATATCCAAAATACATGTGTTCAGATGAAAATAGTAATTCCTTCTGATATATGCAGCTCTACAAATTGTTCTCAGTACATAGAACAGCATGGACTTTTCACCAGTAAATCATAAAACAAAATTTAGGTAAAGCCAAGATGTTCTATGTCTTATTTTAATGCCTACCTACTATCAGGAAAAGCTTCCCTTACTAAAAAATCTGATTAATCCAACACAGATTTGTGTAAGGGTTAATTTGCCCTGAATACCTATGGGAAACATTGGTATATTACTGGCTACTACAGCTTCCAAGAATGTCTTTACAAAATTTTTGTGCCAACCAGTAAGGATTTTCATGTATTTCAAAGAATACTTGCATGAAAAAAGCTCATATCTCCATAGTACATGTTGCTTCCTTAATGATTGTTCTATGAAAGAAGGTAATTTGTATTTAGAAAAAGGAGTAAAAAGCCCACTTACAACCCATTTTCAGCTTTGTTCATGCATAGTCATTTAGGCTATGTATGTATCTAATACAATGACAAGCAGTGCAGCCAGAGAATACTAAGCACAATCTACTTCCTTCCTGATCAAACACCAGCTTTCACTATTTCTTTCTTTTTTTTGTCCTGAATCCTTTTCAGTTCAGCAGCATAAAAAGCAAAGACTAATGAAGAATGAATCACCTTTCAGAAATGCTGGGTCATTGCATCAGGTTTTTCAAATGTCTTCTCCTTTGGGAGATGAGGTGGCTGAGCAGAGACTGCTAGGATGGAAAAATATCAATATATTTCTCATCTTATTCAGGATACCAGTATGATCTTTGTAGTCTGTACTAATGCAGTTAGTGTTAAGACAAGCCACTTAATGAAGCTGTGAAATGATTAAATACCACTGCTTTTAATGAGAAAAAAGATATTTTCAGTAGAGGTACTTTTGCAGTTACCCCCTACAGACATTACACATGACAAAATAAGTACTGGAAATAAGGAAGTACTATCAGACACACTACTTTGCTTTGCTTCAGGCGTTTTGTTTCACATCCGTTCCTGTACAAGAATATTGTTGATCTGGTAATCTTCCAAAAGAAAAGCCGTATTATCTCATTTGCTATCAAGGCAAGTGTAGAACAGCTTCACTGAACTAAGCAAGTTTGTGATTTACTTGGGAAAACCCAACAGCGCTCCTGTGCCACACTGAGCCAACCTGGTGCCCAAGGGAGGTCTGGTGGTGCTTGCTGGGGCCTGCTGAAGCACAGGTGTCTGCACCAAGGAGGCACCTGTAAGAGACATCCTGTTCATTAAAAGTCTTCATTTGTCACTTGCCATATCTAAGGAGGTGTTTTCGCTGCCCGAGAACCAGAGTGCACTCTCCTGTCCTCCACTTGCACTCGAGAGGGAGAAAGTGTGGATACTCTGTTCTCCTTTCTTCTTTAAAATGCTTGAAGAGTGACATGGCTGCCTGCAAAATGCTGTGCAACAGCAGTCTTCAAAAAAGTGGGATGTAGCAACCTACACTGCAGGTAAGAAATTTGTTTGGTCCTGGGATCCCTGGTAGACTTGGGCACCATGAGCCAGGATGTCAGGATGTGGCTCTCATATATGTTGCTTATTGCTTGCAGATATCAAAGCATTTGTCAGCTATTACATTCCCAGTCCTAAGAGAGGGAAAAGTTGAGGCATGGATGAAGGGAAGGGCTTTTCTCAGTTCAAGTTTAGTTATGAATTCCTTTCTCTTTTGTATCTGCTGCAACAATGATTTTTTGGCTTTCATGTGATATTTCAAGCCTATCTCTTCTGCTAGGAAAATGACACAGTGATGAGAGAGAGCAAGTTCTCTTTTCTGTGTATGGAATTTTGGGCTACTTTTACATGGTGGACATTGGTCTGATCTGTAGGGGTTTGATAATGTTTTGTCTTCATGCTCTGTGAGTTTGAAAGGAAAGCATTTAACAAACTAGTGGTAATACAGCAGTGTCTCTGTTACACCTGAGGTTTTGCATTGCCTTAGGTGGTACCATTTGACTATATCAAGACCTGATAACTGAATTTCTCTTCATAGAAACTATGTACTACCAACATTAAGAAAAAAGTAGCTAATTAAGAAAAAACATGTTCTCAAAACCCTGGTGTGAAGCAGACTTCTTATTGCTGGAACCTGCTGTGATAAGTACCTAAGGATAATTTGCTGTTGAAAATATGTAAAGAACAATTGCTTCACCAAACAGGCGACGTGGTTGCGCTTCCTCGTGGAACAAAACATCCTGCTCTAGTAAAACCACAAAAGCCAACAAGAAGTTTTCTCTGCCAA
>JAVJGG010000074.1:9685427-9751763 GCA_035590195.1 Aviceda cuculoides | reverse complement strand
CAATCGGGTATGAGCTTTGGAACTTGCTTTGCAATAGCTGACGTGCTTAACCTATATCCTTGTGCTAGTATTGACCAGCTTTGTAATTTAGAAAAGTTACGTAAACGGAAAATCAAGATCTAATCTGTAACTGTAACGCCCACCCCCATGAGAATAAAAGAAGCTGTATATGAGGGGTAAGTTGCGAGCCTTGGAGGAGCTGCAACTCCCCAGCCGCCCAGCGCTGCTTTTGCTTTCTTATCTAATAAATATAAATTAAACTCCTAACTGGCTCGGAGTGTTTATAACACTGCTTTCAATCCACCCTTCCAAAACATTTATACCATTTTCAGAGACTGCTGTCTGGACCAAGCTGGACTCTACCTGACACTTCATGCTACACAACCATGAAAGACTTTTCCTTGATAGCCTCAACAGGAAAATAGGAAGATTTTTCCGTGACATAGCTTCATTCTGATTGATGATTCACATTGGTCAAGCTGCTGTTGAGCAGCAAAGAGCAGAGGATTACATGGCTTTTTGTCTGTAGGGTGGTTGCTCCTGAAATTACTTGTCTAAAACATGATACAAGGGAGTGTTGACCACTGCTGCCTGCCTGCAAGACTACTTAATGTTACCCATAGCCTTAAAACTGGGCTTTCAGTAATCATATATGTGACATAAAAAGTTACATCTGACTTGGTGGGTACTTACAGCCTTTGGCAGTTGGTAAAATATTTTAGAATATGCCTAAGTGAAAGCGCAGTTATTGCACATGAAGAAAGCAGAGCTGAGGATCACCATGTTCTTGGCCCAGTGACACCCTGCAGTTGTCTCATGCTGGACCCTGTTCTGGACACCACAGCTCTCTCCAAAAGGCAGTCCCAAGGCATTAAGGGCTCAAAGGCATAAGGCATTCCCCTTGCATATTTTGGGACATAAACATGGTATATGTGTAAAGCCTGTTGCAGCTCCATTGTTTTCTCCTGCTACAGCATTTCCTAAAGTCAGAATGCTGTTATGATGGCTTTTTTTCTTTCTTTCTTTCCTTATTTATTTATTTACTTAGCTGAAAGTCCTATGGCATCAAAACCGGAATGCCAGTGTAACAGATATAAACCATCTCCCCCTAGGCCAGGAGTGATATCTTAAGCTCCTGGGAGTAACTTGTGAACAGTGGCCTTGATTGTCCTCGCCTGACCAGATCAATGGCTGGTCCCGCGTGACCTGTCTGGAATGGCATTTAGAGGGTGAATGTGGTTCTCTGGTTTCCCAACCTGGATGCTGCCAGCAAGATGAGGCTTACAAGCCTGTCTCTGCTGGTGACATACTGCTGCTCTGCAGCAGCTGCTGCCTGAAATGTTTCTAAATTGAGGACCCTTCTGCCTTTCTGAGCCCATTCCAGGTGTGCCAAGTCACAAAGCTCGGAGATCATCAGACAAGTCTGAAAACCCTTAGGTTTTTGCTGTGACTTACTACTATTTCATTTTCCGTGTCTATTCTTTTGGAACTAAGAGGTTTAGCTTCAAGTGAAAGTCTTAAAGAACCTTACCTGGGTTGTTATGAGTGTCCCTTTATCTGATGGACCTAAAGAAAAACATCTGACTGTACATTAGGCTGGCAGCCCATTTCCTGATTGCAACGTGGGTTCTTGTGAGGATCACTTGTATAAAATTCACTGTCCTGATCAATAAGCACCCTTAAATTTAAAGAGTGGAAAGGAGGCTAAAGAGGGACTCATACAAGGCAACTGTATTTGCAATTTTCTAAATTAAAAAAAAGCACAAAAATAAAATTGAATGGAAAACTTGTCATATAAGGCTTAGGGCTCCAAGACTTAAATAAAAGTTGTTTTCTCTGGTCATTTCTTTAACTAAAGTGTTACACACTCCACCCCACATACAGTCTTACCTATCACCAGTAACCCATTTTTACTGGGAGTATCTGTTTTATTCACCTTTTGTGCAATTAAGATTCTGTAGGCAAGCTCATGTTTCCCAAATGGGCTTCCTACAAATGAAATGTCCTTTAAATAAACCATCTGTAGCTCCACCATTTAGGGCATTTTCCCTGGGCTGCCATCAAAGATGACAAGGTCTGTGCTGGAACTGCCTTCTCTCTCTGGTATCTGTTTGCAGAGAACATGCGTTTCTTCTGGAGTTAAAGATCTATGTTACGATTTCATTCCACCAGTTGGTTACAGACTTGACTTACCTACATGGCAGGTCACTCAAGCTTGGAAAACTGAGGCTGTAATCCATGCTTTTGTGTCCCCACTTCCTTTTCTAGTGATTGCTTGCCTCACTGGCTTACATTATAAAGTCTTTGCAGCAATGAATGTATATATCACTGTGCATGGTATCCAGTGGGTGATGGACCCCACCTGCAGATCCAGTGGGGATCCAGGATTCCGGATCACTGCATACAGAGAGTGACAGCCAGAGAAAAAAGAAGCCACAGAATTCAACGTTTCATCTGTTTGCATGGAAAACCATGAAATGCATTTGCCATTTTCAGTAGCCCTGTCCAAAAGTACTGTGCATTTAGCAGGCTGCAGATTCTTCTTCTTTGCAGAAATGACTAAAAGAAGCTCCTTCAGACATAAATAAAACAAGCCCAGTGGTTAATGGTCAAGAATAAGAAAAACGCCAGCACATTAGAGATGAACGAAGCCTTTGGGAACTGGATTTTGACAGCTGAATTAAAAAATAAAACACCCCTAGGAATTATCAACAAAAGCTACCCATTTAATTATGCAGCTGTGTCATTCTACAGGCCCGAGGCACCTCAACCAATGTCTTCAGCACCAGCAGAAGTATGATCTCAGCACAGAGGGATGTGCCCTACCCACCCAGAGCTTGCACTGTTTCAGCGCTGATACGAGTGAGGCTGCAGCAACTTAGACGCCAGCTCAAGCTGGCCAGCTGAGTGCTGGGTGGCCAGGTAGACCGTGTTGCAGCTTGCGCCTGTCCCGCACCAGCTACCTACAGATGAGTGGAAACTACCGCAACCACTGAGGCTGAAGCCAGCCCTCAGGTTGTGATGTAATCGTGCTGCAGTGTGAAAGCCTGCACCCGTTTCAGTGCTACGTAACACAGTGTTAAGATACCCAAGCTAGCCTAGACGTGGCCAGCAGCCATGGGAGTGCACAGCCAACCACCTGAGTACTTACAGAGCTGCTCCACCTTGCTACAGCTGCAGTGCAGTCAGCACACAGGTTCAGAGATAACTGAAGGATTAGTTACCTCATCAGCACCAGAGCCTATACCCAATAGACGCTGCTGAACATTTTAAACTTGCCTGTCTCTGTCTTTTGCATATTAAAAGAGTTAAAGCATAAGTTTCACACCATAACTTGCACACACCACCCAAATACTATGTCGCTTTTCTGCTTTCAAATCATGCTGCTCTGATACATAAGAATGGTGTGCAACCACGAGCCAGATACATAGTCTTAGCAAGAAGCAGAACTCCAGTCACAGTGTGAGTCACTTCTGAAAGGCTGTTCTTTCCTGCTTTCTCTAGAAGCATGGATCATTTGTGTTAACAAGTATCTCTTTCGTATTTGTGTTGCCACTGCAAAGTAAGAAGAACATGAAGAATTCTGAAGAATGAAAATTCGCTTAGGATATCTAAGTGGCGCCAGTGACGTTTCCCTTTGTGCACTGAGAAGCAATTCTGGTACCACAGCGCTCAGATCACATGATGCTAAAAGTGTGGGAAAGATAAGTACACAAATGAACACTGGAATACGAGATGTGCAAGAAATGTTGAAGTACCTTGCTTCAAGTCATGCAAGAAATGGGTGGTAGAGGCAAGAAGTTAACCTAGGGGTAATTTTGGGCTTCATCCTGTCATGGCTGGTTTCTCTGCTTGAGGCAATTCCCAGGGACACACTCTGCATCACTTACATGGTCTAGAGCAATGCAGGATGCAAAGACCTGGTCCCTGTGTCTCTCTCCAGTTAACGACTTCAGACTATCCTGCTGACATGCTGTTGTTGCCTAGAGGGTAGATTATTTTTAAACACATTTTATTTCAGCATGTTTTCCAGTAGAGAAGTGGTTACACAATAACCTGTGCCTGTGGAGCTCATTCCACTTAAGTGTCCATACTTTCTGCTGGTAAAAAATGAATCCACAAAGGGTAGCTTTGCTTTTATAGCTGCATTAGTAAAAATGTTTTAGTACAGAGTAGGCATAATTTAACAATCTTTCACATGAAGGACTAAATGCATTTTCCTGGGCATGGAACACCATGAACATGGCATTGTTCTGCCAGGTCTTCTAGACCAGTTACAATCTACAGTATGTTTCCACAGCTTTCTGAAATTTCTATCTCACCAGCGATCCAGTTATTCAGAATCAGCTTCACCTTTTTCAGAGCATCTTTTTGTCAGCAGGTGCTTTGTTCTTGAACTTGTTTGTCTTTTTAGGACTCTGATACCATACTGAGGTGAATCTGTCCTGATGCAGACTGACAGCTACAGAGAAAGGAGAGCAGATCCCTCTTCAAGCCCTGGCAGCCTCATGTCAGTGACACCTAGGGTCTATTAAACTCTTTTCCACAGATTCTTTTATGTGGGTAGTATTCAGCTGGACTCATTTCAGTATATACCTCTCTTCCACCACCCCTATGGTGGGTAGCTATGACCCCTTGTATATCAGGTAGTCTTCATTGGCTGAAGGACTTCTAAGGAGAAACATGGACATTGTCCAAGACTGCTTCCAATGCCTTGCAAATTGGAATTTACCTTCCCCTCCAGATATTTTTTGTAAGCCATTAATGACATTTTAAGGTCATAAGCTACTCCAGTTGCTTGATCTTGCTGAACAAACTTTGCAACACGCTGTTTGTTCGGGAGTCCTAATTGCAGCTCTGGGTGTTGATTATGTAGGAATCTGTGGTAAAGCTCTGCTATATCTGGCTTTGAACTTGTATTTTTTGTTGTTGGTTTTGCAAAATGTCTTTGGGTTTTTTTATTTTCCTAGTGCTTGTCAGTACTTTTCACATCCCTGTCGAGTCTTTTTTCACCCGTGGCAACAACAACAGGTCACAGCAGGTGCCATGCAAGTCTGACTTTTAAATGGTTTTAATCCATGTGCATTTTTTGTTTAATTTCTTCCCCTGTCCACTTATTACTCCCTATCTCTCCCCAACTTGTTTCATTGCCCCTCTACACATCTGTCATACCAAGTCAGTTTTCTAGTTTGAGTTTTTACAACAATCTGGCACTGGGACCTGATTTCTCAGTGTCTTACACTACAGAGTCATATATCACTTCATCCTGCAAAGCCCATATTTGTACATGGCTATGAGCATGTTTTACATTTGTAACATGCTGATCTGAGTGCTCTGAATGTCCTTTGTTGTTGGTTTGACCATATCATTCATGCGTTATATTCTTGGATGGCTACCAGCATTTTTCCAACACACTGAGGTTCCCTGTTACTACTCATTTGCTTCTCTATAGTGAGACCATGATAACATGTACCAGCAGACTATTCTCTGCTCCTTAACGTGCCTCCCTGGGATTTTGCTTTTTTCTTCAGCTGCAACTTCTCAATAAAATCCATTACAGTTGTCCCTTTCTTATCAATCAGGATTCCTGATTGCACATTCAGTCTTTCTTTGTCTTCTGTGGACCACCAACCGTGATTTGCATTATTTTTGCCTTAGAATTCACATACTGCAGCAGTTAAAAAACCCTACAGGGAAGGTGACGTGCTTTTCAGACTGCAGATTTTTTAAAAAAGAGGCTAAATTTGCAGTGCCCACTGGGTGGCTCCAGACACTGCACCTTTCCTCCTCTTCTAGCTGCACTTCTACCTACTCAGAGCTAGCCCAGCTCTGCAGAAATACGTGTGTTGTCTACTAGCAAGAATGACAGGGCAGGGCCTGGAGTTACAAACACATGATGCACCGGACACATAATTAATAGTTATTGATGACTATTTGCATCACGGTAGCACCCAGAGGCCCAGTGGAGAGTGCCTGTGCAGGAAGTAACATTAAGGCTTAAATTCCACCCATTTCACTTGAGGTACTTTACTGAGGCACCTAGAGTAGGGGGGATAGGCTTACACAGGCCATGGAGGGGATGCTTTTCTCACTGTCTGCATGGGGGGCTAATGAGATTACATTTTACATGTTTACAGATGATGGTCTATATGTAGGTGACTTATTTAAACTCCTGCAGTTTTACAGGATGAACCCGAACCTTTCGGAGAGAGGAGCTACCAAGGGCCAGAACTGCAGCAGTGTCTTCCCAGGCTCTGTGAGCACGTGTGTGTGAGCATGTTGTGCATGCTGCTTGTTCTGGCCTTGCCAGACACAGACACAGCACATAAAGAGAGGTTTGGCAGAGAAGAGGAAAGTCCTCTGATTTAAGGTGCAGAGAGAGTAAATAATCACTGTAAAGCACAAACACAATAAAATCAACCAAGGCTGTTGCCCAGCTCTCTGTCTTCTCTTTGTAAATACACTACAGGTTTGTCATCTCTTTCTAAATTGTGCACATGTGTGACACCTCCCCACAAACATGCCCTTCTGTTAAAGAACCTCCACAATTTTGGTTTTTTCCATCCACCAAGCACTATATGGACTAACTGTGTGGAAGGAACTGCTTCACCAGGACTGCCCTGTGGTAGTACACTGCGCGTGTACAAGGAAAGCCAACCAACCAGCCAACTCCAGCAAAGGTAAGCATAACAAGAAAAGAAATGGAGACTAGTCCTTTTTTGTTTTGCTCCAGGCAAAAATTCCATTTGTCCCATGATTAAGATTTAATTCAGATGTAATGAAGTCAACAATTCCCACTCTTTATGTTGTACCACAATTTACTGCTTCAGGACACCTCTGTCAATTCTACTAGGCTTAAAAGAAGTGTGACAATCTTAGATGGTTTTGCATACAGAGGGAGTGTGGTGATTCAACACATATAATAAATACATGCGTTATGAAGAGATTTCCCCATTTTTCAAACAGCATCAACAAAGAGTCATGTGAATTTTTTAGCTTTGAAATGTTAAAGCCAAGGAGGCTTTGAAGTTTTGCACTTGATAATGTGTTACTGAGTCTCATATAGTATGGCAACAGAAATGCAGCCTTGCATAGAACGTCCATTTTATTGAAAGACTGCAGTGATTGAAATTGCATTTTTCTTGCTGAACCTGGCCCAGAGGTAGTAACTGCCCCTTTCACAAGGGGCTGTAGCATATGATCTACTGTACTAAAGGTTTAATCCATTTAGACACTGATCCTACTTTACAATCTGTTAGCTTGCCTTGAAGAGGTGTCCTTGAAAACCTGCTTCTGTCCGGGGCTGAATTTAAGCCTGTGTGTCCCTTCCTTCTTGAGCAACATGTCTCTTAATCTGCAGCATACTGACATGGATGAAGTGTCAAAAGCACTTGAGGTGGAAGTTCCTTGGTATGTAGAGATGGGCTTTGGAATTCCTTCTGTGTTTTGTTCCCAAATTCGGCAAATGGGTGTTTTTATCAAGGTCCATATCTGGTACACATATTTGAGGAGAGTAGACACAGCTGGAGTGGAGGGGGTCTGTGTTCAAACTGAACAGTCAGTCCTTTTGCCCACTTTATAAGATGCATAGGCACTATTAAGTAATTACAAGCTAGCAATGCCTAGGAGTTGTGGAAAATCCTGCAATCTAAATCCAGAACTCCTAAACCCAGAACACCAGCATTTAGGCAACTGTTAAAGCGCTGGCATGTCATTCTGTTATTTTAAGTATGGGTCGAGTTTCAGAACTGAGGTCGTAGGCTGTGTTACTGCTTTTAAGTGTTTGGGTTTGGTTGTTTTTTCTTTTTTAAATAATCTGAATATATTATATCATATGTAAAAACCTCAAACCCATTGCCACCCAGCAGCTCCTAACTCATTGCTTTTCTGAGATCATCCTACAAGTCCTGAAGAATTCTCTAATCACACTGCAGAGCAGGTTCCTTTGGAAATCTGAGACTGGCTGTTGTTGAGGCTTTTTGCCTGGTTTTGTTTTAGTTTCTGTTTTCCCAAGAAATGTATCACATATGAAACGCACCCCAGCAAAAGCTTTATGGGAGGTGAAGGATGTGCTGTTTTGGAAACCAAAGTCCTTAGGGCTTTCCGGAATTGGAATCTGTGGAGCTTCAGCAGATGAGATCTGAGATTGATCAATCTTAGTAGAGAATCAGACAGTGAGCTTGGGTACAAACAGCTGCTCTTGTGTAGAAAGCTTGATTTTCCCTCATAAGGTGAGCAGAATTTGGAAAGACTGCCTGGCTCATTTTTGCTATTTCACTCTTAGAGAGCTCACCCAATGCAAATGGTCATAATGGGCAGCATGCAGAGGTAGACAGAGGGTTTGCCTACAGCTGCATCTGGCTTTCTAGGCAAACCCCACAAATGCTGAATAAACAATGTTCCTGATTATTTTCTCCAGCTGTCATCAATGTGGAAGTTGCAAAACAGTCACACTCATGTGGACATGCACTTGGAAGACACACTGTTCTCTGCATTAGTCTAAGCTTCAGCAACCATTCATATCTCTCTGAAGGCTAAGATTAAAGGGAAATGGGTGAGACCTTGCTAAGGAGAGTTTTATGGCACCTCTGGTCCTGGCTTGCACTGTCTGCTCTAGGGGTGGTCTGAGCAGCTGGTTCTGACATCAGATGATCCTTGTTTTGAAGGAGTGCTCTCACATGTGTCTTACATGCTCTCTCTCCCTCTGTCATGCAAAGACTATTAGTGATAGTCCCAAGAGAGACTGAATTATACCCAGAGTTCCCAGTCTGAGACATGCTAAGTTTTTACCCTGGGAAAAAGAAGCAGGAAACAAACCTTGGCATCAGGAAGAAATTAAAGAATGGACACTGGGAGGAAAGAAAATGCTACAGGTGCAGCAGCCATGACAAGCTCAGCTTAACTACAAGCCTGTATTTGCTGGACTCTGCGATGAGAAAATATTTTGGTGTAGACCCCGTCTAACATCAGAGATCTGTGAAGCACTCATAGTCTATTAATAAGATAGTCTATTAATAAGTTTTTATTTTCTGTATATCAAATCAGCTTGGTGAGGGTTTTCTTCTCAGGGGGTAGCCCAGCCTATCTGAGAACACTCAAATCTGAGCATTCACCTGGAAATATTCAATTGCAGTAATGGAAGAATAGGACAATTCTGCCAGGTTTGGAGAAGTCTACTCCATTTTGGATCTTCTTCTACCTAGATTAGGACTTCTGTCTAATACCTGGTAACCAGTCATAGGTTGAGCACAGTACAACAACAGAGAACCTCATACAACCAAGGCAACTTTTGCTTGAGACATGGTGTCATCTCTCTTCCTCCATCACTGGTCATCTCTGTTGTGTAAGCTTACATTCAGCATCTCTTTTGGTCCATCAGGTTAAGTGCTTTTCTTGGACGGAAGCTGTGCTTGTCCTGCAGTCCCTCTCACAGGCATCTTTCAGTTCAACATTTCTTTAAAATACTTTCCAAGGTGTTGTAAGCATAGAAAAACATCAGCACTCTGAGATGGGAGCTGCAGGGAGGGAGGGAGTTTTTGCATTTATTTACCACCTGCCCACATCAGCAAGACAACAGCAATCAGCAAAGATACGTGCCTGTCCCAGGAAGGAGCTCGTGACCTATGGTCCAAAGCACCTGCACCTGCCACCATTAAGGCTGGAGCTCTCCCTCCATGCTGGACCATCATGGAAAAGCCTTCTCCTAGAGGTGACACAGCTGTGGCTCACCACCAGCATGCACAAGAGTGAAGCACTCCACAACCCCAAAGGGCTTTTGCATACGTTAGGAGCTGGATGTGCTGACAGCTGAGTAGCCTTGAGTAAAGAACAGGGGACACACGTACACCTTGGCTGCTGTCCTGCATTGCTTCACCCCCAAGAGATGCCAGAGTGCCAAAGCGCCACAAGTGTCTCTTGTATGTGCTTTTTGGGGATCCAACATCCACTGCTCTAACCTGTCTGCCTGGTCCATATGTCCAAAAAGGCTGCTCTGCTAGTGCAATAATCTGTCTCTCCTTGGAGCTGATGGGCACCTCCTCATTCAATGTGAACAGAGGCACTGTTAATTACTGAAGGGATATGCCACTTCACTGAGGATTTAGCTCAGTGGGTTTCTTTTCTCCAGGAGCACAACAAGTCCAGTCCTGGTATCTCATGCCAGTGTCCATCATCAAGCAGGGAGATATGTTGTCACAGAATATTTCATGTCGGCATGCTACATGAAAGCTTCAGAGCAATGAAAACTCTTCACCTTTTGTAGTAAACACAGGTTGCCAGAACATACTATAATGTAATCTAGTAAAACAAATTATTTTGGGGAGCCTTTCAAACGCTGTGCAGGAATAGCAGGCTTTGGGTGGGCTGCTCTATTCTATGAACGTTGCCTGTTAATACCCAGTTGTTGAATGCCAACTTTGCATTCACTGCTGCAAAATAACAAACTGTCATGTGGTAAAAATAACCATGGGAGGCATGCCACACATTCCAGTGCTTGTTTCACCTACAACACACTATCAGAAATGTGTCTGGAAGTTCACTGGGAATCTGTATCAATGCTATCCTAAACAATATGTTTCAGGTCTGTGATTTGGAGAATAAGTTTAAGGGAAGAGAAATGCTTTTCATTCATTTTTTTATTCCTTTGGTATCATTTACCCCAAATCTAAGGTAGCTGCAGAAAACAGAAGAACACTTTCTCACTGTGTGACAATGGGAAAGAAACTCAGAAGTGGCTGCTTTCCTCTTACACTGACCTGAGATCTTTAGGAGAAGCTGAAAAACTAAACTAGCTTTAAAGCTTGCCTATGTCTAAGGACAGTTTGTGCCGAGAGATATCCTAAATCCATGTCTGGCTTCACTCTGGCATTGATACAATGGTACCACCAAACTTGCAGCCAGGTTTCAAACATTAATAATGCAGCAATGCCTTTCCATCCTTCCCACTACTGACAAATTTCCAGCCCACTTAATACCCAATGAACGTTGAATAAGGGGTCCAATCTTCTTGTTAAGTTCACCGGACCAAACAATTTTTTAAAGAAATCCAAGAGACAATATCAGGGTTTTTACATGGGGCAGCATAAGTCTTATTCTGAAGACTCAAGTTAGGCAAGCAGAAATGGCAGGAGTCCCAGACCAAACTTGCTTCAAGTGGGCTTATTCTTCCATTTCCACTTTGCATTCTTGGATACAAAGACTGTTTCTAGTGTTCACACATTTCAAAATCTCTAATATATTAATTAATTAATATTAAACTAATCCAAACTATCAAATGATCATTCTATCTATGATCCACTGTTACACTGTTCATATGCTTGCATCTTGTCTTAGTCTTGCACTCCTTGGTTTTTTAACTTGCATGTGCATCTGGTACTTCTGTGTCCTCCTGTTGGTAATTATCAGCATAATGATAGTATTTAATTATTTGTATTGCATTCTTTGTTCTGCTTTATTTCTAGTTTTGTGATGCAGATGTTTTTTCAGTTGCTTGGCATGAAGTGTACAGAAATGCTGACTAATGTAGGCATCCTTCTTCCAAGTGCTTCTGCAGATGAGGGAGCTCATTAAATCGTTACACTTACTTATGTCTAATTTTATTCATATGCACATAGCCTTGCAAGCTACAAGCTGAAGTATGTGATTTTTTGTATCATGATAACATGCAATTCTAATAAAGAGTAGTCTGTACACTCATGCACTTTTGCTGCCCAATTGAAATTAAATGCCTCCCACGCAAAGGAGAACTGGTTACACTAACTCAAGAATAAACACTACAAGCATGTGTACATCTTGGAAAAAATCTGATTCTAGTGGGAAAGTCACTTAAAACTGAATTAGAAAAAGCAATACTCAAGTGAAGCATTTGTGTTATGTGCAAGGCCTTCAAGACCATCTACAAACCCGCAGCTAGCCCTACTGTTTCTCTACAGTGGAGATATTTGCCTCTTCTCAGCAGCACAGACCTACATGAGCCCACATCCTCATTTATGAACGTTAGTCTGGTCTCAAACACTATCTCCTTCCGCCTTCTGTTCTAAGTGCCACAGTGCACTCAGCTTGTCAGACTTACTGTTTACGTCTGGCCTGCAAATAAAGACGGATACTTCTCCTGTGCCATGACTGTTCATATAATAAATGCAGAGGTACGAGAAAGGGACCTTCCTGAGCGCTTCAGTGTGAGCGGAAGAAATGCTGCTCTTTGTGACGATGATGGGATGCTCTGCTTCAGGAGGAAGGGAATGACTTCATGTTCCCCCTTGCTAAAGCAGGGGCATGGGTGCTGGCTGCCAGCAGAGGTTGGACATTGGCCTTCATGAGTAAGCTTCACCCTGGTCCTGGAGCAAATGTAAAAGACTTTGCATATTTTCCAGTAGGGACAAACACAGCATGTGTGCCACAAGACTCTTTCACAGACGTCTTGATACTGCAGCTGCTCTGTGCTTGCACATACAATGCAATGTGATTCTAATGAACATGCAAGATCCATGGCACAGTGATTGTACAGTCCCCTGGCATCAACTCTATGGCTGGTCTTGCAGTAGTTTTCTATCTTTCTGGTGAACCAGCTTAGTCTGTCCTCTGTTGCCTTTGTTGAGAAGGCTTGGGCTGTTTCATAGTGGTCCCACTGGATAGTGCATAGTGCACTTCCACAGGACTGTTAGGCCCCTGCAAACATGAACATATGAACGGTTCTCCTGTAATCCTCCTCTCTGATTCTCTCCTGGGAATGCAGAGGGGAAATGTGCAAATAAATACTTTCGGCATGAGTTCATTCTACTTCACTCCTCCAGATAACGTGCTTGACATCTCTCTTGTTACCCCTTCTACAGCCCTTTACCTTCTCAGCCTATCTTGATGGGCTCTGGATGTGTCATGTTGTCATGGATGTAAATTGTAATTAGTCTAATGACCTCAACCTCTCCTGTCTTATCTCTACAGTGCAGGTGTACTATTTTCTCATTTAAATTAAAATACTTTTTTACTGCCTTTGGAGTTCCCTTAAAAAGATAACAGGGAAGTTAAGCATGCTAGCAAGGCTGTCAAACAAATGTCCTTTCAACTTAGGAGAAAGCAGCTATCTGTCAATTTGACAGATAGGTGGTCACACCAGAAGAGAGCTCTGTTACTTACAAATATTAAACGATTTTATTTCATGGCCGCAGTTAAGGAAAAAACAAAACAAACCATGGGGCAAAGGTTTTACACAGACTTTCATCCTACACTTCAAACTAATTAAGCAAATCAGGTTTCATTGCCTTCAGTGGTGGTACTCACACAGCTGAAATTAAGCACATGCTGATGTGTTTTGCTGGATGGGGTCAGAGCACTTAATACCTTGCAGCATTCAGCACCAGATGAAATATGTATTGCAGTACATGTTTCTGAAGTTCAGCCCATGATTTCTTCCCATCTACCGCATTAATTTATGGAGTAAAACATCAGGTAGTGTATGAAATCTAAAAACCCCCAACTTTCTTGCCTTGTGTTACCACAGATGTAAAAAAAAAATACACATTCTCAGATCAGTTTTAATTAGCAAGGCAGAGACCAGTAGTATGAGGCAACTATTACATTCATGCTGATGTATTACTTCCACCTAGAAGCCATTTATTGTCAACCAAGCTTAGGATTGGTCTGCTCATGTATATCCCCAAAGAAACATTCTCAGTGATTTCTCCAAGAAATTTCACAAGAAACCTGGCATAAGGCAAATTGAGCTCACCAGGTGATAGGCTAATACCTCAACCCTTGGACTGTTGGTCCTGTTTGCTTTTTTCTGCCACTTATATCCCTCAGCTGACACATTTGTAAAAGCTGTTGTGCCAAATCTGACCAACTTTTGCCAATTTTCTGCCAGCTGAAAAAACTCTAAATTCACATAGCGTAAATTGCAGATGAAGCACCTCTGGAATCTGTCCTGTGAGAGATAAAAGTATTTTCTTTATGAGCTTTAGAGCCCGCTGTTTGTATCAAAACAAAGGAAAACACGAAAAAGAGGACAAACGTCAATTCAGACTGCAATGGGAAACTGATAAAAGGAAATAATTCTAACATCCAAACTTGCTTCTGAAAGCAGTAGATATTTGAGCTGCTGGTGGTATCTGCTGCTCCATTTCAAAAAGTCATTTGCACCAGTGAAAAGTGAGTGCAAAGGAGTGCTGCCCCTCTTTGAACATCTTTTGGCTGCAGGAGTGTAAAGCAATGGAGAATCTCTTGAGTGTTGATCAAGTCATAAACACCCTTCTGAAGGAGCAACTCAGCCCTCTTTTTAGCTCTCTCATGAGAGAAATCCATCAAAGTCCATTAAACACAAAGATACCATGATGGCTCTACCTTGCAAACCATGGACATATGGGAGACAAATTCTGGGCAGGTTTGGCTGTATGTGTGCCTACCTCTTACACTCTTCCCTGGGCAGCTGCTATCAGCTGCTGCCAGAGATGAGGACCTGGGTGAGGAATGTCTCCAGCCTTAATGGGAGTGACTGTTCTTAGGCAAAGCAAAGGGAAAGTGTCACTACCTGTGTATGTTTTCTTCCAGCTTTTTCACCTTCAGCTCATCCTCTTCTGACTGCCTCCTTCTGGCTTCTTCCTCTTCTGCAGAGCCAGCTGGAATTCCCTGTAGCAGCCATTTTTCCCGAAGAGCTTTTGACTGTAAGGTGAAAAAATCCAAACCTTAGGAATAGACTGAACAAAAGCCATCTGAAGATTGAGAAGGAGCTGCCTCTGCTTTTGAATATTAGATTGTCTCCCCTGAATTTCTGATTACTGCTTTACAGTCAATTTCAGGCAATCCATCGGCTGTTTATCCAGATGAGTGTCACTTTTACAGTATACACTTTATTTACCATCAATGCCTTAATATGAAGTTATTTTTAGATACTAATAAAAACAAGAGTTTAAACCACACAAATTAGCTGGTTCTGCAAAACCTGAAATCTTTGAACAAAAGTCTGGATCTCTCGTGAATGACAAGGCATGTGCCGGAAGGACTAAAATCATAAACTTCTTAAAGCTTCAGAAAAAAAAAGAGCTGTGTGCTCTAAATGTAATGTGTTTCATGAAGGATAAAATCAGTCTACTATTAAATTAATCAAAGATGTTATTTTTCATTTATACCACAGATGTGTCTCCACACATTTACAGGCATACAGACAGACACACACACATATACATTCACACAAGTAGACATATCACCTTTTAGCTAGACACAAATTAAAACAAATGAACAAACATCTTCCAGAAACCATGGGTATCCCAGGGCACAGCAACACTGTCACAGAAAGCAACAATAGCATACACCCAATAGCATTATTCCTGGAAATTTTGCTGTGCTTTCTACACCAAAAACATGGCTACAACCTCATCTGGCCACTGTCTAATCCAGCTGCAGCTCACCCAGGGGAGTTCACCAGTGGTGATGCACTGGTTGCAAGCAATCCTTTAAACAGTACATCAATCTGTGTGTCTTGTTTGGCCCAAATCCTGCCAGAGGGATGTGGCAGATCAGTTGGCAAACAGGACCAGCACCCATCGAAAGGAATATCAGGAGCCCAAAACCATGCAGGACTTTGCTCCTTGGCAAGAAGGAAATGGAGCTGGTGGAAAAAATGGTCAGCCAAGGGACTGACCAAACTAGCTTCTTGCACTGACCAGAAAAGGGGAGCCTTGGTTTTGAATCTGCAAAGCAACTGGCAATGCTAGCTCAAGGCACCAGCTGTGAGAGCATGTATCCTCTCCAGCAAAGATGAGCTAATAAGGAAATCATCAGTTCAAAGAAATAGGATTGCAGAGGCTGCCCAAACATGCAGTATCAGTCTTTTCAATGCCGTGTTCATTGCTGGAATGGAACCTGACTTGAGCAAACTATGTATAAAGGAAAAACATTCACTACTAAAAGCAGGCTTCAAACCCAGCCTAAAATAGAAAGATTTCTGACATGACAGACAAGGCTTACTTGTTAGTTCTTGAGTGTATATATAGACATAGTATCTATGCACAAACTATTCTTGTCACTCCATGGCCTACTTGACATCAGGCAATTAGATTTTAGTGAGGCAGCAGACAGAAAACAATACAAACCACACAAGCGAATTAGACTTTATAAATTACTCCAGCTTTCACTGACTTTAACTGTGCTGCGCACCAGAGGGCTTCTAGGTGGGTTTTAAGTGATTTCTACACAAATTAGGACTTCTGCATGACAGAAGAGGTCTTGTGCTCTTTACCATGCAGTTATGTTCAATGGTTGGACCTGTTGATGCTGGAGATATGCTCTACCTCACTGAAATCAGCTTTGCTTATGGCCTCCAAGGTGTTAGCTCACAAAACATTAGGGATGGCTATCTCCAGCCACAGTTTCTGCAAGTTTGCTGTTCCTTTTGCTGCCACTACCATCTACAAGTGCCTCCTGCTGCATTTCGTGGGCTGGTAGTGAGATTTCTCTGTGGGACCTTTGCTTTCCAGTTCAACCCAGTTGATTACCGCTCAGAATTTTCACCAGTTCATCCAGTCCCAATGTGCTATTGAAATGTCCCCTCAGCAGGAGACTCACAAGTCACAATGTGTACCAAGAAACAAAGTGAGAGAGTCAAAAATGGATTTACAGGTCCTGAGGTGCTAAGCATTTAACAATCTGTGCTTTGGCATTTAAGAGGTCTCAGAAGCAAAACTCAGTGGACACCTGCTGGGCTAGATCCAGGGCAAAGCGCTGTGAAGACTGATTGCTCTTTAGAAAATTGCTGTCTTTTCTTTAAAAAGAAATGTGGCCAGTTGCATGTGGAACTATGTTGCTACATGTGCCATAGCCACCTTCGGTATTGAATCTGAAAACCTGAGTGATACTCACGTTGGAAAGAAACCTCCAAGTTTCTAAAGACCAAACTCTAAAGATGAAGACAGCCTTCTCTGTTTTAAACCTCTTTTAGATATGGGTCCAGCAGTCCTAATAAAGCCTTTGGCAAAGTGCTGCTTGGACAGCACTGAAGACATTCAGTTAACAGTCACTCCTCATTTGCTACAGGAGGCCAGATAAAATCCAGGCTTTTTTCAACGTGCTTTTACAGGATCTCCATGCTGATGCTCAGACAGGGAGAAGCCAGTCACTTCAGTACAACTGCTGGACACAAAAATGAGATACTTTGTGCAGCTTTTGTTTTGGTCTTTGTTTATGTGAAACATTTAAGTTACAAAATCACATGATTTCTTTTTCCCAGGAGCCTCTTTTTTGACCTATTAATAGCATGAATTTGAAACTGGAAAGCATCAATAAGATTTTTTTAAAAGACATATTTAAAGACAAGAATGCTATGATCTACTAAAAATCCTCCCTCTTGGGTGAAATGTCAGCATGTTTTATCTGAAACAGGAAAGCTGGTACTTTGATGTTTCTGCCTTTCTTTTTTAAGATGAAAATTAAGGCATTCGTTAAATACTACACTGAGGAATCCAGACAGGAAGACTCTGAGAAATAGAAACATTTATAAGAAGCATTTCTCAAAATTCAGAGGGTCTATTTGCCAAGCTGTTGAGGTTATGTATATTTATACACTCACTGCAAATACAATAGGCAAACAGGCAGGCACATGTCAGGGGACCATCTTGCTGTCTGGGAAGATGACTGGCCAGATGACTGCTGAGAGAGTCAGCAGGGGTGGAAGAATCTCCCACCTGCTTTGAGCAAACCTTTCCCAGGGCATTTTCATCAGAAACCCAGGGGGAATGCTTTGGCACACATGATGAGACCAAGGGTGAGTAGGGCACAATAGGAAGGTGGTGGTAGAGCTGCACTGGGCACAGCTCCGGGGCATGAGACAGTCCAGTGAGGCAGCCAGCATTGAGGCAGTCCAGCCATATGCAAACCAGAGCCAGATGTGGCTTGGAAATAAAAGACGGTTCGCTGCCATCTGTCCTCCACAGCTGTGAAATTCAGGTTATGCTTCTCAAAAAAATCTTGCAACATCTTATCCCCAGAAGAATAGGAGGCATTTCTCAAATCTGCTAAAAGGAGAATGTTTGCATGAGAATGGAGCCCAAAAATAGCTAGCTGTGCGTGTTACCCCTGCTTAACAATGATTCTGTGCATTTGCTTTACTTAACAGTCTGTGATTAAAATGGCCACAAGCTATTTCAGTATTGCTCCGCCTTCATTGTCTGTTACGAGCTCTAACCCTCTACTGCATCTTGGAGCTTCTTTATGCACCAAAGTTGTGCTGTATGATTAGACACTGTCAAAATAACAGAGGGCTCCAAGAGTGGCCAGATATACTACTGTAAAAATACAGGCATTTGTACAGCTCATTCCAATACTGGAATGTGAATAGGCTGTACTTTCAGAAGGCATCACTTCACTGGTACAACAACAGCTATGCTATGTACAGTTGGTATTAGTATTCCTTCATTTACCGCAACAGTACAATTTCTTCAGGGCTAAATCCTTCAGCAGAAATTAGATCATGTCATTAAAAAGGCTCTCTGTTACTGAAGTGGAAAGGGCACTGGGCTTGTGATGCTCTAGGTCACCACTGCTCGCAGGTGACTCGGTTTCTCTGTGCACAAGTGAGATTGCAGAGATGTCAGCTCCTCGTTTATTTTGTTCAAGCATAGGAAAGGCCAGTGACTTCTGCACCATGCAAAAAAGAAAAAAAACCAGGTCACGATTCTGTGAACAGATCGTGGTGAGGACAGAAATAAGTGAACAGATGTTGAACAGGACAGAAAGAAATCATGCCAAATGTTTGAATGCAGTAGACACAGTGATGGCCATAAATGTGGTGCACGGCTCCCTTACATGCTATTTATTCCAGATTCATGCTTCAGGACAGTAAAGTCGGAGGGCTTTAAGTTGTTTACATTTAGTGCTAGTAAGGAAATAATGCATAGCCCTTCAAATGCACATAGTAGAATTAATGCTGTACTGAAAAGAATATCTTTACTTTCAGTGCTGCATTGTGCTTTAATGTTGCATCAAAAGTTTAAATATTGGGGGACTTTTTATTACAGCAACTAAATCTTTTTAGCACCATTTCCATATACCATTGTGCTCATTACATGCCACCTCCGGACTCCCTGCTTGTGAAAGTTGATTAATTCTACCCATCAGTCTTGCTGATTTCGTACCTACTTCCATAAACATTACTCATAAGGAATAACACATTTCCAGTCCCACATGAAGTGTGGCAGTGTCTTAACCTGAAGCCCAGATGCATTTGCCAGACTTGCCATTTGACTCTTTACGACAATATAAAAGCCAGTTCTTGCTGTGCTGCTACCTTTTGAGGTAGTTTCCTCAAGCAGTTTGGCTTGGGGTTTTGGGGGGTGTGTGTGTGTTTGTATTTACAAGTGGTTAGAGGGGCAATCAGTACTATCTCTCCTTGAGAGCAGTCCTTTCTGAAATGGAGCACTTCTCTGGCTGCTGAGTAATTTTCAAGGAAGCTGATAATCCTGAGGTGAAACAAAGGACAAAAGTTGACCCAGGACAATCTCCTCCAGTAAAATGTGCCTGCTCTTGAGAAACTCTACTGGATGTGGACTACTCAGGGTAACGGTGCTCTTCTGTGCCATGCAAAACGGGCAATAATGATCGTGGTGTAATTCCACTGAAATCAGTACTGCTATATCAAAGGCGCTTCTACTGAAATCTTTGCCAAATTGAAGTTTTGTCAAAAGTCTTTGGGCTTTGAGGTTCGAAGACCACCAGACATTAAAGATTTAGAGCTGGAATTATTTATTATTATAAAATTATTTTCTCCCTACGTGCATTCAGTATTTCTGTCCTGGAAAAAAGGTGAATGCAGGGGGTTGGTTCCTCATATTCTCAAATCTGCACGTAACTAGCTCATGCCCTACTAAAAGAGTACAATAAACTCTTCCTTCACCTGGCAGTGTGATAGTCAGATATTTGCCACGAACACTCCCATTAGGATGCTAGCACAACTGGCTGCATTTCAGAAAGCTCCTTCGTGCAACAAGGCTGAGTTTTCCAGGCAGATCTGCTCTGGAGACAGCAGTGAGACCGGCTTTGCTGTTCAGCAGCTAACTGGAGCTTTGTCAGCCAGTAGATCAGCTACAAGAGGGAGGGCTTACTGGCATGGTAGAGCCTGCTCTG
This sequence comes from Aviceda cuculoides, assembly GCA_035590195.1. NCBI lineage: Eukaryota > Metazoa > Chordata > Aves > Accipitriformes > Accipitridae > Aviceda > Aviceda cuculoides. The sequence continues at coordinate 9,731,657 of JAVJGG010000074.1, read as the reverse complement.
CCTGTGCATGCTCCCAAGCATCTGCCTGGGTTGATAAAATTGAGTTTGCAAGGAACACAAGTGCAAGAATGACCACCACTCTGCTGGGATTCCTTCCTTTTCCTTTCGACTCTATTCCCATGGCTGCTCCGAACACTGCATCTCTTGCCTGCCATGTTTTTATGCAGCTTCCCCTGCCATCCAGCTGGCCCTAACCCAGCTAGTGCAGGTCACCCAGCAAGTCTGGGTCTGACCTGCTGGTGTGCAGCACAATTGCCAGCATCAGCAAAGGGTTTACTGGGACAAGTACTGAGATTATAGAAAGACTTGTTCCTTTGCCAGCAGGCTTTCCCTTTACTTCCAAAAAAAAAAGAAAAAAAATCATTTGCATGGCTGTAGTGTGAGCAGGCATGTTAATGTTAGATGCACTTAACCATTCATGAATAAATATGCAAATGCAGAGAAGGGTTGTAGACATAAGCGGTATGACAGGTAGGTCCATCCTGAAATAAGCAGCTGCTCAAAATGTATTCCTGAGTGATGCTGTAGCATTTCATTTTCTGGTAGGTGAACAAAACAGTCCAACTCTTTGCCCAGACTGATGCAGAGTTTTCCAGTGTGGGATTTCAGTGTGAAAGAGTTTGCTTGCAAAACAGAGGAGAGGTGTGGTCCTCAGCAAACACAAGAGATTTTACTCTGCTCTGCCACAAGATGGACATGGCCTTGTATGGCATGACTGGCCCCGAAACAGAACAAGCAGCCATTTCCAGCCTGCTGGTATGATCTGGTTTTGCATAGCAGAAAAAATTTCTGTTGCTTTTCCAGTCATCTAAAACACTTGTTCTAGCCTAAGGAACATGTATGCATGATATGTGGATATGGCTCAAGCATTGCCCAGATTAGTGAATTAAGTCATGCTGAAAAACTTGCAGCTTGATTGTAGTCTTGACTTCAATCACAATGTCATAGCTAACATAAGTATAATTCGACAAAAAAAGTATGTCAGCTGGTGGAGCTTAACCAGCCCAAGATCAAATAGCATGTTTATAAAGCAGATTAAATATTATCCCGTAGATTTGCAAATTTGTTGTTGTTATGTTTTGTTCAAGAAATGAATAAAACAAGTCTTAGACATAACTTAAGGAACTGATGTCTTAAAATTTTTTTTAAGAAGCATACATTTAGAGCAAGAGTTGCAAACATTTTCCAGCAGTCAGTTACTGTGTATTCATCACACAGAACACTAAAACACATTAACTAACTTTTTTCAAGTGAGTTAAGACCTGCCCATTGTAATTGACAACCTTTTGTGACCAGGCGTTGGAGACTGATGGCTTAACCTCTTCAAAGTTTCTTCTCAGCCACACAGGTACAGGCCACCATGTCACTTGCCTGAGTTTTCCCTTTTCATAAAACACTTACTGCAGCAGACCCCAGGCTCAGGATCACTGATCCTCAGGTCTTGTTTCAGAGCTGCTCAAAAGTTTTCTGGTACCTGCAAGGCAGTCTGCTCATCCAAGGGACTAGTGTCCTGCGTGTTCCCAAGAAGCCTGTCTCCTCTTTCCCTGTAGTTCATGGGGTGACAGGGGTTTGCTACAGCACCAGCGAGACACTGGGCCGGGGGTGCAAGGGAGGGTGCACGTGGGGAGATTAGTAAATACAGTAAGTAAATAAGTAAATAAAAATAAATGATGGCCACTATTATGACAAGCACTACCTGGAATCACGGCAGCCAAAAGACTTTGCAGAGATAATCTTTCCCCCTTGTTTGTTTGCTGTACCCAGTACATTTGACAGCCCTTTAGCTCCCCTGAGTACTTCTCCTTCTCAAAGCATGTCTTCAGCACAGCAACAGAGCAGACAGGAATGTGTTAATCAGTGCAATGTGACTGCAGAAATGGGTGAGGAAGACCGAGATAGCTGACATGATTTGTGTTCACTTGGGAGGGGCTAGATCTCAGCTGGATGACCCCGTAGCAAGGCAAGGGGATGATACAAGGGCACGGCTGCTGTGTAAGCCACATGCAACCACAGCTGTGGGTGCTTGGGGGAGGCATGTCCGTGGCAAGCTACCTGAAGGATAGGTATGATGATAGTTATAGCACCTTCATGAAGGTTTCATGCTTTGTCTGTTTAAAAACTCTCAGGAACAGAAATTGCAGCTGTATGGATGGGGGCCCAGTTAGGAAACCTTTGGGGGAATAAAGCACCAATTGTTTTACAACCTCAGAGTAAGCTTCCCATCCATTAGCAAGATCACCAGTGTAAATATTTTGTGTGCATTGCTTTTAATTTGTTCAGGTCCCATATTTTATTTAACTTTGTAAACCAAGTAGACAGTTGTTTCCATACAAAGGTGAAAAAGAAGAAATAAAGCCCAAGCTCTTTCAGCTGCAGGGAAATCACCAAAGCAAGAGACATTATCAAGACTCTATGAGAGAAGACACAAAGTTTGTGTCTTTCTTGGCTCAGATTATTCATCAGCCACAGAGCCCTGGTCTGTACAGACTAGTTTCACTGAAGGGGATCATAGGTGTGGCCTGATACAATGTAAGGATTTTTAATATTCATTAAAGACTTGAGATGACTTTGAGACAAAAAACAACAGTAAGATGAAAGACAACTCAAATGCAGGCTCTTTTCTACACCTATTACCTATACTTCCACGCTACCATAAAGTTCTGCTCGAAGTCACAGGTGAAAACAATCATGTTGGTACCTAAACTGGAGAGTTGCCGTTTATTCTTCAGTACCTCTCTTCAGGAAGTCTAGTTAAGATTTCAGACTTCTTCATGGCAGGATGATAATGGTGGCTCTGTACAATTATTTGGCATTTCACTTGCGGTGAGATTAAGCTCCATAATGAAAATAAACAACTGCCAGCGGCTGCTGTGGGGGTTAGGGGAGGGATGAGGGGACCAGGCTATCCCAGCAGGCAAACACCGGCAGTGTGGGGACAGCTTGCAAAAGGAGATGCTGCAATGAGGGCATACGTATTCCTCAGGATGGTGGCCCAACCTGGGTGCAGGTTTCCCAGGGAAGCCATGGCATCTCCATCCTGGGCAAGAGTCCAAACATAATGGGACAAGGATGGGCATGGGAACAATCTACTTCTGTTGGTGGGGGCATGAGGAGACCTCCAGAGTCCCTTCACCCATAAATTACTTTATAACTCCGTGAGAACATCTCTGTTTCCCACGGAATTTTGGAGCTGGAGTAAGAAATAGCTTCAAGCTAGCTGAAGTTTCTGAGCTTCATGTGGTTGGGCTGAAAAATTGAGTAAGACCGTCTTTTACAGATACACACATGAAAAGAGTTCGATCACACTTTTACCTCCTGGAGCCAGAAATTTAGGTACATGTACACTTTGGTTTTCCCTATGAGTACTCACTCCATGTTTTCAAAGGAAGTAAAGCATTGTTTTGAGAGGAAAAAAAAAAGAACACCCAACAACCAAAAAAACCCCTCTTTTTAGAATAGTTAACAATCTGAGATTTTGAAAACTGGCAACCCTCTCCCCAAAACAAATAGGCTTTGCAAGTTACCATCATTACTACACAGCCACAGTTGCTTTTACTATTATATTCTGAAAGAATAATTTCCTCTCGACATTCAGTCTATCCTCAGCTTCAGTTTATCACTCCTTCACACATACACACATCAGCCAAAAGAGGCAAAAAGAAAAGCTATTTTTTAGAGACTCCTTTCTCTTCTGGTCTTAAAACTTCTTATATTCATTGTTCTAAAAAGCTGGATTCAGGTCATGTAAATTCATTTTTGAGCACATGTTGGTCCATTAGGAGGGACTTCGGTTGCAGTGAGCTATAAACATCTTTGAGCTACTTTGACACAGTCTGGCTAAAATGAAAACTGTCCGAGTGGCACTGACCTGCTTGAAGGACCTTGTTACTGGTGAAAACGTGAGTGACAATTTTGACGGGTTTCGACGAACTCCTGCCTACATTGAGAGACTTACATGGTCATCCCAGGATAACTCTGTCCCAGTTCAAAGTACAACTCACACAACAATACCTTCTTCCTGAACAAAAGTGTTCTCACAGAGGGATTATACTAGAATAATTACAGTATATTCAGCTGCATGGCTACGACATGCAAGCAGATAGGAAACATGAGTTAAAGAACTAAAGCTTTCATCTCTTTGGGGTGGTCAATTTGTGTAGCTGGCCTGGAGAAGCTATTCTGTTGTGGCTAAAAGATTTTACTTGGGGATAGATATTTTGTTTTCTGATTTCTTGAAAAGAAAACATATAAGGATTTTTGAAATCCCTCTTCTCCAACCACTACTTCTCAGCAAGGATATCTGAAGGTTTTGTATGCTGTAAGCAATTCAGAAAGAGCAAGTGCCCTAAATCCTCAGGCTGTGAAGTCCTATTCCCTCCCCCTCTCCCTTTCCAAATCTGCATTTCTGTTCTGCATCCTAAAACAGGTTAGCAGAGAGGCAGAGAGCCTCTCACTTCTCAGCTTAAATCCTGGTCGGAGGTGAGCTTTCCAGCGAAAGGTAGGCATCAGCCTGAAGATGCTAATGCACAAAAAGGGATGAACAGGGGTCCCTTATGCTCTGAACATGGAAATTTCTCTCCAAATTAGCTCTTAACCTCTCCACGCCCTAGAACTGCATTTGGGAAATGGATATGACGGGACCTTCCAGTCTCACAGAGGTGCGGTGGGCTTCAGTGCATTAAAAACAGAGGGTCAGCCTGGGACTATCATAGCAGACATCACATACCAGAAAAAGTGCTCAACTATTAATAAGAAGAGGTTTTGGGGGCTATTGCACTGATCCTGTAGAGAATGGACACTGTCTGTGACATCTAACATTGTGTGCTTGACTGAGTTGCCATTCAGTTTAAGGGTTAATTTACTTGAAAATCATAAAGGAATTCAACATAAAGGAATATCAAGATTCCTTCATTTGCAAAAGTTATCTCTGTTTTTCCACACTGTTGCATATATATATATATATATATATGGATAGACACATAGATAGATATATCTATTTATGTTCTCTCACAGCAGTTATTGTAAGGCTAGAATAAATTGAGGATACCAATATAACTGTGGAATAATAAAGTTAAAATTTATTTATAGATAAGCTAGTTTCAGCTAAAACCATACCCTAACAAAATCTCTATAACATAAAAAGGCTTTACTTTCCTTTCTTTCAGAGTAAAGATGTAATTATGTTCTAGATTAAGTGTTCGAGAACTGCAGTCTTTAAGAAGCAGATGTTAACAGAAATAGGTCCCTAATATTTATACCACTCCAGAAATAAATAAATTGTGGTAAATGGATTTATTGTAATATTTAAAGTAACAGCACAGAAGTAATTTTTCATTCAATTAGGAGGTTTTGTGCTGTTTATTTTATTACCAGCTGCCACCAAACAGAGCTACAGTAAACAACTATAGGAATTCTGTTCAACTAACTACAGAGGAGGCCAGATCTTGGAAGAAACACTTCTACCCTAGAGTTTGTTTGAAATAGTAAACATCTCCATTAAAACAGGCCCGCCCAATTGCTGCCTAGCTGAACAAGTTCTTAAAAGCAGCTGTTGCTTGTTGGTTGTATCTCCGGTGCAACTAATCAACCACAATCAATTATTGTCTTCCTCAAGAAAGCACATCATGTTGATGGATACTGCAGACAGTGTATTTGTGTAAGGTGAATTTTGCCCACTTCTCTGGTTTCACACTATAGAAGCTGGTAACATCTCCAGTTCCCACAGACGTGGGAAGGCCCATTTGTAGGCATATGGCCAATGAACTGCCAAAGCATGAAGTTTAAACTCTACCTACTGTCAAAAAACACACCACATCTTATGTTATATGAAAGGATTATTTTGGTATTAAGCATTAAAGCAGGTGGGAGGTAAGGGGAGCTGTTGTAAATTGCCTCTTATCAGAGCAAACCAGCAAGTTCAGTCTCAAGAAATGGGGCTTCAAAGCACCTTTAAACCTCTTCCAACACCACGGGCCTTTCCAGTGGAGCATCTGATTTTAATGTAGACAAACACACCTCCTGCCTTTCAACTGAGTGCCCTGACAGCCCTGAAGTACCACGTGCATGCTCTATACCCACCAACATTCCTACTTACCAGTGATTCACAGAAGGGTCAAGGCCAGGTTGGATGGGACTTTAAGCAACCTGGTCTAGTGGAAGGTGTCCTTGCCCATGGCAGGGGGGTAGGAACTACATGATCTTTAAGGTCCCCTACAACCCAAGCCATTCTATGGTTCTATGATTCTAAGGTGATAAGGCTTTCACTGTCAACAATGACAGAATTAAGTTTTTAGAGCCTACACTACTCTAAACCCCTATGTCCAGCCTTTCACACCTGAAGGGTTTCACTTGATTAACTCAGAAACTTACACAGACCATTAATAGCTGACCCATGTTTTTGTCCTGGTGTCCTCAGCCATAAAGCTATTGGCCTCATTCTCAGACGCCTTTGCAAAATGCATTGCCAAAGCCTTGTCCACATTCAGTGCTGACATTTACTAACTCCAGTGTTTGCTGGGTTGTTCTGCCTAAAACAATGGGGCAGCGGCCACTGTTCCCTTATGTCCTCAGCCAGCTATGTAACAAGGGAAAAATGAATGAACTGGTAGTAGAGTTAAGTCATTTTGCCAGGGGTCTAATTGGCATCAGCAACTTGAAAACTCTAGGTAATCCAGCATAAACATTTGCAATAAACTATTTCTATTGGATATTTTTCCTATGTGAATAAAATTGTCTGAAATTAACAGAACGCCTGTAGCTTCCAGAACCTTTATTAGGTAATCAAACATGGTATTTTACACAGTGTATTTTAAAAAGAAAATTACTCTGGCATCACACAAAAATGAAGCAAACCCATTGAATCCTGGCATCAATGTCTTTGGGTGAACTCAAGCTGTTATGCTTGTGGGATTGACCCAGATACTGCAGACACAGGATTAACCCAGATATTATTTTCAAAGGTTTCACCACAGCAGATTTTAATGAACACTGGTATGAAATCCTTACACTCTACGCTGACATCAACAACCTCACAGCATTTTGAGTAAATACATGGGCTTCCTAGGCATGCCTGGACTTTTTGACCTCAATTTATGCCTTGCACAGAAATGCATTGAAATCCATGTATTTCAGGAAATTAACCATGTTCTACCTAGCACTTCCAAAGGAAAATGGACGCACTTATTCTGGGCTGTGTGAGCCAGATTAGGGAGACATATCAGACTGCGGGACTATATTCACAGCAGACTTGGAGCCCCTGCCTTGCAGAGGCTCAGGGCAACAACGGTAAGGTGAGGGAGAGCCCTGGGGAGGTGAGGGGAGGATACACAGTTTTCAAATGAACAAAGCACCCTGGCAGGCCAAATACCATTTTGGTCAGCACCCCACGAAGCAAAGAGAACACTGAACAAAGCATGAAAAGAAAATGCACTTTGCTTGGCCTGTCTCCACAAAGAAAGGCAAATACCACCACCAGCCAGTGCCTCTAATTTTTTTTTTTTTACTTTTCCCTTTGGCACCTGGGGCCTTCCTCTGTTTGGGGCAGGCCTAGCAGCAAGGAGGATGAACTCTGCAATCCCAGATAGACCTCTGCTATCACCTCACCCAGGTCTCCCAGCAGAGAGTTGTTTGGTGGTACAGTGAGGTTGTACAGGCAGCTCCTGGAGCAGCAGTCACTGTGACCGCTCCAGTAAAATCAACACGCTTCTCCTCTGATCACTTGCCAGTGATGCCACTGAATGGCAAGGTAGAGAAGCTCCTATCATACCTTCATACTCAACCTTGCATCCAGCATTACAGACTGGTTGTGCTTTTAGCTGAGAAAGCTGCCATTTTAAATTTCTGTGCCCTGATCTCCCCTTAGCTTCCTGTATGATTACTGCTTTTGCTCCAGGCTGTGAGCTAAATAATAAAGGGAAATAGTTAATTTTCATGTGTGTCGCTCAAGAAATCTGTGCAGCAAGACTGAATCTCTGCTACCGGCAATCAGCACAGCAGGGCTGAAGTCAGTGCCAGTTCACACCAGTCAAGGGGCTGACCCCACTGCACCACCTTGAGAGGTTTTACTTTTCCCTGTGGATGATAATAAATTCAGTTTACCAACAGCTATATCAAAATAAATCAGATTAAGTAGAGAATTTCCAGAAGTGGCTTTCCAAAAGGCTCTGCTTAAAGAATTTCATGAAAAAGCATAATTCAGTTAGCTTGGAAACAGTTAACATGATAAAGGAAGTCCTCGGTTTTGCAGCAAAAAAGAAAAAAAGCAAGCATCATGAAGGCACTGGAAAGGCATGTTACCGCCCTGCTGCATCAACCTGCTGTCATCAGAAGAAATTCTCCCCTGCCTGTAGTCAATGGCAGTCTGAAGAAAATGGCAACTCCTGTTGCCCCACAGAAATGCAATCACATCATGTACTGATAACACCAAAAACTATGTGTTACATCCACAGATTTATGGTGAACCTGATGGAGCATTTGTGTAGGCTGCAATCAATTACTTGGGCTTAACTGCATCATGTTTACCAGAAAATGAGGAATGGTTTACAGAACATGATGGCAGGGGCTTGGAGAGGCAGGAGAAGGATCCTGTCTGTAGCATAACTTACAGTCTGGTCTTCAAGTGCATGCGTGGACAGAGAAGACATTTTGCGCACCACCTCCCCACACCGGAGCACAGTTCACACACACACACGTACTATTGCACAAGCAACCTAAATATCTTCTTTTTAAAAACACAGCCCAACTCACTTGCTGCAAGGATAAACTGTCCAGTCCTGATCATCTTAGATATTTTGATCACTGAAATTCCTCAGGCTCCCCTACTGAACTAATCTAATGAGATGTGACCCACAAATGTGCACTGGTTACACAAAGATCACATGTACTTTTCTGTTCTTTGCTTTGCTATGTGCAAATGTAAAGACAAACTGCTACTGACAGGAAGGATAAATGATAGAAATAACCAGGATGGCTTTCAAATGATGATATCTGCAGCTGTCATGGAGTCCAACAGGGACTGGTGCTGCTCGGCACCCTGTTAAATATCAAGGTGCCTCTCCATGCAGACATGCACATATGCATCAACACCCTCATTGCATGTGCATATATGCCCATTTTATTACGCTACATATGCCTAATAACTTCACTCTACAATTAAAGCTTTACACACACACATGCATGCTAACTAACACCCCCTCTGCAACACACACACACACAAAAATGACAGGCACCAGAAAAATTCAACGCAGCTCTGCAGGCAGAAAGTGCTCACCGAAGCCATCCAGTTCACACCCAATCCACAGTGATTCGTGCCTTATCATTATGTATAATAAATAACAGTGTTTAATAATAACAGCACCGCTGTGCTGCCAGCGCTCACACCCTCCCGGCTCCATGCTCCTAAGCTGTTTCTGCAACATGGTCCTGTGCATGAAACACACAGAATGAAAAGCAGGCAGGACACGATTACTGCAAGAGATAGGCTCTGGCAATGAAAGCTGCTTCATGTCGGAGTGGGCTCTTCCCAGCTTTCAGACGTGTGATCTGCATGTCTAATAATGAACAGATTTTAGTCAATCCATAATTTTTGGCATCAGTCCCTTACCTTGAAATGCTGCAGCTGAAGTATCTGGTCCTCAAGCTGTTGTCTCTTGCCTTCTATTTCTGTCTGTCTTTTCCTTTTCTCCTTGGAAAAATAATTTGAGAGAGAGAGAGAGAGATCTCGTCAGAGAAACGGAGGCTTTAAGGGTAGCGGATTCATAAAAGCATGTAAGCAGTCAAACGCATCTGTACAGATGTCACCAGTCCATTTCACCTGCTCTTCTGCCTGCTGGTATGCAAACAGCAGCGTCCTGGGAAGACGCCAGCCCCAGACTAGCCGGTCGCTCACCAGCAGGAGAAATTCTCCTCGCTCGTTCCCGGCAGCCAGAGCAGCAACAGAGTGCACAGTCCCAGAGGAGGGAAGAAAACAGGCATAACAGCTGAGAGAGAAGTTAAAGGGACAAAGATGTGCTTTTGCATTTGAGACACCGGGCCAAAAATGTGGATTGCGTGGTGCAATTGTGTGACAGTAAGGTGACCCAGAAGCAGTGGGTGGCATCATGAAGGAAGGGAGCTGGGTTGCAGACCGTCTTTTTCCCCAGCAAGGTTGGTGGTAAGGCTTTCCCTGGGCTCAATGGGGAGAAGGTGTTTCAGCCAGATTGCATGGGATTTACCTGCAAAGTGAATGGGATAGATAACCCCCAGCTGGCTTTGTTTAAAATTCAAGCCACCAGCACATACTAGCAGCTGGCCCTTACCAGCTCCCAGAAGCTGGGCTGACCGAGGGGCACCAAGGACAGCATGGTCATTTCTACAGCTGAGGGTTTTCATGGTCATGTTCACGAACACCGCCACTCATCTGTGCCCAGGCTGCTCCCTTCAGCAGGTTTTCCAAGAGGAGAATGACCTGCTTTTCTCCCTTGCATCGCCTTCCTCTTACAACTGTTTGCCTTCTGTCAGTCTTCTGCACCTTGTGAGGAGCGTTTCTCCTCACCCATCCCTAGCCCAGATCAGGTTCCCTCTCCTGGAGGTATTTTCTCCCTTTAGATTTTGCAGCCAAGACATAAATACTGAGTAGTAAATGGGGGGCAGTCAAATAAGCTTATCAGCCTCAATTTTTGGGGGGAACAACAGTTTTTATTCCCTACCTGTGAAAGCATGTTTTTGTTATTTAAATATTTCAGTAGCTGTAAGGTTGGGCTTGAAGACATTTGGGGATTCCTTAAGTCCCCAAAGCAATTTTTGTGTCTCATTTCTAGGTGTCCTACTGATGCTCTGGGAATTCTCTGCTGTCCAGGGATTTCAAACCTTCATGCCTCGTCCTCAAGGGGCGTGCAATAAGATGCTGCCTATGCAGAAATCAGTTGTGTTTACATGGGACCTCAAACCAGGGCATTTTGAGTGAAGGCATTACATTTACAAGGAAGATCAGGAAACTGTTTTGTTTTTCTAAATGCCAGGCTCATTCAAAACAAAGCAAAACATGGAGCTATATAAATGTCTGGACCACTCCTGCTGAAGAGTGAGACATCAGAACAGTGATGGGAGGGCTGGAGTAATAAACCCAGAAGAGGCAAAATAGTCAAATGATGCATATGTCAAGCTGTTCTGTGATACACTGTACACTCTTACATGCTGACTGTTTGTGTTTAGCTACATCTACACACACACACTCCCCATTGTATGAAGTATGTAAGGATATTACTGCTGAACAAAAATATTGTGCTGAAGTTGTTTTGGAATAGCAAAACTGGCTTTTTGGATAACTAAAATGTCACAAATGGTACCTGTCTTCAGATGAAAACTTGACTTCTCACTGCTCTGTGCATGCAGAAGATAGTTTGCATTTGTGCATACATGAGCATACAAAATTTATGCATGCACCTTTAAAAATCCTTCCTTATGTAAAATTGATAGTCTGTGGATCATCCCTCCTATCACTCCACCAATCCGCATTTGCCCTTTGCATTTTTGAATGGAACAGGATATTGGAGGGGTTAAAAGACCCCTGTTGAAATCTCTCTTGCCATTTTCTTCGTTCTGTGATATTAACAGCGCACTTTGGAGACCGAAAACCAGAATTTGTTCTTTGCTATTTCCTCATGTAGCTAGTCAAGCCACGGGCTGGAATAAAGCTGTTCCAGTTAATGGCCTAATATTCTCAGAACAAGGGTAATTCTGCCCTGTTTGTGCCAAGCTGGCCAGATGATAGAATGTTTGGATTTCACGTATGTAGGCATTAACACCCCACATCTGACACTCCATAGGCCAGCATAAGACACCTACATCTTCACAGTTAGCTGACCTACATTTATATGCGTGTATATACATACATATGGGGTTTTATATAAACATGTATTCTACCCTTCACAAAAACCTTCTCACTAAAACACATGATGGAAATCACCACAGCACCTCCTCTGCTTGGTTGTGTCATGATGTGTAATGGATGTGACAAGACAGACTTATAAAACATAGATGGAAACTTCTCTTCTTTGTGAGAAAGGGAAAGCACTTAGAGTATTCTCCCTGTAGGCAGCAACACAGCAGGCACTAAAATACTTCAACTACTTACTAACTAGTGGGCTTCTGTGGAGTTAAATTGCAACATTGCTCACATTTCCATTTCACTGGCTTTCAGTTAGCCTGACTGCACGCCTCTACCCTCTGCTTTTGTGCCACAACACAGCTATGGCTGAGGAGTATGACAGCAAAGGGGGTTTTTTTTTTGTCTGAAGATTGTGTGAATTGCAGCCTTGGTAATTAGCTATCTGGACTTTTCACCTTCAGGTCACTAAATCACATTAAATTTAGGTTTCTCCCAGTCATGGAAGGTTGTGATCATATGTGTTCCTGGTTTATATGGGCGTGTTCTGAAAAAATGTGAAGAATGTAGAATGCAGAAAAATCAGCATGTCAAGGATTTCAGGCATTCAGTAGATGAAACCAGCCCCCACTTAAGCTAATTCCTGATTGAGGAGTTTACTGAAAACACAGGGATGTAAAGCATGTGCTTTCACCTGAGCACTTGTTAAGGCACTTTCTATGTTGAAACCAGTAAATGTTCCTCGTTACTCTGTTCGTCTACCTTTTTTCCAACTATGCCTGTTGAAAAGGTGGAGGAAACAGGTACCGAAGCCAGTTTTACTGTGAATGTGGTAGGTTTAAAAGAAAAGATTTGTATCTATCTGAGGTGTGCCGCTTTTGTAAGAATACAGATAATCATCATGGATGGTCACCTTTCCAAAATGGTAGAGGAGTACCATTTGGGAGGTACACTCAGGATGCTTTGAGTATTCGGGATATTCATGAGTAAAATAAGATTTAAACCTTACATCCCTCCCTTCACCAAAAATACTAGGCAAATATGAAAGTGAAAGTACTTGGTTTTTTTACTCACAGACCTAAATTATGGGAAAAGAACATAGGTCAAATGGCAAGGTTACTCACACTCTGAAATCTGTTCAGTGAAAAATGAGATTTGTACTCAGGCATTCACAGGTGGATTTGCAACATGGAAAAATAAATTTATTTCATTTTCCAAGAAGCTTGATTTCGGAAAGGAAGTAATTGCTTCTTGGCAATAACGGTGGCCAGTACCACTTTCCTATCGCTGAAAAACAAATACATCAGATACTCAGTAAGACTCCATCCACTTGGAAGAGAGAGAGGTGTTGGGAGGACAAAACAGAGATCTGTAAAATCACGAGTGGGGCATGGAGACAGCCAGTGGACATCTACTGCTCACTCTGTCTTCCTCTGTAAGAAAAAAAAGGACATCAATTGAAACTGGATGTGGCAGCTTTGAAGCCAAGGCAACAGTCTGCTGTGGAAATCTTTGCCTCAGGATGCGGTGGGTGCTAGAAGGTGACGGGGGTCCCAGGGAAGCCTGGGGACAGACAGTCAGAGAGAAGGAATACTGTAAGGGTTACTACACAAACTGAAATTACATTTGGTTCAGGAAGCCCCTGAACGACAGATGGTTTTAAGGGTATTTGCTAAGTTTTTGTATGCTTGTCCTTCTCTCATGCTCATCCTAACACTGCTGATTTTTCATTCATCAGAGAAGGGGTGCAGGATTTTTGTCTGAACCGTGTGTTACATTTGATCAAATTAACCTACAGTTTAGTATCAGACTTGTCAAACTGTTCCAGTCAAAAAATCCAAACCAACCACAAACCAACACCACCACCAAAAAACCCACACCCACAAGACCTTGAAGAAAACAAGTTATACTAAAATGCTACTCTGTGACACTGCAGTCACAGAGTACTTCAGTTTTCCATTACAATATCATTTTGGTCCTGTTTAGAAATCTGCCTGCACAGTGTGGGAGGTGATACCGAGATTATTCAGCTTACAGAGTCATAACTGTCTGTGGAGAAACCTGCACCTCTAAAGCTGCGTAAATCCTTGGGGCAGTAAAGCCTTGGTAAAGCCCCCTGCTCCCCTTGCACTGGCAGAAGCACCTGATTTCTTTGGTGTAAAGCCAACTCAGACATGTGCAGAAAGCACTCCAAGGAGCAGCACAGAAACTACACTTTGTTTGACCTCACTGGGAAAACACATGACCAAATCTGATGGCAGGCTAAGGCTTATGGTACAGGTATCCAGAAGAACATGGTAGGAAAAACAAAATAATCCCCAACTCAAAAAAACTTGACAAGGATATTGTGGCCCTCAAGAAGACAGGAAGCACAACATTGGAGGAGCTACCACTGGTAGTTTCAGTAAAGAGGCTTCCCATTTACTTCATCCTGCACCCCCAGCAAGTGTCCAACCCACTACGGACGAGCAGGTGGAAGAGGGTGAGCTCCTGTCTGTCGTGCCAATACAAAACAAACGCACCCAAAAATGGCACAGGTGGAGGAAAATTATAGTCTGCTTCAAAGCAGGAAAAACTGTTATAAAGAATTGTCTTCAAAGAATCATGCAATTTTCTTCAGCAAGACATTTTCTCCACTCTGCACAGTTGGCAGATACTATTCCCTGCTTATTTAAAGCTCACAGATTTTTAGGGCAGCAAGTAAGGAAAAAAACAAGCAAAAGAGCTGCTGACACGTCATTTTTCTGTTGCCAGTTCAGGGACATCCAGAACACTGGGGGAAAAGGAGCATCTGGGTTCAGCTAATAATTTCAAACTGCAGTTAGCATAATCCCCAGAAATCACTCCTCATGGAAACTGAAACTTTCACCAGGGTGGTAGTTTAAATGACCATCTTCCCTGTGGTGACTTCACATCTCTCAGCAGTGAAATCAAATCTGTAAATTTGTTTCCTCTTTTGCAGTTCAATGGTAATGGCTCACAGGAAATAAAATATTAAGAAAGACAGGAGGCTAATTTTCTCCCTTTTTTTCTTTTTTTTTTTTGCCTCTCTTTTTTTTTTTTCCCCCCACCCGCTTCATTCCCATCTGGTCAATTCTTTTATTCTGCTGTTGTGTTTGCATAGTGGGAAACTCTCCCGACTACAACCGTCCCTACCACTTGCAACGATGCAGCCCAGTAGTGGCAGCACTTTGCAAAATGCAATTCTAAACGTTTTCTGCTGTTGTAAACAGCATACAAAAGAAATCACAGCACCAGAAGAGTCAGGATGCAGAACTGATGCAGAGACACTGTTACGGCAGAATAAACATGCCTCAAAGGTTGGTGGCAGGATGCCTGCTCCTTTTGCATCATCAATGCCCATTTTCATTACTTGCTGCCAGTAGAAGAAGGTGGAGCCCATCGTCCTGCCGAGTGTATCAAACTAGATCACCATATGCACTGGCATGACTGTGCTCGGTGAAAATCTTGTTGTTATGGGTAGCCATACAGCCTCCGTAATTGCAAGCTGAAGGATTGTCTGGGCTCCTGTTTTAAGCACTGGGAAATACGTGCTGTTTCAGATTATGGGAAATGACTCCTGCTGCAGCTCCTCTCCTACTCTGTACCCAGCAGAACCAGAGTCTGTACTTGTCCATTTCTGAGATCCATTTTTCTCTGCAGTTACACCATCAACAACACATAAATGTAATGTATTGGCATTGCTCCCTTAGGCATTCTCCTGCAAGACCCTCCTCTGCCCCAGTCCCCTGAAAGCTGTGGCCACCTGGCTAAGGTTTGTTTCACTTAAAACATAAGCCAGGGACAACTTCCCTGCATGTGTATACTGGAATCCAACTTCTGAACTTAAGGAAACTGCACTCTGTGCTCCTATGTAGCACCTAAGAAACTGCCACCCTTTTTCCTTACAGTCTCCCTGTGCAGGAGGCTTATTACCTAAAGCACAGGTTCATGATGTCAAATGTCCTCAGTGGCTAGGACCTTGATGGCTCACCTGACTGGGTCCTCTCCATATCTGAACAAAACAAACTGTATGTTGGAAAGTTCTAGGTGGGATGCAGGGAGAGCAGGAGTATAGGATACTGCTTTCCATGTACGTTCCATATACCCACATATGTTATGACAAAGCTGTGGCAATTTCCATCACTCCAAGCAACAAGCAGATGGGTTATTTAGGAATGAACAACAGGAGTTCCCAATTGCACAGGTGGAGCAGATAGATGCCTGAGGGGAGCAAGTGAAACCCACCTAAAAATAAGGGCTGGGTTTACCTCCCTTCCTCATGCTTGCTCTTTCCACGGTTGTATGCACAGGAGGAAGCAAAGGAGAGATTGGAGGCAAGGTGAACAGTTAATGATCAGGTATGCCTTTCACCTCCTCTCTCGTGCAGCTGGTTTAAACTGGAGATTGCTGTCACAAGGGTTGATTCCCATTAAATAGGCAGCTTGCCACAACATGCAAAAAAATGTCTCATCGTGTTGGTTTTGGACACAGAATAGACTTAATTCACAGAGGCAGACCCTGGTGAGGGAGTAAGTAGAAGAGCCTGGAAGTTAGGAAAATGCTTTCTTTCTCTTATATTGAACAGGTTCCTGCCAAGGAGAAGGCAGAATCACTTGCAGAGAGCTGAACCCTCAGGGTGAAGAAAGAAAATGCCCTCAGGCCAGAAATGCACTGGCTTTCATTGCAGCCTTGCATCCCTTTTCTCCAGTAGTGAGTGTCAGAAAAGTTATGTGCTTATGTACGAGAATGGGGTGGTTTGAGAGAGATAGAGATACATCTCCCTGCAACCAACTTAAGTGCTCCCAGTAAATGAGCAAATGTTTCTGGTTTGCAGCTCCTCTTCTTGCTGATTTTGTCGCTTGCATGCATAACAGCAGTTCTTGCTCAGGTGGGGAAAACACACTTGCAAAATTAATTTTCTCCATTTAATCTAGCGCTTTGGCTACCCTTGCACAATGTCAAAGGATGGGTTTCTCCCGTGCTGACCTGCTAAAGCAAATAGAGTAGCTCTGTGTCCACATGCGCATTGCCTGCAATTTGGGGCTCAAGTAAGAGAACTGTAGTAGACATCCTGCATGTCTAGGACACCAAAGGAGGAGTTCATCCACATGGAGCCCTAGAGGATTAACTCCTGCTCAGGGCTCCTGAATATGAACATTTCATGACTGCCACAAGCCCACTGCCATACCTGAGACTATGCAGGACAAAGCTGTCCAAAAAGGAGAAAGGATCCTCTCTGGTGAAGACAACAATCTGCTAAAGGCTTGCACTAAAAACTTCAGCTGCCCTGCATGCTTATAATTATAGCTCCCCGGTCACCGTATGCAATCACCACGATGCACACAGACAATGACCACTTAATTAAAATCACCATGCATCTCAAACAACAAATAAAAGGATGGCACTGCTCCCAGAACAACAGCTCTTAATGAAAAGTGATGAATGCGGGAAGGAATTTCCTTTTGAAAAACTCCCTCATTAGCATTTTTGAAAGGGGACACAATGGAAAAATGTCTCATTGAGATGGTGAAGTAAAATTATTTTATGAGAAAACATGGTTCCTCTGATATCCCATGGAGAAATTCCCACTTCGATGGAGCAGTCATCCCCATTTTGATGCAACCCAGAATTTACCTGCAATATCCACCTTTCACTAAATGCTGTTGGGTCACTGGAAGCAGTGCTTCAGGTCTAACACAAGCCATGTGCATTTTTGAGTGGGCCACTACCATAATGAGTCCTTCAAATATGAAAAGGTTTAGTTGACTTTCCTTTTTTCCTCCCAAGTCTGAACTGAAACTGAACATGGGCTGAGACCCACAGATGCTGCTTCCCTTCTGTTGCTGACAGGAATAAAGCCACACTTCCCTATGCACTTTTAATTTGCTCAACAATGTCAGGCTCTTAAATGGCTGCTGAGAGGTGACAGGGTCATTGGAGTTGAGTATCTTTTCTGTGAGATGTAACAGTGAATCAAACAAATGTCCTATGAATGCCAGATTCCCACCCTTTATTAATTCCACATCGGCATTTCTTCCAAAACTGCCAAGTTTCTTCAATAACCCTGAAAATGGGTAAGAGCTCAGGACCACCTGAGTCCTGTGGCAACCTTCTCTGCAGCATCAACTATTTCCGGAAAGTGCTCAAAAGACTGTACAGAGCACAGTGTTAGTACAAATAATCAAATAGACAGATTTATCCATTATTCTGGATAATCCTTAATAGCAGTCATAAATGACAGGCAGTTGAACTTCATTACCTAGTGTCTACTACAGCTAACATCCAAGGTCATGTGTATAGCTTGCTAGCATTGATCTTGTTCTAGCCTGAGCTAGATGGAAAATTCAGTGTCTTCATCTAGCAAATTATTTTTCTTCCTAAAAGTAAGGTGGGATTTTCTAGATAATGTCATGTAGAACAAACTCTGGAACTATTTTCTCTAGAAAACCAGCAAAATTCTGAAAGAAGCTACTTTTAATAATTTTTTTTTCTGTATTTTTCTTCATATATTTTGGTTAAAGAATGTCAAACAGACTTTGATCTAAGTATTCATTCACAAATATATACAACAAGGAGTTCTTGTTAGGCTGAGTAGACTATTTGTAGAAAAGCAGGTCATTAACTCTCCCTACTCTCATGTCGCCACTAATTGGCCTCGGTTTATATCATTCAATGTACATCCTTTCACTGTTTGCTACTGAAAAGGAGAAAGACAGGGTTTGGTCAGTATGAGCTTAATTTAACCACATTTCCACAGCTTCAAAGAAAAGTGTGTGCCTCTTTTTTACCCTCATGCCCCATACACTCTTTAAATATCTCTTCACGCTGCCAAACACAACATTGTAAAGCTTGGGGAAACAACTCTGCAGCAAGATGCTGAATGTGCAATGAAACACCCATACAAGGCTGATCTTGACCTACAAAGCAGGAGATGATCGTAACATTATGACAACCATTAAGGAATTCGTAACTCTTGCATTAAGAAATGAAAAATAAATCACAAAGTTTTTAAGTCAAGGCATCCAAGCTGTGATTCCTTATGCTGGTTTCCCCCTAAGCAAGTGCCTGGTGAGGATCTCTATGCGTTACTTTTCACTTGGTGAGAACTTAGATCGTAATCACTAAGACTGATTTCAGCAGAATTTTTTATTCCCTCTTTATCCAGTTTAATTGCATATATGACAGACAGTTTCACTTCAAGAAACTTAAACTTCCCCAGGACACAGCATGTTAAGTGGGAAGAAGAAATTGGGTTTTCTGCCATGTAAAGGGAACAAACTGGTCTGGCTGGTCAGCACAGAGCAATGGCCAGGACCTGTAAGGACGACACTGGCACTAATTCTAGTACTTGAATCATATCCAGCTTTTTGCTTGTTATTTTCAAAGCAATGGTACAAAAGACCCAAATGAAGGAATTAATACATAGAGCTGGGCTTTGTGGTTTAATCCTTATAGTCTGGCTGGATTAGCCAATTATTTCAGAGTCTCAGTGCCTCACATCAAAATGTTTTTACTGAGGCTTCCTCCCTTTGCTTGTGAGCATGGCAGCTTGCCTGCTGACACTGAGGCTTTTGGTGCTGACCTGTTGGCACCACGCTGGATCTCCTGGTGTCGCAGGGCTGTGCTTAGCAGCTGTACTGTACAGGGCTCCTCTGCTGCTGAAAAGCGCTTCTTGCCGTTTCCAAGATAAAGTTATTAGTTCAAAACCCTTTCTTTAAGCTTTTGTCTAAAGTTGGTCATGAGCTAGGGATACTCATCTGATGCTCAGGTATCTGCTGATGTTAAGTTGCAGATGCTGGTGTGTTTGAGTCCTAACTTCTACATCCAAGAAGGGAAAGACTGCCTTGTTTTGCACGAAAAAGAAAGTGGGAAAGAAACTTCCCCAAAAGCACAGGGGGATGCAATTGAAAGCCTGAGATTTGCCACCTTCCAGCTGCCAGTATCCTTCCAAACTGGTGATGTTAATGAGATGATACACTAGTTCACAAATCACCATTCTGGCTAAGTTTCCCTTTCTTTCTGAAGAGGCTGTAAGGGGCTGGGTTCCTCTTGCTTTTTGACCTGCCTTAAAGATCCAATACATCTGCACCTTGTGAAGACTGACACAGGTCTGAGAGGGCACCATTGCCTCTCTTCAGTTAGGGGCATCTCCTGGATGAGTCCTGGAGCCCAATGGGGCTGCTGGACATGCCATCCCTGCCTCCTCTCAAGTTCATCAGGGGAGTCACATTACTCCAACGTGAGACCACAGAGAGACCAGAGACTGTAAAAGATTAATGCAATAATGACTGAGAGGGTGGATACATCTCTGTGCTTGGTAAAAAAGCATGCTCAGTGTGTGATCTAGGTATGCTAAAAATCCCACCCAGCCTCAGCCTTGGCATCTTGCCTATGGAGCAAATAAAAGAACTGGCTTCATCTCCAAAAGGCTTACTTCTGGAAAGCTTATTTAATCTGACAGGTGTAGGATCACATGCCTCAACACTGAACCTTAGCAGTATGCAGGAGGTATTATTACTGCTATGTCATTCCTTTGGGTCAGGCATCCCAACGCTTTCTTCCTCAATAGGAACAGTTGGGACATTACAGTATGGATTGCATACCAAATTCATCTGCCAGCCTTCTCCCTGCATGACCAAAGGCAGAGACCACCCTGGTCCTGCCAATACAAACAGACCCACAGCAGCTTCTCACCACCAGCATGTCACGTTAGGTAAGGAGGACTGGGTAAGCACATGAAGTTTGCAACACATGCCCGCTGGGCTCTGCAGGGATGGGTTAGCTGCAGATTCGCAAGGTAGGGTGCTCACAGCTGCAGGTCACAGTGGCTCTGGGCAGGTGGCAGAGGAGCGCACAGAGTCAGTCTGCTGCACTGATAGGGGAGACCTGGGGCAGTGCAACAAGAAAACACAGTCTGGATCCAACTGCTTTGATGCTTGGCTCCAGAACCTGGATCTGTTTACAGATGGGCAAGTTTCTGCCCTGCCGTCAAAGGTCCCCCCCCTTCAGAAAAATGCCTGCATTTCTCTGCAATTTGCATCCCTGCTGTGAGGTGTAGCTGGGAATTCGCAACTTCGAGGTCATCGCAGTGACCCGTATCACGGCTGTGTAGTTTGTGCAGGTTTGCCTGCACAGATGCTCAAGTTGTAGGGGGGGTTGAAACAACAAAGCCTGTACAGTTTGGATAGATTTCACACTTAGCTGACATACCTGACAGGTTTATAAAACTGTGAACCATTTGAACGGCTTGTTGAACAGCGAACGGTGTGCAAAAATCCCCAAAACATGCAGATACCAGAAGAAGCTTCAGGGAGGTAGGTTGATTCCTGCCTTTTCCTGCCCACCTCCTCCAGTCAGAGCAACAAGGACTCTCCTCCTGAACCCCTACAAGATGTCATGTGGGTACTGTTTAACTGCTTCAGTGCAACTTCTCTGTCATTGCCTGGGTCTCCCAGAGACCTCTGCACAAAGGAGGTCTTATTATTGCATAATCTCAGATTTTGAAACAGCTCCTCTCCTCCTACCATGGGGAGGGTTCTGTCAGTTTTTCTCTTCTGTTAGCTTGAAAATGCATGTCTGCAGCAATTCCTCCCAGGAAGCTGAAGGAGGGAGAGGATGCAGCTGCAGATAGATCCCCTCCCAAAAGTCATGTCCTCTCTTCCTCCTGTTGCTACTCCATCCATCCTGACATACAGGACACACTATTTTGCACACCTGAGCTTCCTCAAAGAAGGTCAGATCCTTCTCTGAGGCTGCCCCAGGAGGTTTATCATCTTCCTTCAGGCTTTATCTTTTTAAGATGGGTAGCTTAGTTACCTCTAGGGATTTAAGCAACATAAAGTCAGTGAATAGTCATCATCTGCTGCTGTCTTCAACCTGTTGCTCTGCATGTCCCTGCAGGAGTCCCTGGTGAAGGATCTCTTTTCATTCAGGTCTGTGTGAAATGTGTATTTCTCTTTACTTGGCTCCTGGTTTAAGGTGCAAAATACAGCTCGTGGCCAGGTTGCATTATTTCATATGGTTTGTAACTTCTAATCTCTTGCAGGAGCTTGTAGAAGAAGTGAAAGTCTAATCTCCTGAACTGGCTGCGCCGTTGGAGCCATAGTGCAGCAGAGCAGCAGGCTTCAAGGAGCGTACCCCACCGCCTCTCCCTGCAGCCACTCTTTGGCCTGAAAGACATCCACAAGGGCGATCTCTGATCTTTTAAATGGAAAGACCTTAAGAAACATGCTCAAAAGGCAAAAGCTGTTGGAGGATGTTGGTCAAGAGAGACAGAAAACACCACGTAAATTCCAGCACCTGCTTCTCATACCCTAGCAAAAGGTCACTTTGTCAATGAATTCAACATGGTATTTGCTCAGTGCTTGTGCTAAACTAAATCAACCATCATCATGTATGCTCCCTGCATTTAACAGCATGGTAATGAATTTGGGGAGTAAAAAGCTACCTTGCTCTATAAACTACATTTAATGGGATCTGCCCTTAGTGGTCAGGCTGCTCCACAGTTTCTTAGGCATGCTGGCGTTGTCTCAGCCGAGCTGACTCTGCCAGTTTATGGAGCAGAGATACGTAATTTCTGGACACACTACTGGCAAACCTCCTCAGAGGTACTCTGTTACATTGGTACAGTGCTCATATTGTCTCCTTTTTCAGCTAAAGGAAAAAGGAGACAGGTAGAGGGACAACAACAGCTCCCCACCTACATAATGGGGGACATTTGCCAGAGTGAGGTGAGAATCAACACTCACATTTTTATTTGTTTCAAACCAAGCTAAAACCAGCTTTGCTGAGAAACACCCAGTGTTTTTCATCACTTCGCGTTTTCAGGAAAACTGTTGGCTCTCCACTGAACTACTTACATCTTCCACACAAAGCTAATTACAGTTTGATGGCTGTGCTGCTACCTGAAAAGCTGGATCATTCCAGAGCCCGAACAGGACAAAATTATAGGCTTGGGCACGGTACTGCACACAACCTACTCGCATGTCTTTGCAGGGACCTGCAGGAGGGGATGTAAGACCAACACCTGATGGTCCACTAAGAAAAGACATACCCAATGCTTTTCCAAGGATGACAGGAGAGTCTGGGAAGAGTGCTGGGAATTTATTCCCAGGTACAGAAGAGGGGATGAAAAATCCCCCTCCTTTGGGCATTAGCGTTTGTGTGATACGTAATTCAGTTATCCCTCACAATGAAGGAATCTGAAGGAGGTTTTTCATGGAGGTCTGAATGTTAGTGAACCACTTGTCCTGCATAGGCTGGAGCTGCTCTGCTCTGCAGGAAAGCCAGTTCCCACAGCTCAGGTCAGCATCACACTTGGCTGCAACTCCCCACACAGGAGGGGACCAAATAGTTCAAATTAGGAGAGTACTTAAAGGCCTCAGTACAGTCATGTTAGAAAGATATTTTATTTTTTGCTCATAGAGAGTTTGGCAAACCAGGCCTGGGCTCCAGACAGTATGTAGAATGTTAAAATATTCACTTTTTGTAAGGTCAAAAAGAGAAAAGTACCTTCATCCTTAACCACTCCTGCCACTCACTGATGTTTCCTTGCTGGCCTCTTTGGATCTCTAAATCTGTGGCAGAGCCAGTACTACCTGCACTATCTTGATTGGGCTTCCAACTGCTCCGCTGGCAGAGATGGGAACCTTTATTTAGTCTGCAAGCCCCTCATGGCAGAGACAGTCTCTCTGTCCTACGTATGCACAAAATCTAGCATAAAGAGGTACTAGTTCCTGCCTGGGGTCATTATGTTACGACAGCAACAGTCTCACAGCCAGAGTGCTGTGCACAAGAGTTCTGTGCAAACTACACAGATTCCCAAATCCTGAGCCCAGCTGGACCAAAACCTGACATTACGTGAATTTTCGTGGCTCAGTTCCTTGGACAGGTATCTTGCAGAGATGTAGCACTGTGTTCCTCCAGGAAGAAACAACCAGAATATACCTGACATTTCCTCCTATCACATTTCAGTACGTGAGCACAAGCAGAGTGGAAGTTCAAGGAAGAGCACACAGTGTTCGTCATTAAACCTTAACCATATTCAGCAGTGCTATAGATGGACACTGATGAAATCAGGGTGTTTTCTAACTGTCAGGGGAAAAGATTCCTGAGGTGGTGGCTCATAAAAACAGGGAGAACTGATTTTCCACAAATACTTGCTCAGGATTTATAACTTGTTTATATTATTCAAGTTTTTTTCTGTTGAAGGACACTAGTTTGACACCCTATCAAGCTCTAAGTAATAGTATAACTGTTAAAGAAAACAGTAGTACTTTAAGTGTATTATCACTGGGATTTTCAAATGGCTTCACCCATTGTGTTTAATATGAACAGAATGAGGTCACTGTTTGCACATCTGCAGTGCACGCTCTTCCAGTGCACCAGAATAAACTTTACAGACTACATCACTGATCTGGCAAGCATCTGCCTCCAGTACCACCAAATTCATCTGCGATCCACTTTTGACAAGGGTCAGCTTGCTTGCAAAATCACCCCTCTATGCAGCCCCTGGAAATAATAGATTTTCCCTATCTGTAGACTACCATCACAGGAACTAAAACTTTAAAAATGACAAGTTGTAAGACTAGCTACACACCACAAAGAAAAGAGGGCACAGCACTAAGCTCTTACAGCAAGCTTACTTTTGCTTGACAGAGCATGCACGTTGTTACCAAAATCAGATTATGGCAAGACTGCTAGTAGTGATGCTACTGAATTGCAAGCTTCTGTCCATGAAATGCTGGGATTTTCCTAGGTATCCCTCCACTCAAGCAAGGACCGATTACAGAAGTGCTCCAGCAAGACGACAGTTCACGAGTTCACTGCCGAGCAGCTTGCTCTGCGAGGTGAATGATGCAGCCTGAAGGAGAGGTGCTATTGATCAATTCAAGCCACTCTATCCATGCTCTCTACAGGCCCCTGAAAATCAAATGTACAAAGCTCCCTGTTGCCTGGAAGGGATGGGGAAAGGGAGACCCGTGTCCCCTTTTTGCCAACAGACAGCCTAAAACAGCTTACAAGATGGACTCCCATGAGCATGGCCAGGGGACAGGGCGTGCCGGTAACAATCAGTAATATCACAACCTTTTTCATCATATTCACGCCTGAAGAGGCAAATTGCTGACTTCCACTAGAGAAGAAAGCGTTTCATTTGCAGGTGACCACACTTTCTCAGTCTGGGTTTGGATGGAAGAAAAAGACCTGACCCCTTGCCATCCTCCAAAAAAACCCAAACTTAAACCTTCTTCCATCTAGCTTTTGCTAGTGAAAACAAAACCTAAATCATCATATTCCCCTAACCAGTCTTATGTAGGGCAAAACACAATTTGTAATTTAAGCTAGTACTAAACATCACCTGAAAGGAAAGCCTGGAGAGGACAAGAGTTTTGAGTTTACTTTTGCCAAGTGGTAGAAGAGCTGTAAGCATCACAGTATCTAGGAGCTCCTTCTAGAGGTACCTCTACACAAAATCTGACTCTTGCTTCTGCTCTGGGGAAAAACTCTTCCTGCTCACCCTTGTAGTGAGCAAAAGCACCAAACCCACCACTAACAGAGCACTTTTGTGGAAAGAAGGAAAAAGAATAAAAATGACAGAATAGAAGGTACATGTTGTAGAAGGAAGATCTTCAACCAAAGGTTAGAAAACCAGTGCTCTTCCACCAGGTGCTTTCAGGCCCGAGATTTGCTCTGCTCTGTACTGTGGTAAGTATCAGGTCAGCAACACGACTGAAAAGAGCAAGACCTTTCCTAGAACATTTCTTTGGGTCCAAGCAATCCTACACAACCACACATATTCCCTTAAATGAACTCTTCCTCCAGAACATGTTAAGCATGGTTCTCATGGTCCTTGCTTGTGAAATAAAGGCAATTATTTATCATAACTCTGCAAAGCACATACTCAGTCAATCATTTGACCATAACAACTATGCAGAAGAGTTGGAACACAACAGGATCTTGGTTGTCACCCACAGAATATACAGTTTGCTCCCCTTAATTTGCCCCTTTTCTTCAGGAGCTTCTATTTCAATGGCAGAAAGCCCAGGGAGAATCCAGAGCAACACAATACAACACTTTGTTACTACTGGCTCCTTTGCCTCAGTCTTCCAGGCATGAGTTACAGAAGATTATTCTGGCACAGTGGCTTGTTGCAACAGCTGGACCCCACGTCACTCCCCTGGACCAGGAGTATACCCCATAGCACATCTAGAGCACATAGCTCTAGATGATACCTTGCCAGGCTGTTGTGACATTGAAAGTAAGGGAAAGAGCTTGAGAGTCTCTATTTTTTTGCAGAAGCTATTCATGCCTTGGGAAGTTGCACAAGGTGAGAAAAGCCACTGGGAACCATGCTGAACTCTTTTCATCACAGCTGCATGGCTGGAGGGAAATACCCTGAGATATCAACAGTGCAGACAACTAAGCTCTAAAGGGGAATCAGTGGGAGCATTTGAACTCCTAAAATAGGAAACTTAAAATAAATCCTGATTCCTGGAGCCATGATTTATTTTCTGGTCTGCCATTGGAGCTGCACAATGCTACACTGTTCCTTGCAGGTAAGATTGTGTTTCATCCTTAACAAATATAATATATGCATAAAAGCAACAAGCATAACTTCTTTTGAGTCCCTCCCCACACTATTAATTCTTTAGGAGCCAATGTAGTTAACTAGGATGGAGTATAAAATTATGATCCATAGAGTCTGCTTCCTGCTGCTGGTTTAGCACTTCTACTATTTCTAGCACTCTTCTGAGAACTGGAAATATGTTTTGATAAAGATACCATCTTCTAGGCAGGGACACAACTAGTGAATCAGTCTATTCATATTAATGTCACGAGAATCATCACATCCAAGCCAGTGCAGGGCAAAGGTCTCTGCAATGCATGTTTTCTGTTTGTGACCAACAATTTATTCTGTTTGTGTGAGGCAATCAAGGGATTGGGCTAGACTCTGAGGCCATGTGTATCCATACTTTAATCCCATTGCAAGGGTTAATGCCTCAGGTCTGTACTCTACTGGAAGATGGCTCTTTGTTTTGCTGTAGCTAGCTATGGTCAGAGCTGGGTATTCCTCCTGGAAGGCATTTTGTGAGCTGCAATTTTCAGCAGCAATCTCAAAGAAAATTTCCACAGGCAAAAAATCCCGGTCCTGCTCTGCTCAGCATAATAGATGCCTATTTTGTGTTAAGCCTTTTGTGTTCAAGGTCCTTCAAGTTTTGGAAATGTTAAGATGGGGGATATAAAAGCTCTTTCAAGAGCGAAACCTTCTGTATAGACAAAAAAGACTGGCGAATACACTTGGATTACAAACATCTATTTTATGGCTCACATCTCAAAATAGCATTTTGCCTGAACCTACCCCTCCTCCTAGTCTTCAGACAACCCCGCACCCTCATAAAAATTACTAAGACACAAAAAATTCCCATGGACGAACATGCATTGCCCTTGAAGAACAGCGTGTAAGAACAGCAAATGAAGAAACGATCAAGACATGGCAAATTTCACAGCACCTGTCAATTTTCCTAATGGCCCACACTACAATTCCTTCACTTACACTGAAATCCCTTTTTGGTATTTGTCTGAGCAATGTAACTCAGACCAATGGTTCACATGTAGCCTGAAGTTTATTACTTCCTCTTCCCTTACCCACATAAGGTCTTGTCTGTTTTTTTTTCCAGTGGTATCAGGTGGCCCAATAAACTTTGCCTCATTTCCTTCTGATACGTGGATGCATGCGTATATGTTCCTGAACAGATATGTAGAAGCTGTCAGAAAAGTCCTTTTGCTAAACTGCAGAATTACTGTCCACCTATAACACACTGCAGTATCAGCTTATTTTTCCTTTTTTCATATGAGAATTACTCCCTGATAATCTGCTTTAAATCCTGAGAAAAATGACTAACAGCCTGCAACATAAGATAGCTGTGCTTACTTCTGAGCACCTGCCTTTGTTCAGAGAGCACCGAACTGCAACTAAACACAGCCAAGGACTGAACCCCTTTTTGCAAATGGGCCTGTGCTCATAGTGCTTAAAATAATAATAAAAAAGGCACTTTTCAAAAATTCAGGGCTTTCACTTTTTTGATGATGTATTTTCAGCATGGCCCTACTTTGGCTGAAAATGTTCCCTGGGGACACTGAAGTACCCTATGGCATTCTTTATGGGCCACTGGATGGCACCAGCATCCAAAATACCATTGCCAGCCCAGCATTTGTTGGGCCAAGAAAAAAACCTTGGCTCTTAAAAAAACCACCCCAAACAGCAGCCCCTTGGCAGCCTGCAACACTTCATCCATCTCTGCCAAAATTGCACAGGTCAGAGGAAAAGTGACCTAAATCACTGCAAAATATGTCACTTCCTTGTTTACCATAGCTGCACACCAGGAATTTGGGCTGCACCAAATCTCTTTTGGGATTTGTGGCCATAATGCTGTACTTGAAAAGTCATTTAAGAAGTGGATTAGTTCTGCTAGTTGTTGGATGGATGCAACTCCCTAAGCACTGGTTTAGGGGAGCAGGGAACAAATGGAAGTAATATGTCACTATCTTCTTTTGATCCATCCATTAGAAATGGTCCACCTGCTCCTGCTCTATTAGTACCTGCATCAAACCCTGTGGGTTTTTCTGTAAGCAAAGATGTCATTGGAATGTGGGGGAAATTATGCTGGACTAAAGTGAGAGAAGCAGCTTGCTGCTACCCGTGCTCCAAATGGTGTTGATGGAGATGCTCACAGAAAACCTTCTCACTTTGAAGAATCAGGTTCTATACTTCTATTTCAGTATCTTGTCTTAGAAAAAGTGCTTGTTTTCTGACTCAGCTTTGTCCTTGATTTAGGGATAAAATGGGACATGTGGATTTTTTTAATTTTTTTTTCCCTGCAACATGGGAGATACCCTGGAGATGCTAGAACTGTGACATCTCTCCTGAGTGATCAACACAGCATCTCTAGGTGGCTGGTGGAAATTATTTTAAATGTGGAGTTGGCAGAGCAGTCATGGCCGACCAGCAAACTCGCTTCAGCATGTCAACAGATCAGGGCCTCTGCCAAGTGCTTAAAGCTCTGGGAGAAATCCATTCTTTCCAGTGAAACTGCAGCCAGGGCAGCAATGCACTACCCTTTTGTACCCACTCAACAGGAGTCATTCTTCACTTCATATGACAAATAGGGAAAGCTGCCTTATGTTTAATATTCTCAGGACAGATGCTAAGTGCCAGTGAACGGCACATTTCAAAGTGTGAACCTGTCTTTCAGCAACTACTTTGCCTGTAAAGAGCCAAAAGTAGGGGGAGAAGGAGAAGGAAGGAAAGGTGAAAGAAAAGATGTTAAATAACAGTAGAAGCAGACAAAAGGGCTCTGTTTCTGAGTGCAAAATGAAGCACAGCTGGTTTACAGCTGCACTGTATTCCGGTAGAAGGTAGGGCACTGGGGAAATGCAGTAATGCTTTTTTTACCACCAGGATGGTACAACAGACTGGATGGACTGAACGGCCCTTTTCTCTGATGCCCATAAAAATGATCATAAAAGCTCTGTCAGTTCCCTGCATCCTTGTGCGTGCTGAGACAGGCTGTCAGGCAGAAGATGGCAGGCAGACCACTGCTTTGCTTTCAAGGGATGCAAAGGTGAAAGGCTTGGAGGAACACCCCAAAACCTGATTTTGATGACTGACCAGAAGCATTTCAGAAAGGTATTTGGAAGCAAAGATGAGGATATTAAAGCCTGCTGCAAAGCAAGCTGGAACTAATGGCAAGCTTCCCTTTGACTTCGGTGGGCTTGAGCCCAGTCTTCCTGTCATTTTCTTAAGCTCATGATGGTAAACCCTGGCTCTCTGCCTTTTTTAATCTCCACCTCCTTCCTTTCCCACCCAATGAATAATTGCTTGACCCTCCCGAAGGTTGCACATCGATTTAATCCCTCGCCCCTCTCCTTCTCTCTCTCTTTTCTTGGCCCACACATTCTGTTTGTCATTTCCTCCTTCCTATAATTATAATCAGAATTCGCTGGGATAAGATGTGGTGATTATGTGTTCAAAAGCTTTTAACAACAAGTACCCTGCTGTTTGCCTGCCCCACTTAAGGAAGCTCTTGCTCATTTTTGTGTGTCCCTCTGGCCCCCTTGAGATAGGTGTCTAGCTGCTGCTCAAAATGGGGCCATGGTCTATAATTTGCAGTGGCACCAAACCTGAAAGCAATCTCCCTGTGCGCGTGTTTTGCTGTCTGAGATGACAGACGAAAAATTATAATATTGAACAGTAACTACTCCTGAAACACAAAAATCATTGCTTCTGCAACAGAAGCAGCAGAGAATTTTAAACTTTTGCTTCAGGATGAAGTCTGGAGGCTCCTCTTTTGAGCTATTTAGCCTTTAGCACTATTCCTGATGTGATACAGTAGCCTCTCTCTAACTGGCCTCACATAAGACAAATTCTACCAGCTATAAAAAGCTTCAAAAAGTGCAGCTATAAAACCCAAGAATGTAATTTTTTTCCCACCAGGAGTACATCATGACCCACTCCGAGTGCAGATGTCAACAGCTCCTTTGTTGCATTCCTCCCAGAAGACTCAAAGCTGGGAAAAGTCAAAAGCACCAGCTTCCTCCTTCTGAAGTTGTGCAAGAGCCTTTGAGGTTTCACTATTAGCAGCCTCCTTTTGCAAACTGTTTATTCCAAGGAACATTCATTCGCCACGTTAAGGTCAACCAGGGGTTTCCTTAAGGCAGCTAAGCCATTGCCATCTCTGCTGGGAGGGAGATGCAACTCTGGCATTGCTGTCACAGGCATGTGCTGGAGATGTGTCACAAATCCAAAATCTAACTCAGAGCTTTGTAGTGCTAAGGGAAGCTCATGTTTGACTCCAAAGATCAACAATTGCTTTCTGATCACTTCCGAATGCAGGATAGCCATCTCTATGCCCCACTAAGCTCATTAGGGAAATACCTGGCTTATCTTCCAACAGGAAGAAGTTACACATGTGCTAGTAAGTTACATAAAACATGAACTCTCTTTTTCCTCTGTGTCCTTCACACCGCTATTGCTGTGTGTGCAGCACAACACATGACAGCAAAACTTTGCAGGTAGACCTTGTGATTTCTACCACAGGCAGGCTTGGAGACTTCCCTGAAAATAGACCTTTTAAACTGAACTAATTAATTCTGGAATAATAATAAAAAAACCCATTTATTTTCAGTTGCTTCACAAATGAAAACATATAATGAGATTTCTTTAGCTTAATTTCTCTGTGGCTGTAACTGACACAAAGCTGCAGGCTTCTGCATGAGGGGAATGTATGGACAATATAGATAGTGGTGTTAGGGATAGTCATGTAGAAGCAGAAAGGCTTGAATTACCCTGTACGCTGACAAAACCAACAGTTTTTGCAGGGATACCATGCAAAGAAGCTGTCTAATGCCTTCCTGTGCATGAAACTCCTTTCCCTATAATGATAACCGCAAAGTTCTTTTTGCTACTCAACCTAAGTCCCAGGTCTTAAAAATGGCAACAAAGCTGTGAAGCTACTGCAAAGCCAGGGTATTTTTTTAATCTTCTGTATCAAACTTCCTCCACTGGTTCAGCTTTGCAAATAATTTCCAGCAATCAATCAAAAGACAAGTCTGTGGGACATTATCTTCTGTTTTCCAGATGTTCCTAGTCAAACTAACACTTGATTCTGTCCACTTCCGTTTCTCTTGCTAAGTTTTGTTTTTTGGGGGAGTCTTCACTTTATGTTGGGTAAAGGTACTCATGAAGAGGGATGGTGGATGCACACATCTTCTAACAATTATTTGAACTCCATTTCATACACAGAGATACTGATAGCAACCCCAGAGCAATGAAAGAAAATACTACTTCCCTTTACAGTTATCAAGCATATCATGTCTGTTTTACCTTTTTAATTTGTTATCTAGGAAGAAATTTTATCTATTAAAAATCTCATTTTTTAAACTAAAATTTATCAGAAATTTTCATAAAGATTCATGCAATAAACGCAGAACACTCCAGATATATTTTGCATGGACTCATATGCCTGGGGACCTCAGTTCTCACCTTCCAAAGCAATGGCCCCTTAGGACCTATGTCTCAGTGCAAGTGAAGGCACAGGCACAGATCTGCTTTCCAAAGGACTTCACTGTTGTAGGAAATTACTACTCTCCAGCTGCTTGTAACCGCCTTCTTGCCAGAAGCTACATTGCTCTACAGTAACGTTTCTGCTCGGAGGCATCTGCTTCAGTGCAAAGTCAGCCACATTGGTTTAAATGGAGGAAACAAGTTTTCTGCTGCACTGACTGTGGAGCCTCTACCAAAATGTGGTCCCGCATCTGGGTGTTGTCACCTCCTCAGGGCTGCAGCTGGGTCCAGAGCATCTGACGACATGCTTCTGCTAACAACACTGCATTTGCATAACAGGACTAATACACAAGGTATTCTCCAAAACGCTGACTCTAATCCAATCCTAATGTCTCTCTGTGCTCAGCCAAGCACACTGCTGGCACCACCACTTTTGTATAAGAACTCTCTCCATTTTGGTTCAGCTACAAAGATCTTAAAAGCCTTCATTAAGTTTTTCTAATTTATTTTTTTTTTAATTTAACTCTTCTACAGTGCAGTCTGAGCACAGAATATATGATCTTCAATCAGTACCTAAGAAATACTGGAGCCTCCTTTACAGCACATGTATGTACTACTGTCGATGGCATGGCTTTCCAGTGCACAAAAGGGGGATTCTGTGGGCTTGCTGTTTTCCCCCTTTCACTGTCGCTTTTAAGTGTTTGGACAGTGTAGTCAACCAACCCACATGATGATGACAAAATAATAGCAGGTGAGCTAATAGGTGCCTGCTCCTGGTTTCTTGCAGAAGCCTTCTGAGAAGAGCAGGTGACCACAGTCTGACACCATGCATGTCAACAGCCCTCACAGCAGAGGTGCTTGGGGCATAGGGCACACAGGTTCTGGCTAGCCAAAGTGAAGATGAGATCCTCTAAGTACATTTGCATACATCATTCCCCTGGATACCATAAAATGGCATGTTTGCTATTTTTTAATGAATACTGCAGATTTAAAACAACTGAATTTTCCTCTTATCACTGTTCCAGTCTACTCCTATTAAAAATTAACAATTAAGCAAATTTTATCTTCATTATGGTCTGGGATTCATAAAAGGTTGGATTCTCTAACCTGCCTGACATGCTTTCGTAACAGTTGTCAGTTGCTGTCTAACAAGAATTAAAGCAAAACTGCATTAGAAAGGGACAGTTTCCAACCCACAACCGGCATACAAAACATTGGACGTTACGGGGTTTCTACTCCATACTGAACCATCACTCTTGGCTGGCCAAGTCTTCACAAGACCAGATGGATCTCATTGGGTAGATATTGTGCTACTTTTAAGGTCTCTTTTAGGGTCTGCGTCCACCTTAGGGGAGACCTACTACAGCAGACCTGCAAAACAAACTAGCCTGTGGGTGACATGTAGCCCACAAACCCAATTCTGTGTTTCATAGTATGGTACTTGCACAGCAGGGAAATTAGCTATGTGGCCATCTTACAAGACAGACTGACAACGAAGAGCTATTAATGACCACACGGTATGACTCAAGTGGGGCCACTGTGGGAATTAAAAATTAACATTTTTACTTCTAAGCTATTTCACATGCCAAGTTTTCATTTCATATTGTCACAATGTCTAATCAAATATTAATCAGAAATAAAGAAATTATATTTTTAAATAGTAAAATACTTCATCTGATTAAAAGGAAGGATAAGCTTTTACTTTTTGGATTAAGTCTTTCATTTTTATTTTTGAAAGGACATGTCAGAATCTTTGAAATCCTGTGGAGTGAGAAGAATGCTTGCTCTCCTACTGTGTCTAGTCACCAGACCACACATTTTAGTTCAAGAATGCACATAAATTATACAGCCCTTTCCTGCAGCTGCACAGAATAATAAAAGGAGCTGCAAAGAATAATTTATTCACTTTTCCATAGATTCTTAGAAAGGACAAATAGCGCTAATTTTTCCCCACCCAATTAGAAAACCTTGTCTTCTATACATTCTTCTTTTCAGAAGCATCTCTCTCCTCCACTTTCTGATAGATCAGAAACTTGGCTGTTTGTGTATTCCTAATAAATATTTTCTTGTGGTGGCTTCTAAAACCCAACCAGCCAGCTGTGAATGGCAATGACTTAACTGGATCAACACAAAAAGAAACAACCCCAAACAGTCAAGTTTGCTGAACTGTATGTTGCATGTTGCATCCTTTCATGCTCTGCCTGCCTCAGTCTCCAATACGTACAAGAGCTGCAAGTGCAGCTGAAGTATCTTCTACGCACCAGGTCCCAGCGTGTACATGGGGACAGCATGCCGTGACTGCGTGCCCTTGAGACAGCTCCTCAGGCTCTGCAACACCTCTGTGCTCAGCACTTATAATTTAGCAAAACTCTTTGGTACTTGCAGAAATGCTATGCTGGGGATGATGGCAAATACTAATATTTGCTAATGGATGGCTAGAAAAGGTTGCTGATTGGCAAGAGTCCTCAGTCAAGAGTCAGTTTGCATTAGTCAAGCTCTTCCACAGGCATAGCGAGGGCTCCTACTGAAGGAGCAGCCCACCCTATCTCTGTAATGGTAGCCAGTCTGAAGAATAGAAGAAGCATTGCTAAGGCTTTTTTAGGCTGTCTCTTGAGTATTCCCAGAGTAGGTGAGCAGTCAGTCACCCCAAATCCATGTGACAAATAGTTCATAAGAACTATCTAGCTTTTAAGCAATGAGGCTTTCCATTCCCCATGGAGATCTAAGTGCTTGGTGCCCACCATTTTCAGCGGGAACAGAGAGCTAACAGACCTTTGGGATGTGGATATAAATGCATACACAAGAGGGTGAGTTTCTCTTATTGCCCAACAGTCCCCAAATGCTTTGAAGCTCACCATAGCTCAATGTGTGCCTACCACCTTGATGCTACAGACCTAGTGCTACCTGACTCTGGTGAGGGAGGGGAACACTGCGGATGGCAATACTAGTTTGAAGTGTTAGATAATACCTCCCTAACACCTCCCTCTCTTACTTGAGTGCTATGTTGTCAAACAAAGAAGTCTTAGCCTCTTCGACCGTTGATGGTTCAGGTAAAATTCAGATCTAAGCACTTCTGATATACCGTCTCACCTCTTTTTATCTTGGGTAAACCAAAATACCACAACTTCTGCCTGTCTCTCTGCCATGCCACTGCTGTGCCTGTCAAATCCTACAGACCGTGGATGGCACCATATTCTACAGGACTGCTTTGAAACACTGCATGGTTGAAAGTCGTCTCGGTCTTCCCATTTCACCATTCTGTATTAGAAATGCCCAGAGGACCCCCAAAAATTCTGGTTACTGTGTGTAGAAAACAACAGTTACCCAGTTACCCAAAATTTCTTGTAGAGAGCATGTTGCACTTTCCCAGAGCCTCATTAAGTGCAATGAAACAGGCCTTGCAAAGCCCAAAGAGAATTTAGACTGAAATTTATTCTGTTTTTAGAAAGGAGAGATGCCTTTTCTATGGAACGTAAGAAAGCATGACACTTATTCCTACCACTTCTATCTCCCTTCCTGAATGTGCAGGTATCATGCAGTGTTGTCAAGGCTGCAAAGCTGGAAACCCTTCCTGTGCCAGTAATCTCAACATTTAAACCACGCTTTCATGACAGAGGAGCTGGGGTGGCATCTTACATGGAAGAATCACCTGTGCTCCACTAGGAAAGTGCAAATTCCCCCTGCACCACATGTGAAAGGTACTCATTATATTGGGTTAGCTCTGTGCATATACAAAGCTATCTGATTTGTTGTAGGAAACCATTATTCCTCTGGTTCTTCCATATCGCTGGTACATCCCTGCAGAGCCCCGTGAAGAGTGTGGTATGTAATGTGGTACACAACAGCTGTTTTCCAAGTCAGAATGCAGGAAAGGTCATACTTTGTTACGCTAAATCAATACTTTGAGAGAGAAGAGTGCCTTCAACCTGCTGTGAGATGATAAATGGGAGCAGGGAGCAGACTGCAGATGTATCAGCTTAACAGGCCACTACTAATTTCTGAAATCAGACTTATTGTCATGCTTTATTTGATGTGCAAGAGAAACAAGTTTTGTAATAAAAGTTTGAACTACTTTGAGGCAACAATGAAGCTTATGAGTACTAGGTACTACCATTTACACTCCAGTAATATGAAGAAGCCCCAGACAAGGAGACAAAACTTAAGATTCAGTTATAACAACTACCAGATTTCCACTTGGAGATGTACAGCAATCTTTACTCATGTGTAACCTCCATCATTGCTGCAATTCAGTTGTGTTATTTTGTCCTGCAAAAGCTATTTTTTAAGGGGTGGTCACTGTGAAAGAAATCCATCGATTGCAGCTGCAGGCTCTCTGTCTTAACTTCGCATCTGTTCTCAGTTTAGGTCTCAAAGTGCACGTTTCTGACACTTAACTAAGCCTCTCCTTGCTAGAAGCAGATCACATCCTCTGCAGATCTGCTAGTAAAAGTCTTGAATGTCACTGTGGGCTATACACAGGACGAATATCAAACAACATCACGGCTAGCTCTGTTTTGCCAGCTCTTGCGATTTTATAGCAAGTTCCACAACATCTCCTGTTTTTCTTAAAACTTTAGCTATAGAGTTATGTGACTACATGGGAATCTCAGCTTTCATATAAAAAGGAAGTTATGAGTCCTAATGAATGCAGGGAAGAGGTGGAAGTATGATCCAACTGTGGAAAAGAATGAAAAAAGTACATAAAATATTATACTTTTTTCTTATTATCTGTATTTTATAAGCCAAATCTCCACTTCATAATGGAGCCAACATATAATTATATTCTTCCATGCAAAGCGGCAAGGATGAACACCCCTCTTTTATTGCACTGTAGACTCCTTGTGATCCCTTTTGCTCCCGCAAGCAGTGGTAATGTTATGACTCCACAGCTCCAGCTGGGCACTTTGGTGTGCATCAAACTGTCAAAGGCAGATCATTTCTGCCAGATGACAGTTTATTTTCTAAATTGGTAATATCTTTGCCATCAACTTGAGCTGATGTCAGTAACACATTGTCATCAGAAAACAAGGATGATAAGTTTAAAGCAAAAGAGTTGCCAAGGAAGTGCCTGAATGCAAATTAAAACTTAACTTTTGCTCAGATCTACATGGTTTTCTTTTTCAAATGTCCATAGACTTTCTACAATTCCTTTGCGTTGGTTTACAATCTAAAGGCGTAGAAGACAGTAGTTCCTGCAGAGCTTCCCCTCCCCTCTCATTTTCTATAACCATGAACTACTTTAAGCAGTATTTATAACAGTGAGCTTGCCAAGAGTTTCCCCCTGGAATAATTTCCTCTAAAGTGTGGTATGAGAAAAGATTTAGCTGGTAATTGCTATGCATGGTTCTCATCTAAAGTGTATCTTGTAGTTGATTCTCCAGTAACAGACTGGTCTGAAGAGACTGGATTACAGTGGAAAAAAAAGTTATTGGCATGTAAGTACAAGAATAGTATATCTTATTTACCCTTTTTGAAAGGAAGACTGCAAGGCAGTTTCAAACACTGATAAGAGAAACATGAAGGTTAAGTTTTGAGTGAAAAAAGATTTGGAAAAAGAACTGAATTTCAATCTTGG
The DNA here is from genome assembly GCA_035590195.1 of Aviceda cuculoides. Classification (NCBI taxonomy): domain Eukaryota; kingdom Metazoa; phylum Chordata; class Aves; order Accipitriformes; family Accipitridae; genus Aviceda; species Aviceda cuculoides. The sequence continues at coordinate 9,694,154 of JAVJGG010000074.1, read as the reverse complement.
CATTTGCATAGACGGATCTCAAACAGGACAAGGAATGAGAAGCCTGGGTGGGATGTAAGGATGGTACATTTATGACTTTCTTTTCCCTTAGGTTTCTAAAATGTTTTCTTATAGTGTGGCAAACAGATGGGATCTACCCACCAGGAGTTTATTGTAGATGATGTTCACTACATTTAGAGGTATATTATGAAAATATAACCCATTCCATACAGAAATGGTAAGGGGGGCACACAACAGAGTATGTACTTCCAAGGGTGCATGTTTCATTGAAACCCTTTCCTATTGCACGCTACATGCTGAATTCTTCTGCAAATCTGGTCAACAGTTTGTGTGCTGCAGAAAAACTGCAAGCCAGGTTGGTTGTGGGAGAAGAAAAGAAACATGACAAACAGTCAGGAGTTATATTAAAAATGTGCAAGTACACACATGCCGAGGATGAGACGGCAGCTGTACAAGCTCCTCAGTTTTCTTATCAAGGGGAAGGAGAAAACCCTTAAAGAGAAAGACAGCATGGTGCTGAACAATGGATTTTTCCTTTTGGCCACTGTACATTGATACTGGGTGTTTTCTATGACACATCAAGCTGGGCACTGACTGCCACCCAAATATGACAACCTTTGATACACTTGAAGCATCAGGCAATACTTGCAAGAGATGACTTGTCTCCATGACGGCCAGCTGCCATGCTAGAGCACAGCATGGGATTGCTACATTGCTTAGTTCAAAGGCACACCAATGTCAGAAGAAGAAAGTTAAAAAAAATATGATCGGATCAGTTTGATAATGAAACAAACACACATTCAGTCACATTCACAAACAGTTTAACCTCTGGTGCTTGATAATGGCATGTCAAATAGAGGCCAAAAATTAAATCTGCATGGATTCATCAAAAAGGGAGAAGGTTTAGAAATAATTTTCTCAACAAACTGTTAACAGCATGTCTTGGCCCACATGATGGAGCACTCAGTGGGAATGGCAGTAATACTTCTATCTCCCATTTACAAGAAAGCCTCTATAACAGAAAGAGATACAGGGAAAAAAATCTTCTTTTCCGGTACATCTTATGTAACTTTTGCCAAGTCAAAATCTGCCATAATGATCTTTCCTGCAGTCCTGTGCTGAACAGCTGGCATCCACAGAAGATATACATGCTAATAAAATATGACTTTTTTACCATTACTTGTCGTGTGGATGCATCTTTGTTGAGCAAACAGCTGGCTGAGAGTCCTGATAACTGGCAGTGGTGGAAAAGGCTCTCTTCTTTCAAAGACGATGTTAGAAAACTGGCGCCAACACTTTCACCTTTTTGGTTTTCCTCCCTGAATCTTAACAGCCTTAAAAAACTCAGAATTTCCCACCACCTATCCAAGATCACAGCTTGAAAGGCAGAGGCAAAAATGATCCATTCCACTGCTAAGTTTTGCAAATACATGCCACAGTTACGTGATTTGTAATGACTTGGACAGAGCAGTTCTGTACAGCTGAAAATATTTCCATCTATGCTTCTCCTTCCCAAAGCCATTCTTTACTCACAGCATAAATGATTTTTTCTTTCTAAGTGTTATTACTTGCCAAGGGACAGTATCTTTGGATATGCCTGTGAATTAAAATAGAAGGGGAGCAAAATCAAGCTATGTCCATAGGTGGTATTGCTGCAGAGAAAGAAATGGATTCTATTTATTTCCTAGGTCATGCTAGACTGTGAAGGGATGTTCTTGTTTTGCTTCCCTAGAAATAAAGAAGCATAAGGTATTCACAGGGGCAACGCTGTACTACATATTCTGTGTGATGGCCTATCAGCTTCTAAACTCTCTCTGTCCCTCACTGCAAAGGTATTAACCAAACCTGCCCCTATACCCTCCAGCGATCAGTAACAGCGATCATGAACATAAGCAATATGGAGAACCGCCAGGTCAGCAGGGCTGGATCCAGGTTCCTTCCCTGGCTTCAGATGCCTCTGTACTGGAGGCAGCAGGCAGACACTCAATGCAAATTCTGGTCCTGAGACACCTCTTAAGGATCTCTGAAACTGTATTATTGGTAAGGCTGTTTGCATGAAGGAAGGCAGTAGAAAAGAAAACCAGTGGGTTAATTGATTGCACACACTGCAGTCCCAGAATGTATGCAACACTGCTGAGGATCAGCACTGAAGCACATGTTGGAAGATGAAATCTACTGATACCAGATAATGAAAATGCATGAAAGCTCTACAGAAGATGCTCTGCTGAAGGTCTTGCTGGCATGGCTTATGGAGGTGGTGGAGAGCTGGGGCCACCAAGGGGTCAAAGCATCCTGCAGAGAAGACAACAGATAAGACAAGACCCCTGTGCTCACATAGAATCTTTCTGCACCCATAACAGAAGCAGTTCAGTGGACTGTGGGTTTCAGTGCAGGGTGGGAATCTTTGACCAGAGCAGTTAATGTGGACACAAACAGTGGGGTTCAGTGTGTGCCTGCCGATGTTGCGGTCAAAAGAGGTTCCTATAGTGTTCAGCTTGCTGACTGTCCTGGGGTAAATGATTTCACCTTTCTGTGCTCCTTTCTCATCTTCCCTCGTCTCTGCTCTGTTGGAGGCTGACGTTGGGCACACGTTTGCTGTTGTGCTAGCACAACGGGGTGTACACGTCAGCTGGCACTGTTCTAATGCCAGTACTGAACAACAGAGATTCATCTTTCCCACTGCCAAAACAGAAAGAAAACTACCCTGAAACTATTCAGAAGGTGCATAATGGGGTTTCCTTTGCCTTCCTTGTAGGATCAAGTTTCATCAGCTGATGGAGACACAATAATAAAGCTCTGGGAAGCACTTGTGCCTGAAGTCCTGTCTTCAAAACACCGTTTAGACTTGATATAGATGGTTTTCATATTGTTTCTGTGCAATAGTAAGTATCGCAATCCACATCTTGTAAGGAAGGATGGGGATGCAAGTTTAAGTAGCACGAAAAATCCTACAGGATGATTCAGTGACAAAACAAAACCTAAACCTATTGTAGAGGGGATTTTTGTGCTTTTTTTTTGCAATGGAGACCAATGCTGTGGTCTCCACTGGCATGTCCTGTCTTCCTTACTACTGAATAGATTTGGTTTCTCTCCTTCTTCCTTTTATCTATGTTTCATGGAAGAAAAACAAACAAACAAATATTGATGGAATTTTAAAAGCACAAAGACCAATGATGCAATCAGTGTTAAAAGGGTAAGTGCAATTTTCCACTACCACAAACTGTGTGCTGTTGTTCCATTTGCCACTTGTGGAACTGGTCAGCTGTCTCAGGAACAACTACTTTTACCTTATAAAATGCTCTAAGTCTCTTCAGGCTAAAGCATTTCAATAAACACTTGATTTGCTACAATGCAGATTTACTTTGGATGTCTAGCAGCTGTAAAATTCAGGTGCACTGAAGTTTCACAATGTCTTTCACATCAATATAAGAGGTATTCTGGATATATGAAGCATTACACAACAATCTATTTTCTGAAAAATGCAGGCTTTGAAAATGTCTCATGCCGAGTGTTAAGAGTTAGTGGATACTTTTGAAAATTTTGCTCTTACTCATGTGTCAGTAAAAAAGTGGGGAGATAGCTAGGCCTCATCAGAGCAACGGAAAATAAAAAAAAAATAAAGTTTATGATAGTGGTTGTTTGGAAAAAAATATCTGAATAAGGACACTAAGGAGAATAATACACAAGTGCTTTGCCTCCTTTCTGAAACGGAAGTTTAGACTTCATGCTGAGTTTGCTGAGTAAGGCTCTTTGGCATGTATTTTTGAGTCAGATGGGGAGTTAATGGATGCCATACACCACCGCACTGTGCACAGGCAGCTGTGCTCATCCTAACTGCTCTGTGCTGAACTTGGAGCAAGTTACCAACTTGCTTCCATTACCTTTGATATCTGTTGTACCTCCATTTCAATAAACATCTGATTCACCACAATGAGGACTTGTTCTGGATACCTAGCAGACCCAAAAGCCAGATGTGCATCTTCATACAGATGTAGGTACTTCAGTGCATGATTTAGACATGCCCTAAAGGATTGTAATTATTCTTTTGGTGCCTTTTAGCCAAGGAAAACATTTCCAATATTTTATAGATGGAATACGCTATGGTAACCTTTGAAAGACAATACAAGTTGAACTGCTGAAGGCCATTTACAGTCACTTTTCAGAGAGTGATGCACTTCACAGTAAAAAAAATCCCAACTCTTGGACCAACCAAACCCACTGTTGACATTTCTCAGTTAGCCAAAGTAGGTTTTTTTGCTTTGTTTTTTAAAGGGAGCAAAATTGGTCTAAAATAAGGAGTTAAGTTGTTAGATCACAGGGCAATGTGACAATTTTAACAGTTTAAAACTCAGGAGGCAATTTCTGCTAAAACACAGTAAAAGGTTGTGGCCAGCTTTGCCACCTTTGCACTCTAGTAAGTACCCAGTATCTGCAATTCGGGATTGCACATGGAAACATATGCTTCAGCAATATATCCACAAGCAAACCAATTGCTCATTGTTCATGGTTTAAGTGGGGGTTTATTAAGTTAAAAAATTCGGCTAAAAAAGGACGAATTGTTTGAAAGAGTGCAATACTAACATCAGGAGTGAAAGCTCTCTCTGATCAGTTTCTTAAATAGAGAAAGATAAATCTGTAAGGCTGTGCTATATGCTGAGCACCTGTTGCCTTATCTTAATGCATGCTGAAAGGTTTTCTGCACATACAGGTCAAAATGCAGCCACAAAGGAATCACCTGCCTGAAGCTGAGCTTTCTAGAGGCCTTTGACAATTCATTTGCCCTCCAGATTACGTGTGATTTGTTTTCCAGACCCCAAATATGTCCTAAGGATCTACTCTAAAGTTTCAGTGCAAAGTTTTGCATTGATTTGCAAAGGCAACTAAAAACCAAGTTAGGCTGGAAAAGAGAAAAACAATGCCATTCAATGACAGTATTGTCTTGATTTGCTTCTGCTAGCATGATTTTACACTAGCTAAAGGGCAGGGGTCTCATCCCCTTTGACTTTAGGCTAGAGCATTAGGGAAATTTCAGCTTGTTAAGCCTTCACAGTTTCACACCTTCCACGATCAACAAAGAAACTGCAAACATGATTTCCCCGGAATGCCTCTTCCTCCCCCCCGCCCCCCCCTTCATCTGACTGAGAAACTAGGGCTGTTACTATAATTTTTCTTTTCTGTTGGTAACATTTCTAGCAAGAGGAAAACCTTCTGTTAGAAGGAAGATTCAGCTGAAAAAGCACTTCCTTACAAAGTGCAGGTAAAGCATGGGAAGCTTATTCCAGCAAAGCTTATTAAAAATCTGGACTCTTGGTAACATACAAGAGAAGAAGTCAAGAGCAGTAGCTGTTAAAAGACCCAGGCTCTCAAAACTGCCTGTTTCCTGTGGGTGAACGAGAACATGTGGAGCTTAAAATCTACTAATTTTTTAAATGAAAGTTTGAACTTTCAATAGGTGAGTTTAGCCACTTTCTAACTGTGCCTCTGTATTACTGGTAAGAGTATATGATGAGTGGGAAAGCATGCACCTCTCAAGTTTAGAGGAATGGTGAATCCCACTTTATTTACCTTCAGCCTTATAACTCATTGTCCTGTAAAGTCTGATTTGGACGTGTGATCTGGCACATATCTGCAGCTTTTTATAATGATAAAGAGTCAGAAATAGTGTGAACACTTATGGGGATAGTATGGGTCTGATCCTGCTCACCACTGAAACTAGCAGCAAAATTCCTATTAACTTGGTTGGGAGCAGGACAGGGTCCTACTGCAGGACAAGAGTATAGGGACTAGCGGTCTAAATCCAACAAAAGAGGTAATTTTATTTACTCAGACATGACCATGTTACCCAACGTATCTGAACTCCAGTGACTGAATACCCATGCATTTAACCTATCCAAAATACAAAGTACACCAACTCAGCTTCAGATTTCTTTCACTGTGGTTGGATTAAATTGTTCTCCTGGGTCTCCAAGCATCCATATGTCGCCTGCCAAGTCTCAGGGAATCATTTTGCTTGGCATCACAAGAAAAGTGGCTGCCTTCAGAAGAACCCTTTACATGTAAGGTACTCATCATCAGGTGACTGAGCAACATCTGAGAACAAGCAAAAATACTGGTGATCCACCTTAGCAGAAATACAGAAGGATTTTCCTACCCTTAAACAAGATCAGCTAAACCTCGGCATTTTCTTCACTAGGCCAGACAAATCTGCCTTATTCTGTCTTCCCTCAGAAGTAATTTTCCCCCACTTCTGATCATTCCTGGCTCTCCTCGACTCTTCTCCATTTGTCTCGTGCCTTTCTTGGAGACTAACATCCAGCACGGGTCTGACCAGAGCACCATTTCACGTGCCTTATAGGCAGCATTCCTGTCTATATATACACCAGCCTGTTTGCCTTTTCCACAATGGATGAGACTGCTCAGTAATGTTCACTAGATTATCCCCTATCATTTTTTCTTCAGAGCTGCTATCCAGCAACTGATTAGTACTAGGTGTTAAGAATCCTTCATTTGTTTTGGAGACACCATGTGAAAAAGGCTAGTAAACCTCCACTACCATTTTAAACTCTCTTTTTCATTTGCATTCACAGTCCCTTCCAGCAAAGCCCAGGTTACAGATACAGCAACTGCGCTGCATTATCTGATCCAGGTTCATGAAATGCTGTCTAGAAATGGAACAAGGTCAGACCCAGGCTGGACACTCTTTGGTACAGCTTTCCACTGTGACAGCTGATTGCTAGTATGTATGTTCTTGCTTCAGTTCTCCAGCCACTTTTGCACCTGTTAGCTTTACATAGACAGAGATGTCACCAACACAACAATGCCAATGAGAAACCAGGTCTACCTTCTTTTTGCTGAAACCTCCTCCAGCTCAGTGTGCCACTTGTGGCCATGAGGACAAACCACACAACAAGTCCTGCAGGTGTGGCTTCATGGCTAGTGAGCCCACTGGTGTCACAGCAGCTCAGGGAAGCACACAAGCCAATACTTTTGCCCTCAGTGGCACATGGATGGAGCTTAGTTAAACTGCTCTCCAATCCATACAGATAGTGACAATATATAACCAGGGTGACCTGATCCTTTTGGACCTTACCGTCTTGCAACCAGCCACCCTTGACTTGCCCACAATCACATGGTCAAAGTTATCCACATCAATGCAAACTGGATTTATTTCAAAAAGAACATGTGTTTTCAAAGTAACAGAGACCAAAGACATTTTTGTTCTTTTATGTGTCTAAGTGAGGACATTGTGTCTACAATGTCACAGACCAATACAATGTAGAAACTAGAGCTGTAGGTACTTGGACCACAAAAATACCAGTCTTGTTTCCTTATATCTGCTTTTCAGGACTGCTTTCATGGGCTGTGAGTTCTCAGGCAAAGAAGGATGGTGCAGCACTCTCTTGAGAGACGGGGGCCAAATGCAGAGGGGAATTCTTCCCAGCACCCTGAGATTTATGGCAGAGTTGTACTCCTACTAGCTCTCCACGGTTCAGCAGTGTTGTCCATCACTTCGTTCTCAGCGGTGAAATAATCTTTAAAAGACACGTTGTCTCCTTAATTATGAATTATTATACTGTATTAAGAGCCCAGAAAAAAAATCATCATTAATGTAAAGAGTTGCCTATATTGGAAACTTTATTGATTCTGGAACAACTCCTCTGTGGGACATTGAGTCCAGTGAATTGCTGAGAAATTCACAGAGGAGCAGGTATGCACTGTTCAGTGTCACATCAATCTCATCCAAACCTTTGCTCAGCATCATATACAATGTCACACATGACGAGGACAAAAAGACTTGTAAACCACTTAGATTCTATTATTTTTCCTCTGGAGATCAGGAAGCTGATAATGAAAAGCATGAAAAATATGAACATGTCTCTATTTCGCAGATGAGTTTCAGATATCCTATATGGATTTCAGTCTAAATTTTGTACTTTTTGAAACTTCAGCAATAACAAGTGTAAATTTAGCACAAGGAACTGATATTTCTCAGTGTCTTTCTGATACACGGACACAGTTCTTGAAGATGTTGTGTTTAGATTGTTCTTTATTTAATTTTTTAAAAACTGGAGATTTTTTTTTTCTGTGGCTAGTTAGAAGTTACTTCCTTAACTAGAACAATTTACTAAGTTCACCATGATGCTGGGATGAGTTTATGTACACTCCTAATTCAGCAGCTATCCTGACCACAAGGAGTGGTCTTAAAGATGCAGCTTAAAATGCCAGAAAATTAATCAGCCTTCTGATGGAGCCTACTTCTCTAAAGTGCAGCAAGTGCTTGCATATGCTTATATTTATTAAGAATGTGAGAAATGCTCTCACGATTAATTTCATGAATTTTGTAAGTTTAATATAGAACAAAGGCAAACAGCGCTGGATGCACGGGGGATCGCTCCACCTATCGTGCATACCGTTGGGTCTAGTTGTGCAGGTTAAATACATGTTTTACATACATGTTTACTAGATTTCCGAGAAATGTTATACATATTTATTAGTTTTCCGGGAAAGTATTAGTATATGCAAATGTCCTTTACGCAGGCGCATTGAAGGTCTCTGGTGGTCTTTCACTTGTCTGCTACTTGATCCTCCTCAGGTGATTCTGTGCAGTATGGTTCTTTATATGTTTTGATACATCAACGCTTGTTAGTGTTCTTGTTATCTAAGTTTTCATTAGTAGTGTAAAACCATGTGGCTAGTCTAGGCTAAATTATCTACAAGGATGAGAAC
>JAVJGG010000074.1:9673770-9685327 GCA_035590195.1 Aviceda cuculoides | reverse complement strand
CCTAGTTATTGCTTACAAACTATAAAATACAATTGACATCTAAGATATATCAGTTACACATTTCCCGCGTTAAGGCCCAATTTAGTGGTAGTCAGGACATAGCTCATGCAGTAGTTAGGCAAATTTCAGTGTTTTCGTTTTGCGAAAGCCAATACACATTTCACAAGAACAAATACATAATTAACAACCGAGCATTACTTTTTATGTCAATGTAGGTAGAAATTCAAAATAGATAAGGGATCAACTCCCAAACACTACACTATCTGCACAGAGCTGCCAGAACTTGCCAACACATCCAAGACAGCAATTTTGTACCAAAGCCAGTGTATGAGACAATCCAGTCCCCTGTGCTGCAGTTATCGTAAATTTAGTGACACCTTGGATGCCAAATGCTTGCTTTATGCTCCAAACGGGAAACAGTTGGATGACTAGGGATCCTTTAAAAACCCATGGATGTCAGCGGGACTTTTTCCAAGGACCTGACACATGGTGCAGCGCAGACCTGTTCCACGAGAGGCTAACAAGTGTGTGTGCGTGCACGCATGTGCACTCCAACCCCTCTCCCTCTGGGAAGCCCACTGGGAAAGACCAGTCAGTCTGATGCTGGCACTGCAGCATGCGGCACACAGTTGGTTAAAACTAGATGCTTGCATTTAGCACCGTTATCCCAAGTAATCTCAGCTCTGCACTTGCTCCTGCTGCCACCATAAAGAGACTGCAGCTGTGTGACTCTGCAGTGAGCATTACGGGCTGCTCAACTCTTCCTCCTCTAGCAATAAATTACATGGCAATATGTCTTCTAATTTCTGTCTGCAGTTTTCAACCTCTTAATAGGGGTTCCTTAGCCGTTACCTGTCCAGGTTACTTCCTTCTGCTGCAGTGCTGCTTCTAACTGCATGGCAAAAGAACATGGCTGAAGCAGAGGAGCTGACAATGACATGTCCCCAAAAGGCTGGAAATCACCTTTTATTTAGCCCTCTGCTGGTAAACTGAGGGCTTTCTTTCAAGGTATGTATCTTTTAAAATCTGAGCACACCTCTACTGTCCCTAATCTTCCGCTGTTTGTCAGCAACTACTATTATTAGGCACCGCAGAGGGGCTGAGCCCCACCCTGCTAACCGTTGTCTGTGGATCCTGACAAATGATGCTGGCAGCTCAAATTAAAATAATCAGAGCACTGCCTAAATCAACAACCTGAGCTTTGCACCATCTGGAAAGGGCAGCAACTCATAGATTAGAGCAGGTCTGTCTCCTTCCAAAAAGAGCTCCCCAAACTGCATTGGTTGTTGGCCTTTTTTTGTGCACAGAGAGCATTTGTTTTTACTGGCGAAGAGGAAGAAAGCTTTACATGCCTCCAGCACCTAACCTCACTGCAAGTCAGCTAAGTAACAAAAAGCATCTGTGTGTCAAGAGCTGCACAGGTCTGGTGTGCAATTGCCAAAAGGCCATACCCATTTCACTGCCATTGGACTTGTTGGGTGATATTAACCCTTGCAGGCATGTGGCTTTCTCAGATCAGAATTTGCAACAGAAAAGGCTTTTCTACGCTAGGGAAATTAGGACAAGAAGCACATGTAGCATCCCTGTGCTCCTGTGTCCTGCTCCTGAAAGGCATCCTCCATCTGAACAGTGCCCCAGCACATGCAGGCTCAGTATGTGCTCATGTACCACTCAAGAGCGGGCAAGGTTTAAGATCACATTTCAGTGCCATCCTACCCAAATAAGGAAGCATGGGATTGAATTCATGGTTCTGTTGGTTTTGCTGGTGAAACAGGCAAACAAATCCCTTGTCCGAGCTTTGTTTTCCCCAACAATAAACAAATACACTGAAATCTTTCCAAAGTTCCTTGGGACCCACTCACAAAGTGGCTCAGAAGCTAAATAGTACTTCTGTGAGTCCTCATAATTTACTACATGTGCACAGTCTGGTGCTTTCCCAAACACACGCTGCAGACCAACCATCTTGCTGGTGACTGTACTTTGCAACAATTCACCTGATGAAAGAATACATTTCATTCTATACAAGAATAAAACAGTTTTTGTAAACCGGATGAGGATTTAGATACAGGGAGTGATTCCTGGGAGAGCAAGAGTGCTCGACAAGCGACTGAGCATCACTGTGCACCCCCCTTCAAGCCTCATCCCTGCTACCCAGCTATACATCACTTCTAGCACAGCCTGTAAATACCAAAGTCTCACCTCTGACTTCATATGAACATCTACCCCACTGCTACCATGGCATGTGGCATCTGTCCTTAAAGTTACACTCCAGGCTAGAGCCGTTCAATAGTTTCCAAAAATGTAAATCTTTCACAACTATTTTACTTTACCAGAGACTTAAAAACAACAAAATCACAAAAACTTTTCACCCATTTTCAACTTCTTTTGCAAAATATAACTTGAAAGGCACAAAACGAAATCCAATATTTCAGCTCCTTGTCTGTGCTCAAGAGATGTTGGTGATGTGTTAAGGGCTAGGAATGTGCTGTGGAAACAATTCTAAATTTAAACAGTTGAGTTTGGGTAAGTCTGGAGACTGTCTAGAAATTTCTCAAGAACAAGTTTGTTTCTGGTTTCTATTTGTTCCTAGTTTTCACTGATACCTTGACAGCAATATTTTTTCATCATATTTCCGCTTCTCTTGCTGTCATGTAAACATTCCAAAAGCAAAAAATACAGATAAAACCCGAGGCGGTAATTTTAGTTTTCAGACATTACAGGCATTTTTCTTTGGCTTAGAATGGGCAAAGGCCATAACATGTCTTACATTGTGCATGAATTCCCAGTGGTTTATATGCTCCAGAAGTCAAGACAAGATACAACTGTGGTTGCACAGGTTTCTCTGTGCAAGGTCTGCCATGAAGCTGACTCAATGATATTGCTGCAGTCCAGGGTAGGGCTCCAGATCTGTGTGCAGGGAAACCTCTCTTCATCCTTTACAGCAAATGCAAACATAAGACTTCCTCTCTGACAGCTGATTTCCACTGAGGTTCACAGGAACCTCAGAGGTTCGTATCGTGCTCACAATATAGAACTTCTTTAGATTTAGTTTGTGATAATCCCTAGTCCACACATGGTAAACCCATTCCGGGAAATGTCTGCAGCAGGATATAGACTCTTCCTAACCCCACCATGTCTTCCTCACCATAGAGTACTCTGGAAATCTGTTAACGTCTCACTAGCCCTGAAGTTTTTCAGCTTAGAATATAAAAGGAGGACAGCTACAGATACAGGAGGATTTTCTCTTTCAGGTACTTGGATGTTAGGACTGCTGAGGAACAAGATGGCAGAAGAATGGTTGTGATTAGTCAGAGTTGTAAATACAATTGAAAATAGGATAATGAGGGAAAAATAGGAATGAAAAAATTGGATTAAACTATGTAGCAGCAATATTCAAATGAGCTTCACAATGAATTACGGGGGGGAGGGGGGGGAGCTTTCTTTAGTGCTGAAACTCGTGAAAGCACTTAAAGCCATGGTTACTCCTGGATTGTGTTTGAGTACACCAGATGGCTGCATTGTGTTGGACCATGTGGTCCATGCTCCATTCTACCACAGTGCCTAAAGCAGAAGACCTCAGGAGTATGGCAAATATATGTAAAACTTCTCTGCCAGCCTCTAGTAACTTGCAATGCAAAAATTACTTCTATCTAACGAGAAAGTCCTTCATGGATTCTACTTCCATGAGCACGCCTGTGTTCTCCTCAAGCCCACGTGCACTCTGAGCATCCACGACATCCTGGAGAGAGGGGCTCTACAGCTTAATAACTCATTTTAGGAAGAGCATACACCTATTAATTCTTGTGCCAAAAGGTGAGTACTATTTCCTCATCCTCTCTCTCCATAACACCCATGATCTTATAGACTTCTGCAGATTGTTCTTACTCATTTATTTTCCAAGCAGAAAAATCCCAGCCTACTTACTCTTTCTGTACCTTGCTGCCTTTTTTTTTCTGTAGGCTTTAGGTCTGAAAACAACTGAATTCAGACATATTTGATCATGTGCTTAACTTTAAGGACAAAAACATTACTTCCTAAATGAAGGCATAGGAAACTAATGTACTAGGTCATCACAGCAATAGTAAACTTGATTAAATGAATTTGCCACGTCTTTCTATGTGATCCCCAACACCAGAGATTCTAATTTTCATGAACAATGTTCTCTGGAAGGACTCACACAAATTGTGGAGCAGTGTTACAGTAAAATGACTGTGGGTGTGAGACCTACTAATCAGGAGTTTTAATTTTGTGGGGTAATAGACAATAAGTAAATGGGAGGGAAAAAAAAGAGATACTGGCTTTTCTGTGAATAAATTTTCTGAAATTTATGGACACCACATGTTGCTCACTGCAGTTGCTGAGTGTCCAACCCAGAAATGTACAATGCCTAGGTTACCAGCAATTGTGATACTGAAACTATACCAGTACTATCTTTTCAAAAGATAATTGTATTACTACTCTCAAAGGCGTGTTGAAAAATTAGTGCAATGCTATATGTAAACATATATGCACCTGCCTCCCTTTTGGGAAGACTCTAAAACCTCACCTGGTATAGGTTTAACTGGTATGAAACTAATCTCCTTTGCAGGACAAGGATCCCCTCCTCATCCCTACTGAATCATCTCCCACACTAGTTCTAGTCCCTTGCAAAAGGCAGCACTGCAAAGCCCTCTTCTGCGGTGCTGGCCCTGTACTCCCTTATATTTGGGTGCACAATCCTGCACTGGCCTCTCTTAACACCAGCTGTATATAGATGTGAAGGACTTCTTTAAAATGGAGGACATGATTTACCAAATAATCCAACTTGCTCTGCAGGACTGCTTTTTGTCATCATATTTACTCCTCCACCGGTCTTTATGTTACCAGCACACTATCAATTTTGATTTTTCATTTACATCAAAGTACCAATACAGAACACCTTCAAGCCTTGAAAAGCTGCTTCCGTAAGCTCTCCCCCGCCTTTGCTCTCAATGAACAAGGGTCTGTTCGGCAGTCTCCCTCACTAACAGTGACTTTTTGAGACCTGTCAGTTAGCCAGTCCTTAATTCATCTAAGGCAGACCCCACTGATACAGAAGGGGACTATTTTTAAACAGTGTCCTGCCGTACTCAGTCAAACAGTTGATGACATTTAAGTCATGTTAGATCCAGCTCAACAAACTCATAATCTCATAGAAAAAGCAAGAATGGTCTTGTTTGACATGAGGTACCTTTGACGTGGCTACTTGAATGTCAATAATTACTTTTCTTTAATGCTTCACTGAGCTACTGGTTCTCAGGGCTGGGCACTGGTAAGCGGTAACCATCATTATTGTTGTTTTTACTTGCTAAGAAATCAGTACATTTTAGTGGCTTCCCACTTGCATCTGTAGGTTGGACATCTCCTTAACCTGAAAACCTCCTCCAGCTCCTGCCCTCGTTATTGCTCTAGTGGATGACTTCTCCTCAGTGCTGTCCCTCAATGATTGCCTTCAATTCACCTGATATATGGGTAATACATATTCACTGCATCATATGTGCATTTGTACCCAGGTGCACTGATACATACTCAATACTCCCGCTTCCCAGCTTTATGACTGCTAGCTAAGCGATGGAAAATATTTACATTTTGTAAATGCTTGTCTATGTTTAGATCACTATCCGGTGGTGATGTCTGCAGTCATAGAGAAATGCACTATATAACAAATTGTGGAGCCACACAGTTTATTTATCCAAAATGTGATAAATTAACTCAGCTTACCTGTCCCCTGGCCACCAAGCCTGTTTCCTCCAGGACTATTTGCATTCCAAACTTCTGAGCAACTCACAGCAGGCATATTTTTTAAAGCCACAAAAATGCTTCCTTTTTCACCCAAAATTTTACCCACCATCCCCCTTCAGTAAAAGAGCAGGCGCAAGCACTGAAGTGTGGTACAGGAACAAGCTCAGAGACAAGTCGGCTTCCAACCTGCTCTGTTAACCTGTTGCTTGCCTCCTGCAAGGCATCTTCCCACAGTGTTCAAGGTGGGCACTGCTCGGCTTTTTTGGTGGCAGAACAGCAGACTGCTGCTGTGGTGATTTAGGGTCAGGTTCAAACAGATGTTAAGAGCGATGTGAGACCACAGAAAGATTTACCAGTATCTGTCTGTGGCACACGATACCCGAGTGGGGAGATGTGATGATGTGATCTCTGGTCAAGGAAAGATCAGAAAACCAATCACTCCTGGCCATCATAGGACCTCCCCAGTACACAGAGTTTATGTTTTCCTCCCAGGCAGAGAGAACTGGGTTCCACTTTTTGGTAGTTGTCCTACATCTCCCCACTTCTGAAACTGGACTGCCACAGTGCTCTGAGTCTTTCTATAGTAAGTTTGTGAATTTTAGAAACTTAGAAACAGACTGATCTAAAAATCACAGCTTAAGCATGTACAATGGTATTAAAAACATATACATTTAAACTTTTTTTTTTAGAGTCACACATTCTATTTTTTAAAGTGTTACTTAGCTGTTTCTTGCCTTGGTAAAACATAGCATCCAAGTTCTCCTCAATCTTGCATGCATCCCTAACAGTTCTCTGAGACAAGGGCAAAGTCCATTATTCACAGTTTACAGATGGAAAATGAATGCACAGAGAGGCTAACTACTTGCTGCTGGCAAAACAAGTGGCTAACTCACATTCACCAAGGTTTAGATTAATGTCCTAACAGTTAGACCCCTTTTCTCCTCTTCCCATGACACTTGCCTCTGTGCCAGACAAGCATATATTAAAACTGTGATTAGTCAGACTAACAAAGTACAAAATCAAACTCTTCAAAAGGTGTCAGCCTTCTGGTGCAAATATTCGTATTTCCATGTTTGGATTTTGTTTTCCTTAATATTCAGTGATGCACACTTAAAATTTACTCTGCCTGTCTTCCTGGCAAGCTCATTTGCCATGGTGATTATGGAAACAAGCACAAATGTGCAGGCAACAGTGTCTAGAAAGTCCCAACAGTAAATTAATTTCTTTGTATATGCCCAGCATTCAACCAGCTCAATTGAAGAGTGGTGGTGTAAGCTTCTGCACATCTGAGTGAGATACTGTAGCTTGTTAAAACAGGGGGAACACCAACCTGAACCAAAATGCCACCCTCTTCTTCAAAGAAAGGCCATGCAACTTTTGAGGACTGACCTTATTATAGCCAACTGGTGGAAGAAGAGAAATGCCTAACTTGTGTCATGTCACTCATCCTGATGGAGCAAAGCTTGCAGTAGAAATAAAACTTCTCTGCATTCTGACAAACATTTGCAGCAGCCCAAGCAAAGGAAAAAAGTTACGTAACAAGCTTATATGGAAAACCTGTTGTTCTGCAGAGTGGGTAAGCAAACAAGTCAGGCCGTGGACCCACATTCAAGCTTAAAATAAGGCTGAATATTTTTGATGCTGAAGTAAAATTCTTTCCATCTAATTCACTGCATACATTGCTATACTATGTTTTATTTGTGGCCAGAAATAGAAACCGAAAAGGAAATTAAATATAGAGAAAATTAAGATCCAGATTCCGAAGGCCTTCTCTTACACCAACATAAACCTACTGTAAAAAGCTGCAATACACCAGGTGATAATTTTAAATCCATAATGGCCTCTGGTGTGAAATGCAAGGCACCAAGAAGCAGAGCATCTGATTTACTTTGGTGAAAGGTTTAAGCACATCATGTGGAGTGGAAATGTGTGCTGCTTGGTCTTCTGTTATATAGCAGTCAAAGAAGGAGCAATAATGTAAACCTTCTTTTTTAATGTAGAGACGGAAGTTTTTCAGAATTATATACAGCAGCAATGCACGGAGCAGTTCTGCAGTACGGTTCTGCCGTACAGGAGTCTCAAACCAGAGGCAGTGGCAAGGGTTGCCTCCGGGGGAACGTTCCCTGTGTTTCCATTTGGAGATTTGGCAATGCCTATGCTGACAGAAAATTGTGAACCAACTTCAAAATATGCATCTACTTTCTGCTGCCTGAAAATTAAACCGTTATAGTATCCCCCCCATATCAAATGATACTATTTTCTCTTTTTCAGGAAATATTTTAGAGAGAAAAAAACCCCAAACTATTTGTTTTACATCTGGTTATTTTAAATCTCCATGGACCTATTAGCGGAATAGCGGACTTAAAGAAAACAGCTTAGAACAGCAGCAGGAGCAGCAACAGCAGCAGCAGCAGCAGCAGCCATTCCTCTTACTACAAAGGAAATCTGTAATCTCTGCTGGCTACAGTAAAATGTAGCATCTGTTGATCACTGGGAGAACTGGTGAAGGGAATGTAAAACCCATGCGGGCTCTGCCATCTTCTATCATTTCCCTTCAGACCTCCAGGTGTGCAGTCCCCGGCACTGACCGTGCCATCCAACTGGGACCGGCACAGCTGCATCAACATCTCAGCCATGGGGAAAAAGAAGAGCTGGGTGTCACTTGAACAAGGGCAGGCTGTGTGGGGCTGGAAGACTGGCAGTGCCCACAGAAACACAGGCCTTTTGACATGGTGCCTGTGCTGTGCTAGAAGATGAGCTGGCAATTCCTGTATGCCAGGATGATGGTGGTTTTTAAACACTCAGGCCCAATCCTCACCAGGTGTCACTGCCCACGTTCCTCTGAGGTCCGCACCCACTGAGCCCATGGCTCACTCCAAATTATGGTACTAAAAGTGAAAACAAAAGTTCTATCTAAAATGGGGCAAAATCCTGCCTAGTCTTTACCCCTGTCAGGAAGCAACTCGGCAGGGAATTTGTCTGAAAGCATGTACTCAGCTGTGGAGCTGAGGTGACAGTTTAACTAGCAGATCAAATAATTACATGATTTTGATAATGCAGTGTTTGTATTCAATTGTCTTAAAAATTAGTAATATCACAATTATTTTCTGCAGTAAAAGCCACCCTGCAGCAGATCATTTTAATTCTTAATCAGCTGAGCTAAAGCTCCCACTGTGAGAAAACATCTTTTCAGCAGAGTACTGATTCTCTCCTGCAACCTCCCCTCCTCCCCACTTATTCCTTCTTTTCTTCTCCATCATCAACCTTTTAAACGTGCCACTGTGCATTCACATTTTTCTTTCTGCACGTGTCAGCTCAACGCTCTTCCTCAGAGCCCTCTTTCTCCGCCAAACTGCAGAGCAGACTTTAACCACTCGTTTCCCGAACGGGGAACTCCACGCACAACTTCGCCAAAGCCAGGCTCTCCGGGCGCTTCCCAGCCACCATGCCGGAATCCCCCCTTTCCCTCTGCAACCCGCGGCTATGGACAAAAGAGCGAGTAAAAGGAAACTGACTTACTGCTATGGCTTGGAGCCTTTCCTTGTGCAACTCTGCTTCCGCCATCCTGGAGAGAAGGACACAGAAGGAGAGAGAGGGAGACGGGGGGGCGGGGGTCGGGGGGGGGGGGCGAAACAAAAAAATGCAAACAAAACCAAAACAGAGCACACACTGCAGTCAGCCGGGGGGAACTGGAGTAATTGCAAAGAAAGCCGAGCTCCTATGTAGTAGTCAGCCACTTTTGGAGTCACTGGAGGCTGGCTCACGGTAGGATCATTTTAGTCACTGGACCAGTGCCTGCCTTTCTGCCTGTCTCCCAGCTGTATCGCTAACTGCATTTCATTGCTGCTTCTGTGTGCTGTTGCTGTCACACAAGCCATGTATGCACTCCCCAAGCAGCTGAGCGCAGGGATGGCTCGCATGGCTATAATTTTTCGCGTTGACGTCTCAGCTCATTTGCTCCTCCTATGGGGCGCTGGGTCACGACAGGAGCTCGACATGGGTAGCGTGCACAGTAATCCAAACCTGCGTGACTGCAGCAGAGGAGGCAGGCAGCTGTGCCACAGCATGTCCTTCGCGAGCAGCCTTTCGGGGAGGGAAGGACGGTGGTGCGCGGGGCGGGGAGCGGGCGCTGCGGCGGGCGGGCAGCGGCTGCAGCCCCGAGCCACAGCAGGTTTGGCTACGGGAAAGGACGGGGCCGGCTGGAGGAGGGAGGGCAGGGACGGCGGGGGAGCGGCGCAGCCCCTGTGGAGGCAGCAGGAGCGCGGCAGGCTGGGGAAGGCGGCTGCCGCCGGGCAGCCCTGGAGAGCAGCGGTGGAGGGCGGTGCGGGGAGGGAGGGGGAAGGCGCCCATTCCCCCTGCAGGTGCGTTGCGCATTAAGGGACTGTGTGGGCATCAGGCACTCAAAAGCGACAAAGCTGTGTGTACGAACAGTCTGACTGAAGACCCAGGGTGTGTTGTTAAACAGGGAAGGAGGCATGTGGGGAAGGGAGGGGAGGCCTGAGCCGGTATCTTGAGGGTACCTTTGATTTCAAGCGTGGCTTTGGTTTTGCGCGCAACCTCCTCGCGTTTCTTTGGTATGATCTCCCATCTGCTTCGTTTTCTCATAAATGGCGAAGAAGCCTCTCTCCGAGGCTGGTTCCGTGGGGTGCTGCTGCAAGGGTGAGCACGGAGCTCCCCTGGCAGAGGGATGTCCCCAAGCCAGGACAGCCACCGCCCCGGCTGGAGGACTGGTCTGGTCCGGGGGCTGAGTGTGGCATCCTGCTGCTGTCCTGCCACAAGGAGCTGAAGTGCATTTTGCAGCGTGTAATGTTTGTGTAATAACCCCATGCTGACGAGATAGGGAAACTCCATCATCTTGGAGGAAAGCATCTGGAGGTCACCCTGCTTCCCCTGTGCCTGCCCTTTCATGTGCCACCCAGCCTGGCATTTTACCTCTCTGCTGGCACCCCTGTGTCCTCTCCCAGACATCCTCCACCTCCATCCCATTTCCAGCTCTGGGATGTGCTACTTACTGCTGGCTGCTTTTCAAGGCAGCACCTTTCTCAAGTGTTTCCACCTCCTGGTCCCATTTCCCTTACTGGTGCTCAGCCTCCTTGTCTCATGACAGCATGTCAAAGTGACTTCTTGCTTTGATTTGCCTCCATGAAAGATGTCCCTTGTTGTATAGAAAACTCACAGAACATTATATAATTCTGGTAGTCTCTGTGGCCAAAAAGCGAAGTTTTATTGCTGTATACCATGTGAGGTAGTATCTGTAATTTGGTGGTGGGGTGGGATCGCAGCTAGGGGAAATGCAACAATTCCAGCTTAAACTGGGATACTTTTTCAGTCTTCCAGCTTTAAGTAATTTGGTGGATGGCATCTGTCCAGTAGCTTATTTGGTCCCTTTCAGATTGTAGTTTTTTCTTCAAAATGTCTCTTTCATTTTCAGTCACCAGATAAGGGTCCATGTATTGCTGCATATATTACTACAGCTGCATTTGAAATATCCCATCACACAGGATCCAGACATCTATACTCCCACATGTGCACTGAGAACATGTATGGGCAACTCCTACTAAGACTTGCAAGCTAAGCAATTAAGTCCATTCAATACCCTTCTCATGTTTTGCTGTTAAGCCTTGCCCAGGGGAGGAATTCTGCTACAGGCTATATCCAGTGTGAGAAATGCACTCATGCTTAATTTCATGACTTTTATAAGTTTATTATAGAACAAAGGGAAACAGCGCTGGATGCACGGGGGATCGCTCCACCTATCGTGCATACCGTCGGGTCTAGTTGTGTAGGTTAAATACAT
>JAVJGG010000074.1:9635389-9654147 GCA_035590195.1 Aviceda cuculoides | reverse complement strand
CATTCTTCGCATACTGAACTCAAAACACAGCACTGTACCAGCTACTAGGAAGACAATTAACTCTATCCCAGATGAAATCAGCACAATTGGAGACACTTAATTTATTAGTTTTTCCTGAATTCAGGTGTTTCCTACCTTGTGAAAAGCAAGATACTTTTGTGATTTTTACACCTGTTTACTGCATCAGTACACTGATACTGGAATTCTTAAATTGAATGCATAATAGAGGGATTTTTGGTCAGACTGCTAATGTCTGTGTGCTTAATTGCTCTAGTCCATCAGTCTTACTGAAATAATTGTTAGTACAACACATGCTTTGGACTTAGGGAAGGAAGCATATGCTTTTGGCGTATTTCCTAGAAGTGAATCTGGCATCCATCTTTCCCAAAGGCAATAAAGTTATGTCTTCTTCTTCTTAAAGAAGCCTATTAGCCTCTATTAAAAATAAGAATGAAAATATAACAGTATTTTAGGGTGTACAGAATTGAAATAAGTAATTTGAGGTAGACATAGAGTATTTTGGAAATGAGGGTCTTCTATGGTGTGTCAAGTTAGTCACACAAAATCCATTGTCATCACTGTAGACCATTTAGTTCACTATACCAGTATTTATTCCCAATGAATAGCTTTATCTTCTTCCATGAAATAAATGCTTGCTTTCTCAAATGAAGACAGTCCATTTTAACAGCAAATTACTCAGTCTGCAAGAATGCCCTGTGTTCTTTGCACTTCAAACTCATGTTGATGGCAAAAATAATTATTCTGGGTAGAATCCAATTATTTAAAAAGTTAAATTCTGTTTCCTTGACCTATTTTTAATAAAATAAGACTCACTTCTCTCTGCAGCTTTGCATGTAACAACAGTCCCTATAACAACAGTCCCACAGTGCCTATTAAAGAGTTAAATACTTCATGTCATGTAGCTGCAACATTAAAAGCAATACAACTGTTACTTTCCAGTTCCATCCTTGGTTCTCCACAGCACTCTTGATGTAAGAAACCATTTTGTTGATGGAGGAAAGGACATCCAGATCATGTGGGCAAGCTTACCAGTTACAGCCCCAAGGAAGTCATACAATGCGAGAGCGACTGTGCTGGGTCAGAGCAAAGAACCATTGCCTAGTGGGCCATAGCAGGCCCTTAGGGAAGAGGGTGTGCAGTAAAAGGGTGATCACATATATGATGCTTCCTCCAAGTGTTCTCCCAGTTTCCAATCATTTGAGGTTCAGAGACTTCCTGAGATGGACATAACCCTTCTTGGACTTTGCTGCCCCAAGCTTGTATACCCACCCTTTGAACCTCAATAGCCCTTTAGCACCCACAGCATCCTTCAGTCAAAAATGCCTCTTCAAGCCAGTCATGCTTCCCCCAGTTCATCTCTTTGCAGGCTAACAAATCGCAGTCTGCACAGCCATCTCTTGCAAGAAAGGATGACTCTGTCTCTGTGATCATCTTTCCCAGCCTCCTCTTAATCTTCTCCAATGAGTGGCAATATTCCTCTAACTCTTAATCACAGGTTATCTATATACATCTTTTCAAAAAGTGCCATGAGATCTTTGCATTTCCATTTGAGCAGCTTCTTCAAAGTGCTGAGTTTTCATATCGGGCTGTGTCTAGGGTATGTAAGCAGATGAATTAAGGCTCTGAAGCAGCAAAGCTTTTCTTTTGCTTTTTGTTTACCTAACAGGGGGTAAGTAATCCCATTACCAATAGGCATATGTCAAGCCTGTGAGGGTCTTTTGGGGTGAGGGTTTGGTGAAGGGCAGCATTCATCCTGCAGCATGGCTGGGTGATGAAACTCTTACAGAGGATGTGGAGCTATGCTATTACCCAAAAGGGCACTGCCTGGGTGTACTACACCCTCCTCGTTTGTGCCCCTTTCGTACGCTCCACATGAAATTAGGCTGCTGCACTCACATTGAGAATCCCATGACAGTACAATGTTCCTCATTATGAGATTTAAGAACCATTAAAAAACTAGTCTATGTGAGATCCTGAAGGAGAACAGTAACTATCATGAGGCCTGATGACACTTGTTTCTGTGTTCAAGAAAAGCACCTTCTGGGCTGTGTGAGGAAAAATGTTAATTTTATAATATCTCCCACTTGGCTCTGTCTGACTGTAAAGTACCAGCACTGTCACAAAGGGGCTTTTGCTGAGAAAGACATTTCTGCGCCACACCTCTTTAGGGTCATCTTGTTTTACTTGCAGCTAACTGAAACATTATTGACTTCACTGCTATAGACTAACAATGTTGACCTTCAGCAACTTCTTAATTTTACACCTTTTACTCCCAATTTATGTAAGATCAATAGAGAATCAGCAGCCTCATATATTATGACAAGATAATACTTTTTTTTATTTTAACCTTTGTAGGTATGTAAAAAACCCAGAAGTTTTGTAATCTCTGCAAACTGCAGTTCAGCAGATGGTAATGCTCATGGGATTGAATTCCATTCTGGAAAAACAACATTGTGTCCCTTGGTCCCCTTCTTGATTTTTTTTGGCATAATTTCTTAACCTAAATACATGAGGCATGGTGCAGCGCACTGTTGGCATTAACTTGCTGTCCCAAATATGAGTGAAGAAAGGATATGTAAAGTGTGTGGAGTATTGAAGTGTTGTATAAACAGAGGGTGGCATTTTAAATGGATGGAGGTGCCACTGAACAGACAGGATAATATATGTATAAGGGACAGAAACAATCTTATGCTCTTCTCCTTACGAAAAAATATGATGCAAGTCCATCTTGGTGATGTTTGATGACAGGACCTATACAGAACTGGGACTAGCATCTCCACAACACTTACCATAGCAGTCTACAGCAGTCTAAAAGTAGTGCTTGGAGTGATGCTACAGTGTAAATTAACGAAGATAATATGCAGCAACACATATCTGACTTCTTTTCTGAACAGTGGTTGTCTAGTCAGGGCCTTGGGCTCTTCTGCGAGACATGACTCATGACAGGACAAACAACCAAGTAAACAAAGCTTAGGTTTTAAAATCTTTGGCAGATTCCTGTTCCCAAGGAAATGCCTTCCCTTTCAAGAAAGCTATTTTTGGAAGAAGGAATAGCTATGTTGTAGTGTCATGCATGGCTAGAGTAAGGCTATGGCAGGATTAGTATTTTCAACTAGATTTTCTTTGTATTCTCTGAAAATGCACACCTTTAGTCAAGACACTAAAACAATCTTATTTATGGCTGATCCTAGCCTGCAAGCAGGAGCAGCACTCAGAGCTGCTGATCAAGGCATAAAAAGCTTTAATGATGTATAACTATCAGTCTGTGAAAAATCAGATAACATTACTGCATTAGGCTGCATTATAACTTCATACTGAAATGTTCCATTAACGACTGAGTCCAGATGCTGTTTTGGTTTGCTGACTGTATTTAATCTCACTGTATTAGCCTTGGTGCACCCTAGAAATTATTCTATCTTTGCTTTATGTCTAGTACAAATTTACAGAGAGGGATGATATAATTTGCAAAGGGCTCCTACTGTACTTTCTGTTTAGATTATGTAATTTTTATGGCACCTTTCTGGTATAAATGATTCAGACTTGTATTCACTGAGTCTGGATTTGTTAGCTGAGCTTTGTGCCCTCATTGCAAACATCATAGACTGCGATAAAAGTGTGTGAAAGCTTACAGAAAAACAAGGAAATAGAAATAGGACCAAAACAATGTCAGCACACACAGGATCAGTGCATGCAAATGCCATGAACCTGCAAAGATCTTCATGTCTTGTACTCTTGGTAGGAAAGGCTGACCACTTTTTGTTCCATTTGAATACCACAGTAGCATTCACTGTGTTTTAAAATCCTTCAGAAATCAGAGGAAAAGCTGTCAATGGGTGTCAGCGATGAGGAATCAGGACCTTCTAGTCCACATCTATGTTCTGAGTGCCGCCACCTGAAAAATGCTGCATAGCAGGCTGCTTGGCTGCTGCTCGGCACAAGGGAAATCTGAACTACTGCAAGCTACATATTTGTCATGGAAAACTACAATACAGCACTCTCATCATGCTTCTGGCTTCTGTGCAAATTAATAAATGACACCCAGTGGAAAAAACATTCCAGCCAATATTCAGGTTTCTGGTACCATGCAGCTTCTTTTTCTGAAGGATCACTATCAAATCACCACCTATTCCTGCAGAAGTGCCGCTGTAAGACCCAACCCTGCCTATGCCCCCGAGAAACTGAGCAACGTCAGCCTCAGATGAAGTAGAAGCAGAAGGTCCTTTTCAGCCAGGAGCAGGATGACTCATGGACATTTTACCTCCCTGAGGTAACACTGGGAAATGTACCTGGTCAGCACATTTAAAGACATTGTGTTAAAAGGGGGGGTTATGTACCCAACTGGAACAGACAGGGTTTTTTTGTCAGATGGGAATACTATTTATTTCTCTTTCTGTTACTATGGCATGGCAAGAAGCTTTAAAGTAATTATTTGAACTGCAGAAAGGTCATTACAACTGGACAAGCTGAACAACACCATGAACTGGAAGCCTGACTGAAGGATTTGTGCCCTGACCTTATTAAAAGCTAGCATGCTGCTGCTGTTGTAAAATGGAAAATGCATTTTCTTTTTCTTTTCAAGCTGTATGTATACATACAAATGTATGTTTAATTATTTCGCAATCTTTATCAAAGTTTCAAGGAAACTATGCAGCCGTGTCGTAAGAGAAGCTTCTGGCAAGAATAAGTAAATGAAAGGTCAAACTATTGGAATTCATGCAGGGATCTGTGCTAGCCAATGTATTCATAAACAACCCAGGAAAGGGGGTGAGCTGCGGGATGACAACAAGTAGAAGTGCCAAGTGTGAAGAGCTGCAGAAAGATCTGAGTGATTGGGCGAGAAATCAACATAAAATTCAGTGTAGGGAAATTAAACATAAAGTGTTCCACAAGGGGAAATGCCAGCTGAGCTTTCCACATAAAATAATTGACTCTGAGTGGATGGTGACTTCTTAGGAGAGAGGTCTTAGGGTTAAGACAGACAGTGCCAAGAAAATGTCAGCTCAGTGTGAAATAGTGGTCAAAGAAGGCAAGCCAATAGCTAGCAAGGAACAGAGAGCAAACCAGAGGATATCAGTGCCACTGAATAAATAAGTGTTTTGCTCACCCTCTGAATACTGTGTGTAATTCTGATATTGTAATCCCAGAACAGATATAAAGGAGATGGGGCAGGGTAAGTTAAGGGTGTTCAAAGATAAGGAACATTTTCTGTATAGGAAACTGCTGAGTAGGTACGGACACCTCAATGTGCAAAAGAGAGAGATTTAGGGGATATTGTAGGTATCTACCTAAAAAATCATGAACACCAGAGAGGGACTGATTGAGTTCACTCTCATCCAAGTCCACAATAAAGGGGCATCAAATTCAGAGAGTGAGAACCAGGTTAAAAAGGGACAGTGGGAGGTGATTATTCAGGCAACGGGTCTGTGAAACTCCTTGCCAAAGGATTCTGCCATAGTGCAGGTTTATGTGGCCCAAGGGCCACTAGGGTTAACTAAATACACAGAAGCACATGCAAGTGCAGGGAACACCCTGCAGAGGAAATACCTGGGGACTGACAGAGTGATAAAGTGTCATATATACTTGGCTTGCGCATATTGTTTCCCAAGTACCCACTTAAAGTGACTGCTGGAAGCAGGATATGGAAGAAGCTAGACCTTTGGTGTGGCACAATGTGGATGGCCTCATGTATGTCACTCCCTAAATAAGCTCCTGCCTCTATGTTGCAGGCTGTGGCAGAGAGCAAGGGACTACTTTTTTTTGTGCTCATGGTTTTGGAAATAGTACTGAAGGATGGAAAAGGAGAAGAGTCGTCTCACCTGACATAGCTACTTGTATTCATCTTGGTGATGTAAACCCAAGAGTTTTCTTTCTATTGGGGGTGGGGGTGGTGTGGGGGTGGTGTTAATTCTTTTTATCTTCTGTAATTTCTCTCACCACTTCTTGTAAAGACTTCCTTGCTCAAGAGCTTTCTGAAACAATCTGGCACAAAGTAGAAAAATACACTGAAAAATCACATGGTGTGCATTACCTCTAACTTAACCACATCAGCTTCTAAGCTAGTAATCCATATATTTATACTGTATAACTGAACTCCACCTCCTGCAAGGAATATTTCTCTTCATGTTGGGGGGGGGGAATAAAAATTAAATGGGATAAAAGTTGTGGTCAAAGTCTTGTGAGAAAACATCTTAAGCAGCGTCTCCTGCTCTTGCAAAACCTAGGCTTTGGAAAAACACTAGAAGGCTGGAAAGTTGAGGAATATTGAATGTAAGCTTTCCTCTCTGTAGCAGTGCCCTGAAACACCACCACCCGTACATACCTAGGAATTGCTTTCACAGCAGGTTTGAAATCAGTCTAAACTATGGCTGCTGCTGCCACATGCTGCTTTGTCTTTCCACATATGGCAGAGTTTTCCCTCCCAGTCTCCCTCATCAGTGTGTATAAGCAGGCAGTAAGCCAGTACAAGCAGTTGATCTGTCAGAGAGCTAACCTGACAAAAATGACTATTTTTTGGTTGTATCAGTTCCAGCGTATGCAAAGGATAGGGGCAATGCCAGGGAGATGGTCTGCCTGGTCAGTTGTGATTTGTACTTTACTCACCAGTGAACACTGACTGAGGCAAAAGGACTTTTTCCTGTACAGAGAATATTAATTTTTAGTGGTATGTAAAGGTAAAATGATAAAGCAAAGACTATAGATGTTTAGTAACTGGAATAGTTCATCTGGATCACGGTCCTTTGCCTAGCAGAAAGGGATTTCAAGCATCTCTTCTGTCCCTTGGAGCACTTTTTCTATTCTCAAAGGCTTTCTTCAGACGTAGTCTGGCAAGGTTGTCTTTCCTTTAACTGTTCTTCTGTACATCTTTTCTGCAACAGTGAGGGAGCTCAGGAAAACATCCCTGATAGGTCTCCTGCCTTTTTAATGACTGTTTCTTCCTCTTCTTACGTATAGATTTACATACTTTAAGACTGCCAATCAGCCCTTACCACTTCTCACTGTCTTAACCAAGAAATAAATATCCTACCTGCTCTGACCTCCAAAATCCAAGCTATCCTGTGAAAGGTGACTTTCGATCATAAATTGTAACCACATGTTGTATTAAAGAGCATGTCAAAACCTATCTCTTTGCAATTCTTATTTGTGCTAGCATCTGGAATAATTTAAATTATAAATGAAAAACTGACCTCTGTGGTTAGCCAAATCAAAAGGCCTGAAAGGCTCCATGTTTAAAGAGTCATTTGATTCCTAAACAGATCAGGAAGTTGGAGAAACCAAAATCTGACCAAATCCTTCAAAAGAAAATAAGTAGGACCAAAAAAAAAAAAAAAAAGGAAGAGAAAAAAAGGAGAAAAGGAAAAGGGAAACAAGGAAAAGGAAAAGGAAGGGGAAAGGGAAAGGGAAAGGGGAATGGGAAGGAGAAGGAGAAGGAGAAGGTGAAGGAGAAGGAGAAGATGGAGAAAGGGAAAGGAAAAAGGAAAAGAAAAAAAAGGAAATGGACTAATCTGTTCACTGAAAAGCTAGACAACAAAGCATAGACAAAAAACAGAAGTAATGTATATATTTTGCCAACACAAAATAATGAGCTTGTCTGGTGACCATTTCAACGATGTACTTTAACACATACCTAGTTTTGTACCAAGGACTTGAAAATTAAGCACATGCTCAGTGTCTTTGACAGGAAGGGATGGGATTATTCATGATGTTTAATGTTAAGGGCTGGATTGCACTGGGGCCATACCCGGGGGAACATACTCCAAAAGTGCAAAGTTCCTCGTTGAGCAGGAATCTGTTACCAGGACTGCAGGTACTGATCTCCTCCTGGGGCTGCCAGGTCAAGTGCGCAGCCCTGCACCAGGCAGAGGGGAGTTCAGAGTTAGACAAAAACTGCACGAGGTTTGGAAGATTTCCAACGGCTTTTCTCAGTTACATGAGTAAGAATTGTTAAATATATGCAGTCAGCACTGTGTGGAGCAATTCTGCTGAAAAATGCAATATCCTTTTCCTTGATTTAGGCAGGGGATTAATTAAAAACACATATGCTTTTACTCTCCTGCCAGAACTCAAGTTGATCTAACTAGGTCGGCACTAAATTTGACCAATTCCCTAAGCATCAATCTGAATTAGTATAGCATGTTGAGAGGGACGAGGTTAGTTCTTTCTTCGTCCAGGATGTCTTGAGATCAGGGAAAGACCTTTAGCTTTTAAACAAAAGCAAAGTTTACCAGATTACGTGGCCACATGAGGATAATATCACAGGGAATGCAGGCTTCTATACAGAAGTGGGAACTGTAAATGTCAGCTCAGTATACCAAGAAAGCAGCCAGCCTTACAAAACCCAAGTTACTTTATGATGTCAAGTGGAGGTTGGCTGCCTAGTGTAATCCTGGATATTTGTTCTATAACTGTTTTCTTTAAACATGCAGTGAGGCAGATCCTTGCTTTGCCATTAACTAAGCATTGGCTGCAGTCTCAAATCCTCTGTACACAGGAAAGCACAAAGCTTAAATTCATAGGCAAAATTGCTGCATAATCACTTCTCAGCCTTTAGAAATGAATAGTCTCATAGCTCACTATCAAATCAGTAATTTTTCTTTTTCTGAAGAGGAAAAAACACTGAGTGGCTATAAAGAAGGGCTATTACTATCCTATTCTATTTTGAAAGATACTCAAGTGTTCTGGTAATAAATCACAAATTGGTGTTCTCTGGTGTAAGTATAAAATCACATAATCATGCCTTTCTCAGTAGTGGATACAGAAGAAGTGGTTTCAACCTTACAAAAGAGGCCTATAAAGAATAAGTTTAATGAGCACTGTATAATATAATATTTCTAGTTGTATTTCAGGAAAAAAATATGTCATTCTCATGGAGACATTCCCTAAACATCCAGTTCCTGCAGTATTTTTGAATTACACGTTTAATTTTTTTATAAGACGGCTTATGGAAAATTGCTAATATGGAGAAGGAAGCATGGGTTTCTAGTAGAGAATAAGGAAACATGAATCCCGTTCCTGGCTCTGCTATAATTTTCCGGATGACCCTGAGCTATTTTCTTAACAATTGTGCACCCTCAGTTGAACACACTAGCATTTCTTTTCCCCTCATACAGTCTCTGCTTGTTTCATTCAGTAGCAAGCTGCTTGGAGTGGGCCAACTCTCACTACACATTATGAAGGTCCTATGACAACGGATATCTGATTTTAACTGTTACCAGATTAATTCAGTGAATAACATCCAAAATAGAAATGGAAGCATCACAGAGGGGAAGAAACCAGTGGCACGGGCAATGCAGGGAGCTGTTGTAAAGGGAAATAAAAGGTTCAGTCTTATGGGTGTTGTGGGTGGAGGGGAAGGTAAGCTGAGCTGGGATGTGAAGGCTGAAGGTGGAATAAGGCTCCTGAAATGCATGTAAGACATAAAACACTAGACTCCCAAGACAAAGAGAGCCCATCTTATTTTTTTCTCTTTTCCTCTTTCATCTACTGCTTTGGGAGATGACCCTGGGAATGCAGTCTCCAACTCATACTGCCAAGCACAAGCAGGATGAAAATAATGAAATGAAAAGCAGGCAGCTCCTCATAAATTTGAAGATTGCTAGGTTTGTGAAGTTGCAAGAGCAACGCATGCCCATATATCTCCCAGTCTCAAACTACTGTAGGCTTAGGCACAAAATCACCAACATTTTCACAGGGAATAATGCTACTCTGTAAAATTTGCCTGGAAATCACTCAGGGTAACATTCATTTCATTACTTTATAATAAAATTCCTTCCTGAGGGTAAATTGAGTGCAATTTTTCCTTTTATCACTACCCCTTCCTTCCCTCTGCCCATGCACAGAATTACTGCTATGAAAAATCAGAGAGTAAAAAAATCTTCTGAGATAGTGTATCTTTAAAGGCTGCAGCCAAGTCTAGAAAGCTTTGTTCCCCAAATGGAAAATGTTTCTCTGAGTTAAATAATTTGAAGACTCTCTTTCTGTCGCTTTCATCTGCTTTTCCATCCTGGTGTGTTTAGTCAGAGTAACAACACGGGTGTTGCAGTGATCGGTTCGTATCATGTACTGGTACCCTTCTCACCTTCTGCCTTCACCTGACCCAGAGGGGAATGTGTCCTCTGATAACACATTGGAGCCCAAGCACCTCCTCACTCCAAAAGTCTCACTAATAATAAACATCAGTCTGATACTGTATGTGTATAACTATGTATAATATCTATAATATTATACATAGTCTGACATTATATATATATAGTCTGATACTATATATAAAATAATAATATATATAAAATAATGAGAAAGAAGAAAATATTAAAAATGGCTTGAAAAATCTCTCAGCCTTTACCATATCTGGCTTTTCCAGTGTATGTAAGCCCTCAAATCTTTCCCTCTGCCTTGAACAAAAAGATTTCCACTTCTATATGCCATCTCCTTATAAATGAGACCAGCAAAAATAAATAGGGCACAGCTTCACTTGCTGCAGAGAAGAGGGTGAAAAGCAAGGGGTGAAAGATGAAGATTTGCAACAAAGCACAACTTCTGCTTTCTGCTGCTAAGTGCCAGAGAGCTGTCTTCTCTTTTCCTTCTCCCTCCTTCCTTCCTGAATCACTCTTTCCTCTCCTGCCTCCCAGATCCTGCCTGCTGGATAAGAAGAGGTTTTTCCTCCCTCTGCAGCACAGAGAACAGTCACAGAGAGAGAAGGAGCATAGGATGCTACCACAGTCTTATGGGTAGAAAGATTTCTTAGGTAGCATCTTGAGACGTCTTCCTCATGCATTTAAGATTAAGCTGACAGACTGCTTTGGGGCTAGGAAATATCTCCCTCCTCCCTCAGTTCAGCCAGGACTACTCTCTGTTTTTCCCGCCCTGTGCTTCAGAACAGGATGGGACACCAGTCCACATACTCAAAAAAACCCATCTACTGCTGTAAGGACATTGGCAACGTGCTCCATTTATCTGCCTGCAGCACTCTGTGATTGTACTTTCTGGTCATTTTCCATGAACCTGACGTTGTGCAGGGATTTGACAAGTGTTTTGAGGCTTGTGTCCCAGGAGGCAGGTTTCCTGAGGTAACTGCTGGATGTTCTGGAAAGGGATCTCCAAGTCAGAGAGGTCTTGGAGGTTGCTCTGGCTGTGAGCTGGCTGCCTGGGGCTGCAATAGGGCTTGAAGGCCGAGTTTGTTTCTGGAAGCCTCACCATCCCTGCACCATTCTTGTTACACTATGAACAGAGTGTGAGCTCCAGAAGATGGAGAAAAGTGCTCATTAGTAAGAGCACTGAGACGTCATTTTGCTTTTTACAAGTTAACCTACAAATATGAAGTCATTTATAAAGAAAGGGATGTTGTCTGTCCCATTTTTCAAGGCCTGCTACATCTAGTACCTTGCAGTGCAGATGGGTGAGGTGTTGTACATCACCTATCCATAGACCTTATGTTCCCCAGGCTTGGGGTGGTCCCTTTGCCATCCCACAAGGCTTACATGAGTTCAAGTTGTGTGAGGCTTTCACTGAGGACAGCAACCAAAACGACCAATACATCTGTGAAGTATTTATTCTTAAACGGCAGGAGCACAGCAGAATATTTCAGGTTTTAACCTAAACCTTATGGTGGCCTACCTGGTCTCCTATATGACAACTTTTAGGACTGGAAAAATAATTTTTCCCTTGCAATCTCTGCTTTATTTCTCTTCTGTCCCTGGCACTCTTCATCTATTGTGCAGTCCTCCTACATCCTCACTAACTGTGCTTTTATACAATGGACAGTTCAGGGAAAATGTATGGACTTAATTTAATATTTACTTCATTCTCTGGATATTGTCATAACACCATTTCCATTAATAAATAATGCATCAGCAATCTTTCTTTCCCTGGGCACTGTAAATTAGCTATTTCTGGGTAGACAAAGATCTTTCTTAAGAAAAAAAGAAACAGAAATGCTGCTGTGATTTCATCCATTTTGTTACAGAAAATTTTAAGTGTCAGGTCAGAAATACTCATCCCAAAAGGAAAAAAAAAATAATCTCCATCTCTATACAGCAGAATGTAAGCATCCTGGATAAGTTTAAAACTGCCTCCAGTAGTCAATGAATTCCCTAGGTGTGGGACACTGTTCAGATGACATACACCTCTAGATAATGGAGACCAGACTGACCTATCTGTGAGCCTTGCTTTTTGTTTTACAAGACCACAGTGGTGGCTCCATCTAGGAACCATTAAGCAATTTATGTAGCTCAAACAACGCTGTTTGCTGTTCACAGGTATCTCCATGTGCTGAAGTCTGGTGACTTCTGTACTCACCCAGTCATGAGCAGCTCTGCAATCCCCAGTGCCCCTCCTCAACCAGTGACTGGGGAACCCCAAAAGGTGAGAAAGGCTGGTGAGAGAAGGCACCTATGGGCCCAACCATCTACATGGCAGCAAGAACAGAGGGACCAGACCACCTGCTTTCGGACATGGGTAGGAGTGTAACAGCTGTGTGCAGAAAAGCAATCCTCTCTACTGGGAATGGTTGAAGGTCGAGAGTGGCAACAAACAGAGAGCAAGAACTGAAGATGAAACAGCTTCCCAAACCAGTGCAACAAAGGAAGAAACTTGATGAGGCTTCTTCCTTCTCTTGCTGCCTCTTTCTGCAGCTGATCAAGAATGAAAACCTCACACACAGACACAAACACACTTTTTCTAAATTTGGCATTTATTTCCCTCCAAATTTTCATGTGCTAGCCGAAGCTGGAAGACAAAATGTAGTGCTTTTCATCTTCCTTCTCCTCATTTTTTGCATGTCAATGCACCAGAAGCATCCCAACAACAACAGACAAGGTCGTCTCCATGTTTTTTTGTTGGGTAAGCAACTTAAGATCTCCTTTTGGAAAACTGTGAAATGAAAATAACTTCACCATTTCTCCCAGTTTTTGACTAATGCTTATAGTGACTTTGCTTGCCTAAGTGCAAAAGCTGATGACAGCACCTCACTGTGGCCAAATGCCACAGACCGTGAGGTGATAACCAAATAACTTCTGGGTATGTTGAACTACAGGGGAGTCACATATGACAACATTACCTCAGCTCTGAAGAGCCTGGAATATTCTGTTACACCACACTGATCACCCGCCTTGATAAGGCAGGGTTTATTGTTGTGTTGCTACATCCAAATCAAAACTTTTTTTTGTCATTTGGCAAAAGAAGAATTCTAATTAAGGCAGAATAAATGTTCTAACTGAAAGGCAAATATCCCTCATATTTTCTCCTTCCCCCAGTCCTGGAATTCTGTGCTGAAGCTGGGGATATTTTATGAAGGTTAAACAAAATATTTGGAGCAAAGTCTGCTTTTTATAAACCCTGTCTCTGTCTAACCTTTCACTCTCAATAACATGAAGAAAAATATACAGTACTGAATGTCTGGCGGCAGCTCACAGCCACTGTGAGACAGTTATGCTGCTGCTAAATCATGTTAGCTGGAAGTTTGCAACAGTGAGATATTCTTGAATGTTTTGCCTCTGTTCCTGCACAGCAGTGTTTGGTGTGATTTTTTTGCTTAAATCTCCCTTTGCACAGATCTTTCCCTGTTATTTATCTTGACCATCCATTTTACAATGGTGCTTTTAAAAGCTGTTGATGAACAATCTTTCTGTATTTGCTATTCTCTCTTAATGGAAACCTTTTGAAACCATTCCAAAGACCTCTTCGGTTTGCCTGCCAGATACAGCCTCAGCCTGTCTTTGCCCTCCACTACATTTTTGTTTTGTTAAATTTAGCTCTATTTCTTGATTAGGTGGAAGTGACTGAACAAGATTTTCCTGGACAGTGTGCACTCACAAACATGTCCTTGTTGCAGATTAAAACAAGTTACTGGATACTTATCATCCCCTTAGTGGGGTGGGGGTGTGGGGGGAAATCAATGAAATGAGGTGAAAACAACTCCAAAGGTAATAAATACAATTAAATCCTTCTCTGAGGCCTGATATGGTGGTGGACAAATACTTTTTTTTTAAAGATACTTAAAGACTGTGACTGCAGTAAATCCTTTTCAAAGAATAGTTTGAAATAGATAGATAAACACTGCTCAAGTTGGAAAATGAGCACTCAGTTCTGCCATGGACCCAGCAAAACACATAAGTTGGTGCTCAACTTTAAGCTGCTGCTGAACCAGATAATGGTTTTCTTTTTAGTTTCGGGGAGGACAGCTGTGTTTATTTCTTTTTCTCCTTAATATTGAGAAGAAGTGCCTGGAGCACTGGGTTAGATGTCTTTGTTAAACTCCTATATAAATCTAAATAATAAACTGTATAAGATTAAATTATTTTGGCCAAAGCCTTTCTCTCCTTTAATTTAATAATCTGATGAGCTATTCTTTCTTGCTCTCCATTGCTCCATGTGTGCTGTGATGAAACCTATACTTCTTAACCACTCAATAAAAGCAAAATACTTATATGAAGTCTCCACTAAGATATATAATGCCCTTAACTATTAATTTTCTAGCTTTTCAGTGCTTGGTTTTGATAAAAGCTTGCACTGCGGTAGCAATACGAAAGTGGTGGCTCTGGCTCCATCTGCACCCAGAAGCACAGCCTGAAAAGGGAAGCCAAGGCCTGTCCTCCTTCAGCCCACAGAAGAAAGTTTCCATGCTAAGACTCCTGCTAGATCCTGAAACCAAGGCATTGCTTATGCTGATGTACTCACTGCTGTGCTGTGTGCTTCCCCAGTGGAAGTCAGTGAAGCCTGCTCAGCTACCAGGACCTAGGACACCATCAGACTAAGACTTGTTATCATCCAGTGACCAATGGATATGTCACCTAAGGAAAATTCTTCTGGGGGCCTCCCCCTTGCATCCTTCTCCTCACAGTCCAGGAAGTGCTTCTCTACAGCCCGGGATTGTGCTGTGATACTGAGAGATCTGGGCTGTGTCCCATTTATGGTTGGACTCAATGATCTGAAGGGTATTATCCAACCTAAATTACTTTATTATTCTATGATTAGCACTGCCAACATCCTCAACCATTCTTGCCTGTCACTTAGCTCCTTATATACACATTTCTCACCCATTTTTAAATCTGAACCATTCAGGTCAGTGATTAAAGAAATAAATTATATGTGTGTTTGTATTTTGATCAAACATTTCTTTTATGACTAGGAGATAACTTCAGGTTTTCTAAGTATGCATGTTTAAGAGCAATTTACTAAATAAAAATAGCTGAACTAGTATAATGATAAGAAGAATTGGGTTATCAGTTTGCTTTCTTCTTGGCAAAGAAAAGAAATCCTCCAAAGTAAAATTTGCTAAGACAAGACAAGGGTCTCTAGATGTGATTCAACAGTAGTGGATAATGAGATTACATATATGCTAGAAGATACAATGTACCAACACTTAAAGTGCTCATGCCAAAGCCATTCTTGGTGTCCAGGTTCACCATCAACAGATAATAAGCACAGAAATTATTGCTTGGTAGTGCTGGAAGCAGCACGTTTATTACAACTAAAGGACTGGCCCCAAAGCACCACTCATTCACCCCATTTTAAGAGAGGGTTCAGTGGTATTCATCGGGATGAAGAAGACCTGTGCCAAGGTGAGAAATAAGCTGGATCCCATACCCACTGACAAGGGCTCCAGTGTCCTCCACACCTCTGTGCATGCAGAAACCTCATGGAAGGAGATGGGGTATCTCCCAGTCTTAATTTAACTATATTTAACTATATCTTCAGCTCTCAGTGAGGCTACCTCAGGTATCTTGATATCAGCTACAGAAATACATCATTACTGTGATTTGGTGGCCAGCAAGTCTGGTAAAGGCAGAGGAATTTCAAGTGATGAGCCCTTAGTGCAAGACTGTTGTTGGATCCCCTCTGACATTAATGGCAACCTCAGTAATCCAAGCAAAATTAAGCAGTGGCAGATCAAAGTCCTGCTGCTGTCTCCACTCCCTGAGCTCACCATTCAGATGCAAAGCTACTCTCAAATAAAAGCCAGATGTTGAGCTGGCTCCATTTCCTGCTTAGCTGAGATGTCACTTTGGAAACCGACTGCTCTGGTCCCAGTCCTGAAATTGAACAAACCTTTCCAGTGGAACATCAAGGCAAATAAAATAAAAGGCGCGAAACGGGTGTTGGTGGTGATGAGGACAGATTATCTCTTAGAAAGTTGTCCTTTCACAGGGCCAGGGTAAAATTACTGTAGGGAAAGTAGCTGGTTGTTCCTGCACTGCATTACATCATCCTCTTTTAAAGCAGGCAATCTGCAGAGCAGACACGAGCAATGCTTCTTGCAGCTAATAACACTAAACACCAACAGGGTCCCATAATAAAATACATTGCTCTTGGTTGGAGGCAAATGGGTTAAAGGCAGCCTTGATCCTAATCCAGGGAAGGCTGATTTACCCATACTTCCCTCTGAGAACTAAGAATTTGAAAAGAGTTGATGCAACTTGAAAAAAAAACTGAAGAAAAATAATGAGGTTTTTTTAAAGCTTTCTTTTTGAATGTATGTTTTTGAAAATCTAATTTTGATTACATTTGCAACATTTTGATTGTTGTTAAGTTTTTTTCTGTTTGCAATTCCTGTCCAGAAAGACTGGAAGTTCTTTTTCTCTCTCAAAGTTTGAATTGTCCAGTAAAAAAACCCATACGACTTTCAATTCTGGAAATTTTGTTTTGATTTTAGCAAAAGTACCTCGAATTCCTGTACAATTTAGTGTGTGAACTCAAGAGAGTTATAACTCTGTGGCTCTTGAAAAAAACACCAAAACAAAACTGTGATAAAATATGTCTAAATCAATTTTGTCAGCTAATCTTCTGTTTCCCCATCACTGCTTTACACAGGCAAAACTCCTCCAGTCCATGTGCAGTTGGTTTGAGCTGTGGAAAAGATGTGTTGCCAGTCCAAGCACTTGATTCTAACACAGTCCTACTAATATGCATTCCTTGCACTGACTTGGTGAGTGCTCAGCCTGAGAAATCCACTTTAATTTTTTGTCCAAGAAACGGCTGCTACCAAAATTAAACAAATCAGGATTTGGCTTATATTTTCCAAAGCATGCAAACATTGTTTTGGATATGCAACAGTTTTAATTTACTGCCCCTCCCATCTTGAAGCAGAGGTACCCCTGGAAAATGGTTTTATGAGGGCTAAGACTCGGCTCTTGGATTTCAGCATTAATTTTTTTGCTTGCACTGGACTCTCAGCAGACTGAATGGATGTGCTTCTTATCTGAGAAAATGTACATTTCACAGTTGGTTTATTCCTTGCCCACAGTTCTCCTTTATGAGATCCTACTGTAAAGTCTTAATTTGAATTTCTAGCTTCACACTCACTTCTCTGGAAACTGACTGGGCTGTAGTGGAGACTTCAGGAGGGGTGGCAAGACATAGTATGCCCCAGTTTCACGATTAATAGCAAAGAAAATGCCAACTGTCCTGTCAAAAAAATGCTTGTTTATAAATATTCCTTGTTTCCAGCTTGTAGGTACTGTGCATGAAAGTCACAATTACTTATTTTCAGGTTTTGCTCCCTCTAATTCTGTGAGCTCATTAACAATGACTGCACATATAATGACCTTTAATTCTTTAAGATCTAAATTCTTTAAAATGTCTAGGACAAACCCAGCTCCAAGCTACAGTGGTAAATATTAAATGCTATAATAGCAGAAATCATATGCCAATGGTTTTCATTGTGCTGATGGCCACTCATGAAAGCAGAATTTGCCCAGTGTATTTTAAAGAAATACAGTAAACTGCAAAAAGTATGAAAACAAACTGTTCTGTCTTTCCCTGGAGGGGAGAATACCACAATAGTAGAAAAAACTGCACCCCTTAATGCCTTTTTTGATATCCTCCTTTTCTAAAATGTTTCCTTTTTTTTCATTTCCCTGTGTCACTATGCTCCCAGCCTCCATGTGGCTCCTTACAGGGGAGGTTTGGCCACGCACAGAAGGTGACATCTCCAAGGGTCCCAACCAGCCCACTGGAAATTTCAGACTAGAAGAACTTTTCCTGAGACACCAAATGACGAATACTCCCTCATGTTCCCCATTTGCCCACAAAACCCTCATGGTCTGAAGGAGAAGTAAGCTCCTTCAAGCTTTGGAGCAGTGATTTAGGAACCTACCTGCCAAAGCACCAACAGCACTGGGAAGGGAGCACAGGGTAGGGGGTGGGGTAAGGACATGTCTTACCTCTGAGAAGGTTGTTTCCTCAGTTTCTTCAAGTGAGGAATGAGAATATAATTTAAATATAAAAAAAATTTGCAGATTATTTATAACCCATCTCTTTACATGTACACTTTTTCAAAGTAGGTGACAAGTGCCAGAATACAAAAGAACCACAGTGTCACAGTTTCTCATCTAGAATTATTTTAGCAGAAGGAGCATCTGATACTGATAATGATAAGAACTTTTGCTATATTGCCACATAGTATGCCAAGGGTTGAATATACAGTAGTATAAAGTAGAAGCATTTAAATTAAGCCTCAAAACTTCTGAATTGGCACAGAATTGCAGAAAGAATTGCAGTTTTACTGCCCTTATGAGTTTGTGCTTCACTAATAACAAAAATGCATATTTTTGTTGCTGGAATGACAACTGAGTTAATGAAGTGCTGTGAAAAATATGAGGAATGGCATCATTGTACAGCACCACTCAAAGGTGTGGTATCACTGCAGAATGGCTACACCGATTCTGTCTCTGAATTGCTTTTCTCTCAGAATAAAAAGAACAATAGCCCCACTTTAATTTAATTTATTTAAATTTAATATTGAT
>JAVJGG010000074.1:9607098-9619697 GCA_035590195.1 Aviceda cuculoides | reverse complement strand
TCTATTAAACTGTTCTTATCTCAACCCACGAGTTTTACTTCTTTTCCCGATTTCCTCCCCCATCCCACTGGGCGGGGTGGTGAGTGAGCGGCTGCGTGGTTCTTAGTTGCTGGCTGGGGTTAAACCACGACACTGATTTTGGGAAGATCAAGGATCGTGACAGAGACACAAAAAGGTAGCAGTTCAGCAAACTATGCGATTAACTCTGCACTGTGGGCTGTCCCCACCACTATCAGTGGGACTGCTCGTATTATATCTAGTTACGCACAGCTTATGTTTTATTTTTGCTGCTGCTGGAAATGGTAGTTCAAGTGTTACTGATCCTGTAATACAGATGTCCAGCTGAGGCTCTACATAACTAGTGTCTTACTCATGGGAAGTGTGGAATTCAGTTTGAAGGTGGTTACTAGTGGGTTATCCTGCTGCAAGTGCATTTTTAAATCTTTCAGCACTTAGGGTCTGCAAAGTTACTAATAGAAGAGCTAGTGGGACATTGTCAAGCAAATAATTTTATTTTAAATGTTCTTCTTTAAATGACATTTATCAAACAGTAAATAATTCATCATACAACGAATACTTAAATTATGTGGCTGACAATACAGTTGTTACATATATTAAAATAAAATTCCTTAAAGAACATCTATTAATTTAAATATTAATTTTTAAATGCTTTTTCTCTAAATCAGCTCACAAACACTGCTCATTTTCACATCCTCTCAGTAGCACAGGTCATAGAAACCTTGTGAGTAGGACAGTTCTGAATTTTCTGTCTGATTACCTTAACTGAAATGCACCTCGTAAAGGCATGATCTCTCAGCAGATGTGCTTCTGTGTTAATGGCCTAATTTACATCCCAAGCTTTCTCTTATGCCTTGCAGTTGTGGACTTGTTTAAATCTATTCGGACAAGTATAAAGTGCAGACCTAATAGAAACAGCTCATTTTGGCATTCTCCATGTCAATGCAGCTCCCATATGCTCAGAGTCTTAGCGAGGTTAAAGTGGTGGTTAATTAGAACACTGGAATTAAAATTTGTGTGTTTACAATTAGACTCGATGATCTTAAAGGTCTTTTCCAACCTAAATGATTCTGTGATTTTGTGGTTCTGTATTTGATAATCTGGGAAAAGGTTTGATTCCGTGTTCCCAGCCCAGCCCTGCCTTGCCCTTGAGCACTATTTGACCTTGCCAGCCACCCATGTCAGGGGGAGCTAAAGTAATCTGTGTCGCAGAGGTGAAAGCTGAAGTCACTTCCCTGCTAGCAATCTATCACCAGAGACCTACTGCCTACTGAAACCACTTGCCACTCACAACTCTACCCATCTTGGAATGACATTTAGTTCTAACTGTAGGCAATACTGACATGTCCAGGGAAAGTTGTATTGGATGTGTATTGTAGATGGAGGAATATCCACTTAGGAAGACACCAGAGAGCTCTGTGATGGAGCAGTTCCAGTGCATGCAACCTGATTTCATCCAAACTAATTGTGTAAATTAAGTGAAAGGCAGGGGAGGTAAGGGTTGGCCACCCAGGTTACCTGTGCACCCTCCTCTCCAACATTGCAGTGCTTTCTGCTTAACAGATGTGATTTGCAGATCCCTTTGAAGTAGGCAAGGTCTTGTTAATCCCAAAGGACAG
Source organism: Aviceda cuculoides (assembly GCA_035590195.1). Classification (NCBI taxonomy): domain Eukaryota; kingdom Metazoa; phylum Chordata; class Aves; order Accipitriformes; family Accipitridae; genus Aviceda; species Aviceda cuculoides. Next base: position 9,618,060 of record JAVJGG010000074.1, on the reverse strand, counting down.
ACAGTAGATGGAGACCCTGGCTATACAGCTAGGAGGGTATGGGAGTACAGGCCACCTGACTTACAGGAAGAAATGCAAGGCAAATTGTGGCAGCTGAAACTATTCTTCCTCCAGTTTTAGTACTCAAAAGAACAGTAGGCTTCTTGAATTTATTTTTTTTATTAGCTCAAATCCACATCTTAGCTGAATTACACCTGTTACTATTATACTGCAAGATAAGAATTTTACTTTCTATGTTTCTGGGTGCTTGTTTTTTTTTTTTAAATTGTTTGTGTGTTGTGTTCATGAAATACCAAGATAAACACTGTTCCAGTTTGGTACGTAGTTGAATTTCTTACTGTAAAGAATACCAATATTTAATTCCATGAAATTTTTTAAAAAATAATTATATTTTAAACAGGAATATTTAAAAACTTTTTTCCTCCTAATTTATAGATTTTTTTTAATTGCTAAAATAAAACTGGTGTTTGTGAGGTTTTTAGAGCATTCATGGCAAAAAAAGATTTTTGATGCTTTCACCAAAAAATTGAAACTGAACTAAAACAATTACTGCTTATAACAGGCAATGACAATAACAATTACAATTACATTTTTCCATAAGCATTCATCTTCACTGAAAAGTGCATGATGTTATTCTGAGATATGGTACTTGAAAAAAACTTGATGGGTGTGGTTATTACGATACCAGATCAAAAATTCAGAAGCCTAAAAAATTGCAGTATGGTCCTAGCAGATGTAACATTAACACTGTCCAATTAGTAAGGCCCTCATCAGACAAAATCTTTGACTGCTGAGAATTTCTCATCTATCTTCTTACATTTAGGAAGAAATTTTTCATTGTCTGAGGTATTAAAAGCAGAGTCCCAGCAGCACACAGTGCAAAAATTTATATATTTATGCCAAAGTAGACGCAGTCTACATCAGGGAGTCTCTTTCTTCATGCAAATTAACATTTAAAAAACCCACCTTTTTTTCTCCCCTATATATCAAAGACCATACTCTGTGCACCCTAACATGTAGATAAACTTTGCACAGTTATGATGTGGGAAGTACGTATTCTTGTTAAAAAGATTGCTTACTCCAAGCAGTCTTCTTACTTGGACTGCTGCTTACTTGGAGAGATCCAAAATAAATATACCCTAACTTGTGACAGTCTTGTCCTGTATGACTTATAACAGTATTGAATGGATTAAAAAAAAAAATCCACTGTTTTAATTTGATAACTGTTCTTGATGTTTTCTAATAAAAACAAAACCAAGCCCTGTACTGTGTTTGCTTGTGATGCTCAGAGCATGGTTTGCCCAGTTCACCAGCCCATGTTTCCTGGGCTAATAAGAAAGGCCAGACCAAGTCAGGCATTGATTAAACTAAGTAATTTGCAGACAACCCTCTAGTTGAAAGGCAGTCAGAATGCAAAGCAAGCTTCAAGAAAATGAGGCTAATGCAGCAAATTACAATTGAGAAAAAAGCTGAAAACTCTAGAAGCAACTAATTCAAGCAAAAACTGAAACAGACATCTTGGCTTTTGCTATCTCATGTAATGTATATCACTAATAATGTAAATGTAAGAAGATATTTAAGGACAACTTCTCCCTTATTTATGAGGCTAAAAAGTTCTTAGAGCATTGCTTTGACTTATTGCCCCATTCACCACTTTCAAAATATCAACAACCACGATCCTGGTCTTATTTTACTGGAAGGCTTATGAAAAGATATGTTAGGCATATTTATTCTGAGCACTGACATTTGAATAAGGAACATAAGGGTGCAAAAATAAATGTTATTCTTGTTGAATATCTAGTAGATTGGGAATGGACAGTTACTGTACCCGAAAAACAATTAAACAGATCAGCTAAAAGCCTCTTTCTCTCTTGTGGTTTCTTGAGTTTGACTTCCTTGATTTGCACTTGCAGTATTCCTCCCACTCCCTATTCAGCAGAAACTACCTCAAAGACCCTCTAAGATTCTGCCTTCCACTGGCAGAGTCAATGCACAAAACTTTTTGCCAGTACAGCTATAGTGGTAAAGACTGAGATTTTGCATGAAAACATAATTTGGGTAGCAAACCTCGTTGAATAAGAAAGGATTATAGTGACACAGAGCACTTCTGAGACCCAGAGAGCTTACTGACCCCCCACTACTTACACATGAAGTTTGCCAGTTCACCACCATACCTAAAACTGGCATATTTCTGGGGCTACTCTATGCCACAAACACAACACAAAGCCAATGCTAATGAGGTGACCTCTTCCCAGAGGAGTTCCTTGTTCCAGCAGTAAGTAACTATTTAGACAGAAAAAGATACGAAAGAAACTAATCACTTTGGAAGACATCTCATACACTTTGACATATAACAGGCATACAGGTTTAAATAGAGGATTAGAAGATATTTAGGATTCCACAGAGTGGAAATATCACATCCAGAAGAAAAATCAGGGGGAACCAAAAAGTTGCATAGTTTGACCCATGTTTGCAACCAAAGGTCTAAATAGCAACTTTGTGATCACTGGTGTTTAATTCCATGCACAGTGCTGTTAAGGTTTTAATGGTCGTAATAAGTTTCAGGATCTAGGCTAAATTTTCAGCAAACTAAGGCAAGCAGGTTATAGATTTTAATTTCTGTGTAGTGGTGAACAAAATGAACAGAAGCATTGACAGAGCCTCCAGTGGTTCTCTGGGTTAAGATTATGCTGTAATTCCACACCTCGCTGCAGAACTGGCCTGCATAATGAGGCTAAACTGGAGAAAACTGGGGAAAGCTCTCCTGCCTGCTCCTGCACACAAGAGGGCCCACACTGCTGAAAATGGAAAGAGTGAAAGTGGTAATGGAAAGGGTGAAAGTGAAAATGGATGACAGGGTACTTAGTGGTTTGGGCAGAAATGTTCAGCCACTGTAAAACTACCCTATATCTCTTCATTGCCTTCTTTGCATTAGAAAAGGTGCAAAGAGGGCATATGCATGCCTTTCCATACATATATATGCTCCTGCTCCTCCAGGAATACTATATAGCCCATGCACCTCTGCGATATTTTATTTCTGAGGAACAATAACCAGCTGAAAGATAACTTGGCTGTAACTGACCACCTTTTGTGTGATACGGGGAAACAGGAGACCTTACACTTTTACCAGATTTTGGTATTGACTACCATTGCTAGACCAGCAAAGAGCACAGACCCTCAGCCTTCAGCAGAGGAGAGTCAGGGAGTCCAATACAACGTAGAGACTTTTTTCCAACAACTGTGTACCAGCCTTCAACACACAGCCAGGCTCTGAACAACATTGGGTGGATAATAACCACATGAGAATGAAAATTAGTGTCACAGGTAGCCAAAGAGAGAGGAGTGTGCAAAGGTGCAGATTCATTGTGCATTCTGGCATGGTCAACATGCAACAAAATCAACCTTGGCTATCTCATCAATGTTCCACTGAAAATTCAAAGCTTGTTTTGCTGTATTTACTGAAGAATATCACTGTACTGTGTGCAAGGGATTTGTACACAGTAAACTTACTTCTAAGGTAATTCCCATTCATCAGCACAAAGCTCTGTGCAAATATTTTTTGCTCTGAAGTTCAGGGCTGAAATTGTAGCTGCTTCATTTTTTTTTTCAAGACAGACACCCAAAAATATGCTGGAAATTCAATGCTGTGTCAGATGACTTTAAAGGTTTTTCCAGCTCTTTCCATTTCCATGCAATAATGCATTAAATAATTTCTCTCAAGATAACATCAAAACTGGTTAGAAGCTAAAATTCTGTGTTTAAATTAACCCTGACCTCCTTCTCTTTTTGTCTTCAAAAAGTCTGCCAAAATCTTCTGACTTTCACACATTTAAAGGTCCATTTGTCATCGGTATAAAGTGACATAACAACGGATTTGTACTGCTTTTTGCTTCTCTTAAAGGAGACAAGAGAATATTCTGGTGCCAACAAGAATGTACATGCAAAATAAGATGGGGGGTGGGTGGGGAAAGCTTGTTATCTGTGTAAAACAACTGAAAAAAATTCTCATTTCAACAGATTGAAGGTCCTTATGTCAACAGAAGGTGCCAAGGCTTTATAGCTTTTTTCTCCTAACTTTTTTTTTTAATTAGTCCATTTTCCTTTCCATAAGCCTAAAAATATTTTTATTGGTTTTTTTAAAGTTTTTTGCTTATTTTAATTTTTTCTCAAACCCTGTTAAGCAGGAATTATCTAAGGTTTTGTTGAAAGATTCCTAGAAATCTCAGACATGTTTGTTCTGAGATTTTACAGCTTACTTGAAGAAAGTGGCAGTTTAAATATTCAACAAAGACTTCTTTTCACCCAGTGTTCTTTGTACACTGGAAGTAAATAGAAAGCAACACCAACAGATAAAAAGTGAACAGTTAAACAGTATGATTAAAACCCTTTATTCTGCTTAGCTTTTGCTTTTACACTTTCAACAGATTTCTTCACTTAAGTGAAGAAAGAACACAAAGCCAGCACCTTCCTCAACCCTTTCTCATAAATATATTAGAAAAAAGGACTGAAGGAACAGTTCACCATATAGTTTGAAAGGCCAATCCCAATAGCAGGTAACCTAGGTAAAAGAGACTAGAAGAGACACATCTCAAGGAACTGCAGAGTTTGTACCTAGCACATAGCTAAAGCTTAATGCAGTGAGAGAAGGATACTAAAAATTAACATATTGATTTATAGGAGAAAACCTTTACATTATCAAGCTTTCTGGCAAAAAGCTGAATGTGTCCATGGCAGCTGAAGTCACAAAGGCTTCTACATAAAGTAGAAATGTTTTGTTTGATTTAAATAGGCTGTTCAGACCTTTCAGCTGAAAAAGGAAAAAAGAAAAATGTTTTGGGGCTAAAAATCAGATGTTTTTAGACCTTGGGTGCATAAAAATTGAAGCCAAAAGAAATAATTTGGGATGACATATTTCTTACTTGCAGGACAGCTATTTGAGGCTCTGGAGCCTGATCACTAAACTGACCCTCATTTCTGCTACTACAGATAATTCAGTGACTGCTGTGAAAATAATGCCACCTGATAGGAGCAATAGGTGAGCTAGGTATAGTTCTGCTAAATAATATGTAACATTCAGAAAAAGCCATGTTGTTGAAGCAGCCTCTCTGCCCACCATTATTATCCATATGCCAAGCAAGAGGCTCATTTACAAGGCCACAAAACCATCAGAAATATACATGAGAGTGCGGAATAACATGGTGTTGAAAGTTAATAGAGAAAACCCTTATGTGGCAGAACTGGTCAAGAACAGCTTGAATGCTGCAATTAACTATTAAAAGGTATCTGTACTATTTGTCATATTAAAGGAAATAGTGTAAGTCACCTCTTTTTCATTCTCCATTATATCTATTTCAAACTTAAGAAGCCACTTCAAAGACCCACAGACATCCAAAGGGAAATATCCCAACCCTGTGTCTCTGCATGGAAAATATGAAACTATTGAGGGGGCAAACCTCAGACATTTATTCCCATCTTCAGACAAATTTTGTCTGTAGCTTACCCTGGCTACAGAAATATGCCCCTCCTGGGACTGCAGTAGGAAAATCCTACACTCCATCTCCTCCCGCACTCCCCATCCATTTCTGTCTTCTGTCTCTGATGGGTGAAGTGCTGAGCCGTCATCTTGGTCAGGAAGATAAAGTGATTTCATTAAACAAAGGTAGACTCAACATTCCCCTCATATTCTGCCCCAGCCAGCTCAACAACAAGACAGCTCCTACACAAACTGGGGCTCACCTTGGTTGTCAAAGTGCATGCTAGAAAGGGTTTGAGCACAGATGCCTGAAAATACTTTTTTTTTTTTGTGTGTGTGTGTGTGGAGGGATAGCACTTCATCAGCACAGGAATATATTTTTCACCATTTGCATGTGTTTTACCATCAAAATTACATCAAATATGCCTGTATAACCCCTGGATCCAAAGTTAAAGTTATTTCTTACTGAGAATTTTATTGTATTATTCGAAGTGATATTTACCTTATTTAAAGGAGAAACAAAAAAAAGAAAAAAAGAGGAAAGAGAGAAGGATCAAAGCTAAGCAAATCTCCCTCGGACATCATTTAAGTAAAAAGAAACAAATTTGCCCTTTTCTGCCTCCTTTGCAACAAAAGCATTTAAATCTTGACATTTTCTCATGGGACATGAAATCTGCTTTCTGACCAGCTCTAGAGGGGAGATCTTGAGCTGCTGTAAGCCCTGGTGTAGTGCAAATCACAATAAAGGCTCCTTGTCAAAGCAGATAAGGACAGCAACCTTCAGAGGACTTGAAGCCTCTGCAAGGGTAGGCATGACGAACACCCTGACAAGGGGGATGGGAAGATTGAGGAGCAAAACCAAGGATGGTGCAGCAAATGGGAACTGGAGACCTTGCGGGCAGCCTGAAGACAATGTGCTTCAGAGCTGCACCTCATCTCAAATAAGAAAAGTGCATCTGCTGACCCTTTCCAACCCATGGCTGCATTCATTGTCAAGTGCCAAGGTTTCCCCTGGGAGCACCATGCACATGTCCAGCTCACTGCCTCACCTACCCTGGCCCAGGAGCAAGGAGCAAAGCACAGGTCCCAGCTCTGAAAAGGCATTAGCACATGCTATTTCATTTACAACATGGCCACCTGCTTCTGCCTGAGCACAGCTCTTTGTTTTCTCTCTGTTCTTGATGATACCTGGGAAGCCCAAAAGTCCTTTTCCAGAAGAATTTGAGTCCTTTGGGATTCATTGCTGTCATGTCTCTTGTACAGCAAAGCAGAAAGTACATGAAATGAGGTAGAAGTGAAGTATTAATCATCAAGAGAAGGGAGGACTGAGTGAAAACAGAGAAACCATAACTTATGAAGTTAATTTATCCCACAATACTTTCCATATGCTTATGCTCGAAGAGATTTACAGCATTGTGTGCAGTCTTACCATTACGTAAGTACCGGCCCTGAAAACGAGTAATGTAATTTCATTGAAATGGCTGCTGTCTTTCATTGGCCTTTTTCTGTTCTTCCCCAGCCACTTTTAAGCCGCTGCATTCTACTCCCACACCTTGGCGGTACCTCCAGCTGCTGGGTGATGGGCAAGGGAGGGAAGGACAGCACAGCTGCCTTAACTGCAGAGCCACACGTCCTGGGAACAGGCCAGGAAGCGATGTTGGTAGACTGCACCCCTGCTCCAGGGTGCTGTGTGTTGGTACATAAAAGGCTGAAAAGGAAGCGAGGTTTAGGTGGGACAATGAACCAAGAAGCAAAAATTTCTGTTCTCTCTCTCTCAACACATTGACTGCTGTCTCAGCTGGGTGCTCAGACCAAGCATTCCTCTTGCTTCATCTCACAAAAACTGCCGCAAGCCTGCCTTGTGTGTGGCGATTTGACACTGAAAATCTTCTCCTGATTACTGGGGGAAGAGAAATTCATACATCAGCATGCAGAAGCTCTCTGAGATCTGCTGTGCAGTGGGGAGCTGTGACACTGTTAATGCCCACTGAAACTCATGTGGTATGTTAGTATTTTAGCGGTGGTGTTGGTGTTTGGTGTGAGAACTACCATTGTTGGGTGGAAATGGAGCATGCTACACCAGTGATGAAAAAAAACCCTTACTCCTCACATGCAAAGTTGCCCTCTGGTGAGGTCAGGGGCTAGCCCTTGGCATGGAAGGGAAGTGCTGGGACAGGTTCAGCAGTTTCAGGGATGAAGAGAAGGCATGGGAGGAAGGGTGATGAACCATGAATAGAAAGGTGGATGGTCAGTGGTAGCTGAGCAGGACCCTCATGGTAGGTACTTGTGCTGGTGAAAGGAGTGGATTACATTGTAGATGACTGGTTCCCACTGGTAAGTGGCAATGCAGGAGCCACAGATGGATCCACCGAGGGAGGAGAGAAGGGCAAGAGGAACACTTGCAAAGGTTGCATCTTTTCACAAGCACACCAGCCTGGCTGCATATTTAATCCCAGCACTGAAAGAAAGCCATGGCACTGCTGCTAATCCAGTGCCTTTGCTCCATGCGCTCCCTCACATTGGATCACAGTTTCATTGCTTTTCTCCTGCATGGATTTAAGCAGCTTTAATCAGTCTCAGACAACACTCTAGCAGCTTTCAGGGTCCTGGCACCCTGCAAAAATCTGTCCTTCAAAAAAAAGATGGTAAATTGTAGATGCACTGAGTTTCCCCTGATTACAACGTCAATAACTAAGACATAGACCCTGTCCCTCTTCCTGGGATGGGGAAGAAGACAGAGCATGTACAAGAGGTCACTTAGACCTCCCTGATCCTGACAGCATTTTTTAAAAAGGCTGCAGAACAATAATGGACAGACACTTGAAGTGGACACCAGTTTCAAAAAAAGTGCTCCATTGTCCTGCTGCTGGCCTCAGCCCTCTGGACAACCAGGGGGAGTGCAAAAAGGCAAGTATGAAATGATTTGCCACAGGCAAGCCCCTGAGGACTTGACCTGACGTCCAAAACAGACAGTAATAAGACGATAGTTCTCCACAAGCCCGGATGCGTCTGTTGTGAGTGGAAGAAAATGCTTACAGCTTCAATTTTGCTAAACTCGTGGGCACAGTGACGCCCAGTGGTAGTGGCTTCCCTAGCCTGGTTGTACTCACTGTGCTACAGACACCTTTTCCTCTCTTCTGTGTGCTACTCTGCCTTACTACATTTCCAGAGACCATCACAGCAGCCATCAGCAAAAGGAGGTCCCTCAGCTCTCAAAATGTCCCTGTATGTCCACAAGCTGTGAATTCTGAGGAGGAAAGAGATTTCTTGGCTGCACTGAGGCTCCATATGAGAAGGTTTGTATGTGAACAAACCTTATTAACACAGGGTGATGAGTCTTACAGGTTACAAGATGCATCTTGCTCTCACAGTGTCCCTGGGAAATAAGGATCTGCTGTCATTCCCTTTTCTGGAGATGGAGATTGTCTGTACAACTTGCTTACCAAAGAGGCCAACAACAGAAGAGGCGCTTGACTTACCTGCCTAGTGCTTTCCCCTTTAAGCCACATTTCCTCCCTGTTTTCCATGTTGAGGTGAAGGCAATGCTGTGGGGCCAGGTTTGTGCTGGATGCACACTGACCTGCTGTGAGACCCAGGGCAATGGGCTGGTGCTCAGACAGCAGGATGGCTACCTGCCTGGGAAATGCACAGCTCAACCCCTCGCTTACCCATTAATCCTTCTTCTGCTCGTGTTCCTGCCTGTATCCTCCACCCCATGCAGGGATGCTCAGAAAATATTTGCTCGGTTTTTGGTACTGTCTCTTTCTACGGCTCCTGCCTTTTCCTAGGCAAGGGTATCCTCTGCCTCTGCGGATAGCCTGATGCATTAAGAATCTTAATCCCACGCCTTCCTCTCATCAGACTTTCTCCCTCACCCTCATCTTCCCGGAGTGACTCTCTGCCACTCCCAATATGCATCCTGAGTCTTACATCCCACTGGTTTACCATGGGGAGCCCGAAGTGGGGAGCCCCAGGAACACTGGGCTGGTGAGAGGGGAGCTCAGTGCTGCGTGGGGATGCCTCTCTGAAATAACCCTCCACCGGAGCAAAGCAACCTGCCTGCCGTCCCAGGGACGTGATACCTGGCTGCCTGCCCAGCCCAGCCCCACGCTGCCTGCTCCTGCTCTGCAGACAAAAGCGTGGGAGGGGATGGTTGTCTCTGGGGCAGAGAGCCTCCAGCTAGTGCCCATAGGACTAAAGCACAGTGGGCAGGTCCTGGCACTGTTGGATCAAGCCTGGTGGATCTGTTGCTATGGAAACATGCTGAGGAAAAGGGATGGCAGCCACAGGAACAGAGAGCATCCATACTCACCCGACTGCCGGTGTGGGGATTTCCTCCTCAGCCCACACATGGCGTGTGTGCAAGTGGCAGGGTGAAATGGCGCTCACTGCTTCTCCTCTCTGTATCAGGGACCATTTTGCAAGGTGGAAATCCCAGCCTGCTTCATTCATTTCAGTTTTTCCTCTTTCTTGATTTCAGACCCCTCTCTCGTGACTGTGAGGAATGAACTCGAAGGATGCCTCCGTGCTGCTTCCAGGCAGAATGGGAGGTAATTGGGCAACATGCTTTCTTGGAAAGTGCAATGCAGCTTTTGCCCCAGGCTTCATGTGTGGATACCTACACCAAGCTGTTAGGCACATGCACTGCAGACCAGCAAATGAAAACGCAGCAGAATTAGCCGGGAGCATGATATTGCGCTGTGCATGTACTGTGTGTACATGGCTGCGTGCAGAAAGAGCACCAGTGCAATATCCTCGGGGGCATGCTTTGAAGTGCTGCATTACAAGTATCTGTTCAGTATATAAGCCCTAAACTAGGTAGTATACAAGCTTTCACATTTTGTAAGGATTTGTGTCCTGCCTATCTTTAGCCCTGTGAGTAGTGCTATCTGTGTGCTCTGCGTGAGCCTCCTGCATATCACCTGTCCATGCAATATGCTAGCAAGGTTGAGGAGCTTGTAGTCTCTGATGTTAGAGATGAGGAAATGCAGATTCCTGAACTTAAGGACAAAATTCAATACATGTCCAAAGAAATCTGCATATTAGCTACTTACTCCCTCTAGTCAAGAAAGAGAGAAAAAAGGCCAGAGCTTTCCAGCCCATCGCTGGGGAAAGAGAAGTGGTGTAGCTGATGGGGAGGAGAGGAAACTAGCTGTTTTGGGTTTGTGTGGCGTGGTTCTGGTAGCAGGCGAGAGGGCTGCAGGGGTGGCTGCTTTGAGAAGCTGCTAGAAACTTCCCTGGCTCCAAGTCAGACCCGCCACTGGCCAAGGCTGAGCCCATCAGGGACAGTGGTAGTGCCTCTGGGAGAACAGACTTAGGAAGGGGAACCTACAGACAAGAGGGAAGTGGGATGTGAGATAAACTACCCTGCAGACCCCCGGGTCAGTGAAGAAGGAGGGGGAGGAGGTGTTCCAGGCACCGGAGCAGAGATTCCCCTGCAGCCCATGGGGAAGACCATGGTGAGGCAGGCTGTCCCCCTGCAGCCCAGG
>JAVJGG010000074.1:9526054-9540138 GCA_035590195.1 Aviceda cuculoides | reverse complement strand
AGTTTCTTCTTTTCTGTTCTATTAAACTGTTCTTATCTCAACCCATGAGTTTTACTTCTTTTCCTGATTTCCTCCCCTATCCCACTGAGGAGGGGGGAGTGAGTGAGCAACTGCGTGGTGCTTAGTTGCTGGCTGGGGTTAAACCATGACACTGCCTTAACAAAGTCCATTGGTATTCAAGAAAAAAATGTGTACAGCATTCTTGTGTAATATTTGGGTGAAGGCTTGAAAGCCAATGTTTAAGAGCATTCATTGCAAAGCAACTTCCACTTGAAAAATCATACAGGTTCTTTTGGGAACCTGAACCCTTGACAGTAATGAAGTATTTTTGGACATACTGTTTTATTCTGGTTTTATTTTTAACAAATGGGACAAAGGTATTTAATACAAAATAAATTGTATTTTATTATAATGGTGAGCCACCGATCTCTATTCTTTTCTGCTGTTCAATTTACACATGTCTAAGTGCACACAAGACATTAAGTCTATAATTACCAACCAGTTTTCAGGTTTTCCTTGTGTAACACAACCCTTGAAATTCCTGATAAATTTTAGCTTTTCTTGCATGCTTGCCAAAGCTTTCCAGGTCTACACAAGCAAAATGTTTTATTCTTTGTTCTGGAGTTATTTACCTGTTGCTTTGCTTGGTACTAGGAAAACGTAATCACACTGTCAAAAATAAAATACGGTAAAATTTCACAGCTTTTTTGTAAAGCTACAAGGACCTTTCAGTTTGTGAAGGATTGATTCTAGTGGGGCTTCATTGTCTCCATATACAGTGGCCCAGAAGATGCACAGAATATGTTCAGTTACAGAAGATGTAATTAATATTAAGTAACAGAAAATGGCTCTTGGTTTTAGCATCATTGAATACCATTCTGAAGCCTTCAAGCCCCTGTGTCAATCGCCTCTATGTGTATTGCCCAGAAAAGAGGGATGTTTTAGTTGTGCTCTGCATTTATCCTCTAAAAATTAAACAAAAAAATTTAAGTCATAGAATTAGAAATATAAACAAATGGCTTTAATAACTTCTCCAACCACTGTTTAACAGACAGGGCATTATACCAGGGCAACGAGCCATAAGTAATTACATCTTTTCTCAAACAGTTTCTATTTATGCAATTTCAGTTAAGGAAAGGCTATGAGTTCCTCTTCTCATTGCCATGCCACAATATAAACCAGTCCCTTAGGGCCTTTCAGAAGGATGCCTGTCTCTACCTCAATGGGGGACTTTTCCTCTATGTGGGGTCATCACAAGCCTCTTCCCACTGGAAACTGGCTTCTCCAGTTCACCCCTTGGGGCATCCTGGGTGACAATCTGTCACACAACTGAGACACAAGAGATACAACATTTCCATCAGGGACTACTTGAAATAAAACCCACGTTTAGCCTATAAACACAGCAGCTTTCCTCCAGCCAAAACATGCTCAGGGACAACTAGGTGGCTTGGCTGAGGCAATGCTCTCCTGAAATGAAGCTGGAAGCCATGTCCTGCTGACGTAGTGTGACAGCAGCCAGAATAACAAGGACCAACTGCTCTGGTGGTTCACGTCTTTGTGCACAAGCTGCTGGTGTCTTACTGAAACAAGAGGTACCTGAAAGAGGTGGTGGGTTTGCCAGCTGCTGGGACCTAGCTTTCTGCTTTAGCAGCTCTGGTGTCACTCTGCTCTTCCAACACAACAGCATAGTGGCTTTTCAGAAGACCACAACATCTATTCTGTGTCCGCTCTGGACTGCTTTCAACATCCCTGAAGCTCTGCCACATGGGAGAAAAACCCCTCGTGTGCTGCTGTCAAAACGTTCCTTCCCTTCTGTGCTGTTAACTGGGAGACCACAACTGCTGGGAATCATGAATGGCAGAGCATGTAATATAAATAAATTGCGAGGTGCTTTGGGACTCTCAGGAGTGAAAAAAGACCCAAACTTGTGTTTGGCTGGTCTAGAAAATGAGTGAAGGACAGACTTCAGATTGCAGATGTTGCGCTGTAATGCGTGTACATACCAAGGCCGTTTTCTATTGCATGTGTTGTATCCCAGTAAAAACCCAGAAGTCTAGTGACAAGGCTCCGGATGGGCTGTGGCAGCAGTCAGTATGACTGGCAGCAGTCAGCCTGTGCAGAAGTTTTCTTGGTCTCTCCACCAGAGCGATATCAGACTCTGCAGCCAAAGAGACCAACAATTCGTTACCCCACTTTCAGAGCTTCAAGCCAGAAGGGACTACCAGATCTGACATCTAAATACCAGGCTCATCCAGATAGCCTGTGCTGAGACCAAAGTCTGCTGTTAGACCATGGAATGACCTTCTTGTAGAGGTTAAAATGCGTGTTACAGGCAGAGGACTTTTCCACTGGTGTTTTAGCTGGCTAAGCACGTCTTGCAGGCAAAGCAAAGCTGAGCTTACAGCTTGATCTGACAGCCATGAAGAGGCTGAGTGTCTCTCCTCCGACTTCACTGAGCTGTGGATGCAGTTTTGTGTCCACACACCATCCTCTGCAACTTTGGCCCTTCAAGGGACTGAGCAGGAGCAGAGAAAAGAACAAGCCTTCACAAAGCTGGCATTCACATCATTAGCTGGGGCAAGGACAGCTAAAGGGAAAACAGTCCAACAAAGTAATCAGTTGATTATGGGTGCATTTTGTTCAGCTGGTGAGGTACAAAGTCACACCAACATCAACAGCTTCATTCTCTCAGACACACCAGCACCCAAGCTTACATTGTGAACCACGTGGGATTGGTGTGGTGCTCAGTAGCACTTTTTACACCTGTAGGTGTATGTGGTTTGCCATAGGTAATCACACCACAATTAGGAACTTGGTTTATGAAGCTAGAGAATCGTTCTTGGCCAAAAGCCATTCCCTTTAGCACTTCTTTTGTCCCTCTTTGGCACAGGTTTAGAGTTGGCCTAATGTTTACTAATGAAGCACAGGCATTAGATTGCAGCGGAGCTTTGATATGATGAGGTATGTGAGATATTATGAGATATTATGAGGCACTCAGCTCATCACAGGAAAATTCACATCTGTGATGAATTTCTTCCACACTTTACCTCTTCTTAAGAGCCTTAAGATCTCTTGAGGAAAGCCATAACTATACATTTATTAATTCAAAGTGTACACAGCAACTCTGGCTTAATCGATAATGCCCTTTTCTCATCTGGCTTCAAGGTCAAGTATTTGTCTAGATAAGTTTGGGATTCCCAGCTCAGACAGGGTCTCATTGTGCTGAATGCTGATCAGACAGATGGTATGGGCATTTTCCTTTCAAAATAGTTGATAATCTGGATATCAGATGGAAAATGTCAGATAAGCAGAACAGACAAATGATCACAAAATGAACTGGAAAAAGAAGTGTGTGGATAAAATTGAGAAGTTGCTGTAATTACAGTTTTAAAATGTTTATTTTCTCACCGAAAACATATGTAATGTGAGCTCAGGTGTCTTTTGCCATAATGCAACTCACTTGTCAGACATTTCTGCTACTACTTGAATTTTTAAATTAAGGGTACGCCATTCACTGTCTTCAGCAGAATGAGGATGAACTCTTCCTATCCAAAACTGACTCTTCATAGATAAAGCAGCACCTGCTTGCTTACCCTTGGGCACATGCTTGAGCTACACACACGCACACTGCTTCCACAGATACACTTCCATGCTGTTACACATGAACTGGCTGATGCAATGCAGACAAAAAGAGTCAGTATTGACCAGATGACAGATTTTATTTTTTTTATTACAAATTTGAAAATCAAAACAAATGAACCTTTTCTTTTGGTATCAAATAATATACCTCAAATACACCCAAATCTAAGTCACATATTTCTTGTCCACTGTAGTAACAGGGATGCCATGTAGTTGTATCCATTTAAATGAGGACACCAACAATTCACTATATGGCTTCTCTGCATCATTTGCAAAACCAGTTATTCCTAACATACTGAGTGAGAAACCAAGCATCTCTGCATTAATAAATCAGTAGTCCAGGATATCTAACTGATCCCTGATCTGTGAATACTCCTTAGCAAAAAATGGTAAGGGTTAGAAAAAGCATGCAAAAAGTCATAGGCTCCTGGTATTTCTGCATCTTGATAAACAATGCTACAAATGTGCAGTCATGGATAGGTCAATGGGAAGTGAAAAAAAAAATACAAATGCTAAATCTTTGAGCTGTCTCACTCATGTGCAGAGCATAAAAAAGAAGAAAACCAGGAAAACTGATGACAATTTGAGTATGTTTTAATCTAAAAGCAAAGGAAGCCTATAAAACATAAAGCCCAGTTATAACTGTATCGACAGAAAAACAGGGCCTTATAGTGATAGGTTCGAGAAGGTTAGCAGATACTGTTTCAAACAATCCAGGAGAGATTTGTCTTTGGTTTCTGGGCCTTTCTTTGAAGCGTGATCAATGGAAAGGTACCAGTAGGGCTGAATTCCTAGGGCAAATCTTTAGCTGCTGTAAATCAGTGTAGCTGCCTCTGTTTTATGGCTGGTTCTGAGATCGAGAAAGTGATGGTAGCTGTAAAAGAAATTTATAAGCTATCCAGTTGTTTAGTTAGTTATAACTTATTGTTATGCTCAGCTCAGAAACCAGCAAATACCAGGCAGAGGTACAATTTAAATCCTCTGTAAAAGCACTCATGCAATGCTTCCTCAGGTAGGTATACAATGATTTCCATGTCCATTACCAGAGGTTTTGCCACTTTTGAGACAAAAGCGCCATAAACATTTGAAGAGACTGACGGCACTGAAGTCCATTCATTCTTCCCTTTGCACTTTCACCCTTGCAGTGATCCGAGCTTTTAACACAGCTATCTACAACTGCTACAGATACCCCTATTGATGTTCTCTTGTACTCTCAGCTGCAAACACACTGCAGGACTCTGCCAAACTCTGCACTTTGCACACCCTTTCATATAAAGGGTTTGTTTCCCTCCACTCCACCCATACTTCTAGCTCCATTTTCTGGTATCTCCAAGCCTTCATAGAAGTTTGCCTACTTAGATGATTCCTGCAATCACACTCTCCTCTCCGCCCTTAGGTTCGTTCTTCCATATCTCTTCTGTTAAGACACATTCATAACACCACTTTCTTCTTGCTCTTGGAGAATATTGCACAACTCCAGACTAGTGAGAGAATAAACACCAAAAGGCATGTATTTCTCTTCCTTCTCTTTGGATGGGGATAAAAAATGAACTGAAGTCGTCCTGCTGCTCTCCTTTGGCAGTGGTGATGACATAGTGATAATGAGAGATCAGCAATAGCAACACAAGGTCAGTGTTAAAGGTGGAGAAAACATGCAGTGGAGTTATCCAGCCAGGAATAAATCTGCAATTGTATGAAGTGTATATGTGGTGATCTTTTATAGTTTTTCTAGACTGCAACCTGTGAGTAGGAGAGCTGAAGCATGACAATAGCAGACACAATTATGTCAGTGATATTTGTTTAAATTTGGCAGTATATGGTTACAACTCCGTAACCCTACAACAACTCAAGCCCAACTCTGATCCAGAAACAACCATCACCTCGCTCTCTTTCTGCAGCTGTCAAAACCACAATATAATTTATCACTTTTTGCCTCCTAGTAATTTGCCATGTACCTTCACACAGGTAGGAAGCAAACACCGGTTAGCTTCTGTGTTGCCACAGGAAATCCTAAAATTACTTATGCTGCATTGACAATGCACTTACAGACCCACCTTGGCTCAGTGGTATCCTTAGTGCTACTGTGAGCCTGAGATCCTGAGCCCTGGTGTCTCATGTTCTGCACATCATCCCTGAGGAGCTGGCTGAGAGGTTGGAGAGATTTGCTCTCTAATACAGTAGTCCTACTGTGGGATGCTGAAGATCCACTCTAAGACTAAGGACACCTGCAATTCTGTAGTCTCCTGCACGATGTTGAAGAACCCCTGTGACTCTGAGCAGACCAAGGTGTGGGTCTGGACTTGCTCTATAAGAGGATAGTGACATCTACTTATAAATTTCCTTTTCTGCAGAAATTAAGTCTTGCTTAATTTTGCAGCCAGTGCTGCTCAGGAGAGCAAAGTTGATAACCTGATGCCAGCCAAAGCCAAAAGTAAACTGTTTCTCATGGGAGGAAAACAGTTGCATGAGAGGAGTTCTGCCACAAAGAATGTTAAAGTCTTCTTCAAATATACTCTTAGAAGTAGTTAAGGCAAAACTATTGCCTTAGAAGCAAGGCCTAAATTTCAAAACATGCCAGGAAGTACTTACTAATTGAGTAACATAGAGAGAGAGGCTTATTCTGAAGGGCATGAGCAGCTTCATGCCAAAGCATGTTATGTTCTCAGAGTAAGTAAGGAAAACATTTAAAATGGTCCATACTGAGGAGCAGCAGAAATTTTGGTTTAGCCAGGGAAGTTGCAGACATTGCTGAGCAAAGCATATAGCGGAGCTTTTTTTATTCTTATTTGTGTTTTGTTTGAACAGCTGATAAAGGATGGATATGTGTAGTTTACAGGTAGCAGAGCTGTTTGGAGGCCTTGGGGGAATTTTTATGTAGGAAGGAAAGAAATGTCTCTCTGCAAACTTCCAGAATTACATGCATCACAGAGATAAAGTAAAATATTTCTTTCCTCCGAAGGCAGCACAAGTAGCCTCATGTTGCACACTGTTCTCATTTAAAGCTGCCTTATAACAGGGGAACCGTCCACCTTGCACTACACGCCAGTCTGCATGTTTGTGTATGAATTGGGACAGATCGGTTTGGGGCAGCTCTGCAGGCCAACAGTGTTCAATAACTGCCTGTATTTCTCAAGTGGAAATTGTGAACAAATAGTTATGTTCACTAAATGAGGGCTCTCTACAGAAGAAATCAGTACTTGTGCCAGGTCCTTGTAGAGTTACTTGCAGAGATACATCATGTATCCTGCTTCCAAACCCTAGAGATCAAAACACAAAGTAATCCATGTGATTCAAAACTCTCACAGTCCTGCTAGGCATTACAGACTACTGCAGACTACTACGGACTACTACAGATGAAGTCCATACCAAAAGTCCCCTTAGCTCACCCCAAAGGATTAGGGCCTGTTGGTGATGGAGGTTCTGTAACTGGTTATTATAGCTACACTATTTGAGGAGCTTCCAGTTCTTGCTACTAGCTCTAGTAGAGTGAGGGCTAGGTTCACATGGGGATTTAGGTGCTGCCAGGAACTTCCCACTTCTAACCAAGAGAATTTACCTGGAGCATCCTTTTAGAGAGAGGGCTGGTATGGTCATCTGTGTCTCAAAATAAAGCACAACATAATACCTGTACCCCTACCTTTCCAACCTTATACTCTACCCTTGATGTTAGGGGTACCCCAAGATGTGAATAAACCCATGTTCAGCCTCCTTCTTCTCTTTAATGCATCTTGAGCTTGTCTTCCACCTTCATGAACCTGTTTGCCCTTGAGGGGAGGTAGGTTATAGGCACACTGGGCTAGAGCCACAAAGTATTTAGATGAAGGCACCTAAAGCTGATGGCAAAGCAGGGAATTGTACTAAACTTATTGGTTGGATTACTTTTACCTTCCTGCACCTCAAATTGCTTTCACTTTCATTTCAATGTTTACTGATACTTTCAAAGCAGTCTGTAGTACTCATAAGCTAAGACTTGTACTCACCAGCTGCTGCTGAGAACAGCCTGTGCGGTAAGGCACGTGTCCATGGCACACCTCACCAACTGACAAATGTGTGTGCTGTCACGTTCGTGTTTAATTATACAACCCCTCCCCATCTCCATCTGCACAACTGAGAGGGCTGAGATCAAAGGTGATGAGAAAGGGAAAACAGTAATCTGGCAGGGGAAACATGAAAATCTTTCAAGCTGCTGCAGCACAAATTACACCAACTAGGGTACGATGGGGCATTAAGCAGTAAGATGTGGCAGGCAGAGTATTAGGCAAAATAACACCTCCTCTTCGAACGGCAGAGAGCAGAGGAAAACAAATACTGTGCATGAAGAGAGTGGAAAAATGGGAAGGTGAAGAGTAATACCAAAAACCCCAACGCACAGCAGATGAGAAATGTAAGGAATGTGGGGATATCCCTAGGGTTGTGGAGTGGAAAAGGGCTGAGGGTGACATGAAGGATGCAAGACTTAGAGCTTTCCTCCTTTGGTGAAAGTGGAGCTCCTGTTGCCTGATCTCTGCTCTTTGCCAGGCTAATGCACCATAACAATTACACTCTTTGTCTGAATGCTTCATTGGGGGTGTGTGCGTGTGTGTGTGTGTTGAGAAAAAAGTCCCAGAACTCTGATAAGCGTTATGATTTATCATGCCAGTCAGGGCTCCAACAGATGCCCAGCATCAGAACTTTCAAAGATGAAGCAAAACTTTCTAAAATCAAGAAGCCTACAGAAATCAGAAGTTTTGAAACTCTACATCCAAAAGCTTTCTAATTTCCCTTTGAGCTGTTAGGGTTAATGCTTTTAACAACAATGTTGGATGAACAAGGAAAAAGGAGATTCATATGTAATCACCTTGTTTCAGGAGCGTGGGTTTTAAGATGCACAACATAAGACAACATTAAACTTTTATGAAATGTGTTCATTAAAATGACTGAGTTCCTTTTGTAAATAACTAACTCCTTCACCATCTAATGTCTTCACAAGGCTTTTCACGATCTGATGTCTTTGTAAACTTTGACAGTCTCTTCCCCTCCATTCCTCCCCCATATTTGTGGGAATATATATGCTCCTTCTCAAATAACTTCATATTCCTCAATCCCTATGAATATTAACCAACAGACTTTGTAGAGTAGGAGATGAAGTG
Organism: Aviceda cuculoides; assembly: GCA_035590195.1. Lineage (NCBI taxonomy): Eukaryota > Metazoa > Chordata > Aves > Accipitriformes > Accipitridae > Aviceda > Aviceda cuculoides. Next base: position 9,531,370 of record JAVJGG010000074.1, on the reverse strand, counting down.
TTTACCACTCACATCAAAGTTAGTCGATTCATGACCCATTTTGATTGAATCCCTGTTGGGGGTGTAGGGGAAGGAAGAACAGGATGAGGTGGAAAACAGTCCTCTATGAGCACCTTTTGAGCACATGTTTACAGTAAACCTTTCTTGCCTACACAGATGTATTTGCATATCTGTAAGTAATAAGAATTAAGACATGGGCTTTGTTTGGACTCTTCTTGACATTTGATTTTCCTTTAACAGGTGGGTCCTGGTTTGCATACTGTGTTCAGTGTCATTTGAGTCCCCAAATCACTTCACCAAAATAGCTTAATAACTGCTTTTTGGCTCCTTCCAACTCCAGATCTTCTAACAGAAATAAATTATCAAAGATAAATCCTCCTTCCTGAATCTGTGCATTTCAGGGACAGCAAATTAAATGTTCAGCAGTGATTCCCATGTTCCAGTGGCTCTGGGTGTTGCCTGAGGCAGGGAAACGTGTCTGCTATGTGAATAGGATGACATTGAGCAAGTTCCTGCGTCTCTGTGTGTTCAACTTTTTTTCCCCATTCTTGTAGGATGGGAATAATACTGGTAATTCTAATAGATATTGAGACCTGGTAAGGGCAAATGTTCAAGAAAGAACCAAGAAATTATTGTAGAAAAAGCAATCTTATTACTTTATTATTATTCACTTCACAGTTCAAGCAAGTACATAGATGGCCAAAATTGTCAAAACAGAACAAAAACCAGAAGGGCAACTTCAGTGACTTCAAACAATGCTATGGATTTATTTCAGTCTTTAACAATGTACCTTACAGTCTGCACCTGCTTTTATCATTCAACTTACATACACAGTGCAAACGAACAATGTATTAACAACTCTGTTTTCTCCAGAGCATCTCTTTGTCCACAGCAATTTCAAATAGTATTTGAGGTAGCTAGACTAAAAAATACACCAGGGGACTACAAAACCCTCACTTTTTAAATAGTTCCAGCTTAAGAGTTTACAAAGAAAAGAAAGCCTTTTGTGTGACTCAGATTCCATTTCTATTTAGATAGGTGTTAACTAAAATAATCTGCCGGTAAGGAGAAAAAAACACCATTGATCCCACCAAGCTAGGTAACATCTTTTTTCTCTTAAAACCACTGAAATTCCAATCCTCCAAAACCTGGTTTTGTAGAGGAAGATTTAGTTCCTTGTATTTTTAAATTCTAAATCTGAATCTTGCAAGTGATTCTGTTTTGTGGGGAGTTTCAACAAACAAACTCAGAAAGTTTGAAGAGAAGGAGACATAAAAGCACTCCAAGTCCAGATTCATGCCTTTGCCTCACTTTCTATCACTGGTAGAAATTAAATTCTTTCCTTCCCTCTCAAAAGTTAATGCAGGGCAAGTACTACCTGGTAAGCACTGGTGTCTCACAAGTGTTCTGGAAAGGTGCAGAAACACATGACATGGCTGATAGGTCTTATTGTTGAATGATAGTGCAGTTTTATAGTGACAATGTATCTGGCATTCATGCCATAATAACAGGCCTAACTGGGCTTTTTCATTGTGCTCAGTATCTCACCCTGTGGTGACAGTCAATAAGTGCAGGGGCACAGGAAGACCTTTCCTATTCATTCTAACTGAAAATGCTTCTGAGAAGGGATGGGATGTTCCTGGAGATAAAATAATACAGTTGCAATCCTATTTACCCTCCTCTAATAGCCCTGAATTAGATGATCACAATATTCATTTTCTTCAGTAAAACTAAGGCATAAATGAGCTAGTGCTACTCACTTTCTTTTTGCTAGCAGGAAACTATTGCAATGAACCTTTCTTTCCTGCCTGCCCTGTTTCCCTTCAACATCAGAAGAAGGTGGTGGGTATCACATTGGGGCATGATTACAAAGAAGGTGGATGGTAGAAATGTCTTGTTTGTTAAACAGTTGCTGGTTTGCTGTTGAGATATTCACATCTCAAGCAGGTGTTCAAGTTTTCTTCCAAGCTGCAGGAGGCAGAGAGGTGTCCCTTTGTCTTTGTGGGAGACAGTGCCACAGCTTAGCTGAAACAAGAGTCTTCTGCAGTAGCTGTAGTCTTCCCATTTCTAAAGCAAGTGGAGCATGGGCTTCTGCCACACTCAACTCCCATGTTTTGTTAATCAAAGACAGATTTGAGTTTTGGATTCAGGCTAGCATATGTCCGAAAGCTCATGGCGGAGATGTGGAGAGGTGGTATGCAAACGTCTCGGTCCATGTTAGCACAGAGGTCCCTGCTGGTGCTGGCACAGAGGGACAGCCAGAGGTAGAGAAGGGAAATTGGGTTGATGGAGGTCTCTGCACTAAGGTTCCTCTTGTCTTCCAGAATTAATTGGTGCTGTCAAGCCAGTGCCAAGAACGCATCTCAGTGGCAGGAGTTAATGCTACCCTAGGAGAGAATCTGCAGCAGGGGTCCTGAAGCAGCTCAGGTGTCCATTAATGCTTGTTGCATTTTTCTCCTCATCCTCTCCTCATTTTAATAAGCCAGTTGTTTGGCACTGACTTGGTGCTCCTAGGAGACCTTGTAGCTACACAATAGAACAGCTGGAGAAAATCTTCAGGTGCCAGCGAGCTGCCTAATGTCCAGGAAGCTCCTGCTGCTTGTGTAAATCGAAGGCTGTTCAAACTCATGGTAAAAGCCCAGCTTTGCTCTTCAGTAAGGTCTGGGAAGGACAAAAGGGCTGGAGCTGAGTAACTATACTACTGCTTTTACTCTGCCTGCTCCCTTAACAGTTATCATAGAATCATAGAATCATTTAGGTTGGAAAGAACCTACAAGATCATCGAGTCCAACCGTCATCCATGCCCACTAGACCATGGTACAGAGTACCTCGTCTATGCGCTTTTGGAACACCTCCAGGGATGGTGACTCAACCACCTCCCTGGGCAGCCTATTCCAATGTCTTACAACCCTCTCAGTAAATAAATTCTTCCTAATATCTAACCTAAATCTCCCTTGCTTCAACTTGAGGCCATTTCCTCTTGGCCATGCTGGAGAGTTGAAGGGGGAGTGAGTGGGAACTACAACCCCTTGTTTTTTCAAATCCTCCAGAACTGGCACAATTCCTTCTCTTGCTCCCAAAGGCAATGGGTAGGGTTTCACATTTGTCAATTTGGAAGCGGGGAGGGTAGGTGCTGCTTGCAATAGGCATACCTCCGTCCTGGTTGTTTCGGCCAATTGCCTGATCTGAGGAACACCAAAAGACCATGACTTTCCCTGGGTATCACGCCACTGTCTACCCTTCAAAACATCTACACCTAGAAGATTCATTTGAAAAGACCTTATGGCCACCATGGTATTAACAGGGTTTCCCTCTCCTGGCAACCATAGTGTCACCGGAGTCATAGGCACTGATTGTGTTTTTCCCAAGGCATTTAAAACAATCAGATTTCTAGATGGAATCGAGATTCCACATTGTTCTGCTTCAGTCCACCTTAATGCGGTAATTTGTGCTCCAGTATCAATTAAAAAGGTTACTGTTTTTTCCTTTGGTCCTACAACAATCATTAAATCCCCTTTGGTATTGCAGGTGAGTTGTTTTACAAACATCCATCCTCCACCTCCCCCCCTCACCTTTGGGGGGTGGAGGGTCTAGTTTCCTGCCACCTTTTTCTCCCTTGTCGGCTCCTCCTCAAGGTCTATCAAGGGTAGGGCACTGGGGGCTGGTTTGGAAGTGGCCCTTTGTCCTGACCGCCCTGACCAATTCTGCACAAGTTGTTCCAATTTTTGGGTTGAGAGTCCATCCATCAAGTCTTGTGGAATGCCTTTCTGAAGCCCGAGCTGCCACACTCCCTGTCGAGTTAGAGGTCTCTCTCTCCCAGGGGGTAGTTGCCGCCCACTAAGTCGTCATACAATCTTGGTTTCAGTTCTTTGGGACAGTCCACCAACGGGGCCATATTTTCTCCCAAAATAGATTAATTCCTGAGCTATCTCTCCCCATGTCCATATTTTGTTCCCTGGCCACCAATGGTCAGGGGACACTCCATCGGGAGTGTTTTGAATCCTCCCTTGCAATTGAATCCCATTGGGTTTCGGAGAGTCGGGAAGTCCCCGTATCTGAGGAGTCGTCCTCTCTGGATCCACAGGCATTATCACTGGGGAACCCTGGCTGGGCTTGAGCTCCCGATCACACATCATCTGGAGACATGCGGCTTTTTGGACACTTTCCACTAACTGATCCACCGTACCTGTTATGGCAAGGGGATCTCCCCTCTTCAAGGGGTTCATCCGTCTGGCCCCGTATGCAACTCTCTGAGTCAATGACCATGGGGCTCGGTGGTCGCCAGTAGTTAGAAACACACCTGGACCCCAATATCCTTCTGCCTCTTTCTCTGACAACAAAATTCCATTCCCTCCTAACAAAGACGCTCTCCACACATACTCTGTCTCTGATTACTTTGCGGTCCTTGCAAAATCTTTTTTCAGCTTTACTAATTCAGTTGCTGTGAATGGGACTTCTTTGGTGATGACCTGAGGATGGTCATCCCTATCATCCTCATATACATACTCTGTTTTAATCAGTGGATACATGTGGGGGAGGCTTTCTACAGTTTCTTTTGCCCTCTGCAAATCTCCTTGGGGGTAGATTTGCCATATCCCTTTCTCCAAAAGCTTCACTTCTGCCTCCGCCTGTGTATCCACCTCCCTCAAAAGTTGATTTCTCAATTCCTCCTTTAATATCACATTTTGGTTCCTTTCCTCCTCCAGCAATTGTTTGCTCTCTTTCAATTGTTCCTGCAAACTTTTTATTACCATCTGCAGGGAGTCTATGACAGTATCAGTTTGACTAGACTTCTGTTTCCTCTCTTCCACCGCAGCTGCCAGGCTCACTCCCAACACTGCACAAATTATAGCTTTTCCTTTCCCCTTCTTCACCTTAGCTTCCTTATGCAACACTTTTATCCTATCCACCACACGCTGTGGTTGAAAATGATGGTTTTTCGCCCAATCTTGTCCCTGGAGTAAGGGGTGAGATTGGTACGTCTGTAAAAGATCATAGCGTTTATCTATTCCTTCAACCCGTGCGGGCACAAAATGTCAAACATCAGCAGTTTTCTGAGCATCCATTTTCACCAACACCAAGCAGGAGGTTGCGTTCTGAGAGAGTCACAACTTAACAACAGATTTCCCTATTCGCTCTCAAAAGGACACACTTCAGAGTTACACACCAACACAATGCAGGGGGGTTGTATCTTGACAGGGTCAAACCTTAATATCCAAGTTCCCCCTTGTCACTCTCAAGAATCATAGAATCATAGAATCATTTAGGTTGGAAAGGACCTACAAGATCATCGAGTCCAACCGTCATCCATGCCCA